>CM068881.1:9829287-10493037 GCA_035149815.1 Branchiostoma lanceolatum
ATTGGGTTAGAATTATTGGGTGGTGGACTCAGTGTGGAAAAGGAAAAGAGAAGTCCATGCAATCATGCCTGGTTGTGTGGTGTTGTTAAACTTGAAGACCATCGTGGTTTTATGTTGTTCAAGTTCGTGTAATACAATGTATTACCTGAGAAAGCTATGAAAAATTCAGCAACTAAGAGAATATCTAACCGTGTCCCGTATTGCCATGCATGCAAATTATCGCTATTTTCCAACCCATCGAGAAGTGATCTAAGAAAGCGGTTTAAGACAGAGCTAGACGTGACCCAATACCAAAGACTGAATGTGCAAGTTATCAAGTACAGTACATGTACCTCCAGACAGATATTTCATAAATATGTGATAAGAAGCAGTTGTAAGAGAAAGAGTACAGAGAAATTTGGTCAATGTAGATTTCAAGACTGGATCATAGTAATCACATGTGAAAAATCATCACAAAAATAAGGTATAAACATATTCAGCATTGCATACATGTAATCTATATATCATATCTTGTAGACAGCCTAAAGTATGCCTTTTTAGGCATTTTGATAGAAGAAAGTACAAACTACATTTACCACTTATCACCAACTTGAAAACCCAATCTGTTCTTTGAATTGAAGAGGACATTTCGTTTTGTAACATATGGCTGTTTTTAACTGGGGTCTTGCCAAGGAGCATGTTGAATACTTCAGGAAGGGATTTAAGGATGTTGCGTGGGAGAGACTCATTTTTCTCCCCACTACTTTGATCTTCGAGGGTATGCCTTTGCCAAAAGGACGTCAAATGGTCCAAAAGTACTTAAGAGCAACAACAGATGAATCTTTGTGAGTCAAATCAAAGGGCCCAAAAGTACTTGTCTAAGAGCAGATATATTGTGACCAACCTTTTGACAAAAGAAGTTGTCCAAAAGCACAGAATCTGATAAATCTCTTTCAGGTATGTTGCATGTTGAAAATGGCCCTTTTTCAAATGTCTTTTTTTTTTTCATTCATAACCTTGCATAACAATGACATTGACATTTTCCAAGCAAAGTGTCTATCCTGTGCCTGAGCTTAAGCACAAAAGAGTGTGAGATTGTACATGTATGTATCTGGGTAAAGATTGTTATCTGGCAGAATCACTGATTCTACCGGTACAGATCTAGATCCCGAATGGACTCTCTGTCAACAGAGGCTCCGATCAGGATGCAAGGAATATGTTACGGTGGTCTTCCATTTATAAATCCTAAATTTCATGTCAATCTGTTAATCTAGAGTGACATTAATCGATGTTGAGAAGTTCTGACTGTGTTTTAAGGGAATATCTTTAAATTTACAGACTCCATTCTGGTCTCGTACTGGTCGAAATGGCGATTCTTCCAGATTGCAATCTCCACCCTGACATACATGTATGTATGATTCATATTTTATTCAAATCTATAACTTCTATGTTGCATGTCTAGTTTGGCTGTGAGAACTGCAGACCCAGGAGTGGTCCCAGTACCCTACCCTGTGGAACTGACCTGTGGTGGGTTTGTTGGACACCTCCTCCACACACTCGGAAGGAAACCAGCCTTCGTTGGATCCTACACGTCCTTCCCAGAAGCCCTGCTCACCGATCCCCAGAACTGGAGGAAAAACAAGAATGGAAAAAAAAATCTAAATCATCTAATACATTTTACATAATCTTGAGTAGCTACAAAGCATAGTGTAATTCATAACTTTTCTGGTCATTTTAACATTCTTGCCAAACTCGTCTGTAATGGGTCACAGTGTATCGCTGAGGGGAAAGTAAAAATAGCAAACCACAAACTCAGAAATCTAAGGTGCTCCTGGGCTACATGTACTGTATATGAAAAATTAATAATCTTACCCCCTGAAATGCCATTTTTGCTGCAATTTTTGGGCCAAATTTCAACTCCAAACTATGGAAATACACATAATAGAATTTTTTTATGCAAATCAGTTACTGTAATTCTTAATTTGTTAACTGTAACTTAATTTTAAGAGTCACTAGTCAAACACTAAAATTTCATCATCACTAATATTTGATCACTAATATTTGAGACAGTAATGTTTGTTTCCGCCTTTAAAATTAAGTGCCGTGACCTACTCTATTTTCCCCCAACCGCTATATTTTCCTGCCGCGATATCAAAGTGATTTACAGTATATCTTTAGGATGTTTTGATGCAATGTTGATAAGCTTATAACCAAACCATTTTACTTACTTAATTACTAATTATGATTCTATATTTCATACAGTACTTTTACATTTACAAATACCTCCTCTGCCTTCCTATCGAGAAATTAAGTTCTCACAAACTTGATTGAATTTACAGTAACTGTAGATATATTTGATGAAAACACTTTTGCCCTCTCTACAAACCAAAGCCCTGTACATGTATATCATTATCTTTTATCAACAATTTGACCTAATGGGAAGTATAGGGTGTCTGAATGAGATAGGATCAGGTAAAACCACCAGATGTTCCCCAGATGAACCCCACAACAACCTGAGGTGGGCTGTGTGGTCTGAATTAACCCCATATATAAAGGTGACACCTGAACCCAGTCTCACATTCTAGAACTGGGACCACCTGTCAATCAACTGCCCAGAAATAACATGTCAGAAATAAGAGTTCGGAGATCTCATATCTCTGTGACATACATGAGTACATTGTATCTCAGATGTCTTGTTTCATTGTACAAATGTAGTTTGTTAATTATGCAAATAAGGTTTTGATAAAACATGTTTTGTCCATATGGAAAATGTAGAATTGAAAAATTGAAACAACCAGACATAACAATGTCAGACTTGCCAGAGTGTTGGGAAATGAAGTTCAGAGTTGCCAGAATTAGCACAAATGTACTTTATCAGCCTTAAAGCTTGTGGTGACAACTGACAGACATTCCAGGTCATGGGGTCAATAGAATAGCCTACTAATTCAAGGGGAGGATTGTTTTTGATCTGTCTGTTTGTGTTTTCGCAGTTATATATTTTCCTTTATACTTGTTATATTTACCATAGAGTGACAGGAAGTGATCAACAGAACCATGTAAGGTTAATTGAAACCTCATTTTGCGTCCTCAATTAACTACAATCAAACTCACAGAGGTATGAGATTTTCGAGCTCTTGTTCATGTCGTAAAGATCACTCTTCCCTACCTGTGACTTTGTCGCCCTTCGCCAGTGCCAGCTCCCCCACCTCTCGTGGAACATACTTCTTCACGGCCACAAACTGTCTCCCAGGCAGGGCGGTGTACATCCTCCTCTTCACATTCTCAAGGTCCTCTCTGTAGATGTGGCAGGGAGAAAGTGGTTACATATGGGAAGAGCCAATAAAGTATACTTGTTCCCCTTTTATACTTCATCATTGGATGTTAAGTATACTCTTGTGTACACGTGTGTCTCTACAAAAGGCACATGTGCATGCTTCCAAAAGCCACTTTTCAGTATCCTCGACCTTATACTTATCCTTATCCTTACCTAACCCCAGAGGTAAATGTAAACCAGTCATCCTCAATAGAGGCAAAGCTTCAGGTGCTTTTTCAAGGAGCTAGTGGTAGTGCAATGCGGCTTTGCTACGACTTACACCTGACCCTGGAATTGAACCACCGCCCACGGAATTTGATCCATGTGGCAAAGCAGCACGACCGTTTACCACTTATGCCACATGGACATGTGTCTTTGCATTTTAAGTGTCTTCTCGTGTATATGTGTCCATGTAGTACATGATTGTGTGTCTATACATGTGGATGCTTCCAAAAAGACACTGTTTAGCATCCTTTTAAACCATCACTTCAGTTTTGGAGAGTTAATATTGGTGCTAAAGGTACGTAAGAGAGAAATGATATCACCCGTGGAATCAGGATTCAAGAGTACAAAGTGAAAGCATGAGTTTTAATTTAAAAGCACTTGATAAATTAAAAGCACTTGATAAAGGTTGTCCACAAGTTTGCTGAAAAAATGCTACAAAACTCGATAAGACACGTGTGATTTGAAGATAAATTTTCTCATAAGTTTTGTTGGATTCTGCAAGAATGCTACAGATTGTCAAATCCATTCTATCCAGTGAACATAGCAGATTCACAGAGGTTGCCACAAGAATTCAAATCACTAAATGTTAAACTATTATACTAGAAATCAATCTTATGTTTGGGATTGGACCCAGAACCTTTACGTGTAAGTCGACAACCCTAACCACAAGACCCCCTTGCCAAGTTGATAAGTATATGTAAATAGCAATGAATTTTATCAACCTGTTCAGAGTTGCACTCCTGTTAGTGACTGGGCTTCCGGGTGTCGGGGTAGACGGCTGCGAATTTGCCGGCGACGAATTAGCAGATGAAACAGACATGGCTGGGGTACCATTCGAGTGATGGTGCTGGGAATGTGGTGCCATGTTCAGTGAGGAGTGTAGGGAGAGAGTCCCCAGGCTCTGAAGACTGGTCATGGAGGGGGAGGGGGAGAGGGAACGCAGGTTTGAGAGGTCTAGGTTCCCGCAACTTCTCGTGCGGTGAAGAATTCCCAGGTGTTTCGACAGCGCTACGGACGCCCGCCGCCTATTGTTGTACTTTGGCGTCTCCCTGAATTGTACTGTGTGTACAAAAAAAGAAAAACAATTTTTCTGACAACTTCTCTTTGTTACGATGAGTTCACAAGGTTAGATTGCTGTAAAACAAGGTTAGGTTTTGGCCTGTAAATATGAAAAATGAAATGTTAGCATTATTAATGATTGTGGTGGTGGTTTTATTAACCTTTAGCACTCCAAGTTCCGTGGTACCCAATGCAGCAATGTGGTGCCATATGGTCCCTTGGAGTGATTAAGGTTAAAACTATTGTGGTGGGACTGTGGGGTCATCTGTATTAGTATTAGTATTAGTATCATTAAATGTTACGTTTTGGTCATACACCAAAATGTCCCCTTTTCGAAATTTTACACAGGTCCTTTTTTTTCTCATACCTTCTACAGGGGATGTCGGCAGCATACATGTATCTATGTCTGGGGAAGGAAAGGGTAGATTTTGAGATGAGCCAGCAGAACAAATCATGAATGGCAATTACAGCCTTTGATAGTCAAATTTCATGGTATTCCACACAACATGTTGGTCTTGTTTTGAATCTGACAAACTGCTGCAAAGATAGATATGTGTACAGCAGCGCCGCCATTTTGTTTGAAGTGGTACTGCAGCAAATGGTAATCCAACCACCATGTGTCAAATTTGAAGTGCTTCTTTCTGTGTACAGGTGCAGGTATGGCTTCATGTTTACATATTAAGAGGTGGAGAACCTGATGTGTGATGTGTTATCACTTCATTAAATCATGTACATGCATGTAAGACATGGTTGGCTTCATAATACAAAACAAACAAAAACATGAAAACATAATACCTACATGTATTTTCTAGCTGACATTTTGTCAGTACAAATGAATTGATACTTAGACAAGATAGTGATGTTATAGCTGTCTTAATTACAATACATTCTATCTCTACTGGTCACAGCAACATAGGCAACACACTGGAATGATTCAAACCGTATAAAACACAAGAAAAGAGGAAATAATTGCTCTATGTTACATACAATTCTGACCTCTGAAGGGCAATCTTTATCTTAGTTTTTGACATTCTCTTACAAAGTGATTGAAGAATGCACACACACAAACTTTTCAAATGAATAAACCTCAACTTATAGCTTTGAGATGATTCTGTTTATGACTTAATCAGGTATCAAACTAGGGATGTTCTGCCATACTCACCAACATCCTGACTTTCATGTTTTTTGATGATTTCTCCAAGGTCAAAGTTACCTGCTACTGCAGCAACCTACAAACAAAACAAATCAAAATTATTTTATCATATAGCATCTCACCCAGGTATAATCAAACATTCACAGTCAATACCTTCGACAAATTAAGTTAGTTAGTTAGTATTATCGTACCCTGTGTTTTTCTCTGTTATGCTTTTTCTAACCTCTAAGTAACTTTAGTGGGTAACTTTAGTACTTTTAGTGAGCTAAGGAAACATAAGAAGGAAACCTCACCTGGAATGGCGTTTGGTTGGAGTAGTTCTTAACATCTCTTCTGGCCCCTCGAAACAACAGCACTCGAGTACAAGGTTCCTGTCAAACAAGACAAAATTATATTTTTATTTATCAAATTCAAAGTTTAAACTTCAGATTTCAAATAAGTCGTGCGATACCAGCCACAAAAACCCTTCTGTATCTATTCTGTACATGGCAGATGTCATTATGCATCAAAAACACATTTATGTGCACTTTTACCAACTACATTGTAGGTACAATGTATATGCAATGTACAATGTACCATCATCAAAATGGCAAGTGGGAGAAATCTGCAATAAAGTATACAGCTGCCAGGGGGCAATGCTAAAGTGTGCATATAGAACCGATGAAAATGACAATGCAATACATCCTCAAGTTATTCAGCAGCTATTGCAAACACCCAAAAAATTGTCAAATTAAATCACAGTGTTTAATAAATGTTTGGCAAAGTTAATTCAGTTTGTTGGTTTTCAGATATGAAGAAAAATGCTTGAGTATCAACAAGAAGATGAGATTGAGAGGAAAGTTTATACTGTAAATCTTGAATATTCGCGGTGGTTTTATTGTCGTGGTGGTAACGTTGGGTAACATAAATTCGGGATTTTTCCGATAATGGTTGACTGAAATCAATCTAGCAGAACAATAAACCATCCTTTTTTTCTATAATTCTGTCAGTATCATGTACTATCTTTGCACTAATCATATATATGGTAGATTTTGTCTCTAGTCGTGCTGACACCATAATATTTCAACTTGAAACTACCGTCCGCCGCACGCACAATAATGGTGCTGTCGGACAGGGGGGCACATTAATTCGGGAGAGAAGATTCGTCTTCAATATCTTACCGCTAATCACATTGTATACAGCAGCTATTCGTTCCATCCTTGGCTTGAGGAGAGTGCTATGGATATAGACGTGTCCAAGTAAAAAAAATACACGAAAAAACGGCCGTACCGCACACATCAGGCCAGTTCGGGAACAACCCGTGTGTTGAGTCGGTAGAACTTCACTCAAAGTCGGCCCATCGTCATCATCGGGCAACGTGTAACGTTACATTATTCATGGAAAGTTAGCTGGATGCCGTAGCAATGGTAATACTACTATGTCCATGTGTTCCTTGTTGTGTTAGGAGCAAACTTTGAGGAAAATATCTTCCTCAGTCCACTATCACACGCAGCATTTAGACAAAAAAGTGTTCCTCACAAACCTTTGTCGTCTGCTTGACAACAGGATTCTGGTTAACAATATGGCGGCGGGAAAATACACGTGCCGTAGGTTGTAGCAACAGAGAGGAGTTTTGATGATTGATCACACTTAGAATCCAGTTGCAGGTTAGCAAAAGAGATTGTAATAAGTTGTCTTATAAATAATTGTGTTTAGCAGGCAGGAGATGTGACATTTGTCTTATAAACCAGCGAACAACCGTGCTGGGTGATTCTCCCACGAAGCCCCCAGACTCTGTCAATAAGGGACGGAGAGTTTTTGACGTCGCCAACTTCTAATGCATGGTTATCGAAGCTTTTCAGACAGTGTTCTGAATACGTTAGTCTATCTGCTTTGCATTGCTGGCGTTATAACTGATTTTGCATGTAGCACATATCCCTAAATACGCCGTTTTCGAAAAAATCGCGAATTTAAGTACCCCGCGAATTTAGGTTACCCAACGTTATATCTACAGTAAAGTCGGGATACAGCGAACATGGATCTCCAAGCACTGCAAAATAGTGTCAAACTTGAGCCTAAAACACCTACAAAACCTCATGTTCAACCTCGATATGAAACCTCTGCGAAACACTCTAAAACTACTGTAATTCGCTTTAAGTTCACGGTAGCAAAATTTAACGGTGTAAGAAAAATTGACATTTTCACTGAACTTAAGCTTCACGGTGGTAGCAAGTGATTTACAGAAAGAATGTGTGGAGGAATCATGAATAGGTTTTTCACGGTGATGATAAGTTCACAGTCCGGAGGTGACAGTGAAAACAGTGAACATAAAGTGAAAGAAACAAGAATTACAGTAACTTTTCCTATCTACCTCAAAATAAAACCACCAGAATTTACAGCACACACAGTTTCTGGGAGAAAGATCGTTCAGAAATTTAAGAAAATCGAGAAAGACAGTGCTGTGGCATTAGCGAATCTGTTGTACCTGGTTGTACAGTGCACAGATGTGTAGCGGAGTGTTTCCCGAGGCGTTCTGTGCGGTGTGGTCCGCTCCGTAGAACAACAGGTGTTCCAGGTGCTGCACGTGGCCGTGACGACAGGCCTGGGGAAGGAACAAAACAAACAGGCTAAGTAAACATGTGTGGGGGTGTCCCTGTGGTGTAGTGGTCTGCGCTTCTGTTACTAGCCACATCTGGTTCCAGTTACTTGGACCAGAAGGTCCGGGTTCAAGCCCTGGGTAGGACACCTCTGGACAAGAGGCGCATTGAGTCATACCAAAGACTTTATAAAAATGGTAATACTTCTGAAACAGTATGGAAGTTAAACAAACTCCACTGCCAGTGGACTAGCCCCCTGCTGCAGTGATTGCACTACAGTGTGGCCCAGGGCTATGAAACGGGGATGGGCACTGCCCTATACACCTTATGGTGTGGGAGGATTTTAACTTAACTAAGTAAACATGTCAACAAAATCTGTAAACAGTTCAATAAGGATCAAAATAGCTGTTCAATTCAGGGTGATTTTTTCCCCTGCCCATGTACGTTTGCACTTGGTGATAATAATAAGTCATATCTCGATCTAAATCAATATTTCTCTTTATGTCATACCTGGGCCGTGATAACATTTGATAGGGGTGTTCTGTTCCATTTTGTATTTTAGTATATCATCGCATGCAACTCTGCAGGATGATTCCAACAGGCTTCACATGCATCCCTGCCAAAAATTGAAATAACAAATTTGAGTTTGGAATTAAAATTTTTGTGTGGGGACACCAAATTTTCTAAAACTTCTGGTGCATTTCGCATTGAAATGTATGTTTTCTGGAGTGGATACGACATAAAAAGAATACTGTCAACGCATTTAAGTTCATATGGTTTTAATTTTGCAGTGGGGAGAAAATGGAGTGTTCGCAGTGGTTTTAAGTTTGCGTTTGAAACAATAGTAGGAGGGCAAAATATTTTGCGGGGTTTTAAATTTGTGGCAAAGAGCTTACCGCGAATACTGCGAACAAAAAACCACCGCAAACATTTCTACATTTGCAATAAAACATGAATGGTTTATTTTACATCACCCTTGGTCCCAGCCCAATAGCGGATATGTACATATACATGTATAGTATCATGATTGTATGTTTTCAGTCAACAAGGAGACAAATCACATACTGGCATGTAACAGGATCTTTCTACATATCATTTCAAAACTTCACAAATGGTCTGTACTTCAAATACATGTATCAGTACGCAGAAAAGAGTATCAATATTAAAGATTTTCTTGGAACTGTTTTGAGTGGGTTTGACTATATATAGGCCTCCAAATGAAAGCTAGAAAAAGCACACATTTGGTTACACAACAAAAATGCCCATATTCTCTGTGTACATCTGGGATTTTCTGGAAAAAAAAATTGTAACACCTTGCCAATATTTTGAGCACAACAGAATGATACAGAACTTAGATCAAGGACGCTGCATGGGTGAAAAAATCTATTCAAGTCATGAAACATGATGAGGGGGGATATAGACTCAGTCACTTTTGGGACTGCATTCTTCTCACTGCAGCAGCAACACCTAGCTGCAGTGTGAAGTAGAACCAGTTAGTATTGCCCTTACTACTTAGGAAGGTGACAGACGGTTACCGAAACATTGGCTAGGTATCAACTCTTTGGTTGTGTATGAAGAACTTTGTTAACCAACTATTATATCATTGTGGCGTCGTGTTAATGGTTAGGGTGTTTGGCCCTTTAACCAAGAGGTCCTGGGTTCGACATCTAGTTGTGCCCTTGGGAAAAGCACTTAACCCGACTTTCCCACTCCACCCAATTGTAGAAATGGGTACCTGACTTCAGTTGGGGATGTAAAATGTGGTGGAAGTAGAGGGATGGGCACCGTCAGTGGATAACAACCCACTGCCCCTACAGCTTCAAAAAGGCTATGGGACTACCTTAAAACCTTTTATTAAATCATATTTCAATTCTGAAATAAAATATTACATACCTGATGCATAGGTTGCCAGCCCTGTTCATCTGTTACATGTGGGTCGGCGTGGTTATGTAACAGGACCTCACAGCACGTTGGGTTCCCCCCCATCATGCAGCAATGGTACAGGCTGGTCAGGTTGCGGGCGTCCTTATAGTCCGGCGACGACCCCAGCTCCAATAAGGACTGGACAGAGAAGATAGGATGGATGAGAAACCTTCATAGACCTCCTTAAATACTAAGAAATACCCAATGACATCGCAACCTTTGCCAAGAAGGTTATGATTTCCGTAGCATTTTCAGTGGTGTTTGTTTGTGGTTTAGTCCTATAACTCAAGAAGATTTGGATGCATGGTCATGAAACTTGGTATGTGGTTAGGTTTAGGCTTATCAAAGAAATGACTACATTTTGGGGCCCCCGGTGGCTTTCCTTTGGTACTGCAGTCAGCTTTTCTATCTTGTGTTCTGGACAAGCTACAGTCACCATTTTTAGGCTGTAGATAGTGTGCATCCATGTAAGTTTGGTTCTGTTGCAGTACCAAGGAAAGGTGCAACCAGGACAAAAATCGACCTTGACCTTCAGCTTCCCAAGACCTATAGCAAATGCCATCACAATCCATCTAAAGCTATACTGATTAGAAATATCTAGAAACACAAACAGACACACCAAAAACAAGACCTCCATTTTCACTTCGGAATGGTTAATCTTTAAAACTATCTTCTTGAAATCTGAGGCATGTCTGACCTTGAGAGCCCTGTAGTTGCCCTTGCGAGCGGCCCTGTGGAGGGGCGTCATGCCGTCCTTGGCCCTGAAGTCCTTGTGCGCCCCGCCCTCCACCAAGGTCACAATCATGTCTGTACTCCCCTCCAACATGGCCGCCGTCGTCAGAGGAGTTTCTGAGAAGATGGGAGAGAAGATTTCATACTGTAAATTCAGTTATCTTTGCAGGGAGAAGGAGGTTTTTGCAGTGTTTGAGTTCCTAGTTGAAACATATATTCCCTGTGTCAGTAATATGCGGTGGAGAAGTCGGGAATACGATGAAGCACAAACATTTCAAGATCTACAGTAAAAAGTGACAAAACATTAAAGACTTGCAGTAGAAAGGGACAAAACATTAAAAAGTGACAAATCATCTCAAGATTTACAGTAAAAAGTGACAAAACATCTCAAGATTTACAGTAAAAAGTGACAAAACATTTTAAGATTTACAGTAAAAAGTGAGCCCCAAGTTTTCTGAACTCATGTGATCTATCCTTTGACAAATTGTAAACAATTTATTCTACCATTGCTACAGAGAGTTGTAACTGATCCTGCAATCTTCTAAGAGAAGCTGTAAATTTAAAGCATGTAAATGTATTCGTTTAATGTTGTGACACTTCAATTTTGTGGCACAGTGAAAATCAAGAGTTTGCTGTATCTTTGAGTTAGCGGCTGAAACAACGGTAGTAACATACACGTACAATGTAATGGATGACATGTACAAAACATGTTTGAAAACACAGCGAACATTTCAGCATTTTCAGTATCTAGTTTACCAGGCCTGTGTCCCCCCAAAACTCACCTCCCTTCTCCGGATCGTGAAAGTTTGGGTCCAGCCCTTTCTTCAGCAAGCGGAAGACTTTGTCCAGTGACCGACAGCGGACGTGCTCCAGAAAGCGGCGCAGGTTTGCGCGGGTGTGCAGCCTCTGCAGGCCCTTCTCGTCAAGGTCGATGGCCATGTACACCCGCCGCTTGTACTTGAACTAGAGGGGTGTGGTGGTAGGGAGAATTGAGCTACAAAATTCTTGCAACCACAGCATATAGTTAGAAGAATATTGCTGTATAACCATAGTTCCCATCCGCAACAAGACTGTTGACCTTATTTTCAAAACATAAAGGTCACAGAAGTAAGCAGCTAGAGTTAAATACAACTAATGATGAAGAGTGACTGAGTTGGGATTGTAAGGTAACTTTACATGAGAAAATACATTCTGATACAGATTCTGCATAGATAAATATACTAGATAGATAAGTCTTTGTTAAGCTGGCCTAACACAGCAGAAAAAAATGTTCGCATAACAATTCTGCGAGCTTTTAAGGACAATGTCGGTAGCAATATGGCGGGTGTTGTCTTCATCACTCAACAATTCTTAGAGATTGGCAGATGTTGTAACAGGGTAGACATTTGGGTAAAAAATACGCTGCACTATTTGCCGATTTTGAAATTCAGTGACTTTCTGTCAATCGAAAATTTTGACCTAAGATCACTGACTGTTTGATGTCTACTTGAATGTTGTATGTGGCTTTCTAGGCGCTACTCATCATACAATATAGTACATGTACATGTACATGTACTATATTGGAGCATGTGGAGTTATGTGAGAATGTTATTGTAGGAGTTGTAAACAAATTTTGGACCTGTCACCTACCTCTAAGTACCCTATGGGTCCCTTTAGCGGATACTCGTCGAACAGTCTTCCCTCGTCCAGAAATTTGCCGGCGCGCCCGTTCTCCGGAGGCAGGAAAAACCCATAGTTCACGCCATCATGGAGGGCCTGTTGGAACAAACAGCAGAAAATATGAACCCATAATAAAATCATTTACGATGTCTTTTGAAAAAGACAATTTTTCATAAGAACCAGTACTGTATTATGCTAATCTGTTCCATCTAAAATCTTTATTGCTGTACAAACAGTTTCTCAGTTGTATGTTTCCCAAAATTATACAACATTGCTGTTATTTAAGAATGTAAACGAGGTCACCTGACACACTGTTTGAAACAAGCGTGTATAAATGTGAACTTTGTGAATGTTACAGTATATCCCTAAATAAGGAGGAGAAATGATGACAATTGGTGCATTACAATTATATAGCATTTTTTTTCTATGTTGTAATCATTGATGAAGGGACCCTTTAAACAAATATAAATATTGTGCGTTGTATATGAGTATGAATTAATGACAGTAACAAATATCATCAGCAAAAACTGTAAAGTTTTGACTGTTACATAACTCAGAATTTTGCATAACTTATTTTAGTGGAAAGCTCTTGCTATTAAGGGAATGACATAAATCTTTTAAGGTCACTAAATTTTTTTATTGATTTGTCTTTCATTTAGAAAATTCTTTTCTTACGGCCAATGGTGGTGTCACGCTATCCCTTGTCAAAATTACGCAAATTTGAGGGAAATCATAGCTTACTATTTGCTCCTCATAAATGCCTGTTGACAAAGATTTTGACATTTCCATCTTTAGGGGATTTCCACCTGGGTTTAAATGTCATGGCTCCAAAAATAACGGAAACCCTACTGATGAATAGGTGTCTGTATGGGTACTAAAAAATTGATGAACATTCCATGACAACCTCTAATAAAGGTGTTTAACAGGGCCTTATGTAGCCCTGATGCATAAAAGAGGGATTAAGGCTGACATTACTTTATCAAAATATAAAGAAAGGTGATTGACAAGGGCAAAATAGAAGAAAAAATGTTTTTTAAAGAAATTCATAGAAAAGGCTTACTCTCAAGTTCTTGTTTTGCGGGTGTAGCAGGCAAAAATATACCACTGGCCAGAACGTACCCAGGTACATGTACATTCTTACCAGGGGTATATACTGGCCTGCTACACCTGTACACAAAGTTGTGTATCATTTACAAACATACCTCCATAAGGCCACACCATCTTAATTCTTTGGTTAACGGGATTTAAAAAAAGATGCTAGATTGGAAAATCAACATGAAAACAGAATCTCAGAGGAAAGTTTATACTTTGGTGCACACCCCACTTTGGTGCCTTCTGTTTTAATAACAATCCGTTAACCAAGAAATTAAATTGGTGTGGCCTAAGATAGAACTATACTTCACTGCATATTTCTTTGTTTGCTGACAATATTGGGAGAAAAGTTAACTTGAAGTAACTTCAGAGAACTGTAAGTTGGCCTTTATGATTATATATAGTTGAAGAAATATCGGAAATCCTGAGCTAATTTTTCCCTTGGATTGGATGCCTGATTGGTTGATATTGCCATCAAGACTTCCCACTGTTCAATCTGAATTTGAATCAAAGAGTGTTAATACCTACATCACATGATTGGTAGCGTGACACATGAAGAGAGCAGGTTTTAGTGTCTAAATGTCATCAGGACCAGAATTACCTTTCAACTGGAATGGGTGAACATCTACATTAAGTTAAACATGTCCTGAATAGTGGTGAGATTGGTGGGGTAATCATGCTCAGAATCCTGCATTTTGGTGCATTACAATCACATAACACCATGTTTCAAAAAGCTGTGTTTTCGATGTGTCAAATACATGTAATGCTGACGTATCACTGAATGCTTAATATAAATCAATGCCAGTATTTGTGTCATATTTGTGCAACTCATTCGTCAGAAAAATCTTGGCATTGCCCAATTATGCCTTTTATAAGGTCTAGCCCTTAATCTAAGTATGAGAATGTACACAAAATTTATCTAAGAGCTTTTCCAAAAGTATCATATATTTTCAAGCTTTAACAAAATTTAGTTAAAAGTCAGGTAAATTCCATCTCTAAACAACATTTTTACAATTTAGCAAAACTTGTGAATACGTTTGCTTTGAGATTGAAAATTATATATGATTTTCCATGCAAAGATGACAATCTACTGCTCAAAAAAGGCAATTGTTTAGGTCCAGGTCTGGACCTATACCAAAAACACTGTACATGTACATGTACACAAAATGTACCTGTACCTGAATCATTTAAAGGAATTTTGTAAATATCAATTTAGAAGTGCTTCAATCCCAGTCCTGTAAGAGCCACTTCCCTGACCCCAGCACTGGTTATCTGTACATCCTTATCAGTGATGACATGACATAACACCCCATTAAGTCAGTCCATGGGAAATACACGCCTGTCCATTAGGCCAGGGTACTACCAAGGTCAGGGCCTGGCAGGTCATCTATTATCTATTACTGTCCAGTAGAAGGGACTTAACAAACGGATGGGAGGACAGGAATAGCCTCCTCATCAATTCTACTCATTAAGGACTGGGATAGCTCAAACCTGTGCCAAGGCATTATCCAGCACATGGCTGTCTACAGCTTGAAATATTTTATTTTCTGTCTCTCATTGTTTGTGAACTTATAATGTTGATTGTTTTAATGTTAAATCTGTCGTTTTAAGCTTATAAACTACATCTTCATCAATTTCATGTCATGAAGTTCTGATTCTTTAGATGGATGAAAAATTTTTGTCCGTTCAAACAAGCAAATTCTGCCATGAGACAGGTCCTGGAGACAGCCCTAGTACAGCATGCACTATAAGCTAGTTCACAGTAAGCAGTGCACATGTGCAGTGTGAAGGAATGTGGGTAGTATGACTTGTCAAACTTGATCATGAAGGCTGAGGTACAAAAAAAGGAATGGTGGGGGGGAGGGTGTTCACATTCTTTTTGGCACTGGATTACCTACAATGCATCACACTGCGCATGCACAATTCAAATCGTGAAACACATGTAGCTTATTGTTCTTCCATACAATACTATTTTAAGACGTTTTTAGTTGACTTCAAACTGTTCATTTATGTTAACCTAAATAATCGTAACCATGTGAAACTGTTTGTAGATTAAACTATGAGCTCACTACCTCGTTAACATGAAGAGAAAATTAAAGACAGTTGCATGCACAACATGCATACGGAATGAAGGTCAGTCTCACCATTTCCCTCTACAACAGGAGCACCATGGGAGCAGAAACAGGACAGCAGGGAATAAGGTAACAAATGTGAACATCTATGTTAGGGTGTGCTATAAATCTCCAAGCAGATGTTGGGTAAAAAATTCTGAAGTTTCTCTTCTCAGACAGCCACTTCACAATGTATATGAACTCCAGTCACTCCAACTTCCAAACATGATTCTTTACCCCAATATCTGCTTGGAGATTACTTTGCTATATCAAGAACTACATTATACAGTTGTACCTACATATGACTGTATATTAACAGGACATGTACACAAAACAAAAACAAATCTTTGAGCTATTTCTAGGATTGGGTGGTAGCTTAGGGCATATGAATGGAGTACACGTGGACAGTGGTACCCAATGTGTCATGCTTTGAAAAGCTGGATTTTTACAATTTCTATTTGTTGTTGTTGCTGCAAAATGTATTCAAACTCCATTATGACATAGTGACAGTACATGTAACACTTGCATTTGTATATTGTACATTCATCTGTGACATTTAGACAAAAAACAAGTAACATCGTATAACACTTGAATATTGATTCTGTTGAGTCTCCACAAAAAAACTTACAGTACTTCATTTCTAGAGTACGCTACTTCACAGTATGAAGTGCACATGTGCAGTGTGGGTAATATGTCAATGTTGAAGGCCCCAAATACTTCATAAATAATGGCCAGCCAGTGGCCTTGACCTTTGACATATTACCCACAATGCACCATACTGCACATGCACACTTCAAACCTTGAACTAGCTTATTCCAAAAAAGAAAATGCTCAGAACAACTCCGTCCTTCAGCTAGGTGAGACCTGAAGCCCTTTCAGTCCAGATTCTGAGACCCTGTCATTACTTGAGATAATGAAGGGCCAGGGCAGACAGATGGGAGGCGATGACTAGATTTACTGCCACTAATGACCCTTGTCTTCTTAATGACAGTACTTAAGGTGTCTTGAGTACCAATCACTGTGTCTAAGGATTCACAAGGTGTGAACCTGTTTCCACTGCAAATCAATCATCATGAAAATGTCTGACTTTCTATAAAAGAGATAAATTATAGCGACCAGTCTCCAATATGGTAACAATATGGGAGCAAGCATCTCTGAAAAATTAAGAATGGACTTTTTATCAAAATATCCTTTTGGCATGCACCAAGATTTCAAAACGTAGTAAAACTAATCACTTGACCAAATGCTCATAACCACTGCTGTCTTACTACTATAAATCTAGAAACATTCTTAACTGTAGTTTTATCTTTGTAGTAACCTCTACACTACAAAATCATAACACTGGAAATATACATTTCCAATGTAATGATATATCATATTACAGAATTGTAAGACAGAATGTAAATACTTCAAAAACCTCTTTTATCCTTCCTAGCAAGAAACAAAACCACAGTGAAAGTAACTACATTTACAGTATCTCAATGACTCATTCTCACCCTTATACAGCGTTGACGGTTTTACGCACAGTGAGAACCGTACTTACTCTATCTAACTGTGTCAGGACCATCTGCTTGGCCGCCCACACTGTGTCATCAGTCCAGAAACGGAAGCACTTCTGCAGGACACAAGAAGGGCAGGGTTCTTATAACTCCTCTCAACTACTGCCAAATCACAGATTACATCTCTGCAAATGTTACTAACTAAAGGCTCCTGGGCCTTGCTTAGGACTAGAATTGGCAAGTGGTGCTTTATCCTGAATTCCTGACACACAATAAATTATGCTAAAGTAAAGGAAAGCATGACATGAAATGTGGTCAGCTCGCTACGAATTAAGTAAATTATAACTTACTAATACAAGACAACTTTCCCCACAAAGTACGAGAAATCAAAATAGCTTGCCCAAGCAAGCGAGCCTTAGGCATTCTAGGCATACACAATGTATGTCGTACAAAGCTCAGCCGTGCTGTTTTGCAAAAAGCTATCCTAGTGTCTACGATACTTGTTGGCAGTTGGTTCTCTCACAATCAGCTCGAAATTCAACGACATCAAAATTGTACAACTGTCTACGACGATTGTGACCATGTCAAGACAGAAAAGGGTATGCAGGCTTACATTTATCAATGTTTTAAAACAGTATGAGCCCAACTCATATCAGGCTTGTATAAGGAAATCAGATCCTCAGTTAACTGAAGGGACAACCTTAAAGATTCATAAACAAGATAAATAAAAATCTCACCTGAATGTGTCTGTCCGGTATGGCCACCCTAACCAACACTGTGTTCTCCCCCCCATCGTCCAGGGCCCCGTGTATGGGCTCTGTCGTTCCCATCCTTGTTTGTTTTACTCCAGCGTTACGTTTAGTTTGTGCGGACACAAATAGCTGACGTCTGAGGTCTCCTCGAAGAACTAATCATCGTAGCATTCATTGGTCTGCAAAACACATAAAAAACAGAAGTGCTATAGGTTAATACTAATACTGATACACACACAAAGAAAAAAGCAGATGTTGAAAATCACCTTATAACTTTTGACATGTTACTTCCGTATGTTTTACCTTCTTTCTATACATCTGATCTTTACTTCTTGGAATGTGTAAAAAAACAGAAGTGGGATATGTTAGTACACAGAAGAAAAGCAGATGTAATCAAAATCTAGTTAAATTTTAAAAAAACTTCCCAACGTTTTTCCTGAAAAGAAAACCTTACCTGAAGAAGACTTTCTTTTGCCCTCTTTTTTTATTCTGATCTTAACGATTGTAGTTCTCGAAATGTTGCTTCTTAATTACACAGGAAAGAAAGGAGACGTAATCACAATCAAGTTAAAATTTTCTAAAGACTTCCCTGCATTTTTGCTGATAAGAGAGCCTTATCTAAAGTAAAGGAAGACTTCCTCTCTCTTGCCCTATTTCTCAACATTTGGTCTTTACTAGTTCTTGAAATGTTTCTTCTTTCCTGTTGTTGTATGAACAAAGGTTACACGCATGTGTGACTCTTGGGAGGTCTTTGGAAATAAATCAAGATAGAACAAACAATGGCCAGCATGAGTTCCTTCTCACATTTCTGTTATTCAATCATATTAACAACTTAGAAATATTTCAAATATATACATGTAGTCAAGCCTCCCCAAGAAGACTGCTCAGGGGACTGATAAAATCTGGTCTATGTGGACAGGTGGTCACTACGGACAGGATTCTTAATAATTTTGTCAAAAAAATTAAAAAATTATCTTAAGAACCACCAAAAAGTGGTCATCACATTGGCCAGGTGTTCCTTATGTAGAGGTGGTCACTTTATCTGCAGTTTATCTGGAACCTTGTACAAATGATAGGTAAATTTTGGAAGACGGAGCTCTACCAATGCCCGCCATACGTAAGGTGTTATCAGGATTTGCCCGACCTTGCCAGGGGTAAGATGACAGTAACATTGTTGTGTCAACGAATCCTTGACTCTTCCTGATAGTTTTTAAGTCGTCTCTTCCTGTTGAGATGACAACTCTTTACTTCCTCCTGCTTTTGGCATTACATCACGTCTGAACTTTTGCGTTGTCTTTTTGTGATAAACCATTGGGGGGAATGTATGGGGAAGGGATACCACCATGCTCAATGCTAAATTCAGGAAGGCAGTGGCTATGTAATGTTAAAATCCGCAGGCTGGCTTTGTGTTGCCCTACATGTAAATTCAAGCGCCTATTACACTTAAATGAGTATACCTACATGTACATATACATGTACAGTAGAATGTAACAATTATACCATATAGGTTAGATTTGAATGGTTCCTCTTCGAATTGCATGGAATTAGAATGGCTCTACTCAAAAGGAGCATGCAAGTGTCCCTTAGGGTGTATATCACAAGTGATGGTAGAGTACTTTGTTACTAAAGTATTGCAGCATATTGCCTGTTAAAACCATCAACGATATTTCACTGATCTTGAATTTCAAAACCTAAGCACTTACACAAGGTAATCAGATACCCTTGGCATTCTTCAGCTTATCTTAAAGATAACAGTAAGTAAGTAAGTAAAGTTTATTGCACAACAAATGTAACGGGTACAATGTATGGCAAGTTCGTAGACAGTACAAAATGTCAATACATATATCTCTTTGCTTATTAACAATGCTATTGAATTCTACAAAACTTAAGTCTAAACACTACGGTATACAATAAGAGTAATACAGAATACATATGTGGAACTATGTTACATGATACACAGGAAACATCAATTGTTTTGTTGATCTGAACAAAATCTGAACCCTAAGTCAAGTCTCACAAAACCTATTCCAGTTCTTAGACTGTCATAAATCCAAAAAGCTATGATATATAATATATATTAATAGCCTTGAAGCCCAGCATGCAGTATGATTTAATAGCAAGACCATGAGCTGTTCATAAACCATAAAATTGGTGAGGAGAGCTGTACACTGTAAATCTTGAAACTTTCGCAGTGGGTTTATTTTTGGTGCAAATTTATTTACGGTATGAATATATCACATTTGTATGACTACTGCACTACAGAATTGTTTCATCCATGAATTCAAAACAATGCAATAGCCTTATTTTTCCTGCTACCACAAAATAAAACTACTGCGAAAATTTTATGATTTGCAGTAACAAAATGGCTGTATAAAAGTCATACATCAGTATTCATGTACAACACTAATGCTTACTTTTCACGCATATCTGCCATTAACACAAATATATAGGCCACTTTGGCTCCAATGTTAATGAAAATGCAATCTATGTGTGCAGTAGTATATCAGGAAAGTGCTGAAACCAACATTTTCTCAATTTATGACTGTTCTATACATGCATGATAGACCATATAATAACCAACAGGAGTAATTTCAAAATCTGTCATGTATCATGTTCATACATTAATATCGCAGTATGCATATTTCATTTGAATACCCCAAAAAAGCATCTATATTCACAGCTATGAACATTGTCAATATTGCAGATCTAAAAATATGAACATTCACCCTGTCTAATATTTCATAGAGGTGTGCTAATAACCATATTCCAATGTGTAATAACGTCTTCTTTCCAAAATTCAACTTGCAAATTACCATTCTCAGGTCATAAAACATACACTGATATTCTATCAGTGCTCCTTTAGTCATATCTTAATAAAAAAGACTACTTTGGGGCCAATATACCACAAGGAATTCAAGTTTCTGGAAGAATGTCATGTTTTCTATGTTAGGAAACCAAGCTACACTGTAAGTTGCCTCAGGACACAACTACTAATATATTCCTATAGATTACCCGATTACACCCCCTCAGTGTTGCTGGTCTTAGGACTGAGAGAACAGCTTGTGTCCTTGACATTGAAAGCAGATATGGCAGCTGTGTATCTATTTGGAGACTGTGTACAAATCGGCTGTTTCCCATCTACTGAAGTGTCTAAAATGATATGAAAATCCTGCTCAACTACATGTAATCCACAATGCATTGTTCAGTTTTTCAGTTCAAAAAACAGGAATTTTACATAAGTCCCAGCAAAAATAAATGAATTTACAGTACAGTGACCATACAATTTCACTGCACTACTCCAAAGCTGAAAGTAGAGCAAATGCTTTATTCAAGAAAATTTGGCACCTTCTTCAAGAACTTAAACTCTGCCTCCTTGATCTTTACAAATAAATATAAGTAAGTTTCTGGAAACTATGTTTCCTAAATTGAAGCCATACTGGGCTGCAAGAATATCAACAAATAAATCAAAGCATTTCACAGTAAACAAAACAACAAAGTCAAATAAAACAATTATGCTTTTCCAATGAACAAACAATTTATCGACTTCTATTGATGGTAGAATGATAGCATAATCAGATTTCCAACAATTGGCTCAGAAATGAGAAATTATCTAATAACATTAGAAATGTAATCAAATGAAAAAGAATAGATAGGATCAAACAATTAAGTTTATAAGGTGATTATATATGGCTGGAGTTTCCTCAATGTAAATGGATGTCCAGGAATACAATGAAATTTATACATTTAAAATTACAAAAGAATGAATGAATATAAAAGGTTGTTAATGCTTTGTTTCATATTCATAGTAATCATACTGAAATGTTTTCAGTTTGCATTACTGTAAATTCATATATCATTGTCGGGACTTAATTCCGGAAAAGGATGTTTTCATAGTGTTTCTAAGTTTGCGGTTGAAACAATTCTATAGTACAGTAGAACTACATTGGAAACGCATATTTGTGGTGTAAAAAATTCGCAATGAAGAGGTCACTGTAAAAACTGCAAAATAGAAGACCATTGCAAACATTTCAAGATCTACAGTACCAAGACGTGGACATACCTTATTCATATACAAGGCACTTAATATAATATCATACGTTTACAAATCAACTGTAAAATCTGGATCTTGTATATAAATTCATCATAATAACCAGATAAAGGTTGCTATAGAAACAGATCATCATCATATACATAATGATTGTAAAAATCTTATATTCAACATTATGACTGTCAAAATTAGTCTACTTTGTACATTCAAAAAAATATCACTGAAAAATGCTAAGAATATTCTTATACTAAAACCAATTCTATGAAGACATCATTCCAAAATTAAACCTGAACCCCAAATAGCATTGGTAAAAATAACATCCACTCTTGCAATCACTGTCAAATACAGTACTTCATTCAATCCCTATAACAAGTACTCTTATATTACACATACCACAATCATATAATAATAATCATACCTGTACTTTCACTTGTACCATAGAATAATACATCAATTAACAACAATATCTTTATATAAAAATTCAGTGTTACGAAAATACAATGAACAAAGGATACCAAATAGATAACCTGTTTAACTTACATATCATAGTACAGCAATCCCTTTGTCCTACTGAACTGCCATCTCGTGAACAGGGGCGATATTTCACTGAAACTATGCACTGAATAAATCTAGGCACACCAACAGACATGGTGTCATGAATAATTAATGAGATCCATGAATGAAATCAACCCAGGGACCAATGAGAAGAAGCCATATCGAAGGGAGGGGGCTTTTCCAGACACTCAGTGACTCAGAGAGAGATCTTTAAAAAATTCCTCCGGACTGAGGTGTATTGTTAGAAACAGACCACTTCGAGTAACCTTGAGAGTTAAGTAGGGGAAAAAATCTTGCTTGACGCAATTACGGTAAACCTTGAAATATTGGTGCACCGGCAAATCATAACCCAAAAAAACATGCCTTTCCATGTATCACTACAGAACTATAGAGTTGATTAAATTAACCTCGAAATGAAAACATTGCAAAATCACCTTTCCCCTCCTACTGCCAAATTAAGTCCCTACAAAAATAAACATATTTACAGTAGTCTAATCTCTAACTAGACAAAGAAAAAAGAACCAATGTCGGTTAGGATAAAATGTTTTGTACTAGGATAGGATGTAAGCTTATCCAACACATAGTACATGTAAAAATCAACAACAAGGCATCAAAGAAAGAAAACATGAATACAGATCAGTGACATAATAACGCAAGCCTACCTCCTATTGTTTGCTTTCAACAAAGCACAGGTAAGTCCTGACAACGTGGCAGCAAATTGTAACACTACTACAGTCCACACCTTAGCCATCGAACCACAGTCTCTGTTCAAAAGTATGGACTTATATAGGTGCCAGCTACTTGCATGAAATTCGTATTAAGAGAACTCAAGCAGAAAGTATTTTCTATTACTCTATTTGGGAATCCAATACCAGAGGGGCCAAGGTCTGATGCACCGAGGATAACCCAATTTGTCTTGGGGTTAAGATGCTACCTTATTGAGCATATACATGTCCCAAGACATCTTGACCATATAAAGACATAAGGTAAAGCAGTCATCCTCAATTAAGGTGAAGCATGATGCTTTTTCAAGTAGCTAGTGGTAGTGTGATGCAGCTTCGCTACTGCTCGTATTTTCAGCCAAGCACACTGGGTCACCCCTATTCTTCTCGATATGTGCAGAAGTTTCACTTGAGGCTTACACCTGAAGCTCCCTCATACACTGGAACATCACTATCCAAAATGACAAATGCAATCCCTTACAACATGTCCAATCTGGGACCGAACCTGGGATCTAACCCGTGTCCACGGATCCTTGGAATTTCATCCGTATGGCGGAGTAGGGACTTCTTAATCGAAATTCATCAAAATAAGTCAAAATATGATATGCTGAAATTAATGGGATGTGCTTGTATGAAAGTTTGTAAGTTCAACAAGACTTTTAGTATAGTGTGATGTTTTGCAGGTGACTATTTTTCTGATCATGACAGTTTTAGATGGGAGCCACATTTTGGAATTCCAACAGCTATATCCTAAGGAATGCCAAGGTAGCCTGTTAATTACAAACGATACCTGAATTAAAAGTCTTCTAATACTTTGCAACTAGACACAGGTTTTTGGCCTATGGCTCCGGATTATATGCAATACTTTCTTGGAATCATCTTACTGAAACTACGAAAACACAACATGATAACAATTACAAAGATTATGAGAAAATAAGTTGGGAATGTTTAGAATTAATCGGCAGACATTTTTCCTTTTTTCAAAGAATCCAAGATTCAAAACATACATCGATGTAAACTTTAAATTTCATGATGCTACACAAGACAAGGTACTCTAACTTTTTCCTCAGAAGTTGGTTGATTGAGAAAATAGAAATAAGAAATCTAGAATATGCATTTTTTCAATAAGATCAGTACAAAAATCCGTCTCAAGTTAGGGACTGTTTCAAATTCAAGTTAGGGCACCCCCCCCCCCCATTACATGTGTACATGTAAACTGTCCATTTATTCCGCCTTAAAGACAAGATATGGACAAGAAAAGTATCTCGCAAGCATACATAATTTTGAAATTCGTAGATCAATTACAAAGATAAGAATATGTAGCCATAAATTGAACATTGAAGCTGGAAGGTATCGTAAAATTCCCCGTGATCAAAGGTTTTGTCCATTCTGCCCAAATGAAATTGAAGATGAAAGTCACTTTATCATGAATTGTTCAAGATATAAGGATAAACGCTCAAAGCTATTCACCTTTATATCCGGTTGTTCAAATGAATTCAATGCGCTCCGTTCTGTCGATAGATTCAATTACATACTAGGAGGTGATAATCCTTACTGTGTACAGATAGGTATATTCATCAAAGAATGTTTGGACATTAGAACAAGCAATGTATAAGTATATCACATGCGATATTTCGATATGTTGCCCTATCCCATATGATTGTATGTAATCAAACTCATTTGTATGCACTTATTCGTTTGTATGTATGTATGTAGTAGACATTACGAAAGTCGCTGTGCTTTTGTTGTGTCAATAAAGATCTCTCTGTAAAGAATGTACTATATCCTATGCTCAGTTTATATGAAGACCACATCTGGTTTGCTTCCAAATTAGCATGGCATTGGCCTATGACCTTTGGGTTCTCATGGTCAACCCACAAGAGCAAAGGTCATAATTCATAACATAAACCTGTATTTAGCAGCTACTACATAGCTATGAATGATTGGCCTTGCACTGACTTTTATATCTTCTTTTTGACAGATACCTACACGCAGATACATTAGAGTTTTAGCCAAATCTTTAGCTTGGATGAAATACAAAATCACTTACATGTAGATGTCAATCTGAATGCACTACAACAAGATGGTCTGGTGGTTAGGGTTGTTGACCTAGAATCTACAGGTCCTGGGTTAGAATCCCTAGCAGGCCCTTGGGAAAGGCACTTTACACCTATTTCTTCACTGGACTCTGTGAAAATGAGTACCTATAGCTTCAGATAGGGACAACCTCTTGGATGAGAATCGTAAAGCCGGAAGCCCCGTGTTTGGGGAGGGCCACACAATTATTGAATTTCTTTGAAAAGAGTAGAGGTCTGTTCCGGTTTGAGTGGATCAAACCTTACAATCCGGTGTTACGCAGCTTGTACCTACTGTACAAAACTGGTGGTACACCTAAAGGCAATATATCGGCTATACAAAACAAACAAAAACAAACGAAAAGACGATATTTCCCCATCACAGATTACACTCCATGCTTTGTCTTACTATGACATACTACATGTAAATTTGACGTACGTATTTTCAAGAATAACAACATATCATAAATTGTGAAATCTTCTTCATCAAAATGCATATAAAACCTCTTTCACCTCCTTCCCACAATGATACATGAACTTGATGTTGGGTCACTCCTAATAGTCCGAGGTAGCTGCTAAGGAAAATGTTCCCACGAAATAGGTCTAATAATATAGGCCCTCCTCTCTACATAGTGTTTCTGACCTTAGATGCACTGATACCCTGGCCAGTTACTGTACAGTAGCAAATTTCTGTGAAGAGATTTAGTCACATTTTTCATACATACTTCCTTTAAGATGATAGTTACTGTCAAATAGAAATAATTATAACTACTGGCATAACCATAAACCTATAATCATTTACCGATTTGACAAACTAAACAGTAAATGATATGAAATACAAAAATACTGTAATATAAATGGTATGAGGTAATAAGGGATATTACAGTAAATATCTTTCTGCCATGCTGTGACCTGAATGTCACGTCATACAACGTGGTGCCAGCTTTATCAAATTGTCATTCTTGAGTGTCAGTTTTATGTATCAAGTCTGAAGGCACACTGAGTAGTTACTATGCACGCCCACACCTCTTATAGGCTTTCATTACAGCGAGATGTAATAAAGTATACTGAATATTATCCCAGTATGTGTCTACTGTAGACTCATTTACTTTTGCAGTGGTAGTATTTCACGAAAGAAGAGAAAAAGAGGTCTTTGCAGTCTTTAATGTTTGTTGTTGAAATAATTTTGTAGTAAAGTAGTGATTATACTCGAAATGCATATTCATATTTTTGTGAATTCACAGTGAAGAGATCACCACAAAAACTACTGAAATTAAACCACTGCAGAAGTTTGAGGATTTACAGTATGCATGGCCACACCCTTTAGACAATGTAGCTCATCACTGCAATTAAGTATCACATTGTCATAAACATACAAAACACATTGATGACTAAGTCATAAATATAAGATTAGTTCATCATTCTATCCACATGTATTTCACTGTTCAAGCTCATATGATTACTAACAGCAATAAATCATCAAAAAGTACTAAAAAAATGAAACTGTCCTGAGATCCTTTCCACACTACACATTCACCTACATGTACATGTATTAACTATTATCAAATATTCAAAGCCAATTCCACTTATAAAAGAAACAGAATTTCTTTACCTCCTACAAGTACAGTATTTGGCGACAGTGGTAAAGACAATGTCCTGTGATTGTATAATTTCTGGATCCACAAATGATCTACAAACTTTATAGCCAGGGAAGTCCTGTGGAGTTGTTTTGATTTACGACTTCCTAACACTCAGGATACAGGCGAGGAAAGAGTGATATCTGGTACACAAAACATGGGTGTGGTACAACATGTACAACATGAGGTCATCATGACTGTGGCAACATGAACACACCCTCTTAACATCACGAACACACCCTCTTAATGTTTCGAACACACCCTCAAGATTAAGGCTTTTCTAAATCTCCAAATCATCCTACAGCACTAGCGCATACGACTGACGGAAGAGACACTCTATTTGCTCTCCAAGCAGATGTTAGGGTGAAAAATCATAACATTTTTCTGACTATCCACCTTCTTAGAAAAGCCTATTAGTCAGAAATCATTACAATTTTCCACCTAACTTCTGCTTGGAGATTAATGTTTTGGATGTTGTTACAAGTAATAAATACATGTTAGCAAATTTACTCACAAAAATGCTGTACATTCTGTTAGGTTTGCAACACCTAAATATTGCGGTATGGGAAAAAAATAAGATTTCATGGTATCTTTTATTTTGTGGCTGAAACAATAACAACACAATGAAAATGACAGTGCCTATTTGCGACTTTGCAGTGACTGCAAAAAATGTGAGGTTAAAACTGCTGCACATATTTCAGGACTTACAGTACTATATCACAAAATGTAGGGAACAAACCTTGTGAGATCACTGCAACCATGTGACAAGGTCCCTTGACAAAGTGCAGTCCATACCCAACATTATCCTATCATATTCTCCTCATCCTCCCATAGGGACCTACAACACCATACACATGCTCTGGAAATCTGTTAGGAACAAACTGGATTATGCAATTTCACAGGGACTCGCTCAGGAAATCAAAACCCGAATAATACAATTGAAGCGAATTCTAGAATCTGGAAAATACTTACGAATGTAGCTGCAGAAGAGAAGCATTGGGACAGCACGTGTTCCAACCTTACCGCACAATATTCTCTATCAATCACAATTTAACACACCCCTAGAAAAGCAGGTGGTACGGTCTACTGGAATAGAGGTCGACCAATGAAAACATTCTTTACTGCTCTCTAGCCTTCTCCTTGGCACCCCCTACCCTAAACACTGGGTCCTTATATAAAGAGCTTGCCCTACTTTCGGTTGGTTACACCAAAAAGACCCGAACAAGGATGATTGGTACTTTGGTGTGTTGTGTCTTACAACGATTGGTCAGATAATGATGACATTAACGATTGGAACCTATTCATGTTAACTAGGTCATATCAAAGGAAGGGAAACATATCTATTACATAATGTGGATATAGGAAACTTTCTCTTTTATTCTTTTGTCATCCTAAATTGAGGTGAAAACATGATGCTTTTGCAAGTACAGTATATGATATAGCATGTGGTTTTTGGCCAAGCACACCAGGTCACCCCTCCTCTTCTCGATAAGTATGTTGGGTTCTTTCACGTGCAGAGGTTTGATGCCTAAAGCTTCCTTATACACCTCCAGCATTACGTCACCATCCAAAATGATACATGCAATCCTTTGCAATGTCCAAGCTGGGGCCAACTCTGGAATCTAACCCATGGATCCACAGAATTTGATCAACCTGGCAAAGCAGCGGGATCGCTTACCATTTATGCCACAAGGACATGTACATTTGTATCAATAGGGTTATAAAATTGCTGATGTACATGACATTGTACATGTATCAACCACTAAAATCAAGCATTCCAAAGATACTTGGAAGTTGGAGGAGCAAAGCACCAGACTAGGTGATGATCTACACTCTCTGGGTACTAAAATGGCCGTCCAGACACATTCAATCAATATCGGCACCTTCGCTCCATAAAACTTCACATTACAGACCTGAGTAGTGGTCCGTATGTCTGTAATAATGTCACACATTGCCCGGAGTTCTAGACCGCTTTACGATACCATTATGCCATTGAAGTCTTTGCAGAAATGCCATGTTTCAATCAGTGCTGTCTCCAGGACCCGTCCCTCCATTCTGGGACGGAAACTTGCTTGTTGTGACGGACAAAAATTTCACTCTAACTATTCAAAAATCTGAACTTCATATGATGAAATTGATGAAAATGTATTTTCGTAAGCTTAAAATGATAGATGTAACAACTCAAATTGACAATATGGGCTCCCAAACAATGAGTGGGATGGTAGCGGTGGAGAGAGCCCTGGTTTTGATTGCAATGATGGACTCATAACTTGTGAGGAAGATTAATTCATACTATGGTACCAGTATTCACTTTTCTGTCATAAATTCTGTTCCAAAACATAATTCTTATGGCATTATCAAAATAATGTCTGCTTTATATGACCGTGACCCTCTATTCAGCATGCCTTTGACCTGACCTTGACTTGAAGTGACAATAATTATATGTTCATTCTTCCCTGTCCCTACACCATTTAATTACAGTAACGAAGTTGGAATTGGTTCATCATAAAAAAAACTATCATTCGTAAATCTGCCAATGAAATATACAGTATTCAAACTAGTGATATACACAATACATTGTATACTGTTCGTCATTGTGGGATTGTATTGTATGTTACCATGGCAACAATTGGTCAAGGGTCAATCTGCGTGGCCGATTCACATGCTCTAGTTAGCACCCTCTCCATTGGATTACATAATGTATGGAACATATATTTCTTACCCTTCAATTTTCATTTTCCACAAGAACTTTGTCGATTTTAAAACAAAATATGATTTTGTACATATTGTACATAATGCCTGTGCTGCAAAGAAGAATGTGTTGCTAGTGATTTTCCACTCAAAATGACAGATGTTAAGCTTAGTGATCTGAGGGAAAACTCATTGACTGGTACATGTACATGTAATCTTGTAGAGTACAAGAGAATATATTAGTAGTCAACTGTACCTTTATACGGTAATCTGTCAAATAAGTCCAAGGCTTGGGTAATCTGCCAACCTACATATAAAAAAAATTACCCAATTTGAGCAAATAATAATTTAGTATCATATTCCAGGGCTCGAAATACTGGGTGCATGTGCACTTTTGTGAACCCAAAATTGGAGCCATGCACCTATATAATGTACACTGTACATGTACATGTATGCAGCTACTAATTTTGGACTAATGGTGCACGGGTGCATCTAGATATTTGTACAGTATGGTTATGTATGTATGTATGTAAAGGTACTATTGTATCTTTTCCGTCCCACTTATTGTTTGCGAGCCCATGTTATCAATTTTCGTCATTCTAAGCTTGCTAAAATATACTTTCAAGCCATGAACTTCAGATATTTGGAAATTGGCCCGACAAGCAAACTTCCGTCCTGGGATGGAGGGACGGGTCCTGGCGACAGTCATGATTTGTTATCATATATCAGTTCATAAATGATATAGAATATATATATGTACACTACCTACTCTCACACAAAACCTAAGTCCTGTATCCTATTTAGGAGTGCTTGCCATCTTACCAGTAGGTAGACATCCCACAGTGATATCACTTCAACCAAGACTGATTACACAGAGAGGTTTCCATAAAACAGGAAATAGAGCAGAAAATTGAGTTGGGTACAGGCCAGATTAGAAACATTCCCAGCACTACAGCAAGAGTCAGCCTTGATTAATGGCACAAGGGATTCAAAATCAATTCGTTGTACCACATCACTCACACATGAAGTTTGAGACATTTGAAATTCAGGCCCAATTTACACACAATCTCTAGTAGACTCAGGGCGTGTGTGAGGAGCTTCCTTTGGGCGCAAGTTTTCCAATTAGAGAATGCTACTTGAGCGGCCTAGATTTCTCCTTACACAATCCTGAGTCGACTCCAAGTCGATCAAGAAATGCGTGTGCCGGGCTCAGTGTTATTGGGAGATTTCCAGACAGCTACTCAATTTCGATCATTTGCTTGTTTTGACACAACCTAGGATGTAGCTGACATATATACTAGTAAATACAGTAGTATCATAAGCAAGCAATACTGCTAACTTCTTTTCTAAAGTCTAAGTAAGTACAGTAAGACTACTGTAAATCTTGAAACCTTTGGGGTGGTTTTTTTATTTTTGCCTTTTTTGCATTAACCTCTCCACCCAAAATTCATCATATTGCAAATATGTATTTCTGATCTTGTTTCATGTGTGAATCTAAACCACAGCGAAAAACCTATTTTTCTCTCTTACTGTGAAATAAAACCACTGCGAAAGTAACTAAATTTACAGTATAGCAGGAGATACCTAATATTAACAGTGGTATTTGGTTAATCAAACCATGAGATAATTGATTACACACACACTCAGCACTAGTATTTGTCATGCCTTTCTGTCTATATCCCATCATTTATCAAAAGTAGAAACATGGCTGGTAAAATGACAGGATAGGACTATCACAGTCATGGTATAACACATGACATTGTCTTTTAACAGTTCCAATATCTAAGGTTCAAGCCGCTGCACATGATTGGTTGATTTGATTGATTGGATGACTTGTCCTCCTCTCTAATTGGTCAGATAGCTTCCTGTCGGATATTCAAGCTGTTGCAAATCTTGTAACTTGATTGGTTGATTTAATTCGATGACTTTTCCTCCTCTCTAAGGGCCAATTTACACACAGCTTGTCTAGATATCTGGACTGCAGATATCTGCCAGGCGACAGCTTTTTTCTGTGTCTAAACAGGAATTTTATGGTCTTAATGAGGTTTTTTTTAGATGTCGGTAAAATTTCAGCCGACCACTCTGAAGCATTCGCCCGACAACTCAGAGGGAGTCCCCGACCGCTCCAGCCGGACGTCTTAACAGAATGTGTCGCGTAGTAGACATCTGGAGGTCGGGGTTCACGCTAGTTTGCATATTTGGCGGGCGATAAAGCGGGAAAACTTCTTAGCATCAAGGATCATTTGTTCCCAAACGGACGACGGACTTCTTTCGTGATGACAGATCGTTCGGTGGATCGGCCCTCCCCCCTCCGCCACCACAAGGGCAGCGAGTAGGAACGCAGCGTTGATTCTGACCGGTCGCTGTCGTCTTCCCCGGTACCTCGAACGCCTCTTACGCTCAACCCTTGCTTGCTGCCTCATGTTTAGCCACACGCGAGTCAGATAAAGAAAGAATACCATATTCATCATGACGAAAAACACAGGCGGTTCTCCCGCCATTTTGAAACGCGCGCAAAAGGTTCAATAGGGTCACAAGTGCAATTAGCGCGCTGCGTGAGTCCTGCGGTACTTCCTGTCGGTGTGTATAAATGCGTCCAGATATCTAAGGCTCAGATGTCGGCGGATTTTTAGATATCTGAAAAAATCTGTATAAATTGGGCCTAATTGGTCAGATAACTTCTTGCCAAACAAGTTTACTGCTCAATGATTGGTTGATTTGATTGATTGGTTTACTTGTCTACTTCACTGCTCACTGAGATAAATACAGGCTCTGTCATAGTGTAAAAAAATTGGTCTTCCTAAATTCTGGGGGCCAAGTAGACTCAAGAATCTTAGGACAAATAAGCTGTCTTTATTTTTCACACATTAGAAAAAAGGCCATTCTTGCAAATTAGCCAAATTTTCAGTTGTTTCTTGCTATCTAAAATTTCAACATATGCAATCTACATGTACAGCTTCCATTTTTTCAGTTAGATGTTTGTACAATGACCTATTTTCTGTTGCTATGGATGAAAATCTAATCTTTTAAAAAGCACTGTTGCTTTCAAGATTAAACAAAATTATGTCCACCACAAATATCAATTTACTTGACCACCCAACATCTTTCTAGTAGACATCCCTGACCAACTGCGTTTTTCTGTCCCGACCTTCTAAATTGAAATCCAAGCTTCTCTCGCACAGCGAGACCTAACAGAACATAGAACCACCAGCTGGGATCTCACCACTTGTGTCAGCTGCTCAAATAGGGATGAAATACAAGACCATACCAACATGGGGTAACCTGTGGACAAGGGGCCAAGTGGGGTGTTTAGGGGTAAACAAGTCCTTGAGAAAATATACAAGAAAGAAGAAATTTAAAAAAAATCAGCAGGGTAAAAATGGAAATGCGAGGGTGTATACTGACCTTAGCATTACTAATACATGTACACGTGTATCCTTTTCACACCATTGCCAAAATCTTATCAACTGTGTTCATCTGTGAGTGAGACCGTCAAATAGGAAAGGAGTCCTTTCAATACCCTTCTAGGCTTTGGCTACTTGCCAAGAAAGTAGCATCATGGTAACTAGTAGTAGTACACGGGTTTATATACAACTACTGTATTTATTAGATAACAATTAAGACAAGTTTTTCATAAGGATATACAATGTACATGTAACTATAAAAAATTGGTTTGAAACATATAAAAAAATGAAAATAAATAAAAGACGCCCAAATCTAGAATCTAGAGCTATCTTTTACACAAAATTCACAACCATAGTATGTTTAGAACATAAGATATGAAGACCAGAAATTTCGCTGCAATACCAAAGAAAGCCACCAGGAAGCCCATAATTGCCCTTCCTTGTCCTAACGTCTTAGAACATTGACAACTTCTTAAGAAATTGCATTCATGTGCATTGTACTCATTGATTAGAATTTGTGGAATTTTCAAAATATTTTTAAATGAAATTCACTACAGGCCCTGCGCTGAGGCTTTGCCAAAAAGAATACATGCATGTTAATGAATTTGGTATCAAATTAGACTGTTAGAAGTTTAACAAGAGTCCGTAGGACACAATTCTCCGTGAAGTATTCATAGTCTGTACATTGTGGGTAAGGTGTTTGTTAATTTCCTTTGTTAGTGACCTGCTCAGTTGTAAGATGAATGCATGAAATGGATCTTGATGTAAGGTGTGGAATCACAGACAATTTATTTTTAGAGCCTTGAACTGAAACAGGATGACACTCAGGCTAACTTAACATGCCCATGCAGCAACAGAATCGTGGGTTGTATGTGGTGCCAGGTGTGAAAAGTGCAAAGTTTTGATAAGCGGTAATTAAAGAAGTAAAAATATTGACCCACACAAATTGCATCTCTGTACAGTCCAAGTAGTATTTTATAGCAAGTAGAGAAAAGGTGTTTATCTATCTTTTTCTTTCAATACAGGAGGGGTCAGCCTGCTGAAAAGTATGTTTTTACAGCATGGCACAGATGGGATCTAGAAATTCCGGGAAAAGTCACAAACTTAGATCTAGATGGCTTCTTTTGAACATTATCAACGAACCATTCAGCCTTACAACTAAGATGTTTCGAAATCACAAATATGCAGTAAATTCTCTTTCCACAATTTATTGCAGGCATGCCTGATCTATAGCTATCAACCTATTTTGCATTATCGTAACATTTCTCGAGGGTCAAAGGTCACCGGATCTTTCAATCCACCCGGAAGTGACACAGTCTGGCCGCGGCCGCGGGCACTTTTCTGAGGGACATATCTCAACAATCTTGCATCCCCTGCGTAAACTTTTTACATTGTCACAGCCTCCGTATTACAAACTACAAGTGTGAGAATTTTGAAGGTCAAGAGATTTCCCATTTTCACACTATGCGTAAAAGTGCACCGTCCGTCTCGTGCGCCAAACTAGTATGCGACCTGCGACAGGACACGGCATACTTAATACACAGACTGGAGCTCACTCTGCACATGTTCGCAGCGAAAACTCACAATTCCCGTTGCCGCATTGATACGTAACTTGGTGTATCGCTAGCTAGGTTGCGTGTGGTGATGCACGTTGTCTATTTTACAATGTAACAGTGACTATACGATCATAGCAAGTAGGAAATCTTCGTACCCCGTATCTGCCTGAAGTATTGCAGTCAAGCGTAACGGGTTATAACATGGTCGCTATGGCAGGACAGTGGCCCTTACCATTAATTATAGGGGTGCAATTACGATATTGTATTGACGATTAAAGTAGTTACGGTGTTAAAAAGATATTGTGCATCACCACGCCGAACCAGACAAACGATATGCCAAGTTACACACCAATGCGACAACGGGATCGTGAGATATAGCTGCGAACGCGCAAACAAAAGCACTTCCAATACTCCCAGAAGGAGGTATTCCTCCTTCCCGGAGTAACAAAGGTGTGTGAACTTCCCCTGACCCCTAGCAGTAAGGCCAAGATGTGTTGGTTTATCTCCTTGGAGGTTTTTATGGACAGACAGCAGTCTGTTATCAGCATTACTTATCACTACTTCTGTATCTGGTAATAATTACTGGTAATGGGGTGTAAATTAATGGGGAAACCAGATATGGGTCATGTAAGATAACCTACTCACCTTGTTCTACAACTCTTGGGAAAATGTTTTCTTACTGTAAATTCCTTTATTTTTGCAGGGAATTCATTACACTTTGGGAGTGGAGATTTTTGCAATGATTCGAATTCACTATAAACTATGAAAAAAATCCTTAATTGCTTTAATTCAATAAAAAAAAGTAATTACTGTAATTCTTCAAATTTCCACGGTGACTTTATGTTCGGGTTTTCCTGGTGACCGCTTTCTTTCCATTACTGTACAGTATGTGACTAGCACTACCACAAACTTAAACCACTGACAGTGAACACTACCCTACTGCAAAATTAAATCAATGCAAATTTAAAGCTATTTACAGTACCCCCTGAAAAGATTTGTTTGAAGATGTTTCTAAGGCGCAGTTTACATTACGTTTTTCGCGTCAGCGGCGAAATTTCCCGCTGTCGGGAGGCCGCTGTCGCGACGCCTCTAGACACACCGCCCGGAAATCTGACAGACACCTGCGGTGCTTGCATTTCGCCATCTTGTAGAAAGTATCGGGCGTAAGCATAACAAAAGCAAGAAACAAAATTGTATGATTGTACAACGGTAGACGGCGTCTCCCCGCCCGTATTAAACTACGATGCAAAGCCTTGTTTATGTGTAGATATTCCATGCTCATCACTCGTAAATGTGGGGAGGGGGGCACAAGTACGATAAATATATCCGCGGGGAAATGAATGCACGGCACAAAAGTCGCCGCGGATCCCGCGAATCTCTCTCTCTCTATATATATACCGGGGATCTAAGTAGACTTACAGTATGCTAATCAACGCGTGCTTTATGCTAATCGCCGAAACCCTGACTCCCGCTGACGCGAGCCCGACGTATTCTCTTTAGACGGAGTTTGAAGTTGACGGGGACTCCCGCTGTGCTGACGGGCGACGGCTTCGAAGCTGACGGGAGAAAATTTGTTGACAGCGGGACTACGTCGACGGGAATTGTCTTTACACGGGGTTCCCGCTGTCGCCAGTGGCGCTGACGCCAGTGGCGCTGACGGCAAAAGTATAATGTAAAGAGAGCCTAAGGTAAAAATAGATCCCTTTCCCAGAAAACCCCCTGTGGTGTCAGTCATGTCAGTATCTCTATCTAACAGATTAGTCCGAGATGTCGTCCCTGTCATCTTACATGATGTACATCCCGTCCCCATGTTGACAGTGACCTGGTAAACTATTTACCCAGATTGTTTGTTGTCAACGCCACACAGATCAAGTTCCCTCACATGTGATGGGTGAAATGTCACGGGAACTCAGAATATGCTTTTATCTAGTATTCTATTAATATCCAAGCAGATGCACGTGTAGAATCAGGCTCTTTCTCAGTATATTATCAATTTTTATGCGGCATTTTGTACAACTTTTAGGGGAAAGAGAGAAAATGCCTTCCAATAAATCTTCTAGAAAAGAGTACAAAAAGCCTTTAAAAATGTGTAATACACAGACCTGGACCCTATATTATAAATCGTTTCATAAATTCCTTTACTTGTGGATATAGTTTTATTCCACTCAAGGGGGAAAAGGAGGTTTTGTGTTGTGTTTTAGATTCACGGTTGAAAGAATTCTGTAGTACAGTTGCAATACAATTAAAATATTTCATTTATAGTGTCATAAATTCGCAGTGAGGAGGTCATTGCAAAAAAACTTCTCTTCCAAATTCTTACTGATCAGAACTGCAAACCTTCAAGACTTTGAATTTGCATGTGAAACTGACTAGTGCAGAACAACGACACACTGTGTGGGCTTGTGTTGTTCCTGACAGAATTGTTTGTATTTCCTTGTCAGAACCAATGCTGTAGCAGTCAGCCTGGTGCCTAGCCTCCGTTGCAGTCCTTTTCCCCGCAGCGTGTTTTTTTCCAATTTTTTTTTTGGGGGGGGGGGGCGCCACGTATCTGCTTGGGATCCCGTATCCGCCGTGCCTCTGTGTCCGCTATAGACCCTGTGTCCAGCAGCGGACACAGGGTCTATAGCGGACACAGAGGCACGGCGGATACGGGATCCCAAGCAGATACGTGGCGCCCCCCCCCCCAAAAAAATTGAAAAAAAAACACGCTGCGGGGAAAAGGACTGCAACGGAGGCTACTGGTGCCTGGGTGTTGACAGTTGTGGTTGGTCAGTAAACAGATCAACCCTCTTCAGATGTGTGTAGAGGTATGAGAGGTCGAGAAGTACGGACACTAGTACAGACACGACTGCATGTGTTGAATCCTCTCAAACAACTGTTTATTCAAATGATAGAACGGGATCGGCCGTTCTATATTCGAACGGCCGGTCCCGTTCGACACAACGACTTTGCTCGTTACATTCTTCCCCCCCAACCGTGGCATTTGCCCTCAAATGCGTGTCTACCTACATAGTCAAGATTGTGATCGGCGCTGATGTTTATCAAGACGCCCGTGACCATAAGTACTTCAAAGCACGGACATTAAACAACAAAAACTGTCTTCTTCGTTCAACATCACACCCTCAGTGCGGTTTAAAATTCACATTGTTCCTTGTAGTCGCCCCGCAGGCATCAATATTCTACTTAGGCACACATCAGTTCGAAGATTTTCAATACACAAAATACAATGACATCGTTTCCATGGCAATCAGCAACCACGCAGGTTCTGAGGCTAAAAGGGCAAACGAGTCTTCGGAGGTAGATCTTCCTAGGAGGGTCGTCCCGCAGGCATCAGTTCAGCCTAGGCAAGCATCACACCAGTCTCAATACACAACAATATATACAACATAACATCCACCAGATGGATTCGTTACCCGTAGGCTTACGAAGATTCCACCAGGCGAGTTCGTACCCGGACATCGTATTACAGTTCCTTGTTAGAAATACACCACAAAAGTTCGAGATGGACCGGAAGACACAGACACCCCCCCCCCCCCCCCCCCCCCCCGACCGGAAGACACAGCCCCCCTTGATAACTATATAATCTTTTAATACTATTACAATTTCAAGATTTTATTTGCATTTCTATCTCCTAGTTTGTACATGTAGTTGACCGTACAAAAGTAGCTATTCTTTATGTTGGATCAATAAATCTTCTTCTATAATTAAATAAATCATGCATATTCATCATGGTTTAAATATAGGTGTCGTGTAGATTGTTCCCCTGGACAAGAATCAGGATCAATACCTGTGACTAACCATTTCATCAATAACACTCTGCTGTCTCCTGACTTTACAATCACCCTGGGCTGCACTACCATCTGGTGCCGGCTTCTATTTCAGCTGCTTCATTCACACGTTTAACAACTGCTATAAATTCTGTGAGAGATGCCGTTTTTACGCCAAAATGCCGTATTGCGCAGCATTTTGTGCCAGATGCACGGCGGCATCAATCAAGACGTTACTTTTTTCTGGTGGATGCCTTCTAGGAAGGTCCCTGGCTTCTATTTCAGGTGCTTCATTCACACCTTTAACAACTGCAGCTATAAATTCAGTCAGAGATGCCGTTTTTACACCAAATGTCGTGTTTGCAGCGTTCGCGCCAGAGCAGGCATTGCAGCATCTTTGGATGCTATTTTCTTATGGTGGATGCCTTCTAGGAGGGTCCGCATGGGGGTCCCGACAATGCTTTACTTTAAATTCAGAAGAAACCCCTACATATCACCCTAAAATCAAGGAAGAAAATTACGTAAAATTTGGTCACATCGCTACAAATCACATGAATAAGACGGATTTCCCTACGAATTACGGAAAATCAAAATAGACTGCCAACTGTTTTCGGAAAAATGCATGGAGGCCATCTTCTAGAGGCACCCAATACAAATATAATGTTTATCTACAATTACAAGTTGTTTACAGGTATTAGGATGTTTACCTTCAGCTAATTGATTTTGTTGATAGCGAGTTTAACAAATGGTTTTAGTGGCAGTTCCCTGTTAAAGGATTCTTGCTTAGAATACTGTAAATCTTGAAAGGTATGCAGTGGTTTTATTTTTGCGATTTTTACGGTAAGCTCTCCACTACAACTATACATCTCCAACGTACATGTATGACTACTGTATTACAGAACAATTTCAACCACGAATTCAAAACATTTTTTTTTCTGTGAAATAAAACCATGGCGAAAATAAACAAGTTTACAGTTGAATCTTAAGTAAAGGTAAAGCAGTCACCCTCAACTGAGCTGAAGCATGATGCTTTCTCAAGTACCTGTACGGTAAACACCTGTATATTCCTTGTAATTGAGGATAATTTTCTTAACCCCTCCAAGGTCTAACCGTGATGATCATATTTCAACCAAACGATTCTCTGTGACGTTTTCTGACATCTATCCCTCAATGTGAGTGGTACACCTCGAGCAAGATTCTTCTATGCCTTTACAAAAGCTGTGCATCGGACAATACTAAGGCTTGGCACAATGCCTTTTCCTATTGTATAATTTGAGACATTTGAAGCCCACAGGGTCAGTGCTCTATTGGCGGGTCTGTTTAGTTGTTGACCTCTAAATTAACCCTTGTGCAGATGAAGTTACTAAAGCAAACCATGAGGGTTAAAAGTTCTTCTCTCATGGGATTAGAACTCTGTTTTCTTGCCAAGAAACCCTCCCACAATACAGTATACCATTTCCAGCAGTGTGTTAGCACAAGCTGGTAAATTTTTCTAGCACATGTCGGTAAAGTTTTAGAAGCTGGAAAAATAATCAGTGTACAGTAAATGTTAAAATGTTTGCGTTGGTTTTATTTTCGCCACTTTTGCAATGACCTCCTGCTATAAAATCATGACACTGTGTGCTTTGAATAATAATAATATTGCTGTACTAGAAAATTAGGTCAGCCACACACATTACAATATCAATCAGTTGGTTGGTAAGTTTTTGCAATCTTGTCTTTTTTCCTGAATCTTACAATTGTAATCTAAATGAAGGAACGAAGACATTTTACATAAGATAATAAACTTTACTTTGAATACATCCTCATATATTCAATGTCAATATCAGTAATTTGGTTGGTAAGTTTTTTCAATCTTGTCTTTTTTCCTGCATCTTACAAATTTTACATACAATAATAAATTTCACTTTGATTATATCCTCAGATTCAATGTCAAAGTTCTACTCCGTATTTCAGTGACCACCCACAAAATCCTTAGTCAAAGAACCATTCATTTTCTACATACCTACTACAGTAGGAAATAGTTGTAGGGTCAGCCCATGTGAACAGAGTGCTGTACTATTTCTGGCCTGACCACACAAGGAAAATGTTTCGCAGCCCTGCTTAATGTCTGTATAAACATTCACAAATGGCAGGTATTTAACAAACAGGAAACCTAGTTGGTAGCCTGTCTGTCAGTGGTCTGCGAACAAATGGACATAACCTTAAACGGCCTGCACGCCCTTTTTCGAGGAACAGGATCAGTCATTTTGATTCCACGTATTTCGTAGGCGGACTAGTGTAAATCAACAGAGCGAAACTAAGTACAGCATAATTGGCGCCTGAATTTAGCATAAGGAAAAGCCAGCCAGTCGAATTTAATGAGTTTACATGTAGTGTAGAGCGTTGACGGTACCACTCCCCATGCAGGCCCCCTAAAAGTACAATGTACGACAGTATCACCCCACCCCCATGCAGGGCCCTAGAAGTAGAATTTCTTGAATTATTATATAGCTATACATATGCATGTACAATTAAATCATAGATAGAAAAGACATTGACTAACATTATGGTTACTTGATGACGAGGTTTAAATTTGTAAAGGCCCTTTGTAGCCATATCGATCAGACAACAACCATTACTTTTAGGATCAGGAAGTGCTATCAATCCGATGATATCTTATTACAAAATCAATAACAATGATGGTGTCTTCTGACAAGATAATACTGCCATGCCCTGGTGTCATCACTTAGTATAATGAAGCTATTACATGTACATATAGTAAACATATTTCTTTACTGTCACATACTATAATTGTGACACTTTAAATTTAATGTTCGTAAAATTTGGCCTCAAGTTTTTTACCTTTGCCTAGAAGCTAGGCTATGTTTTTGGTAGGGTAACAGTGTTTTGTTGCAACCCAAGAACCTTTTATAAAAATTGCTTGCTATGAGAAGAAAATGATTGGATTTCGGGCCCCTGGCTGCTTTCCTTGATACTGCAGCAGAACTTCCTTTTTTTGTTTCTCATTTCCAACCACATGTAATAGAACATAATCGATTGAATTCTACTGAATACTGTTATCATACATGTAGTATATTAGATTCTTTCAAAACACTACTGCACGTTACATACCAATTCAATGGATACTCCAAGAATTGTACTATAAACATGCACATACATGTACATGTATTATGTAACTACAAGCATATACTGTATATTTGAAGATTTTATCACCCGTAATGTTGAGGGTGGGAGGGTTTACAGAATGGTAAGTTGTAAAACATGTCGTCCCGATAATTGGAACTTTGTAGCAATTAGTGCCGAGTGAATGGCCCAGATGTAAAGTATTGATCCCAATACTACCCTGCCTGGGTGGTACAAGGTAAGAATGTACAACGTCATGCTGTCTGGGTTTTTCAGCTGAAAAATCAAGTAATGGTAGTTTTAAATTCTTTTGTTACCCTGTGTGAGATTATACTGTACAAAATTTACTTATTTTCGCTGTGATCTTACAGCTGTAATTTCGTGGTAGAAAACTAGAATAGACGAATTTGAGCCACACAAACTGTCTGTCTCCGAACACGTCCGTAAAGAATATAACACTTTAGAATGACATTCCCCGAACCAATAGGAAGCAGGTGTTTTATTACATTCTGACCGATTAACGACAGATATGTACAAAATAATCCGTTTTTCTTGGTATTTTACGCAAGTAGGGAAAGGGGCTAGCCAGTAACATCGCCCGCGGGAAGTGAATGTCCACGAGACGCCGGGCTCTGTGACACCAGTCGGGTTCAGGGTACACGTTCTATTCTTTAAACTTATTTAAAGACATGCACGGTGACATAGAATTTGTGAGCAAAATCCCCCTATGACAAAACCAGTTTGTGTTGTTCAAATTCGTCTACTGGAAAGACGGTTGCTTGAAAGATAGTCACTTGTACAGGTTTGATTGTACCTGAACATCCATTCACCTTTTGCTACTCTGACAATGGAAGCAGCAGTCCTTTCTGACTTCTTTCAGGCATCATACATCTAAGAAAGCTTTCTCCACTATCCTTAATACTCACTGAAAGATGACGCGGATTTTACAGTACACACAAAAGGTGACACAAATTTTAATTCTTCCCCCTTTACGTTTAACGCTTATTATTATCCTGCCAACCTAATACTAATAGACAACTTTGGTACAGGGATGAGCCCTCAGCAGGAAAAGCCAAAGGGTTAAGACATGACCTGGTTTGCTTCAACTTTATACAAACAAGACTTTGTGTTATATTTGCTTTTTGCAGCTTCTGTTATTTCACAAGCCACTGAAAAGTCACACCTGCTAAAAGAGCAGTTTCACCTATCCTACACAAACACATGAAGGTATCAAACTTTTGTAACCTGCTGAGAGGCTACAGTGGTAGCTACAAATGTAGATACAAAATGTGCCAAGTTTTGACTGGAAATAAGTTGCAGTCAGTCCCAAAGTGTACAAGATTATTCACAAGTTACTCTTGTATTGTTAACAAAACAATAGTGGGCAGCTAGGCTGAGTATATTACTAATTAGTGTTATTATTATCATTCATTAAGTATAAGTCATTAATAATGTATAAGCAGATGTTGGTAGGCAAAATCATAACGTTTTTCTAGCTCCCCATAAATACATATTATCATAATTGATATATTCAAGGGGTTTCATGTTTGCTGTTTTCGGTATGACTAGTTACTGCAAAACTATCACAGCAAATAATACACTTTCTGTCAGCAATGCACACTGTGACCCTAAACACAGTCAGAGTCCTTTCCCTTAAAGCTATATCAAGTCCCCACAAATCTAAATGGATTCATAATTGTATATTTTCCATGTGCAAAACTTGACTGAGAATACAACACATACCTGCATGTGTACGGTACAGTAAGTCCATTTCGCAAGCGCCACACAAGATTTCTCCACATCCAAAATGGTGGGGCGACAACCTAATTAGCCAGACTATAATAAGAGGTGGTGCTTACATAAGTTACATTCCTGACTATGTGGGGGAGATCTCAAGGTCAGGTCACGACCTTTACAGGAGCTATCCTGACATGACCCATGACGTGTAACAAGAGGTCAGCTTTTGTACCTTCTTTCTGTCTGTATAATTATGACATACCTTTCTTTATGATAATGATGATGATTATCATCAGTTAACAAAATGTATGACTATTGGGACATGATTTTACAGATAAACTTTGAACAGAATACGTACAACAAAAACAAACATTGCTATCTAACAATCAATTAATACATGTATTTGGTTGGCATTTGAAACTCTGTACTACAGTAAATGGAGATATCATATACTAATATAGAGTTCGTTCGTTTAGACCCTTGTAGTGCTTAAAAGTGGCACATGTAGCAAAACTACTAGCAAGTTTCCTTGCTGTTCAGTAGCAAGGTAAATCTTTCCAGGGAGGGGTTGCTAGTTCCTCCAACATGCATGGGATCCCCATTTTAGGTCCCTTTCAAAAGATAGTGCAGCCCTAACCGAGATGTCCTGACCCCAGGACTCATATATCTTTACAACTGTATACATGTGTATATACATACCATTGTTCTTTCAATTTTTTTTCATAACCAAATAAAGTCTGTACACCCTAAACTATGCCAGACCTATACTATCCTGTTTGGCAAAGGTTCTGTATACATTACTTCCAAGGCAAAATTGATTTGGCAACATTTGTACCCTGCCCAACTGTTTACTCAGTACATGCCTGAAGACCTTTGCATAGGTACTGGTTACTATAAATATGTCACTATAATATAAAGATAAGGATACAAAAATCAATATGTTTATAGCTCATTTGTAATCTAATATATTTGACCATACTTGTGTCACCAAGCTAGTAGGTAATAGCTACCACAGTACAAATGTATAACAGACATCGAGAAAATTATGATCAAAGTAACCATGAATCTATATCTTTTCTGTAATGTAACCTTAAAATACTGGAAAATCTTGACATTTTAACGGTGGCTTTATTTTCAAAGCGACTATACGTTTCCACTGTACTACAGAATTGTTTCAACTGCAAATTTTTAACACTGCGAAAACAATGTGAAATCAAGTCCCACAAAACATTTATGAATTTACGGTAAAAGACAATTCTATGATAAGCTTACCTTGTGAAGATTTTGCTGTGTCTTCTCTGATAGCTGTTCAGTTCTTACTTGGTGTAACACAGATCATAGGCGACAGTATGTGGCTACTTATGTAGGCACTAGCAGCTATGGGCGTATCTGAGGAAAGACAAAGATGGCATCTGCATGAGAACAACTTTGATACACATCTTACAATTCAAACTGTAGCTGTTTAAAAGACCAGACTGTATATAAGGTTTGATCCTTTCCCACCGAGAAGGCACCCTACTATTTTCAGTATGAGTGGTGGGTTCTTAAACGTGCTCGAGGTGTGGATCTACTCAAACACAGGACCAGTCACCTCTGGCTTTAGGTCACATGCAAGAGGATGTGCCTAACCAAAACTAGGTACTCATTTTCACCAGAGTTGAGTGAGGAAACAGATGTATAATAAGCGCCTTTCCCAAGGGCACAACATTGGCGCCTGCTCGGGATTCGAATGCAGAACCTCTAGATTCTAAATGTAAGTCAACAACCCTAACCACATTGCTTTCAAACAAGCCAGGCCGTCAGAAAATGTATTTCACCCAACATCTGCTTGGAGATGAATTAACTCTTGCAAAGGAGGGTTGTTTACTTTTGAGCCATGACATTCAGACATACTATTTCTCTCATCGTGAAGTTATGCAGAATAAAAAAACAACTGTTAATAACCAGTTGCGATGTCACAGAGGTACAGTATGTGTCAGTCCTATGGTGAATTCCCACAATGCAAAGGGTTGGACAGCCTGGCTCTTTAAGTTTGGACTTTTGCTAACAAGGCTTGGCAGGTTCAACTTGGCATGAAGTCAAAACAGCATTTTTTTGTTACACGCAATCTCAACTTTTTCCTGCCATTGAAAGCAAAATTTATCTTTCATGAAGATTTACCTAGAGACGAATTATGGAAGCTCAATTATGATACATTAATGTTACACTCCTGGACTTGCATAATATATATATAGTAAGTTCAGAATCTGTACTATATAATAGTATTTTTTGTTTGATTTGATTTAATTGATTTTTTGGCTGTAAAAAAAGTATAGCTACCCAACTATATTTTGTTATGCAAAACTATATTTCTTACTCTTGTTACATTCTATTTCTATTGTTTAATTTACTTTAAATATAAATAACAACAATGCCAGCCTCACACAGCACAAAACAGCTCGGCCGACAAGTCTGTCAGCTCTAAAAGGACATTTCCAGCAGCAATACGACCGGTGTCCTCTTGATCATTGTCAAGTGTTCACTGAGTCCCATCCAATGTAATAGGGAAGCAAAAAATATGCTTGACTCTCTTGCAATTTTGAACTTCGGTGACCTTCTGGCGATACAGACAAATTCTTGCAAAAATTGTTGACAACTTTACAGTTCTTACTAGACTGAACATCTCATTACTCTTTATCATCCATCTCTCCTCCAATGAGATGGTATTACACCCTATAAAAACTGTCCTGGCACAAACTATACATACATGTCACCCCACCCACTGACACACCCACCCACAGCACACTAACCCACCAATACCACCAATACTTCTACTACAGATGTAACTTGACATTAATTATCGGGATGGAAGGGCCAGTCACTTTTATCGGCCGCTTGTCTTGGCTACGGTTCAGGATTCTTTGGAGGACTTCATTCCAGCATCCACCATGCCAAACACACCATATATAGAGAGAGGAGGGCCTGCATGGGGGGATCCCAACAACGCTTAATGCTGAATTTACCAGTACCCCTATATTTTTGGTTGAATTCAAGGTGATTATGCAAAATTTGGTCACTTTGCTACGAATTACGTGAATATGACGGCTTTCCTATTTCCTACAAATTACGGGAAATCAAGACAGCTTTCGCCATACGGAAAAGTGGCATGCAATTTTGAAATCATAGTGCTTAGAAATTTCTTCTAAAATAGTATCACTTTAAAGGTCATTTCAACAGGGATATTTCTATCTGTTATAAGTTACAAAGTCATCTGATAGTGTAAGAATGAAGGGTAATTGGTAATAGATAGGACCCGGGAACTGTATGACTATGTGGTTTTAACACTGCTCCGCCCACCCGAGGAGTTTGTTGGCTCCCGAGGGCGAAGCCCGAGGGATGCCAACAAACTCTCGAGGGTGGTCGGAGCAGTGCTAAAACCACATAGTCATACAGTTCCCGGGTCCTATCTATTTTAGAACCCGACTGTCTTTCCGAGGCATATAATACAAATATATATATATCAAACGTTTTTGCTGATGTGAAGGTGTTTGTAGCAAAAAGCCAAAGGAAGGAAGTTAAAAAGTAGAAGCTTCCATGGCCAGACCATGACGAATCTTCTAGCACCTCTGACCTTAGTGGGACCAATGTAAGTATTGCTGCATGATTAAAAGAAAACAATCCAGCCTGTTTCTGTCATTCAAATTGCTGGCGCCAAAATTGAATAAGAAAAACTGACACCTTCTACTAGTTCTAGGGCAGGTTGTCTGGGTCAGGCCCTGGTGGAGAAGTATCATGTGATGATTTTATCCAATCTGGTTGCTAAAATTTTACCTCTGGCTCTTTCAGTGTGCGTTTTGTGCTCTCTCGGTCAGGATTTTACTTGGCAGGCTCCTAAAGCCTTTCAGTTTCAACATGTTTGGGAGTCAGTTCTTACAGTTCTTTCCGGCCCCCGATCATCACGACAGTCCAGTCACCTACCATCACAGCAGTCAAGTCCGGGGCTAAAGTTGGCAACCCTGGCGACTCGATAAATCATGCGAATGGACTGAAAATCATCCTAGACCTGTGGCTGTATCATCTCTTTGTGACAATTTCCTTGTACTAAGTTGTAGCATAAGAGTGCCAGACTGTAAAATCCAGCTTCAAGTGAGTTGAACCCGTCTTGATCTAAACCGTAAGTTTGATTCTGTTGTTGGCTTGTTGGCTTTCTAGACTCCCGAGGCGAAGCCGAGGGAGTCTGGAAGCCCCGAGTGGGGGAGCTTCACTATTTTCGCATAGAAAGGCCGAGGCCATGGCCTAACTGTTTTAGAACATGGCCACATCCCCGAAGATTCTCTTTCTATCAATATGAATCAATGATATTGTTTTCAGCACATCATACTAACAAAAGGTAAAAAGTATTATATTGAAGCAGAATGACCTGTAAACAAGCTTCGTACATGTCCTATCTGTTTTCAGAACCTGACCACTACCACAAAGTTTCTCTTTTACAATTCATCCCCGTGGTCTCAAAATATTACATACCGATTTTGAACTGGGATTTTTTAACTGTGAGTTACTAAAATGTTCCTTTTCTTTTCATTGGACTACTGGAGCTGTTTGAGTTGAGAGCATTATGTGTGTTCTTTTAAAAAAATCTAAAAACTGTGATTCTGATTCCCAGTTTCCCAACTGTTTATAAACTTGACTTTCCATTTCATTGTAACGATTACTTAACTTGAATTTGTGCCTGTTAGTCTTTAAAGATTTGATTCAGTTTGATACTTTTGTTCTTGTGTGGCTGTAAGATAACGATGAACCCTCCCTACCCCCTTGGCAGTTAGCTGACACTGTGACCCAGGTCTCATGTGGGCAGGCCTGAGCAGTGATGCAGAAAAAGTGTGGTACTAACAACAAAAGTGTGGTACTAAGTCATTTGCATAATATGCAAATGACTTAGTACCACACTTTATTGTATGCAAATGACTTAGTACCACACTTTTTTGTTAGTACCACACTTTTTCTGCACTACTGAGATATAGTCACAGTAATTGAAGGGCTCTCATTGGCTGAGGGGTAGTGGCCATGTTCTAAGTGGATTTAGTCACAAGAAATCCCTGCTTCTGATTGGCTGAGGGAAGACGGTCGGGTTCTAAATTCTGATGGTATCATTTAAGCTATGCATGGAAGCACTCCCATGTTACTTAAGGATGACCTTGACTACAGGTCTCAATTACAAATAAATCAATGATATGCTTTTGAAGTTCATAATGAAGGCAGCTATGAGACTTGCTAGTGTCACATGCAAAAAATAAAAGCTAAAACCATTTTGAGTTGACCTAGCTTAAAAATACAGTTCAAAAAGCCAAACACATTTACAAGAAGGTTGTTTCCATATATTTCACACTGGTTTGGTAGATAAATCAATTATCTGCTTTAACCAATGATTTGAAGATGAACAACACTGAATAATATGAAACAAGATACTGAGTAACATGCATTGTTCCCCTTTTGTTAAAAGTAAAGAGTTTGACTTCCGACAATCTACGCGTATAATTTTGTTACAATATATGCACAAACTGAAATACAAAATTGAAATGCATCAAGGCAATATAAAATTTTGAAAAGAAAAAATTGTATTACCCTTATCCTCATTAAACAACACACAACTTCTTTCCATTAGAGGCTGCAATCATTGAGCATTTCGTACGTTCTACATCTTTTAAAGGAGTCCTAAACTCCAGAGGGTGGAGTTATTTTCCAATGGATGGTAATTTTAGGAAGTAGAAATGGATATATTTACAGTATACGATGAAGTACCCACTAGTCCCGTGCGCATCCAAAAGCATTCAGTATTCTACCAAATTCCCCAGGTGACCCTCAGCCTATGTGTTTTTTACAATGTGCCTGACAATGCCTGACAAAAGTTAGATTACAAAAAGAATGTCAGGGTGGTTAAGAAAAACTCATCTTGCTATGTGTTCTTTTATATCTTATTAACAATTGGCCTTCTTATTGTGCTTAACCACCCTCATTTACGCCTAAAATATCCACGTTTAAAAATGTATGTTTACGCATAGGGAATACACTGGTAGGGTCTGCAGGGGTTTAGTGAGTATCATATTGCTTTAAAAAACACAGCTTGTGTAATTCACCACAAGTGGAATTCTGTACAAAGTCGGCTGATTATGTATTGATTGATACATAATCTAGTGGAAAATAACACCGCCTTCTGGACTTTAGGACTCCTTTAAATCACCCTTTTGGATCATGCATCATATTACAAAATATCATAAAATCAAGGGTCGCACAAATCCATTTTTGCCCGCTATACCGTCGCTCAACAATCAACGTAAAGTAGAAAGGGGCCTTGCTCAATACTTTTAAAACGTCCTACCCTTTTCCGACTCTCTCCAGTCCTCTCGAGACAGACCCTCTCACCAGAACAACCTCAAACACTCTAACCTCTGTTGTAGTGCTAGATCTATTTGTCCCCCTCCTCTACAAATGTTGACACTATGCTAAACATGCCCAGAGCACACATGTAGTGTGGAGTAGGCAGTACAGTACTGGGTGCAGGCCCTCCAGATATGTACAACTCAAATATTGTTCAGAATACTTCAGTAGAACAGAGATAGCCTACATTTAGGATGTACTGGGAATCTTGACATATTTGCGACGGCTTTATATTATGAAAATTCACGACACTGCAAATACTTGGTTCCAATTTGTATTACTATAAATTATAAAGTATTGTATCAAAGTTGCAACCGCGAACAAAATACACAGTAAAAACCTCCATTCCCCTCCAACTGCGAAATCAAGTCATAGTGCCAGCAAAAATAAACTTCACGTTTGTACATTCATAATCATACAGACACAGGGATAAGAAATATCTTAATCAAAATCAATGCAGTATAACAAATAAGACATTTATACTGATCACTAAATCTTTGATTCTAATAAAGCAAAAGAAAAAGCCATGATAATATCTTTCATCAACTGAAAGTCTTACCTATACAAGTTAGGATATATCTGAAAGTTGTGCCATTCTGACAGTATGTTTAAGACTTATTTCGTGTTTAGCAATTCAAGATGGTGGCTTATAGTCAGCAGTACTTCAAGTCGGTAAACACAGCGTCAACTTCAAGTGCATGAGTCAACAAGGCAGGTATTAATGTGACAAAAGGATTAAAATAGCTGAACAACTTTGTCAACTGTAATGGTACACTGTGGGAATTCCACTTCTTCTAATACGTTTGGCCACACTGACTTAATTATATGGATGACATCCATGTGTGCATCAATTTTCAACCATTTCCAAAAAAAATGAAGGCAATTTTTTTTCCAAATTTTCCCTTTTGCACATTCATAATCAAATCACTATAGCCTTACAAGATACTACAAGTACCTACCAAAGACCCTATAATAGAGAAATGGTAGGGGGTAAGTGATTTCAATTACTTTACCCAGGGGGAGTTAGGAAAGAATTTGAGGGGGGTCTTTAGGGCACTGTTATTGTTACATGTATACAAATGCATATCCCATAGTTTACATTGTACAGGGGTTGGGAAGGTTATTTTCTTTATAATACAAAGTGGGCAAACATGATTGCTCCATTGCAACTTCAACACTTCCTATCATAATCATTATCATATTCATCAACAAATTTACAATTCCTCTAGGTATAAACTGCTTGCTCATATTGCCACATGACAGTTTAATTAATAAATTTGATTTTTGCAAGCCAAAACTTGGCGGGGTAACATGTGTAAAATTTCCACTCCTATGACTCATAATCATACTAGTATGAGTTATTGATTTTGAACACCCTTTGTAGAAAGGACCACACTTGAACAACCTCACAGCACACAGCTGTTGGTAAAGGCTGGACAGAAACAGACTTTTTTCTTCTTTGCTCTCTCTCGGTGCAAGGCTGCCAAAACATAACTTCAAAGACTTTCAATGTTTGTTAGCATATTTCTCAACATATCCTTTGGATAGCATTGATAAGAAAAGAAATCTACATTCTGATTGATTTAATAACAGAGGATTTTGTATACCTGCTTTTGTTTTGTATTTCACAATTTCAAGAATGCGAAAAGAGCTATCTTTTTCCTGTGTCATTTGTTTACATTTATGTACTATGTTGATAATTACGTAAACAGTCGCAGCAATAACAATAACAACAGTGTTGGTGCTACAGCTCACTGTGCAGTGATTGGTTGGTATTGGATATGATGATATGACGTGGTACTCAACATATAGATATGTCATAACCTGTTCGTAAGGTAAGCTTAGATTGTGTAATTCATATGGAAGAGATGCCATCATCCGATGATCATCGTTTTGGAGGAATGAAATATCATATTCATACCAACTGTCAATACACACTTTTCTCTAAAATTGTACTGAAATTAATCTTACTTTTTTGTATTTTTCAACACTTCATTTTTCAAGGTCACACATATATGATCTGTCAAATAGAAAATTGATTATAAAGTAGTTCATTTTTGTCTATGCTTTTCTCCTAAAATGTTGCTGTAATTGCAGAGCATACCGAAAATAGTTACCTTCGTCGACGAAATGGTTTCGTCGACAAGGTTATTCGACGGTGCTTGTCTGTGTGTCTGTTAGTGAACAGAATAAGTCGAGAACGCCTGGATGGTTTGTTGTCGTAGTTGGTGTGTCGGTGTGTATGTGGGACATCTCAAGATGATTAGATTTTGGGCGAAGTGTTTTGCATAATTAACGAGAAAAGTGTAAAAATGTGTTACATTGTATGCTGAAGTATGTGTACGGTGTTGGCTGTATTCCAATTTAAGGCGTCATGGATAGGGGCAAGGGTCCTGAGGGGTCATATTGGAGGCAGGAAACGTCAGTTACACAAATTGGCTGTCAGCCAGCTGTTGGCATTGGTAAGGTAGTCTCCAAGCAGAAGTATGGGTTGGCTATAGCAGGGGCAGGTTTTGCTTCAGACTTTGAAAGGGAATTACTCAAGAAGGGCTTGGTGGATGGTCATAAATTTTTGTAAGTACATAGCTTGAGTGCTGATGTACATGATTAGATACTTATTATGCAAATCAGTATCTAATTTGCATGATTAATGAGGAAAGTTTATACATCCATCAAAAGATAGGACTCTCAAACATGTGACATATGTAACTGAGGAAGAGAGAAATATTAATAGATATCAGCTTTGCAAATGAGAACCTCATTGACATAATTAATGAGAAAAACTATAACTCGAGATGGTCTTGATGGATGGTCATGATTTTTGGTATGTAGATAGCTTACGTGATGCTTTGTATGATTGGATGATAATTATGCAAATCAAATTCTAACTCACATGATTAATGAGGCAATTTTAAAAATCTGCTGTGTTCCATGATATGACTATTCAAATATGTGACATTTGTAACTAAGGAAGAGAGGAATGTTGATAGATAGGAAATATGCAAATGTTGGCCTAATTAGCATAATCAATGAGAAACTACTATAATTCCATACTAGTAAATGACGGTAATTTCATACTTGTGGCACTAGGAAGTTGTGTGAATGTGAACACCATGGAATCAAATTATGCTAATAAGGAGGGAGCTTATTTGCATAATTGATGATAAATGTTAGCATAACCTTCTTTGTTAAGTTCATAGTCATAACAAGGAGGTTTGGACAACTTATGTTATTTGGGTGAAGAGGGTCAACTGGTATGATTGATGATTGATGAAAAACACTCCTAATACGTCAGTCATAAAGGTCAAAATCATTTGACGAAGGTATGAGGTCGTAGAACTCTTGTTTCCTTATCAAATCAGGGAGGCAGGGTGGGGAACTATGCTGTGTGCCTGCCATTTGACACTCTCAACTGAGATGGGGAAAAAAGAAGCATGATAAACTATCTTATCTACTTCTCATAGTTAGTAGCTAGACAGTAGCAAGGAGAAATTTTCAGGGCTCGAAATTCATTTTTGGGAATATGAACCAAAAAAATTAGGTGCACAGAAAGAATTTTGGGTGCACCACATGAAATTAAGTTGAATGTCAGCAAAACAGAATGATAAAGTTTAACGCTCTTAAGAACCGAAAGGTTATATTGCCTTTTCTGATACTTACATTTCAAGAATATTATGCATACTAGTGTACAATAGTGTACCTTTATCCTATAGCGTACAAAAATATCTAGGTGCACCAGTGCACCCACAGTCAAAAATTAGGTGTGGTGCACATGCACAAATTAATTTGAGCCCTGAGAATACAGCATAAAGTTAGAATTAATTCCTTTTGATTTCATATTGATAATGTTCATAACATTTCTGCAATAAAATGATTTGAAGTCAACTATCAATTTTCATTTCCTGTAATTCATGAGGTAGGCTTTTTTGTCATCATAACTCGTAGGGAGATGACCAGACGTAGCATAATTTACCTCCTGAATTTAGCACAATATGTGGGCAGATCTCCTGAATTTAGCAAAAAGTGTAGCCGGGACCCCTAATGCAAACCCTCAAATAGCAACAGAAGCAAACTCTCTCATGTTAACTATACTATACACATGATACTACGTGCCAAAGCACTTCCAGTCACAAGTATACAGACTTTTCCCATGATTTCCATATAGAGAATCCTTTTACGTAAGTAATAGAACCAGTTGCTGCCTTCCTTCAATTTCAATTCTGAAAAATGTTACGCAAAGGAGAGATCATTTTGATTGGCTAATTTACATGTACGGCTAAATGGTACCCTCTGCTAACTTTCCCACATTTAAATCTTCATACATTCCCATCAAACACCTGTTTATGTAAACCATTTAACACCCCTGCCAATCACCACGGAATTGGTAAGGGCCTGGGGCAATTCCCAAGAGAAAATTGAATTACATTGGAATCACAATGGGAACTGTAATTTTTTTAAACAAAAGGCTCTAAGTGGCAGACACAATGCTTTAAATTGTCTCAGACTGTTCAAATGCTGGGAATGGAAACATCTGAAACAGCAGAATACTGTAAGTCTTGAAACTTTCGCAGCAGTTTTATTTACGTGAACACACCGCAAATATGCATTTCCAATGTATTCTGTATTACAGAATTGTTTCAACGGCAAATTTCAAAACACTGCCAAAACCTCCTTTTTAAACCTACCCCAAAATACAACCACCATAAAAAAACATGTCATGAGTTTACGGTAATACCCCACCAATTCACAGTTACATTTCTACCCTACCACCTCAAAAGAAATAAATTCTATCATCTATGTAACCAAATGCTCTAACAAAAATATTAACTATCATGATTGCAAATAAACATTAAATACTTGCATAAACTTCTGTATACAAAGTATAGCAAGTTCTGACAATAGCGTCACCTCACAAATAATCTTCTATGACTTTGACAAGACACACCCTGTACCATGACGTACACACACAAAGGGGTAGCCTGGGGCTTGAACATTCTGGACGCTCCCTACCAAGGTAATATACATATAATGTCCCTTGTGGTCTCTGAATATCCTGTTTAGTGAGGCTTCTATTTGTCTATGTTTCTCTTGGGTAATCACACAGGTTGTCACATTGTTAAATGTGCGCATACCTACATACTTAGGTGTGGTCTTCAGTAAAAAAAACCAAGGAGGTTAAATAGAGAACCTCCTTAATAAAACAGGAAGGAAATACCACAAAAGAAACTTCTTTAGTAGATTTAGTGCTAGATAAATACTACTGCTAAGTCTGAAAACAATCCTAACTCTAAACTAGTTGTGTGCTTTAAAAATGAGACATATGGGGAATGGTATACCAAACAGTTGGGTATTGAAATATGCGCATGAAAGCTATCAGCATATCTGGCGGGCATATCTTCCAACCCTTCGCCACGAGTATAAATCAAGATTCTAAATCCCCATTAGCGTGGAGTGGGCCGTCCTGGATATGTACATGGTGATATCATCAGATACTGGTATAGGCTGTGTGCGTGAGACCTTACACAGTTACAGTAATTGAAGTACACTGTATATAGTAAAATACCATAGCCTGGTCCTATATTCTATACATTCTTGCTCCAGTTCACTACTCTGAAAGCTTCTCTGCAAAATAGTCTGGCCCCTGGCCGTACTGAAACGTTTACTGCGTTATTTCGGGAATCAAGTATTTTTCAGCAGCAGTGTAACAGGAATCAAACTTCCACATACTTGTTCAAACCATGCCATTGATGAAGTGTTATCATTATCAAATCAAATACATATCATTTGAAGACGATGGAAAAAAATCCATAAAAGCCTATTTTTTCATACTTTGACTTGTTATATAGAGTTATTAATTATGGCGAAGTATATTATCTTATCTACAAAACATAATAACTTGTGTGCCCTCCCAGTAGATACAGTCTACAATGCTGACCTTGTACTTGAGTCGTGGGAAACCAAAACATAGCAGGCGATCTTTGCTGGGGATTTTCAGCCGTATTTAGACAATACAGCTCAGTCATGTGCCAGTCAAGAGTCTCCTGAACAAATCCAGGCGCCCAAGCTGTGTACTTGAACCTGTGTGTGTAGCACTCTAAAGCGAGGGTCTACATGGGGGGATCCTAACAATGCTTTACAGTAAACCTAGGAGGGCCGGCAATGTTCAACGATAGTTTCAGGAGTACTGGCAAATTATGCGTAACAGTAAACCGTTTTATCATTGCGATACGTTTGGTAACACGTTCGTTGGATTGTTATATCGTATTCAAACCATGAAATATTCGGCGCTCTGTTGTGACTTTAGGGGGCAATCTAACATTTGATCGACTATGCGATACTAAGAATTTCACAATTTTGATTACAAATTCGAGCGACCGTTTACGCTCCACGAACAACTCAAACGGACAACGCTTCATGTTGAATTAGCATGGGTCGTCTACGATTAACGGTTAATTCAAACCATCCCGCTACGCCTCACGTAAAATGGCGTACAGACCCTTAAACGGTAACACTCTCAAACTTCTTCAACAAAACACACACACACTCTCACAAATTATTTTTCAAGTATTTCACACACAAAAAACATCTGTCCTTGAGTTTTTAGGCTCAAAAATTCTATTACAACGAAACAAAACTGTTTCTTTGACCACTGGTGGAACGTAAAAATTCTGGAAATCTGAGTCCTCGTGGGAAACACAGTAGAAAGAAGAAGAGGAATTTTGTTAGAATGTTTTTGAGGCGCCGAGGAAAAAATAAAGCAGGCTCCAGTCGATCGAACCAGACAGACAAGCGAACAAAACATTTTTTAACTCCCTCGTGGCACCTATAAAAAGGCTTTGGCATTGATTTTTTGGTTGCTATTGTGAGATTATACCTACATTTACTAATTGTAGGAGAAATTTACAAAATTTAAAGCTTTAAAACGTGAGAAATATACGAAGAAATTGTATAGAAAAGCATCCAAAAGTGTTAAGACGACTTTTTGGACGGCCCGACTTGACATGCAGTCCACATAACACACGTTTTAGGACAAATAAAGAGGTTTTCTCTCACCTTTTAAGTCTTGCTGTGATCTGAATGGTATCCGAGGTTGATTGGAATTGTATTTGGTCTGAATTTGTGGGTTAATCAGGTAGAAAATCACACTTTTAGACCGAAAACAGCGAGGCTTTTGGTCAGCCGGCCGCCATGTTGTGAAATGTGATTATTGCTACCCTCTTACCGGGCTGTACCATTAGGTGCGTCCTAAGGGGTGGGCAAATCTCACAAAAATAGTTTATTTGTTTTTGTTTACTGTTTATTTGCATATGAAAAGAAACGCTCATCTAGTTGAATGTCCCAAAAAAAGCGTCAATTTCTATTTCGGTTAGAATATCAAACTTCTTATTGACAAAAATCTAATTTTTCGCATGTTTTGTTTGTGAAATGCATAGGGTTATACCATTAGGGTGCGTCCATAAGGGTAGGCAGCTGTCAGAAAAAAGGACGCTTGTCTATAATTTTGAATGCCTTAAAATGTAAATTCTTATTTCATTTTGATTAAGAAAAAAAGGAATACTAGTATCTGGAAGGGATGTGATATTTTTCTTGTCTTGCACATATCATCATAGATAAATGAAATGAAATGACGTGAAATTATTAATTAACAATAAGGAATGCGAATTATAAAGATTACCAAAAATTACTGTTCTCGTTTTACTTTTAGGGTCTTCCTTGTCGCTTGTCAAAAAGATCTGCCATTTTTAAGCTGATTCGAATTTGGACACTACCCACGGACAAAAGCGTATGTGATCGTTAGTGTGCGCCAGCAATTTTATAACTGTCATCGCCATAACTGTATCTATGAAAACATACAACGCTACCAAGGACGTGGTTGAATATAACCCGACTAATCTAACTTTAAAGTTCGGTCACGTATGACCTACATACAACGGACCGTGGTCTTTATAAGGAAGATGTGGAATTCTTTACGTGTATCAGTTGTGTAAATGTTTTGTATTGACTGCACGCAAAACTGAAACTCAATGTCACAAATAATTCACTTGAGCCCCATACACCCATCTCAACTTGTAGCGTTGTGTAACTTGACGAAGAATGTAGTCAAAGTTGGCCACTCCAAAATCACCATCTTTAACATTAGTTTTTGGGTATTACAGAAGTCAGTAGGTTATGATTTCAACCCTCTTTCTATCGGACGTATGTTCCCGAAGTTGAGCAAGAAGAGAATAGAAAATCGACTTCATGTATATGAGTTCATAATATATTCTCACGAATTGTAAAAAAAGTGATAACTTTCCCCTCTTCTTTGCTTTGATTATTTCCTTTGAGGATAAAATGAATACGTTACTCCACTTAGGTTTAATTCAATACTCTCAAAGATTAGGTTAGATGGGAAGCGAGGATTGTGACCTTGTTCTACTTTGCCCCGTTTTCTGGCAGCCGTCCCATTCTCTTTCCGAAGCGCCCCCTATATGTCCTTGTCAATCATTGCAGTCTTGGCTCCGTGCCCAGACCTTATCCCATCGTTCAGCGGTACTTCACCTCGCGTGCCAGCGGCCACTCAGCAAGGTTACTCCGCTTGATGAAACATGTAACCGCTATGCTAGACTAAACTGCACCTGTGCTAGCCTGGATGCCACCCTGCTTAGGTCACGTCTATTCCAACAGTCTCTACAGGAAGCGGGTGTAACCCTAAACAGGATGACACCCAGGCTACACCTGTGCGATCGAAGAGGGCCTCGCTCTTGAGTTATTTAATACCAGGCATGAAATAGTCCGGCTTTTATGTGAATAAATATGTCAGAACTGAATGCTGGTCACCTGTTTTCGTTTACAACTGGTTTCCGGGGATCAGATATATATTTTCTCTTCCGATTTTTGTTTTTCTTCCGGCAAACTTTGGACGGGCTGAGGGGGATGTACGCCCAAACGTTCGGTTAGATAGGATAAGAATACCTGCGTTTTCTTGATGTAGAGAGGTTTCAAACTGACAAAATGAATGGGCTAACAAGGGGTTTAGTCAGTTAAAGCATGTCTTTCGCTCTAATGTTTACCTGTCACTACTAACCCTATTGTAACCGCGTTGCACTCGAGTGAGCACAGCTTTATCCAGGTGCCAGATAGAGTCGATCCGCTTTTCATGCAGGGCAAGGAAAAAAAACAGGCACGCAAACATATATGCAGGTTTGGCGCACGCAACAAAAATGATTCCGTGAACTAGGGACAAGCTGTTGAAAACGTACGCGTTAAGACACATCAATATTATCATAGATTATCGTAGGTAAAAGGGGGGGGGGATATCTAACTCTAGGCATCTGCCATCATCTTTTTATCACTGAGGACTAAGCGCTGGTGTATACATTCTAGATGCGGGTGTCCTTGCGAATCCGTTTGGCATTTTATGCTTTATACAGTCACCAAAGATCCGAACTTTTTCGGCAATTTTGCAGGCTTACTTACCTATCTTATCAGTCTAAACAACCTGTCTCACTCTGACAATGTTAAAGTCCATTTTGTAAACTTGAGTACAGTCATGACAATGCCACATTTGCCTTGCCTTTGTAATTGTCTGAATGTAAATCTTTTAAAAATGAAGATCTAGCACGTGTTATAACTTGTAGTGCAACTCTGATTTATTTGGCAACTATAAAAGCTGGCTGCGTGTTTATATCCAAACGTTTCAGGTGTTAATTAGAATATCAACTTGCGTTGAAATATGATATCAGAGCTTGCTGCATAGTTGAGAAACATTTAAACTTTTGCCGAATCGAGGAAAGATAATTTGGACCAACGTTAACATTCTCAGGCGTTCAGCACGTTATAGAAGAGTATGTTTCTCAATTGTCAGAGGACACCTGTTCGTCTGTAGCAGAAGCGCCTCCTTTCTCTTTTTATCAGTACTGCAGATGCAGTCTGGTGACAATGATGATGCAGTACATTTACTGTTTTACAATCTAAAACTAAATTGATTTCGTCGGCGTCCATGGGCGACGCCATGTTGAATTTGATGTCATGCGGAGGCCATTTTGTTTTGCTCGGAATGTGACGTCATATTTCTTGAGGGGGACAATTTTATATTGCGTCATGATTAGTATACACATTTTTTCTGAAATATAATGCCATAGCTACACAATATGATTTGAGTATCAACACACGAAGTGAGAGACACACAAGCATAAGTTGCAGAATACTTTATTGACAGTGAAACCTGACTCTACTTATATAATTTCCTGATGATGGAAATCAGATATGTACATCTCATTGTCAAATATCAGTGAACTATTGGAGGAAAGTACGCAATTACTTACAACACTTTGCAAAAAAAGTGCTCGTAACACTGTTCCTTCTCAGATGAAAGTGGACATGTAGTTGTGGAATAGCACATGATGCAAGATTTTGAGCTACGTTGTATTTCTTTGTACATGAAGTATTCTTTATCCTATGGTTTATTACTATGTTTACTGGAAAAATTGCATTAAATGTTGTGATTTAGTAGTAGTACATGTATTAACTTCATCTGTGTTGGTAGAAATCATTCTGATATGAAGTTGAACTGTAATTTCCAACGGAAAAATTGGACTTCCTCAAATTTTTGACTGTCCAGCTGATTCTTGTCAAGGAATTAGCAATCCACCACTTATGTGATGTCATGTTGTGCAGATAGACCATGTGACTCAGCGAACAGTGCAGAAAGTCCATCCCTTCGTAGAGACGGGGGTTCCATAAACTTTCTGCAACTATTGATCTACTGCTCACTGAGTCACGTGTTCTATCTGCATAACGTGACGTCACAGAAGCAGCGGATTACTCGTTCCTTGACAATGACTGGAGTTTGACAGTTGAAAATTGGGGTAAGAGTTTTTTAAAAATTTTGTTGGAAATTATAGTACACACGAGGACCGGCTCTCTTATATCTGCATCATAATGTATATGGACTGTTCTGAAATTCAATTTTTTCCTACGCGTAAGCAAGATAAAACATGGCAGACAAAAGCGAAGAAAGTTGTTACAATGTTATCTCAATGTCTTAATGTAGAGAATAGAAATGTTTTCAACTTAAAGGGTGTTAAAGAAGTTGCTTCACTTGACCAACACATGGTTAAACAAAAACGAAAAAAACACAATGTCGTGAAATGCACGTTAACATATCTCGACTTCCTGAAAATCTTTAGAACAAAAACATGATTATGTGGGAAAAATTAATAATAGTTAGTACCTCTACACAACAAAAATCATTATTGGGCATACTTTTAACAGATTAAGCATTTGATAACATCCTTTGGGTACAAATGATTTTAGTGGTGCTCTTAAACAACATAGATAGATAAAACAAACTAGGAGTTCAGTATGGTTCTAATCAACTTCTACGCAAAGAATAATCCCACATCACACTCTATTTTGTATCTGGATGGCAAAATAAACAAAAAGATCCACTCCTGAGGTGTAGCCAAAAAAAAGGACAGCCATGATATTCATAAATGCATGGACTGTTCTATTACATGTAGTGGTTAACAGGATTTGTCAATTAGCCAATCAAGTTGTCTCTTGTGGTCAAGGGGTGACATGATTGGCTGGTAACTTTTCTTGTCACATTAGCCAATTGTGTTGCCTCCTACACTCAAGGAATGACATGATTGGCTGGTAACTTTTCTGTCACATTAGCCAATCATGTTGCCTCCTACACTCCAGGAATGACATGATTGGCTGGTAACTTTTCTTACTACAGAAAGGGGGTGTTTGATTGGCTGACAGCGAGCCAATGGTATGGGAGGGGTGTCAAAGAAATTTTTTCTTTGAGAGTTGAATGTCATGGAAAAATAGCTACTCTTTCTTCAGAGAACTTTTGGAATGGTTTAGAGATTACAAACCTATACTATATGAGTCAGACAGTGTTGCCAAACTGTAGCAAGCATCAAGTAGTGGAATGAAAATGAAACAAGTGATCACATGGCTTTCAAAACGTGGTCCAAATAAACAATCTGGCTGGAATGTTGTGCTTAAAGACAAAACTTCCATCTTGGAATGCTCTCAGTGTCTTTTTTTTTCAAGCGTGTATTTTTCAATATCTTTTGTAATGCAACAATACTATAGCTGTAATAGGAAAAAGTCCTAAATAAGCTAAAATATCTACCAACTACATACAACAATAAATGATCTAAGACATAATTCCAAAGCACAGAGATCATCAACATGATATTACAATACAAATAACAATCACATAAAATCATAATATGGGACTTATCACTAATTATCCTGAGGGGAGGCTTTGAAAGCTATAAATGCTACCAAATACAAAAAGTATCAAGGTAACATTTTTGTTCTAAAGTTTTTGTACTTTCCCCTCATTATCATATAATGTCTATCCCTATAATGTATACATTGCTTAATATCACACAATTCCACATTTTCTTTTACATATACACACACTGAATTTTTTTCTCCCTAGAAATACTTAGTCTTACAAACCATTTTATAAGACAGTCACAAAATTACTTTCATACACTGAAATCTTGAAGTTCTTAAACATTGGACAAATTTTCTTGCATCTAACACAGCTGTGACCAAAAGATTAGCCATTTTTCTGGCAACTTATGAGAAAATATTATGAGACACAAAGAAATTTGTCCAAAAATGATCAATTCCTCTGACTAGCAGAAGTATAATTCAGTGATAAATTATTCTTTATTCCATTTGGTTCAAAGATAATACTGAATTGTCACATGGCGGGGTCTTTTGAATACCAATGGTAAAAAAATCGCCCACCAGTGTTACATGTTAGTGTTTAAAAACAATAAGCAGCTTCATGGTTCGAACTGTGCATGTGCAGTGTGAAGCATTGTGGGTAATATGTCAAAGTTGAAGGCCTGTGTCGTTGTTGCTGTTCACCTTGTAGCGCCTAGTGGCACATACAGCAGCAAGTTTCCTTGCTGTTTCTGTAGCAGGGTATGTTTATTTTCACAGGGTGGAGTTGCTAGTCTAACATGCTCGAGGCACCTCCTCGAACACGGGACCCCCATTTTACGTCCCTTCCAAAAGACGGGTGCAGTTCCAACCAGATGCCCTTCCCCGGATTTGCACCAGGGTCTCCCAGTTAGCATATAGTTGGAACCAGGACTGTGAGGCTACCAGTTGAACTACAGGGATAACCCTGAAGGCCCCTGAGACAGACATGTAAACAAAACATGTCTGGACATGTATCAAGCATGGTCTACACAAGTACTGTTAGGGGCCTTAACCTTTGACCTCGCGCATGCTCGTTTCAAACTGTAAACTGGCTTGTAGCAGTGCATGAGAATGGCTGTATAAGCTTAACTCAGACAGTCAGAGAACGGGGCTCAAAATATTTGAATTCTGTTTCCTGGTTTATCTTTTCCCATTGTTTGCCAAGCTTTGAATTGTTTACACATATTTTGGAATGCAATCTGGAAACATTTTTTCTGCAAAGTGAAGGTATTTCGAGCCCAGTGCAAGAATGTCACATGAAGATACGTATATCAAGGAGCTACATGCAAAAATGGTTTGTCTTTTCAAGTACAAGTAACAACGAACATGTTTAACATTTAAGCACTAAAATTCTGGCTTCTTTTGCACTCAGAAATCTAAGAGCAATTATGCTTCAAAACTGATATTTTGTTACAAGGGCCTTTGAAGTTCTATATTTGGAACATTTGAACGCAGAGATTGACAAAACAATGTCCCTAAACTATCTTGTTCAGCTTTACTGATGCCACCTATCAATTTCACAAAGAACTGCAGCGACCTACTTCAGATATTTCTTCTTGTATAAAAGAAGAATCCTTCCATATTTATCCATATTCAACTAATAAAAGTTTTTGCTGTCGTGAAATTTTAGCTAGACAATTTTTTGATTCCCCTAAATGTTTTATGTAGCATCTGGAAACTCAATGAAAAACAAATAGATTGCAGTTTTTAAACCATGCTGTGAGAAAAAAAACTTTTCACTGAAAAATCTTGGTGCATCCTTCTCTCATATATAATCCAATAACGCATTAACTTTTTTCCAAAACCTTTGACAAAAATGCAATACATTACTTATCCACATTTCACAATTAGGCACTTGCCTCAACATGCAGCAGAAAGGAGAAAAATCATGGGCAAAGTGTTTTGGGTGAAACAGACTCGAGAGTTTGCAGTGATAGCATTTTACCATTGAAATGCATTAATTCCAGTGAATTACTACTGTGCTAGAGAATTGTTTCCGCCGCAACTTAAAACACAGCGAAAATGTGCTTAACCCTTCTTCCCGCAAAATTAAGTCCCTTGACAAAAGAACTTACAGTAGGCCAAGGTTTGGAGCACTGCTGAAGACATGACATTGAATGCTATGTGATGGAATGGCGAAAAAGTAGGTGTTTTTGTCTGTTGGACAGAGTTGAGCCTTGTACTGTACAGTTCCTCTATGTACGATAACTGGTTATAAGACGTTATGTACAGCACGGCAGAGCGGTCCTCACGTGGTCCCCGTCGCGCCCTCTGCTTGTTCCTCGTCGGCCTCGTCCGTGTGTGTTTCCGCAGAGTTTCCCGCCGTGTCCACGCCGCTGTCGACATCGTTCGATAAACTCAGGTCGTCTAAATTCTGAAACACAGGAAGACAACAAGAGATACTTGAGAGGCAAATTTCTTGCTTCAAAGAAGAAGAGGATAGTGTTTTTATTCACTTTCCATATCATTGAAGCAGGCAGGTGTTTCATCAGTTTAAATTCCTCTGGTATTCTCTGATAAACATTCAACAGTAGTTGATCAGAAGACCTTTTTAATCATACATTTTTACATGTCTGAAAACACTTGAGCTACATGTTGATTCACTGAAATAGGGACAACAATATGGCGGCAGTTACAACTTACAGCGATGACATCACATGAAATGTTTTTTAAACGTTCCACTGCATGACTGCAAAAGTCTTGTCTTCCTTTTAATACCCACTATCTCACATACAATGCAAATATTATACAAAATATCCAAAATGAGGAAAAACAAAGACTAACCTCCAACTCTCTCATGACCAAGTCTGTAAAGTCTGTCGTGTTCTCTTTGTACCCTACTGCTGACTTGATGGCGTCTCTGAACATCTACAAAAACGTTAGAAACAACAATAAACTGTAAACAACAACAACAACAACACCGGTGAGGCTTTTGGACTGTTCCATCTAGTAATGTCTGATAGGGGTGACATTCCTTCTCTTATGGTTTTAAGAATAGAAGTCAGGAAAAAATCAAGCTTACAAAATGTATTCCAGGGGTACAAACAATGTATCATCAGATAAGTACTTGCAATTTTGAAATGAGTTGCTAGGTGGGGCTACTACACAATAAAATGGCAGGTGTGAAAATCAGGCTACGCAGTTGAATTGATGTTTGTTCCATCTGATCAAACTTATTCTCTAGGAATCATCACATAATTACTTGCAATTCTTACGTGAGTTGCCAGGTGGAGCTACTACACCATGAAAAGAGTCTGGCATATTCTTACCTTGACAACGTTTGTTCCATCTGAGGCTGACACGAAGTAGAAAGGTAGCTGGTGCTTCTTTGCAAAGTTAAAACTTTTCTGTGTGACTTTGTAGTCCACTGAAAAAAAGTACAACACCACATAAGCATAATTTTTATGTATCCGACATTTGAAACATTAGCGTAACATTTTCGTCTCACAATATCAGTTCTTCTGATCATCCTATACTAAAAATAGACATGCAAAGATGATTTCTTCTATACTTACACAGGATTCTAGCTCTAGTGGGTCTGTAAATGTTAACTCTGGGCAAGCAAAAGAAAGTAACGAAAGTTTTCCAAGAGATTTTGGAACATACCAATATGCTTTTAACAGGAGATAAAAAAAGGGAAAAAAAGAGATACATGCATGTTGCATTGTGCACAAACTATGCCCATAAAACTCCTTTCACTGAGAACGCTGTTACGGCACTTCAGCTGAGGTTTTATCAACACTGGAGGAGATTTGGACAACGCTGTTTGGTAGAAAGTTGCTCGAGAATGCGTACTGGGAGACTGGCCATGTGAAACTGCGTAGCATTGCAGTGCAGATTGTTTTCGATACGATTTTCGTAGCGACTCGCAGCTCCCGAAATAGCAAAGTTTGAGAAGCACCGCACGTACTTGACACAAAATTCATGTCTAAAGTACCCTACACCAAGATGCTACACAATTTCACATGGCCAGTCCTTTAGATTCGATTTTTGTGTGGACTACACGCGATAACGCAGCTCCCAAAATGGCGAATGTTGAGAGGCCCCGCACGTACTTGGCACAAAACTTGCATCCAAAGTAACCTGCACTGCACTGCGATGCTACAATATTTCACACGGCAAGTCCTCTGGTACACATTCTACACCAACTTTATACCAAATGGCGTTGTCCAAATCCCTGCCAGTGTTGAGACACATGTGTGGTGATTTCCGGGTGAGAGGAGTTTAACGGGGGTGACGATTCTCTAACACACCCTGACCAATCGAATCATGTAAATCGCATTGAAACTCAGATTCGTATCAGCCATTTCCCGACAAATCGCTTTCTAACTTGCGTTAACGACTACATCTGACCAAACAAACTCGCCAATGAGATGGTGGAAGGTGTCAGATTGACAATTTTGGCACTTTGGAAGTGATTGAATCCGCCCGCGATTTAAAGTTTAGAGAAAAGTAGTAGAAACTAGAAGTTAAATCGCGGGCGGATTCAATCACTTCCAAAGTGCCAAAATTGTCAATCTGAAAACGTCTTTTGGAAGCTGACACCTTCCAGCATTTCACTGGCGAGTTTGTTTGGTCAGATGTAGTCGTTAACGCAAGTTAGAAAGCGATTTGTCGGGAAATGGCTGATACGAATCTGAGTTTCAATGCGATTCACGTGATTCGATTGGTCGCGGTGTAACAGAAGGTGACAGGGTGTGCACGGAATGTTCTTACCATCTACGCAAATCAGCATGAGAGGGTCCGACATGGAAACAAACGGAAAACCGTGGTGAAATGCCAAACAAGCTTGGCGCTACAAGGTACGTGTGAAAATCTATGAGTATGAGGCTGAAAAATTAGGGAGCGCAAGATGCCGATATTCAAGAAATAAATGAAATGGCTGTGTGGCAGCCTTCTGTACCAATGGTTTGTTTACACGTGATTGTGATAATAAACCAAGATAAAGACTGAAAATGAGAAAAGCATACATGGAGAATAAAAGTATGGCTATACTTATCTACTTGTCCTTACTTCTCACTCTATCGATGTACAACAATACTGGGTATATATGATCTTTTGTGCATCCAAATTGAAGCTGTACACAGTGCACCTAGATATATTACCTGTATTTGTGTAGGTTTACATATCTGGAGTTACAACTGTATGTTAGTAAATACAAGTGTACATATATATTCTTGACATTCTGTCATTCATGGCAGAATAAAATCGGTGGGTAAAGATATGGAAACATCAAAATTTGAATAAACCACACCGAAACAACAGCCCGGGCATTGAAGAATGACGGAAATTTGTTCATGATGACAGGAAGAAAAATATGTTGTTTTAGGATTTTTCCATTGATAGGAATTGGGATGACGGGGGAAAACATTAAGCTGGCTAGAGCCCTGCTATCACACCATTAATACTATAATTAGTTCAAACCCACCAAGCATGATATGACATGAGAACTTACCGTCTATTTTATTTGCACAGACGAGGCAGGGTATCTCTGGCCGGTACTGTCGCAGCTCCTTGTACCAGTTGGGGAGGTTCTTGTACGTTACTTTTCTCGTCACGTCAAACACCTATGGGGTACAGTTACTGTGCTATTATTTACTCCAGAGAGGAAAAACGCCAACATTCCTTAAAGGGACATTACGTAGCATCAGGACGATATGAAAAGTCACTCACTTTTCCGGTCATCTTTTTTACAAAGTAAGTTGAATCAACTCCCGTTTCAGGTTCAGAGCTTTACCACACTCTTATTTACTCCAGAAAAGAATAACAATATTGACATTCTTTAAAGGGGCATAATGTAACTTCAGGACGATACAAAAGGTCAATTTTACGAAGTGGTTGAATCAACCCTACCCTAACACATACATGTAAATGAGAGTGAAACTTCTGAAAGTGCAGAAATATTATGCTGAAGGAGCGTGTTTGACAGCTGGAGACTTTCCCTACACAATGGAAATGTTAACCATGTCCGTTGTTTCGAGAATATTCCCAGCATAGATGTGTTTTCCATCTCCTATTCGGCCTAGCTGAAGAATCCCAACAGAAAACCGTTCTTTCAAACAATTACCTACACCTTGTGGGTATCACAAAATGAGTGTGGGCTATGTTTACACTAACCATAGATGTCAAAAATAAGATAATCAGGCAAATTTTTAAAAAAGTGTCAGTAAATGCCAAAATCTTACATAATACCCCTCTAATTGATTATGGGTAAAGACCACAACCTCATTCCAACACACCCTTAGTACCATAAAAATATATCGCCAATTTTGCATACCACTCACCAGTATACAGCAGTGTGCCTGGTAGTAGTAGGAAGGGTGCATGTTGTTGAACCTCTCTTGACCTGCCGTGTCCCAGAAATCTAACACAAACAAACAAATAAACAAACATTCCAGCAAACAACAACATGGCATTTCAGTATCAGTATAATATTTCTGAAAATCGTAATGCTCATTAATTGTTTGAAAGGAAAAAAGCTGTTGCGTTTTTACAGGTTTTGAATAACCCCTTCAGACCCTCAAGCAACAAATGATACCCAAAACCCCTTTCCCAGCCTCTGTTCACTTCAAGTGCAATGATGCAACTTGGCTGTTCGCGTGAAGTGGATTGTAACGATTACTTCACTCACCTACGCACACGTCCTTACCGCCGACGTCGGTCTGATACCGGAATAACGTTAGCGCGTATGTGGAGAGCTGCTGTGGTTGGCTGAGAAGATTGGTGTTAAGGGTCGTCAACCGTTTTCCAAGCCCTCACGACTACAAAAGCCATTTGTTATGTAAGCCCGTTTCATACACAAACACACAATCTTTTATTTCTAAAAATGCTCTTAGTTAGTGGAAATCAATTCATATTTTGTAACAGCTATATTCATGTATCTCATATTATCATAATAGAATTTTCTGCCAGATAATTATTTTGCAGATGAATAAAATGTGGATAACATACTTCTGTTTTCTGCAAATATTAAAGTTATTCATAATAGCAATATTCTAACCTCCTTGATAACACTGTAACACTGTGCCTGTATTATTTCATTGCTTGTCAAATTGCAACCGTTTGGCTTATTTCATATGTATATCATATTTTTCATCACAACACTCACTCACTCACTAACTCTCTGGTTTATCGTCTAACCAATAGGGGTGGATACCGGTTCGGCTCGATCAGGTTCGAGTCCAGGTTCAGGTCCAGAGGTTTAGGTTCAGGTCCGGACCTGAACCTAAACCTGATCCTGTCTAGTTGATATCTTAGTATACTTAGGTAATATCAAACCAATATGTATTTGAATGTTGCACTTACTTTCAATGCCCTTTTTGTCAGTGACTAAAAAGCAGACTTACAACACTTTTTATTTCATCAAAATATAATTAGTTGCCTTACATAAAATATCCAGAGTTCGAAATAAATTCAATAAAACAGCGTGCGAAATACCCGGTTGCGCACTTGCGCGCCCAAGCAAATTTTGCTTGGCGCAACTAATTTCCAAATCCAGGTAGCGCGGCACGCAACCCAATATGAGCGGAGGAAGCTCACAAAAACAGTGTCACTCTCATAAAATTCGGTAAATTTTCACTGATTGAAACACAGAAATCAACACCTTTTTGTTCTTAACCATCCAAACCCGTTCATAGATCGTGAAATTAGCGCTGGAAAAAGGCGAATAAACTGCTGTCGGCAGTGTCGGCAAATCAAGCTTCAACCCTCCCATTTTCATATGTAAACAACAAACCTGTCAGCCCTTCCTGCGTTCTAATTCTCAAGGAGGTTCTCTATTTCCCTCCTTGCAATTCCCAATTCAACACGCCACTCCAGCCGACAGCAGGGTAACTCAAAACCTTACATGCTTTAATAGCAAATCCTCTGATGGATTTTAGCGCATGGCCACATGTTTTCCAAAAACTGGCAGCCCGTAAAGAATCACAAGTTTACGCCGGGAAAATCCAGTCCATATATGGTTAATATATGCATCCATCCTACGGCTCTGTGGCTAAGGTTGTCATGGTAAAGCTCGTTGGCAAAGCCCTCAAAGGAATTTAACTCCGCCCTCTGGCCTATCTGGCCTACTGAGCTCACGTGCCCGGGCGGTGAAGGGAGTAACTCCGCCCTCGCCCTCCCTGGCCTAGTACTGGGCTCACGTGCAAAAACAGCCGGCTTCCCGGCGGATTACTTTTGACAAGGCTGTGACCGTTAATGCGTCCCGAACTCGTAAAAATTGGCTGTGTACACTTGTACAAGTAAGAAAAAAAATGTTGTTTGCCCCATGTTTAATTTGCTGATTCTTCATTTGGAGTGAAAATTTACGCGAGTTTATGAGGATACATGATGCCGATTCTACTGATAATCGGCACCAACCTCGTGGCTGTGTGGTAACTTTTAAAGTTTTTTTTCGTTGCATATTTCAGTATCGACTTAAAGCTGAACCAACAGTTATAGAAAGAGGTGAATATGGACTTATTTTAGGCTAATCTAGTTTGATTCAATGCTATTTTCCTCTTCTATGGCCAGAGAACTGAGGAGATGTCTAAGTATTCAAATATTTCTACTTTGTTCCGACTTCCGGGTCCAAAAAACCGGTTCACGACTTTCGGTTTTTTTGACCCGGTTCTTGCATGTTTTTCCGGTCCAAACCGGTCCAGCTGAACCGGTATCCACCCCTACTAACCAATAACCCAAAATTCTTCATACCCCTTGTAAATTTGTTGAAGTGAAATATAGTACAGGTACAGTGGAATTTGGCCCATTTCTAAACAACAGATTTTAAGTTGTACTACAATCAAGAACAATTGTGGTTTGATCTAATTTCAAAGCTACGAGTATGATACTATGAATAGGAAATTCCAGACATCCAGGCATCTTTGTAAAAGAATTCATAAAGCACCCTTGAAATTTTACAAATACTAATAATTATAAGTCTGTTATGTTCTTACATTTCTCAATGTTTCTAACTTGCACCAATGGTTTAAAAATGAACAAAACCACTTTTTGCATAACAAATTCAATGAAAAGTTATAAGAGATAGTATAAATAATTTTGTTGATAACTGTATGTCTTCAACTTCAAGAGATGTATTTTCCACTTGCCATGTGCCCTATATCTATTGGCAAATGTCACATTCAATCTAATCCGTGACCATAACGCATTATGGTCGCTTCACAAGTAGGTGTAAAGTCGTCTGCAGTGCGGCTCAGAGTTTCCGCCTACGCTCCGTGAAACGCGGCACTACAAACATGTACCAGGCAAATCGTGAGGCCTGTTTTTAGAAAACCACCCACAAGTAAATTCTATCATTGTCAAATCATGTTATGAACTAAAAGCAGTACTACTACTATAAATCTAGTATATATAAAAAATGTAAAAATTAAACTCTTAGAATACATGTAGAAGTCAATAAAATTTCCTGATAGCTCCCAGACTCAATATACAAATATATGTGCAGTTATAAAATTTCTGACAGGCTGGTAGTCTATATTAGTATATATATACGTATGTTATATCACACCTTATAAGTTATATAATCACACCTTATATAAGGTATATAACTCATTTAAGATATTACATACAAGGCTCAAACTATTTCCCCTTAACTGCAACATTGCAAGTTGTAAGAAATTTCACCAACAATTTGAAAAACAAATTTAAAGCCCTAGATCATCATATTCAGTCACACACACACACTAGTACACTGTAAATCTTTGAATGTTTGCGGTGGTTTTATTTTCGCAGTGACCCCTCCACCCCGAAATCATGATACCACAAATATGCATATGAAAAGTATAACTATACCAGGGCTCCAAATTCAGTTTTGGGAATAGGTGCACTGGTGCACCCAACCTAAAAAATTGGGTGCACCAAAAATTTTTGGGTGCACCACATTAAATAAAGTAGAATGTAACTATTGTAAGCAAAATCTAATGACAAACCTTACTGTTCCTCTTCATGCGCGATTGGCATGCGATCGCGGCACGCAGTTTTGAAGCTTTTAAAATCCAAATTAACTCAAATTCTAACATCAAAATCTTAAACAAGTACTACAACAAAGATTTTATTATTTTCTTGCATTTAGATGTCAAGAATATGCTGTCTACTAGTGTGCAGTGATACCTTTACACATTATACCGTACAAAAATATTTGGGTGCACCAGTGCACCCACAGTAAAAAATTAGGTGCACAGCTCCAAAATTGGGTGCACTGGGTGCACATGCACCCAGTATTTCGAGCCCTGTATACTGTACCGCAAAATTGTTCCAAACACTGCGAAAACCTCCTTACCCCCCGTACTGCAAAATTATGTCATTGCAAAAAGAAACAAATTTACAGTGATGCAAACAAAGGATACTATCCGTCCATGAGAAATCTCTCCACCAACCTGAAACAAGAATCAAGAAAAAGATCATTAAATATTGTGTTTTACTAAATAAACTTCATTGCTACTTGCACAATCATAACAATGGCCATGAATGTGAAAGCAATCTTTCTTTCAGATTCGAATAAAAAAGAAGTTGCAGCAGTGGCATTGATAGAACAATCCCATAGCCCTGCCCACCTTCCTTAAAATGTAGAAATGCAAAATGAAAACATAAATATGCAAATATTTGACAGAAATGCAGCTACTTTCTCATTGGTCGAACCACTAATTTCCATGCTATCATTGGTTGAAGTGCTAATTGTGATGGACAGTCGGGATCCGTCTATGGCCTAGTGGACACTGAATTGAGAGGTCACTACATAGATCGATTCCTGGCATTCCTGGCTAGACGTTATGTCCTTTGGGAAGGCAACAAATTAATTTTTTCACACGCAAATTCTTCACGCGCCAATTTTCACGCGCAAATTTTTCACGCGCAGAAAACCCGTTCCCCTTTACAAGACCTTCCCAACTCCACCCAGGTGTACCTGACTTTGGTTGGGGAGGTAAAAACTCACTAAAACGAAGTGGAAGGAGAGGGATGTGCTCCACATTTCCAATACTGTGCCCTAGAGGCCTAGACTCAGTGGATAACCAACCACTGCCCCTACGGCCTCTAAAAGCCTATTGGACCTTTACCTTCTTTTAAACAAACAGAAAATTGTGTTAAATGTTTACAAAGATAATAATGGTATCCAGTCCTGAGGCAACAATATTATCAGCTATTGTGTAAATATAACGACTTGTGTACATTAGCCAATTTGCTTTTCAGCGTTTTTCAAACAAGCCTAACGGTCCAAAGAAAGATTTTCATTGGTGCTTACTTATATGTCATTATTTGTTTTATGACAAACGTAATTGACAACATAATTGCCAATGAGATAATAAAAGAATTATCAAAGTTTGAAAGTTAAATTCTTCTGCAATATTAGGGTTTGGAAATAAAATTGTTTTTAATTTTCCTGAATTGTGACGACTTGGTAACAACCCCCCACCCCCCGTCTTGTGTTACTTTTTTTCTTGAGGGAGCAGAAAGAAAATACAAACCAGAAACTAAAATAACAAATGAGGCACTTGGCAATGAGTCAATGGAACAAAATTGATACTTTAAACAGAATACAGATGACAAATTTGATACTCAATTTTCCAATGCAGTTACTTTTCACACTTGATACAAAATTAGGGAAACTATTTTCATAATTACAATCTTTTATCATTTATCAGAATAACCAGTCATTTAGTGATATATGTCACACTTGTAGCATGCTAATGAATATTCATGAGGTATCGAAGCATTGAACTGGGCTTGTCCAAAGATATGATACTAAAAAGTTACAATCTCACCACAAATAAAAGCATTTTAAAATGCTTTTGCATGTAGAGTGCTTCACACACTCAGAATATTGGTTGTACATATGAATAGTTGGTTGTACAGATGAAAACCACCTGTCAGCTGCACCTGTTTAACAACAGGTGTCAAGGTTGTATACTGTTGTGTACTGTTGTTACTGTACTAGTAATAAAGTCCACCTGGGACACTTATAAAGGTCTATCAACAGCCTGTTTTCTGCTCTTTCTAAAATTCTATGGTTTCACTGGTATTCTTGAATGTACTAAAGCTAAAGGTTTAGGGTTTGAATCCCTGACAGGTCCCGATGTTGTGCCCCTGGGAAAGGCACTTTACTAATTCCTCACCCGGCTGAGAATGAGTACCTAGGTTTGGTTAGTGATGTCCTCCCAGATGGAAGTTAAAGCGGAGTTTCCGTGTTTGAGGAAAGCGAAACCTAAAACATGTTAACAAAACCACCACACTTATCTAAAAGAGTAGGGTCTATCCCGAAGTGAGCGGATCAAACCTTACAGTCCAGTCTTACACAGACGTTTACTGATTATGGAAAACAGACAAATAACTTTCAACTATTTCAAATTCTACATGCAGGTTATGACTCTATATGAGAGAGAAGAATATATATTTTATCATTGAAAAAATCAATTAAAAGTATATATTTACACTGTTACAAAATACTTCAAACCCTTCCTTTGAAATCCTGATCATCAAAGTTTAACTATCTTTTTTTCAATGACAAAGATTAAAAATCATATTCATATCATCATACTTTGCAGATATCAAATTTCTTCACTTGCAAAAAATATATATACAGTATTTGGACAGACTATTTCATGTACTAATCTATTTTATCTTTCTCATTGGAAACACTGGACGATAAACATTGCAAAAATTCTACATCCAGTACTTTTTTGGTAAATTTTAGTAGGTGTTTTTTACTTCATTTGTGTAGCTTCTCATAGACATAATTTATTAAATCAGGTGGTCAAAACATAGCTGGATACCGAATAGTACGTACCTTCATGTTCTATGTACGCTCAATCTGACATTGTGAGGCACGGATAAGTAAAATAAATCAAATTTGAGACCATTCTTTTAAATATTTGCTTTCTAAAAGTAACCAGTTTGGAATTAGTGGTGATTTTTGCACATGTCAGAAGCCGGCGTTTGAAACACTATCTTGTAACGTAAGGAAGGCGGAAACACGCCACTTCTCAGGCCGATTACACCCGTTAGAAGAGGAGTTTGAGCTTCAAACTCCACACACATGATCTCTGGGACTTACTTGGACTTGCCCACGGCGCTGTCGCCCAGGCAGATGACTTTGACTTTGTATTCTCCGTCTTCTTTGTCGTACTCCGGCACGGAAGCTCTCAAATCCGCCATTTTGAATTTACGAGAAACTATGCGGCGCGCTGCATCATGGGAGCGACCGGCAGGTGGCTCTAAAGCGACGTCTTGCGGAAAGACTAAAAACTGCAGCGACAGGACGGTCTAACTATCAGTCTTTTTGGACGTGGGATTTTTGGATGTTTCTTTCGAGATCCAAGCGCTTTGTCTAAACTGTAGTATCTGTAAAAGGAGCATTTTGAGGATGTTATGACATTCATTTTATGAGACAGCTAGGAAAAGGCACAGAACAACGGATAGTTTCTAGATTCTAGACTGAAATTAGAACATCACTATGAGTTATTCCATTGCTCTTTACGGCTATTTCAGAGGATATGTGATTTAGAATCGGTCAAGAAGACAGCTGCAGTATCAATTCTACGGTTCAAGGCATATTTTAGATTAGCCTGGTCACCGGTCTCTACGGGTCGGCTTAGGGGTGTTTTACCGGGCCGAGTCTGCTATATTGACTTGTTTATGTCAGCCTGTTGACTTAGCTGCCCGAGTTTTACCGCCACCGGGAGCGAACTAATTAAGCCAAGGCCGTAAACCCACCCCCGAGCGGGCTAAGCTGTCTGGGCGGGCGGGCACCACTCCCAGCGCCGTTCAGATACCGGGGAGCTCCCGACGGTATGGTTTCCAGGCTAGTTTTAGATCAACTATGTTGCTTTCCTATGGGGAAATAACAAAGGGACGTGATAGAGCTCACAACAAACGCACTTACATCAGCCTGTGGAGGTTTTCATTAGCAACATTGTTGCGATTGGGACGTCATTCTCCACAATTACATCAACAGGGAAAACCCAAAGAGACGTAAATGAGGTTTCAAAAGCACATTTTGCGTCAGCCATTTGGAGTTTCAAATGGCCACTTTGAGTCAATTGGGACATCCGTATTTTTATAGGTTAAAATTTCCATAAATCCTTCGCCTTTATTTCAAGCCACCTGCGGCAGGGCCACCGAGTTTGTATCGGAATCGCTCTTGCCTTGCATGTGGGACGTCGGTGGTGTCGCGTTACTTTTCCGGACAAACTAGATTACTCTAACGTCACAAAAAGGCCCGAAAAACGTCAGAACCAGCTTACACGAGCTTTATAGGTAAAAATTTCCATAAATCCTTCGCCTTTACTTCAAGCCGCGTGCGGTAGGGCCACCGAGTTTGTTTTGAAATCGCTCTTGCCTTGCAGGTGGAACGTCGGTGGGGTCGCGTTACTTTCCCGGACAAAATAGATTACCCTAACGTTACAGATAGGCCCGAAAAACGTCAGAACCAGCTTACACGAGCTTTATAGGTAAAAAATTCCATAAATCCTTCTCCTTTACTTCAAGCTCTTGCCTTGCATGTGGGACGTCGGTGGTGTCGCGTTACTTTTACGGACAAAGTAGGTTACTCTAACATTACAAATAGGCCCGAAAAACGACAGAACCAGCCGGAGCCGAACCTCTGCTTGTAGTGTCGCGCTGGCCTGTGGTTAGGCCACAGCAAGTAAATTTTATGGATGACATCCTCCGCAGACTCCAAAATTAATGAGATAGGGCGAAAAAAAAACAAGGCGGGCCAAAAAAAACAAGATTCCTATATTTTCAAATTTTGAGATCATAAGTCTTGATAAACAAGAATTGAGGCGACGAAATATGATATCATGACCAACAGCTATATTCCTGTATTCAACCAAATAGATGTGTATACATCTCAATAGACTAACTACAACAAATGCAGAAAAGAGCTTGTTGTACCATCATCTGAAGCAACTACACTGGGAATTCGTATGCGATGAAACACCTTGTGTATACAGCTCAACTAACTAGACCCCCCCCCCCCCATTATTTACATAATGTCCTTGCTAGAACAAATGCAGAAAATAGCTTGTTATTATACCATCATGGGCAGGAACTACACTGGGTACTCATATGCAATGAAACACCTTAGACTGTCAACCTTTACGACATATCTTCCAATTTTGGCATGTTGACCACCGTCGGAGGACAATGAAATTTCTTGTTTTTTATTTTGAAATCAGGCGAAAATTAATGAGCGCGCTGATGTCATCCATAAAAATTACTTGCTGTGGCCTTAGGGTTGAATAGAATTTAGAATGCAACACGAGGTATTCCGTATTACATAGATTTAGAATACAACACGGGGTATTCCGTATCACCCGAGGTCCCAGCCGTCCCATGGGTCGGATCGGTCGGGCTGGGACCTCGATACGGAATACCGTGTTGTATTCTAAATTTATGTCATACCTGGGCCGCAAAAACGTTCGATACAGGTGTCCCGCATCGTGTGATGACTTTACCATACCGCTAGCCTACATCTGATTGGATATTATAGAAATATACGCATTGAAAAGGACACCCATTCTGTATAGATGTAGTTATGACACATTCAGACAAAATTACATATCAACTACAACTCTACATGAGAAATATATGAAAGATAAAGATGTTTTATTGCCTCTTGATTATGAGCACACGTGTACATTCATCTCCGCTTTTGTGGTCTCGTGTAAGACACTTATCTAATTATTCTCTTATATTGTATAATCTGGGACACGATCGAATGTGTTGACAGGAAACGCTATACTTAGCTTAAACATCAGCCGAGGCCCATGTTTACAAAAGTAAGAATCATGGACTGTCAATCTGATGAGCCAATTTGATAGAATAAGGACACCTCCCAAGGTACATGTAGGATTTAAATATGAAGCACCCTCATTAAATCAGGACCCCTATCGCTCCACGTTACCTCGCTTCGCGAGCGAGGTAACGTGGAGCGATAGGGGTCCTGATTTAATGAGGGTGATGTGAAGGTCAAAGCGGACACAGATTCCCGAGTGGCTACAAGAGGGTTTTCCCAGAAATAATAACCTACATTTGTGCACACAGATGCTTATTGTTGAGCGTTAAGGGCTGAAACTTTCCGGAGTCACTACGCGTGAATGCATATGTATGTACATGAGATGAAACCTGTGGCTGTGGTCTCCAAACAGATTTCGTCCCAATTTGCACAGTACGTGCCACGCGTTTTCGGTTGGATGGACTGTGTAAACAGAGCTTCAGGCTACTCAAGTACACCTCTAGCCTGGAAACCACACCATCGGCGGCTCCCCGATATCTCTACGGGGCTGGGAGTGACCCCCGCCCACCCAGACAGCTTACTGGCCCGCTCGGGCCGGGGTGTTGGTTTACTAGACTCTACCAGTCTCCCCCGGTCGCTGGGAAAATAGTAGAAATTGGCCAAATAGAGTCAAATGTTTGAAGGGAGTCGGAGATAGGGTCAAGGACATTTGACCCTATCTCCGTAGCCGACTCCCTTTAAACATTTGACTCTATTTGGCCAATTTCTACTATTTTCCCAGCGACCGGGGGAGACTGGTAGAGTCTATTGGTTTACGGCCTTGGATTAGATTACGTCGCCACCGAGGCGAAACTCTACCTGTCAGCTAAGAAGACAATCTGGCAGAAACAGGTCAATATAGCAGACTGGGCCCGGTAAAATACACATAGAGACTGGTCGTGTTTGGCGTGTGTGTAAATCGACGGAGTTGACTTGACCCAACTTGCGCCTTTTCTGTAAATATTTTGTGCACGTCTTTCAGCCAACTGTTGCGTCCAGGGTGCAGTTGAGGCATGGCAGAGTGCCTTGGTATATCCTGGACTAGTGTCCAATCAATATCCGGGAAGACGAGATTCAAAACCAATTTGATTCTGCGCTAAACAAGAAAGAGATCATAAATTTTCCACCTACCATGTACCACGTACAAAATGCACATGAAGTTAGATATGTGTTTTTGCCAAAGTGTTGCAAAGCAAAACTTGTTAAATATATACATGTATAGCACAGTAGAATCGTTACGCAGCAGGGCGTTCAAAGGCCCTTCGTGGCCTCGTGTATAAACAGATCTTGGAGTCGACTCAGAAATTCGTGTGTACATTGGGCCAAAAGCACGGCTCAGTTTTTACCCGTGACTTTTGAGACTATTGCCAACTATGAGATTATAGAAACACACACCAAGGACAGCCACTCTGTATACTTGGCCCCGAATATGACTGTTACAACACGGCTATGGACACCAGTGACCTTACCAGATTAGATGCCAGACGCGACGAGCTCTGCCTTAAGTTTGCCCAATCGCTCACAAACAGCGACAGATATCGAGATTGGCTGCCAGCAGTGGCAGCACGCAGGGGGGATGAACACAAGAGATCTCTCAGGAACAATATGAAACTCAGGTCGGACCCAACGCATGAAAAATAGTACTCTCCCATATTGCGTCCGCCTTTTAAATGACTGCTGTTAAATGGCCATGAATATTAATGTTTTAGATTAACTTTTAACGTAGACGCATAACTTTATTGTCATCTTATTGACGCACTTTTATTCAATGTGTAATGGATTTTATTAAGTCCTGAGAATATGTACAGGACGGACGTTTGTACAAAGGCTGCAATTCAGCACGTGTGCTGCAAAGGCTTTTTATATTAAATAAACCATTCTCTCTCATACATGACACATTCATACAAAATTATATGATAACTGCAACCCTACATGTGGAATAGCGATGTTCTAGTTTCCTCTGGAGTACGCGTATGTTTATTCATATCATTTTCGGTTGTGTGTTTTCACGAAAGATATCCATCTAATAATCTTTTTCATTTGAGGCATGAATGGGTTGGCAGGGAACTTGCTTTGAACACCAGTCGAGGCATATTATCACTAAAGCAAGAATTATGGACTGTAAGTCTGATTAGGCAATTTAATAATATCTGGTCAACTACCGAACGCCACAAGTCAAAGAAAATTATCCGTGGCTATTAATCAACAAAGAATTTTCTGTAGAGCAGATTTTCACATTAAAAAGAATGATAAAAAAATTCAATTTTGGCTCTTTTGGACCCAAAAAAATTACGATGCGTTCACATACGGCAAAATAGCCACGGACAAATTAATTCTGTTTAGTGTAATCTGTTATATGGAGAAATATGAGGGTCCACAATGATGCCTCCGCTGAGGCCGGGGCACATGAAATAAACATGTATTTTTAAACCAAAATATGTGTTTTTCACCCCAAAATTGCCAGCATATGTTATATTTGAAATTATTAGTACCAGCATTCTGTGGAACTTCATCTCAATCTGACCATGCTGTCAAAAGTTACAAGCGTATTTATGTTTTACCATATCTAATACAGGTGTCACAGGCCTAGATTGGGCTGAGAAGTGACTTCAATATGGTTTTCCTGGAAATGTTAACCAACATTTCATCTGCATCTGTGCACACGGAAGCATATGTGATTGAGCATTTAGGGCATCTAGATTAATTACAAGCTGCACGTAGTGGTAGTTTCATACAAGCTCCAAACTTGCAACGCACATTGAGTGATGTTTTGAACCCCTTCGGCTACTACGGTTGAACTAGAATTATATTCCACGTCTTTATGCCTGAGGAAATAAAACATGTATTACATTATATGCTGTAATTGTGTACAAGTAGCGGCGAGTAGGAAGCTGCATACGACTTGAGTTCGTCGCCACTTTATCTTGTCAATTTTTTTATGTTTTATGTTTTGTGAACACAGACGCACACACACGTACACATCACACAAACATATAGACACATCACACACACACATCGACACACACACACAAACACACACACACAGACACACACACACACACAAACACACACAAACATACACACACACACACACACATGCACGGAATGCCACATTCTCAGTTTCGATACAAGATTGGAAATCGCAGTGTTGCCACTGAATTACAAAGACCGATATTAAGAATGCACAATGATTTACCAGTCATCAAAAAGAGATTTGCAATGATAAAAGTAGTTCACCGTCTTTCACCATTTTGAAAAAAATCGTAAATTCAGACGACAAATTTTGCCAAGCGGCGCAGGTTTGCTAGCCTGGAGTCCAGCCTTCTTAGCTTTAGTCCGCTACCAACGTCCGCTCCCCGCCGTCTTGGCTATAAGAAGGCTGGACTCCAGGCTACTGGTTGCGTCACTTTGAGAATGCCTGGCACAATGTGGCGCAGTCCTCATCGGAGATACTAGTACCCGCTTAAGTACACTGTTCTCTTAAGCTTGTCTGTTTGAAAGGCAATATTAGTCCGCAAGACGTGCATCAGTTTTGTTCTGTTCTGTGGTCCCTATAGTCGTTGTATCGATCTAAATACGCCTCTACAGTTGAGCTGAGTTGGGCAGAGTGATACATGTATAGTATTGCATGGGGTGGTAGAACTTTCTTATGTTACAGTATTTTGCCTGATGATACGGCAGTGTAAGTTGTTTAGGTGGCGGTTAAGTATAGCAGGAGCGGAGCTTGGGTAGCGGACTAAAGCTAAGAAGCTGAAGTATGTCTAATGGGGAAAAACTAGCGCGGATGCTAACTTGAATGTGTAATGTTGTCACTCTCATGTTACAAGGCAAGAGCGATTTCAACACGTTCGAACTGGTGACCTATAGCATGTGGCTTGAAGAGGGCCCAAGGCATATTACAAAGCGATAGATTGATAGAAAAACTAAGATAATTCAACATGAGTCTAATTTATAAGATAAGACGATGGATGCCCCAATTACATCGAAGTTGTTAACAGAAACTCCGAATGGTTGACGTCAAATGTGACCTATATCACGCTATTTCCCTAGGCCCTACAGTATTGGGAGGCGATATAATTGGCCTAAAAACATACCTTTAACCACAAAAGTACACCGTGAGTAGCCACATTCCGTGTGCAAACATTATTTCCAAGATCACTCCTAGCATTCTCAATGCAAGCATTCACTTTTGAGGGCACTGTTTTTGAATTACACGTATGGATAATTGCCAGAAACCAAAGTCAAATTTTGGCCGACCGAAAGCAAGTGCTAAAATGTATCCAGTAAATGATTTTTGAGATGAACTGAATATATTCAACATCACTCGCTTTGAATTGAAGAATAGAATTGTAATCGAATCTATACCACTGGATTACCGCATCTAATTTTAAGACGTTTCAAGTGTCCACCTAACTTTTTCCTTCACTGCTGAAAAGTGTAAGGTGGACACTTGAAACGTCTGAAAATAAGATGCGGTCATCCAGTGGTATATAGATTCAATTACAATTTTAGTCTTCAATTTCCGGGACTTGGATGACTAATATTCACCAACGCACTCGCTTTGAAGTTTGCCTGAAAGTTGTTTGTGATATAATGTGTTGCACCAAGACCGTAATTTTTCTGGAGGGTACTATGGGGGTTGTCGGAACACTAGTATTGTTGCTCCTGCTGCCTTGTCCAAATTCAATGTCAATTTGCCAATAGAGTTGGGTTTTTTATGCAGAAAAATGGTCTCTGAAGAAACAGAACACTTGTTTTTCGGTACTGAGTTCCCCATATTTAGACCATAATGATTGAAAACTTCAATCCTTCTCATGCTTTTTGGTGTCGGGCAGTGCATATCTTCGTTTCTTTAGCCCTTGGGCCACACAGTTCTGCACTTAAGCACTACTTCATTGGTAGTGGCGTGTGTTCAACCACCATACTCTTTTTCATAAGGATCAAATACTAAGCAGGAAAACATTATGTACAAAGTTTGATATCTTTTTTATGATTAGCTGAGGTTTGAAACCGCGACGCACTGAATCATAATAACTATTAGAAATCTCATAAAAAGATGATTCACTTTATCTGCAGCATGTTATATTCAGCCGCCTATAATGTTTTCTTCAATGTATTTTCCAAAGCTCGTCGTCACATGATTATGACGGTTTCATGTTTTATTCCCTGGGGCATACCTACTAGGGCATACCTTACCGTTGATTGGTTGATAATTGATTGATTTGTTGGTGACGTTGACAAGTGTCTGATGTCCACATCTGACGTGGACGCTTCCAAGCAACAGCTATTTTCAAAGGGCAGTGAAATAAAGTAATCAAGGACTTAACGTTTGTATGGCAACGGTGCCTGCTCTTAGTCTCACACTGTGAGGGCTGCGATTGGCTGATGTTCTTGGGGATCGGTTCCTATAGCAAACTCATAAACCTCGTTCATTCGGTGGTTATAGGAACGACCATGCCGTCGACTATTCTCCAAGCAGAGCGGGCAAAAAACGGGGCATATGATAAAAAGGTCACAATCTTCCCCACCAACCTCTGCTTGGAGAGTACCGTAGACTTCCAGGGCTTACGACTGTGACTCGCCGGGATGGAACCTCAGTAGAACCTCCTCCAGGGACGCTTTACTTGGACATTAGGAAACTATTTTCTTTCTTATTTGTCTTACAACTAGAGAAACCAAGTAAAATGTATGACCCACAGTCTGCACCACGGGTGGTGCAACTTATTTCCCTCAGATCAGACAGGCTGGGTAGTAGTAGTAGTAGTAGTTGTAGTAGTAAACCTTTATTTTCCCTGGAAGGCCCTGTCGGCCAGTACATATACATATATATACATGTCCGTTCTTCCCAGGGGTCCAAGTGGAGGGTGTGTGTGTCATGGGAAATAAATAAATAAAATAAAAAATAACAAACAATTTACAGCAAAAATAAATAATTACTTGATACATTATCATAATCATACAAGCCTCTACCAGGCCCCGCAGATGGCTGGGAAAATAGTAGAAACTGGCCAAATAGAGTGAGTAGTATGCAAAGGGAGTCGGCTACGGAGAGAGGGTCAAATATGCCATAACTGCGCCTGCGAATGAAACCCTCGATGGCCAAACTCCCCTGGCAAATATTCTCCTTATAGCCAGCGTGGTTAGTCTGGTAGAGACTACAGGCTGGGCCTGGCTGGGCTGGCTCCTTGCATAAACAAGCTGCTAGGGGGCCCAAACCTACAGCACTTCAAGATATATCTCCATTTTTCACGGAGATAATTATAGACCTCGGGGAACTCCGGTAATCGGTTCCACATGAGTGATTCTCTAAGGTTAAGAGCCACCTTAACCTTATATCAACCTAAATGTAACATGGAGCTGTAAGAAATCGACCTCGGGATGAAAAGTTCATTGTATACGTAGTTGCCTCTAGAATGTTTGAAACGAGGACTCTTTAAAGTGCCTTTATGGCAAATGTCGTCCGACAAAGAAAGGCCTTGAGTCCGTGAGACATAAGGTACAAACTACTTGACTCCGGAACCGGTGGTAAATTTTACGACTTGATAGAATCGACTTCCTTCAGACCTCAGACATGCATAAATAAAGCACGTCGGCAGAACGTAAGTGTTTATGGTCGTGTTCGAGTATTCAAGGTTAATATCTCGTGTATAGGTTCATTTATTTCTGTTCGAAGACATCTCCTATGCAACGGATAGAACAAAAGAGATTCGGCAGCTATAATAGGTTTAAATAGCAGGCTAATTACCGTATACCCAAATAATACGTTCTGCAGACGTGCAGCATAAAACACCATGAGGTCTGACGTCACCATGTGTAACCGATACTGGTGTAAACGTGGGCACGCACGCAAGGCAGTTTCAGTCTAAAATGTTTGTTTCGCATAACCGGTAAACCGGCTTGGAGCGATTCACGCCCGACCTGTATCAGGTGTATAGTAAGTACAAGCTGCGTAAGGCCGGGCTGTAAGGTTTGATCCACAATAAGACGGACCCCTACCCTAAGTGTGGTGGGATCTTAAGTCATCGACCTTTAAAGACCACGCTCTTTTCCATAAACGCTAAGTGCTATGCAGAAGTAGAAAAAAAGGAGTATGTCTCATGTACCCATGTACCAAAGATCACTCCAGGGATTCTTATTAAGTTATGCTCCGTACACACACACACACACACACACACACACACACACACACACACACACACACACACACACACACACACACACACACACACACAGACACACACACACACACACACACACATACACACACACACACATACACGGAGTCAAAAACTATACCTCCATTTTTCATGCAGGTCAAAAACCACAGATCTAGATTTTACGTTTTTCTGCAACTGTTTTTCTTCATCTATTTCCCAACGTTCTCCGTCTTACGTTCGACATTGCCTATCGTACGAAGACCATTATGGCGGCTGGCTGTTTTACTCCTAAGCATACCTCAAAGCATACCTTGTAATTGATTGATTGGTTGATACATTGATTTGATTGATTTGATTAGTGAAGACAGCAGGTATATGCTGATCTGGGCTTGAGGTGGACCCCTCCAGGAAAAAAGTGGACGCTTCTAGGACAAAAAAAAAAACAATTTTAAAGGACCCTGACGTAGTAATGTATTAAGGCCAAGAAACAAAAAATCAATGTTGCGTTTCCGGTTACTCGACAGACCCTAGAATAAAAACCTCCCGACCCTTAGCCTTTTTCTTGGTCAAACGCTGGCCTAGACGGAAAATTCTCGATCTGAGTGATCTAACATACTACCTGTACTTTCACACTGTCAACGTACATATGAAGGTTTTCAACAGCTGGTGTAAGAATGCGCAGTAAATGCTGTACCTAGTACCTAAGTTGTTCTGTACTTGTACAATGTATAGTATATCTGTTTTTTTTTTGTTCTATTATGTAAAATTGATTTTAATATGTGCGAATAAACCAAACCAAACCAAACCAATCTGTATACTTACAATATGATGTTGAAAATCCCAGTGCCCTGATACATTTCAGTTTAAAGGCACCCAGAGCATTTTATGAGGCTTGAAACTTGAATTAAGAAACTCAGATTTCTAGACATTCCTACCCATAATAAGTTTCAATAACACTATACCATTACATATCGATATCAAAGGAGGAAATATACGATGTCGCTGTGTGGTGAGAACTGAGAGAAAATCCAAGCCCTAATAGACTGATCCTGACTGTCCATCACAATTAGCGATTCGACCAATGAGAGGGTGACTGCATGTCCGTCAAATATTTGCATTTTCATGTTTTAATTTTGCATTTCTACGTTTTGACGGAGGTGGGCGGGGCTATGGTATCGGTCCATTTACACTAGGCGCGTGAAACTAAAAGATCACAATGTAGCGTATTTTTGTGCCCCTTTTGAGCACTCTTGATAAGAAATGCGCACGCAAATGTGGTAAACAGTGGCATTAAATGTCAATTTCATAAAGATTACAAGAACTAGAATATTTCTATTTTTCAAGCCTCATAAAACGCTCTGTTTGCCTTTAACATTACTAAGCTGTATTTGTTGGATCATTTGACCACAAATCTATAAAAGAATGAAAAAAGAGAATCTCTTCCTACCGACATATTATTTTCGGGAAACACAACATTTTTTTGGCTAGGCCTAATAAAGCAATTAGGTTTGAGATGTTTGGATGGCAACGGCTAATGTTTAAAGCCACACACTGGGAGGGCTGTGATTGGCTGGTGTTCATAATTCGATTCAGCAGTGAGTTGGGCTCACAGCCGGGCTTCTCTCTTCGTGTTGCGGTGACAGCTCTCCCGCCACGATGGCCGTCTCTACTGCGCTTCTGTACACTTTTCTGGTCTTCATGGTTGGTGAGTATCTTGACTTAACTTAAGACTCTGGACTCTATGCGTAGCAAGACGTGCTTAGTCTTCAAGGAGGTAGATTACCCTCGTTTTTACATTAATGGGGATAGGACGATAGAAATGACACACCAATTGATCTTACTACTATTTGTCATATTCTGTTGCTGCGACAATGGAGTATCTACTTGTAAAGGGTGTGTACATGATGACTTTACCGCAACCAATACTTGTCTCTCCTAATTTGAATCAGCTTTACATGTTTTACATTTAAAGTTGGTGGCATTTCAGTGAACGCCAAGACTTTTACAAAAATGATTCTGGACCATAATGATTGCAACCCAAATGTAATAAGGCTTCGGCCTTAATTTCAATGTTGCAAATTAAAAGTATATCGCATAATAGGCTTGCATGGTACATGCATCATAAATTCTTTAAGGAGATTGGCGAGAAAAGTGTTTCATCCACAACGGCTTTGCCTGCGCAGGGAACATGTAACCTTTATTAACATTAATCCGACGGGTTACATACATCCGCCGCTTTGAAAAACAGTGTTTTTCAGAGATTTCTAATGCAGCACCCCCAGATATGCACAGTTTAGATATACAGGAGTGCATTATACTGGGGGACATTGGGTTGCAGATCTGTTTGGACGTATCTTTTCAGGGTTGCGGAATTATGTACCCTGGTGGAATTACGTTAATAGATAGTACAACATTGTGTTCCTCACTGTGAATATTATGTACATTGCTAAGCATAGTGCATCCTAAAAGTACTATAGACATCAGCACAACGTTTGATAGACAATATTCTTTGACACAGGAAAACCGCTAGTAGGACTGGTAGTAAAGCTATGAGACCGACTTATTATAAAATCTTGTTGCAGAATGTAAGAAGATTTGTGATCATCTAAAGCCCTGTGTTGCCCTAAATTGGATACATTACGGACATACCGTGTAAATAATTAGGTATATAGAGTTTTGCTATAGTCTCTATCAACTGGTATAGAGTTTCTCTTACTAGACTATCAAAACGGTCCTGTGTGTGTGTGTGTGTGTGTGTGTTTGTGTGTTTGTGTGTGTTTGTGTGTGTTTGTGTGTGTTTGTGTGTGTGTGTCTGTATGTGTGTGTGTGCGTGTGTGTGTGTGTGTCTGTGTGTGTGTGCGTGTGTGTGTGTGCGTGTGTGTGTGTGTGTGTGTGTGTTTGTGTGTGTGTGTGTCTGTGTGTGTGTGTGTGTCTCAGTGTGTCTGTGTGTGTGTGTGTGTGTGTGTGTGTGTGTGTGTCTCAGTGTGTCTGTGTGTGTGTGTGTCTGTGTATGAACACGATAACTCGAGAATGCCTGGGTGGATTGTCTTGATATATTTGGTACATGTCGGTAGGTCTTAAATAGGGCATAATTGTACAACAAATGTTATCAATTATCAATATATTTGATATTGATATATATGATATTAGAAAGATGTATCGAATATTACAATACACCCACAGACGAAGGGGATATACTCTGACTGAACGGTATCCTTACATCTGCTTGGAGATCGTTAAGGTTACGTAAACGCGCAATTTGAGACAGGTTACAAAAGCGCCAAACCCCTTTCAGATTCTGATCGTTAAGGTTTCTTTGAACCATTGATGCAATTAAAATGATGACCATCATTTCTTCTTCATACGTCTCTTGTGAATGGTATTTATATAACACTCGTTTTTCCTGTTTAGAATGTAGAAACTACTTCAATGATAGCTTAACTACTACATCTGCATATTAAGGGATCATTCCTTTTTCTTACAATCTCATCATAATATTTTGCATTTGCAAAATTAAGAACTACTTCGACAATAGCTTACGATACGAACTTTGATTATCAGGGGTTCATTCTTACTTCAAACGTGTCAGTTGAAGTCATACGTACGCGTACACGTGTGCGTGTTGTATGATGTTGCCATTATGATTCAAGCTTAAGGGTAACACAAGTCTAATTAAGGACGCAGCGAGGTCACTTACGTCCCACAGGCTTTACGAATGTTGCTTTTTACCGGTTCTTCCTGGTAAAGATATAATTTTCCCTTTCATCCTTTGTCTTCCATCCAACTTATGAAGGAAATCTGTTCCTTTGAAATAGTAAACTCATTCATGTAGGCTCTTTAAAGTGCAACTTTCTTTGATATCCGATATTGAGACTTACATGTACCAGCGCGGTAGGATATTCTATGCTCTAGTACTAAGTATAAATGTTTTTTTCGTGATGGGTGCCTTATACAATCAGGGCAGCCACCTGGCGCAGGCAACTCACAAGAATTCACACACTACCCAAAACAACAAAATCTGTTATGTTATTCTACTGTTATTCTTAAACAGGTTGAATCGTGGGCTTTGCTTTTCTTACATATAAACAAACAGCAAGTTATGGTAAATCAAATTAGCTTTCGTTCTAAATTCGATTGATTTGCAGTGATTCTTCGATATTTTGTAATATTAATCCAAGTAGACGAACTTCTGTCACAACAACATATACCTGTGAATAATCGTAGGAAAAACTGGACTCAACATGTAAAGGAAGTATTTGACAATTGTGGCTACTCATACATTTAGAATACCGACAACCCTAATATAGACAGTAGACAGACATGTGCACTGTTAAGAAGAAGATTAGAAGATATGTATATATATTCAAACATTCTTTCATAACCTGTTGAAATACGAAAGAAAACTAAGATTTTACAAAAATGTAAAAACGATCTACGACATGGAAAATTATCTGTATCATGATGACTTTGACCAACGCGTGGCAATATGTAAGATAAGAATTAGCGCGCATCCATTGGAAATAGAGAAAGGGCGATATAAAAAGCTACCTGTCCAGGACAGAACATGTAAACAGTACTAGTGTGCAACGAAAGCAGTGGAAAATGAAATACATTTTATATGCGAATGTCCCAAATTTGAAGCCGAAAGAAACAGATTATTCACGAAAGTATACGACATCTCTAAAAGCTTTTCTAGATTAAGAAATACACAGAAACTCATGTTCCTTTTGAAATCTTCCAACCCACTCATCATTGAAAGTGTGGGACTTTTTATTTCCCACTGCTGCAGAGAAGAAATCAAACCCCGAATTAGTACCGTAGACATTAAAAACTTACTGTAGAATAGCAATATAATATGATCTTGTATTATATGTATACCTTTTGTTTTACCTTACATTTGTACTTCGACATTGTTGTCAACATGCAATTAGCCTACGGGCATGAATTTGCAATAAACTATTATTAATATGATGCGTCACATTTTGATTCGATTGACGTCATTATCTTGCCCCAAAGGCGAATAATAATGATAAAATTGTTTTCTGTGACTCCGAGTCATACATGTCCTTTAAGAATTCAAGAGTAACACAAATCCAATTTAGGACGCAGCATTTGGCAACTCAATGATTTGGCGCAACACCGGGTCTAGTGAGATAGGGACTTTACGAATGTTGCTTATACAAACCAAAGGGTGTGTGACAGTTTGAATTCTGTTTTCTACCAGATACACCTCCGTACGTATGGAACACACTATCTATCAGCCAGCTGCAGGCTACTGGGACCAGGCTAGTTTGAGACCAGCTTTTTGCACATTTTATGTAAACTCTGACCCGTATATGTCACGTAATGCAGTTTTTCCACTTATCTACAGTGCACTTGATGCCTGGACATCATTGACAATCAAAGGACTTTCAAAGCATGCAAAGCAGAATCTTTTATCTCCAAAGACTTTATCCACATAATCAAGCACATTAACGGAAGACGTCACCCTAAAGCCATTCTTTCTTTTTTTCATTCATTTCTTGATTATTACATACATTTGTTCAGTATTTCTTCATACATTTGACTGCAGCAAATATGTGACTATTCAGCCTTTCTGACATATTTATCTAATTTGTCCTTTCAATCTGGGTTCGGGTTGAGAAGCATTTTTTGTTGTTGCACATTTCATGTACGCTCTGCCGCACATATGTCACGTAGTACACTGATCACTGATCTACAATGGACTACTTGATGTCATCTTCAATACTGCTCAGCCCGACTTTCGGCGGGTTCTTAGCAGCTGCGCAAGTGTTAGTAACATGTCTGGACATGATTGACAATCAAAGGACTTTCAAAGCAAAGCAAAATCTTTTGTCTGCAAAGACATTATCCACATAATCGAGCCAGCACGTTAATAAAGAGAAGAAGTCCCCCTTAAGCTATTTATTTCAACTCTTTCAACTTTGTCTAACATCGCATCATTATAAGATAGCTAGAGAGGCTTTGGAGGCCTAGGCCTAGGAAAATAAGTGTCAAGTTCCGATTACAGTCCTGAAAAAATGGGGCGTTACTCGGTAGGTACGGATGTAGCCTGTGTTACACAATGCTAGCTGCCAGGGGCTAACCGGTAGGGACCGGTGAGGCTAGGTAGAGATTCTTTCTCTTTTTTGTTGTTGATTTCGACAGAAGTGATCCAACAGATACAGTCTGATTAACCATGAAATACATTCAGAACACTGGTATATTGCAATTATACAAATTATACAAGCAGCAAGTATATCAATAAATATACTTTCAAACATCAACTGTTTGAAACCTGAATCATTTACGGAAAATATGTAAGAAAACTCGCAAGACTACGTAGACTTCTGTTTTAAAATTTTTGGAGTGATGTATGTACCTGTTTAGCCCCGGCCGATGGCCGATAGATAGATTTTACCTCTCGGCTGTCAGGTCGAAAATTTCAATTCCCTTGCCAGCGGTCGACCTAAAAAAAGGGCTAATGTCGACAGGTTTTCGATAGGGTCGGTCGGATAACATTTTTTTTCCTTGGCCAGTTTACATTCATACCTCCCTTGTGTTCTTATCCAGGCCTTCAGGTATAGATAGCTATTTCAAACAAAGTGAATTGCTTTGAAAAAAAAGATACGCCGAAACCACACAGCAAGTGAATTTGCAAGCAAGGAACTTAATTAGGATACGGTTCGGACACTTATTTGAAGAACTTACTTCATAAAAGAATCAATTTGCGAAAAGTTTGAGATGAATGGATTTGTGTGATCTTACTACTGCTTTTGAAGCGCAATACTTCATTTAATATCTCTCAAACCGGCCCTAGGTGTATATGTTAACACCGTTATAGGGACAGCTGGCGAAGCATTTGAGGTACACTACTAGTAGCGATGTCCCTGTAGCTCAACTGTTAACAGCCTTACAGTTGAGCTCCTGGTTCCGAATAGTTGCTAACTGGGAGGCCTGGTTCAAATCATGGGAAGGGCCTCTCGGTTGGGGCTGCAGGTCCTTCGGAAGGGGCGTAAAATGGGGGTGCCTTGCGCGCCTAGCAACCTACATGACTCACTCCCTTCTCCAAGGGCTAACTTCCACTCAAAAATCACGACCATACCAGTTGCAGAAAAAAACTCAAACTTTACATTTCCCTGCAGTGCCGTCGGAAGCCGCTAGGAGGCCCTTTTTCTCAACCAATACCCACCTATCAACTCATGAAGATCGAGTTATGCCGATGGTGTGCAAACACACATACACACACAGCTTGTTTGAGTAACGTAAGACGCCACTGAGATGCCCATTATCAAACTTGACCTTCGTCTACCTGAAGCCTACCCACCCACCAAATATCAAGCAGATCAATCAACAGCTTCTGGAGTTATTTTGTTTTTTCATACACACAAGCACACAGAGCCACTCCACCATACCAGAACCATAAACATGTTCTGACGAAGGTAGAAATATGATACGGTTGGGCGGTTCCTATGACTCTGTAAGAGATCTTATGCAGTTGTATAATCTATTTTGGCTATTTTGTGGCAGGCAAGCCGCTAGTGGTGTTAAGGTCCACGGTCAGAACTTTGTTTTGAAGCTATATATCTATCGGAAACCTTAAGGGTAGGCTGAGTCGTCCTTGTTAGAAAGATATGACGTGAAAACCGTTAAGGAAGGATTTCAAACAGGATGTTCTCTTTTTATCGGATTAGGTCACATTAGGACAGGTTTGCGGTAAGTTTAATAAACACGCGATTTCACAGATGTTGCATCGTTTTAACGCCAACTCTTATAATTCCGTTGGGTATCCTAAGACCGCTGTTAAACAAAAATGGTAAATCTTAAGAAATCCACTAATGCAGTATCAGTAATCCCTGAGGTGTGCACACTTCAGATAGCCAGGTGTTCAAGACATTATTGAAAAGACCTCGATAACATCGTCTTTTAATATGGTGGTCTTACGGTGCCTGACGGGTTTATGCATGTTACGCCTGCAGCCTATGAGACATTAACAATACGTCGAACTACTTACGATATATAAGCTCTCATTTTTGGCGATCTTTGATGGATACAGTTTTCTAAAATAGATAGGTAGGTGTGCCTGAAAAATGAGTCCATGATGCAAAAATATGACGTCGGTGTGATGTGAGAACCACTGAAAATCATCGCGGATTTTTTTTGTAGGCTCGCGAAACTAAGGGGATCATCGTATGTCGTACAGCTCGTTTTTGCGCGGTTTTAAAATGCTCGAAGTATGAAGTTATTACGCAAATGTGCTAAACAGTGTTAGTAAATGTCCCTACCATATAGATTTCAGCATTTTTTTATTGCCATTTTTTGGACCCTAATATTGCTTTGGTTGCCTCTAAACGAATTGGAACCAAATTGGCCCATGCAAACATTCCGTTTTGATCTGGCAGTCATCAAAAATGATTTTGATAATGATGATGAATGGTTTATTATTCATTATGGCGTCGCAATGATGGGTCCTAATTTTATATTTGCGTCTAAATATTGTAATCAACTGAGTCAAAGTACTATATCACGACCACGCATTTAATTCCTTACAGTGTAAATAACAATGGGGGAGGGATGTGTGATTTGACAAAATATGACAGTTATAATAATTAGGAGGTATTACATATTTGGACATGTTAGGCTTCCTACACTGCCTGTAGCTGCCTATAATTGAGATAGAGAGAAATACCGATCGATATAGCTTATGCAAATGAAGACCTGATTAGCATAATTGGTACGAAAATACTATAATTCCGTAGTGGTGAACGATTGGAATTTCATTCTTGCGGCATTTGGAAGTTAAGTGAAGTGGAACATTATTAGATATGAATCATGCAAATTAGCGCCTCATTTACATGATTTATGAGCAAATGCTACATTAGCATTCCTTGCTAAGATGAGACTTTTATACATTGACAACTTGCTTCTGTCCTCATTCAGATGTCTTTAATTCTATTGGTTTGTCGCAATTCAACAAACTGAATTAAAAGCCAAGGTACAAACAATTTTGTGCCTGGCAGTCCAGTCGACATGCAATAATCTTATACGCATTTAAAAAACAATGTTCTGTCTGGGTCTTCGTACCTATAAGTCAGTATCTTTTTGATGGATTTGTCTGAAAGTTGGCATGTCGGTAGTTAAAGAGGGTATATATAGATACATTAGCCACATCGTAATGCTTCTTCAACTGTCCCTTTAATGGTGTTACTATTGCCGGAGTATTCACCTTTAGCTGGGCCATACAAGCCGCAGGTCTATCAAGAGAGGACAAAGGAAAGCCAGATAACATCAGTGTGAGAGATATTATATAAAACATTGTACTTCAAAAGCAGTGGTAACATCAAACGAATCCATTTATCTCAAACGTTACCTAAACCGATCTCTTTTATTAAAGTGAGTTCTGCAAAGAAGTTTCTGGACCGCATCATAATGTCTCTATTAAGTTCCTTGATTGAAAATTCGGTTGCATTTTATCCACTCAATGATCAAAAGAACTATCTATACCTAAAGGGCTGGATAGGAAAATAAGGGAATTATGAATGTAATGATAAGCCCTTGTGAAAAAAACAATTAAAATTTTCGATCCGACATCTGAAGCATAAAATTCTAAAACAGAATTCCAAGTAGCCTTGTGAATTTCCTTACATATTTCTGTATCTCACACTCTGTTAACAGATTCAGGTTTCGAACAGTTGATATTTGAAAGTAAATTTATTGAAACGGATATACTTGTGATTGTACAATGTACATCGTCTATGCAATTGCATTTTTGATTAAACTATATCTGTCGAGATCTGAAATATGGTACAACAACCTTTTTTGCTAAGATGAGACTTCCATACTTTGACAACTTGCTTATGTCTGGGTCTGTGTCTTCTCACCAAGAAATCAATATCCTTTCGATGGATTGATCTGAAATTTGGCATATCGAGAGTTAGAACTTAGAGAGGGTATGAAACACCTTAGCAGCATCGGAAACACCATAATTACTTCAAGGAGGATTGTGTCCTACGTACTCTTGTTTGAATATTGTGGAGAAACAGGATGTGAGGAGGAAAATGGAGTAACAGGAGACTGGTAGGATGGGAAGATTGCTTTGACCCGGGAAAATGCATAGTTAGAACAACTCGAGAGCCAGAAATTCATTATACGCTCGTTCTCATTTAAATGTGCACATTTTGTAATCTCCGTTACCGTTAGAAGTAAGACGTTCCTGACATCAAGGTGTGCCGCATATAAGGTACGCAACTGCCGTTTTTAAAAGCTAGAAAAGTTTTAAGTCGTCATAAAAACTACTGTTTGACATCTTATATGTGACATATCCTAATGCCAGGAGCGTCTTATTTCAATCGGTAACGGAGATTACAAAATGTGTACATTTAAATGAGAACGAGCGTATAATAGATAAAAAATGAAAGTCACAAAAATTCACGCCGATATTTCACGCAGGAATGAGATCTTGGATTTATTGTTTCTTTTGTCTTTTAAATCTGAGTTGACCTCCCGGCCCTTTTCGCACACTGTCTTTCAAGTAGCCCAATATTTCACTAAACTACAGTGTAGAACTGAACTGTCGATGGGAAAGGCGATTTCCTCAATTCACTCAGATAAGAGGAGAGCCACACCTCGAGCACATAAACGAAACCACCACACTTATCGACTAGAGTAGGGGGTCCTTTCCGTAGTAAGTGGATCAAACATATATCTGTCCGGATATGCAGCTTGTACTGTACAGTACAAAGCTGGTGAGTTACGCCATGAGGCGGTTTACCGGATATGTAATTGGAACAAACAATTTGAAAGACATTATCTGACAAGCAAATGACTTGCAAGACGAAGCTAGTCATCTGTAGTCCCCAAGCAGACCCAACGGTTGCAAAGACCGTATCCAACTGGCAGAAAGAAATTTGACGGTGCCTGACAACTTCTATGGCTGACTGGAGCTTCTCTGGCTAGCTTGTACGATTTTGGCACCGTGGAGATCTGCTTGGAGATTAGTCATCTGCACAGGCTTAAACCACGTGATCATGACGATGATTGAAGACACCATTATATATATATAATGGTATTATATATATAATAATAACATTACAAGGCCATCTAGAGAAGCTTATGATGTAGTACGAATTACATTCATATTCTCTCTTATGTAACGTTAAGTGTAATTCAGGCCTTCGGATAAGGTACTAAGAATAGTGCTTTGAAGTGTTGCTCTCAAAAAGGCGCCAAAATCACATTTATTGGCATAGAAACTGTACTTATGATATGATATGGAAACTTGATAGAGAATATATAATGCGGTTTAGACACTTTTTTTAAAAAAAAGGAGTCACTTCGTAAATAATTGGTGTAGTAAATGTTTCAGATGAATACACAGGATCAATTATATCACTCTTTATACAGTACAATATTTCATATCCTTTCTCATACGTAGGTGATTATGTAATGGTATTATCATCTGGCTCTTGACTTCAGCGCCCTCCCTTGACAGGCCCTTCGCTTGTATGATCCAGGCCGGATATTAAGGGTGAATACCCCGGCCTTACGTGTACATGTTAACACCATTATAGGGACAGTTGGAGTAGCCTTTTGAGAAACACTACCTATTCATATCGTCCGCTGTATAAGTGGCGAGGTTCAGCCTTGTTGTAAGGGTTGTCGATGTAGAATCTAAAGGTTCTGGGTTCGAATCCCTGGCTGGCCTCAAATGTACGTATACCCTTGATATATAGTGTATGTACGTGTACGTGTACGTATACCCTTTGGAAATGCACTTTTCACCCATTTCCTCACTCGATCCAAATGAGTACCTGTCTTCGGTTAGGAACATCCTCTCGGAAGGGATGGTATCGTGTTTTAGGACAGCCACTTATTGAGTGCATCAAAGATCCCACCACACCACAAGTTGAGGGGTTCTATCCCATTCCCAACGTGAGTCTAACAAACCTTACAGTCCGGTCGTACGCTTGTACCTACCATATCAAAACTGGTGTGTTACACCTAAAGGCAGTTTACCGGTTATGCGTAACAAATAGAAAACATGGAGGATTTTTTTTATAAAAGTCTGACTCTGTTAGAGACGTTATCCATGGCCTGTTGCATAATGCAGTCAAAATTTTGTTTTGAAGCTATATATCTGTAAGGAACCTTAATGGATAGCACGCTCGTCTGAGCCGCCCTTATAAAGAAAGATGTGACGGTAAAACCGTTAACAAAGGATTTTCAAAAAGGATGTCCTCGTTTGATAGGATTTGGTCACATTAGGACAGGTTTGTGGTAAGTTTTGTAACACGCGATTTCCTAGATGTTGTAACGTGAACTCCCATACTGGTAAGTCCGTCAGGTATATCATGTCCCCGTGGCGCAAGCCATCAGGATCAAATTCCGTGGTTGATTCTAATCGAAGACGTAGATGTGTCCTTTTTACGGTATCGTTTATTTTTTGTCCTACAGCTATCCTGGGGCCCGAGTTCGATCCTAGGGTCGGTTCAGCTCGGACATTGATGTAAGGGATTGTAAGGGATTGCATTCGTCATTTCGGATGGTGACGGCGGCCCCATGTATGAGGGAGCTTCGGGCATAAGCCTCAAGCGTCAAACTTCTTCACGTAAAACAACCCAATACCACGGTGCCAATACACTTATGGAGAAGAGTAGGGGTGACCCGGTGTGCTTGGCCAAAAACGCGAGCCGTGGCGAAGCCGCATTGCACTACCACTAGCTACTTGAAAAAGCATCATGCTTCACCTCAATTGAGGATGACTACTTTACATTTTTACTTTTTATAACACGTCTATTTTCTTCAGTCCATTGAGTGGTTGTTGAGACCAGGTGTGACTGTAATGGTATCTAGAGTGCACGTGCTTATGGTATTTTCAGTAAGCTTATATGATAACAACTAGTACCGTTTATGTAATATCTACTGTGAGGGGTCAGGGACAGTGTGCACAGAATAAGGGTATCTTTGGCATTTCGCCTGTCACATAGCTTTACAGTATAGCTTATATTAGGTAGTCACACATATAGCCGACCATGGACTCCCAACCTGCTCTATAAATGGTTGGGAGTTAGTCGTGAGTAAGGTCATCTGAAGTTGGGAGTTGGTCGCACGGGTGGCATACTAGCTTTCTAATGCTACGGTCCCAATTGCGCCGGTGCCCGTAGGGGGTGTAGTCCCGACCGGGCCCTGAAGCCACAAATTTGTCCCGGTGGACTGCCGGGTACGGTGGGGTTCCCGGTGTTCGCACGATTAGATTACGGCGTCTATTTGTAACCGGCTCCCGCGTTGATTTTAAGTCCGGGTTAAAATGATTCGGGATCCTGGTCGGGCCCAACAATTGCCCATTCGGCTAATGCTAGGGTCACATTTCCAATCCGGGGCCCGGCCGGGCAGTCTTTGGAAACGAAAAGTATGATATAAAAGACAACAGAAACACAAAACGCACCCAAAATTATCGAAGAGCATAGCTTGTGCAAATTTATTGACACACACTTTGATTTTTCGTTTTCGCAAACAGCCCGGCCGGGCCCCGGTTAGGAAATGTGACCCTAGCATAAGGTTGATTTTAGTCGAAGACGTAGATGTGCACACTGTCACACGTGTCCTTTGTACGGTACCGTATATATAAACATAGTTTATGTTTTGTCCTACAGCTATCATTGCCGTCAGCATCATCGGGAATCTACTGGTCATCCTGGCGGTGCTGCTGTGCCCCAGTCTCCGCAGGCGAGACAACATCCCCCTGGCGAGCCTCAGCGTCTCCGACATCCTGTTCACCGCCTTGCACCCTCCCATGTGGATCATCGCCGCGCTGAACCCCGAGTTCCGCCTGCCCTGGGGCCTGTGTGTCCTCCAGTCCTACACCACTCCGGCGCTGTGGGGAGTGTCGCTGTGCCACATGGGCTGCATCGCCGTGTTCCGGTTATTCCGAGTCCTCTACCGCTACCGCTTTCCCGCCATGATCTCTACCAAGGCCGTCTGCATCGAAGTCGCCATGGCCTGGCTCGTACCGTTGGTCTGCTTCATCCATCTCCACCGGCATCCAGAGCGGGATGTCCTGTACGACAGCAAGCTGAAACGCTGCGCTGCAGTGCAGACCAACAGCACGCTGAGTAAGACCATCGCGGCGCTGGTGTCGCTCATCCTCCCGTACTTCGTGGGCCTGGCTTGCTACATTGCGATTTGTCTGGCGCTGAGGAAGAGCAAGCAGACGATGCTGGAGCATAACCGACGCACGGTGGCGGCTCCGAAAATCAAACTCCAGTCTTCGGGCGACGCTCCAAGCAGTACAGGTCAGCAGCCGTCCATCGCGTTTGAAAAAAAGGGCAGCATTGGAGGAGGAAGCATCATGTAAAACCCTAAACGTTAACATACGCGTGACGGAAGACAAAGTTGACTGTCTGCCAGGGATGCCCGAAATTGAAAGCGTACATTCCACCACGTCCATGAGCATGTGCAACTGGAACAAGTGTCTACAGGACAACGGGAAGGCCTTACTCCAGGACAAAGTGGAACCGCCACAGCCGAGTGATACATCTAGCGGTGAAGACAACACAAGCCCCGTCAGCATGCACACATCTGCCACCAGCGACAAGATGCCACCATCACCAGGAGGAGGGGAAGAGGCATCAAAGAGGACACCATCACCATCCGAACGACGCCAACTGATGGAGCCTGATAGAGCGAGCAGTGGGAACAAGACGCGGAGGATGCACGGGAGAAAAGCGTACATCTACGAAGAGCGGGCATTCGAGGGCGACTTGAGTGCGACAAGCCACACCAATCTCAACAACACGACGATACACGACCTGACAACATCAACGTCCAACGACCTTCCCAAGCTAGGGAGCTTCAACAGAGTTGTCCGCAAGATCGTGAGGAAACGAGTGAAGTCCCGACTGCGTCTGTCTTCGGCCGAGAAGGAGATGTCAAAGATGGTGGCGGTAGTCTTCATGAACTACGTCATCTGTAACCTGCCGATGACGGTCATGGCCATCGCACACAACGGCGACCGTGTTCCCGAGGAAGCCTTCCTGGTAGGAATGCTTCTGTGGGCCGGGAATGCCGCCCTGAATCCGATCATCTACGGGCTCATGAACTCAAGGTTCAAACAAGGATACAAAGACATCTGGAACAGATTCACAAGCCATTTGCGGTAGACGATTAGCCAAAAAAGAACCCACAGATGGCTGAACTGTACCGACCATTTTAAACTTTTATCACATGGACAACCGCCTCACTAAATAAGATGATCTGAACCAATTAGCTATTGGCAGTGGTGACACCGATTTCTCATGAATATGAATGTCAAGCGTGCCTATTTTGACCACCGTGTCACTCTTTCAGGGATATTGGACAACCATCAAATTCTAAAAAAATGATCGTAACATGAAACATACAAGCGGTGGGCCCGGCATGAGGGGATATGCCTTACAAACTCAGTGTACATAAAGTGAGACCATTGCCTGCTACTTGTGCTGAAAACGCACAACATCTCTGTGGAAAAAAATGTATTGACGATAAAATGACACCTCTCAACACACATGGCAGGCATGTTTGCAGAAGTCTATAGTGAGGCTATAGACACGAGAATTTTGACACCAAAGCAATAAACAGGGCAGCAATACAATAGGGCACAGCAATAAGCTATTTCACGATTTGAAGTGCGCATGTCATTGTGATACATTGTGTGTGATATGTCAAAGTTGAAGGCCCTGGTAATACATAGAGAATGGTCAGGGCCCTTAAACTTGATAACATGTCATCAATAATGCACCAACTGCGCATACGCACTTCAAACCGTGAACAAGCTTATCATAGTCATTACGTCAGTCACAACGTAATGGTTCCATCACTATATTACTATTAAGACGGGTCACGTATCAATAGACACATTACACCCCTTAAAGATGTTGCAATAATATCTGATTTGAATCATTCTAATAAAAACAGCTGTCTTTAAAATTTGATCACTTCTCTACAGAATGGTCTGGCACACGTTAATAGAGAAACGAGTCAGAGTTGAATTTTTGCCGAATCACACTGTCCTCATCATAACGGCAAAGTGACATGGTTCAATTCCATTCAAACAGACATTCACCTCCATTAGATAACTTCTGAGAAATATTCGATTGACGAAAGAATTCAGGACATAAGGACCAAATGTTTAAACGGGAGTCAGAATAGGATGGATTCCAGGCCACTCTACTCTTGCCTGTAAAAGCAAGGAAACCTGCTGTCCTATGTGCCACCAGTCAAGACGTGACTGGGAAAATAAGAATCTACTTTTGTATGGAGTTTGTACCTTTTGTGAAATATTACTGAACATTGAAAAGAGATATATATTTTGTGAAAGTGTTTCAATGTACAAAATGTATTCAATGTCACTTCAGTGTGCTAGTGGTCAAAAAGATGAGTATGTTAATATTGGAGAACTGAGAGACGCTACTTGTATTTAACAAACACATGTCACAACTTTTAACAACTAATACAACAAATGTAACGAGATCTAGTGACACACCATATATCGGCGCAATCCATGCACAACTTCCTGATTTATGCTAGCCAAAGTAAGCAGAGACAAAGACAATCAGGTAGAAACACAAAAAACAATACCTCTTTCAATCAATGCAAGATTCATGGAGGTAACAAATGACACATGTAACAAACAAGATTTTGAAGATCTTAAACCTCCGTGAAACATTAAGAGTTTCTCGTATGTCTTGTTTAATTGTAGTTCATTAGTTTTGTAAGTTAGGTTTTGAGTAACATGACAAGTACCCTTTGATCACCTCCCACCACTCTATGGTTAATGTGACTAGCATATATGGAAAACATGTAACTGTGAAAACACAAACAAAAGGATAAACCAAAAGACAATTACTCCCTGTGAACTAGTGGGCTCTTTCATTGACCCCAATGACCTGAAGTGTCTGGGGAGCATGGAGATTGGATCAGTTGTTGCTACAAGGTTGATGAATCCCTAATTCTGGCAACTCTTGACCTTCACTGCCTGTCATTCTGGCAACTCTTGACCTTCACTGCCTGTCATTCTGGCAACTCTTGACCTTCACTGCCTGTCATTCTGGCAACTCTTGACCTTCACTGCCTGTCATTCTGGCAACTCTTGACCTTTACTGCCTGTCATTCTGGCAACTCATAACCTTTACTGCCTGTCATTCTGGCAACTCTTGACCTTTACTGCCTGTCATTCTGGCAACTCATAACCTTTACTGCCTGTCATTCTGGCAACTCTTGACCTTTACTGCCAGTCATTCTGGCAACTCTTGACATTCACTTTATGTCACTCTAGCCTTCACTTCCTGTAACTCTAAACATGACTAGCATATGGAGATGCATTATGTGGAAACACAGACAAGCAAACAAACACAGTCACAATGAAAAAATAGCTCCATTCACAATCCAAATGAAACACTTGTACTCTGCATGATCAATTTGGTACCTTGAGTTGAGTATGTTTTGCTTGAACTATTGTATTTGTCATGATGATACTTTGCTTATTAATGTTTGAGGGACTCATATTACACATGATACACCCTACGTTTAAACTAGAACATTTTGATTAGAGGAAAATTATTTATTACCTTATTAGAGTCTATTCCAAGTCATGGGGACAATCACAGTTCTACCATCATTTACCATTCTTTGTAAATATTTCTTGAAGTGAAAGAATCACATAGATGTTTGAAAATTATAATGTTTCCAAACTATCTAATTGAGTTCAAATGAAGTCAAATTTTTATATTCAATCTTTCACAAATTTAGCACTACTGTCAATTAGATATTCTTTTATTCAAAATAATTCTAACTTATTACAAATATCATTCAAAAACCCTCTCTGTGACTTGGAATGGACTGTAAGTATTGTAAGATTTTGTTTGCGGTTTCCTTACTGAGGATGACAGTGACAAATCAAAGATAGCGGATGATGTCTGAAATATCTGACCGTTCACTAAACAGTTGCTAAAGTAACTTTCGTATTGTGTACAATATTAATGATGTGAAAAAAAAGTTGCAAGTCACCAAGACATTTGTGGTAATGATCAGTGGAGTAAAAAGAAAACAAATCTATGCCATTTTTAAATCAGTAGAATAAGGTAGTTCATGGTTTGAAATGCATATGTGCAGTGCGATGTATTGCATGCAACATACGAAAGTAAAAGGCCCCATGTATTTCCTGGGGCTTTCAACTTTGACATGTTACCTACAATGTATCACACTGCACATGCACACTTTAAACTGTGACATAGCTTATTATCCAATTCAGCCATTTGTGGCTGCAACATACTTTTTCAATGATCAGATCATGTTGATCAAATAAACCATTCATTCATTATTGTGGTAGAACATGCAACAAAAAGGACTTAATGCACTGGTTTCATCATACATGTAGGTTTACTGGGTATTTAACAAACAAAATCACATAGGGATTGTTTAACGACTTAGTCACACTTTAGAATGCTTTTGTTAACTTTGATAAACCTGAGAAGATATTGGATTGAAATATAAGTTAACACATTATTTTGAGACAAAAGTAGGTTGACTTATTCCACAAAGTTCACGTACATTCAATAATATTCACACACTGACAACATATTTTAAAACTTTCCCATACATTAGATCTGACCAATCACAATCATTCTATCTTAATCAGGTTCTTAAAAATTAGCATATATTACTGACATCTGTCCTCTGATTGGTCAATACATAAAAGAACCTTGGCACATGCATTTCATGATTGTACATATTTCATGACACAGAATGATGTGATTGGTTAGTGGTGTTGGAGAGAATATTGGACGATGGTTTGCTCGAGCGGTTGGTTCCCTCGCCATATCGCTCTCGCAGAAGTTCTTCCATAATCCGTATACTCTGAAATGCAATAAAAGACAAATATGTTATGCTTACACTGCATGATATTCCATTTCATGTCATATCTGGGCCGTGATAATGTTTGCATTTTACGGCATCCCATAGGCTTCTACTTGTAGCCCACACTGGCTTCCAAAGATTAATCAAAACACCTCGCGTGTGCCACTGTCGAAAACTTAGTCTAGAATACCTGATTTGGTCGTTGATGTTATTGATGTTACTACAATTATTTGTTTGAGCACACCAAATTTTCTCAAATTCTGGCACATTCCGAATTGAGCTGTGTGTTTTCTCTGGTGGGTATGACATCACAAGGTGTACCCCGCATGACCTTTGGCCCTTGCCCTCCTGCGGGTCGGATCGGCTACGCACAGTTCAGGCTGGTACCTTGGGTGGTAAGGAAGACATCGTGTTGTGTTCTCTATGTATATCCCTAGCTGTACTAAGGCCATTTGTAATACTCTATGCTTAAAGTACCAGTCATATCCTTTGTAATGTATATTGTCCCAGAGCTAACAAAGACCTTATGCACGCTTCTATTACGCTTGTGACATTTTGAAAAAAAAAAATCCACACTCTTGATTCGCTTTTACAATACTTGGTTGCTAAGGAAACACACTGGATTGTGTTGAGCACAGGATCTGACTCTAAGAATTAGATGATGGATTGCTTTACAGATAGCCCCGAGGCTATGAAAGTTGACTCAGAAATAGCTTGAGACGGAAGGCCTTGAGCTGGCTTTCCGTCTCAAGATATCTTAGAGTTAATCAGAGCCTTGAGCTGGCTTTCCGTCTCAAGATATCTTGGAGTACTCAGGAAAACCTACTAAGATCTTGTATGTGCTTTTCAGGGGCAAATTAAATGTGTTTGATTAAAATGTAAACTTTTTTTTTGTCATTATTTTATGCAATAGACACTTTTAAGATAACAACAACAGTGCAATCTGAATAGATTAAAATGTGGTTAGTGTTAGTGTTTGCCCCAGAACCAAAAAGTCCTGGGTTCAATCCCCTGACATGCCTCAATGTTGTGCCCTTGGGCAAGGCACTTTATATGACTTTCCTTACTCAGGTGACAACCTAGCTTCAGTTAGGGATGTCCCTCTGATAGGACGTTAAATGGAGGTCACACATTTGAGGAGAGCCACACCTCGAGAATGTTAAAAAACCCACCACACTTATTGAAAAGAGTAAGGGTGTTAGTAGATTCCATTCTGGTCTAAATGGGGTAGGGAATTTCCCGAGCAGCCTTCGTAGCCCTAGCTTCTCCTATTGGGCCAGTTAGTCCTCACTCTCAGTGAGTTGAACTTGTCTTAATCATAATGTTTCAGTCTTAGGAAGAAGAGAGGCTGTTTCTGAGTCCTCTTCATGTAACCCGTAACTTTCAGGTCTTGTTATCTGGTGACCATCGAGTAAAAGAAAAGATACTGTAACTGCATATAATAAAAGTTGGCTAGGAAGCAAATGTAGGGTTTACATAATTTTCAGATGAAACAAAGGTGTGGTCGAGCAGAGGACAGAACAGGCATTTTCGCAGTTTCAAGTTTGTGGTGAACAAGTCATCGTGAAAACCGTGAACATAAAAAAACACCACAAAAATTTATGCATTTACAGTAGTCTTACCTTTTTGCCGCCTCCCCTGAGAAACACTTGTGCATAATATTCCAGTATAGCGCCAAACGGACCAACGCCGGTTATTGCGATGGTGCCACGCATTCGAAACTCCGTCCTATATCAACACAAAACTAGCTATAAGTACACAATTTCAACAATGCACATGAACACTCCACAATGCCATGTTTAGGATGTTATGGCTGTGTAACAAATTAAGAGCTATTCACCACTCAAAAATCATGGCCCTAGTACTTCCAGACAAATAGACTTTGAACTTTCGCTGCAGTAACAAAGGAACTCGCTAGGAGGCCCATTATAAAAGCTGACCTTTATTTTCCTTACCCCTATCCACCTCCTAAATATCATAAAGATTCACCCATAGCTTTTCGACTCATGCCGATAACATACAAGTACACAAGCATACACAACCCACTGCCGTACCATAGGCCGCTGCCAGGATGCCCATTCTCAAACTTGACATTCGTTTCCCCGATACCTATCCACCAACCAAATATCATAAAAATCCATCAACATCTTTTCTAGTTATACTGTTCACATCAAACACACACTGACCACCTACACTCCACCATGGCAAAACCCAAAACAGAACCTCCTGGCGAAAGTAATGAGGAATGGCGGCCTGTGATTAGTCCACACAGCCTGGCCATCAAATAATATGTTATGATTGATTAGCTGTGATCTCTGCTGTGAAAACTTTGTCCCTACGATCTAGTGACTAACAGGGGGGATTAGGGTATTGCCGCAGGCGCCTAGACCCCAGGGTGAGAGATCTCAAAATTAAACAGGGCATTAAAACATTGAAAGCCTTTCTTGGTGGGATTTTTGGTGAACTCTTGGCAAGTCTAGGGTGGGTATGACAGGCCAGACTTCATAATTTTAGAATTTGTTGACAAAAACGACCTTTCTTCATCTTTTTGTCTTCTGGACCCCCGTGAGATAGTGGGGTGGTCCCGAGCGGCAAATGGACTGACTCAAGTGCTCTCGCTCGGGGGTGTTTCCCCGGAGAATTGCCATATAGAAGTTCTCGTAAATAAGTTTTCTTGGTCAGAATCTTTGGTTCCTGAGATAATGACACCTAATTTCTGTCAACTCCCCCATAGGAATGCATGTATTATTGGCCCAAATTGGAATGCCCTAATTCCCCCAACAGTGTATCAGTTGATAAAGTTAACATGTTGTTTATACCAGTTAGGGTTTTCAGGACTTGGTCTGAATTCGGACTCCTCGCTGAGTTGTGCCAGGTCTGACCACGTCAGCATCCTACTGGATATTTTGGCCGTGCTCTGTCGTCGGTGGTACCACGATTCTTCCTCCAGGTAGATCGCGGGAACATTCAGAAGTCCAAGCTGCGAATTCGCGAACAGAAAAACAATGAAATTCAATGGATTTCACAATCAGACAGACAAGTGATAAACTTTGTTTACCATAAGTTATTAATGCAGAAAAAAAAAAACAACGACACATTGTCCTTAGAAAAATCATTATACTGCAACAGAGTAGAAGAGTATACAATAAATTTTTTTAGTTTTACGATGGTTTCTATTCTTCCGCAGGACTTTTGAATTTCAACCAAATCTTTTAATCAGATATCTAGAGCTTAGGAGTTAGAAGATTTTCCAGGCAACGTAACCAGTCCCATACCTGTAATATGCCAGAGGACAAGTAGACACAGACATTGTGATCGAAGCGTTAGAAAGATGGGGATGCTCACCCTTCTTAAAAACTTGGGGACGACATTCGTACATGTTGCCAACTTTTTTCTGTACTCAACCCCCGACACTGCATCTGTAAAAATAAGGGACGAAAATTAATGCGCGAGCGGATGTCATCCATATAATCAAATCAACATTTTGTTAAAGAAAACCTCTTGGAAGTCAATTAAGTTTCCTGGTTGCTCAAATAAAATTTCATTGTAGCTCAAATAAGATTACCTGGTACCTCAAAATAAAATTTCATAGTAGCTCAAATAAGATTAGCTGGTAGCTCAAATAAAATATCATAGTAGCTCAAATAAGATTACCTGGTAGCTCAAATAAAATTTCCTAGTAGCTCAAATAAGATTACCTGGTAGCTGAAATAAAATTTCTTAGTAGCTCTAGGTCAAATAAGGTTTCCTGGTGGCACAAATAAGATTTCCTGCTAGCTCACAGTCTCCGTGTAGCAATAAACGGACAGTGACAAGATTTTTGACTAGCTAGAATGGTGAAAAAATAATAATATGTTGAACATAGGTTGCAAATGTCAATCTGAATAAATATTTTTAGTTCAGAATACTTGCAGTTTTGTTGACAAAATTCTATATTACCTTTAACCTTCTCCCTGCTGCCTAACTCTGTAACCAATAGGGAATTGGGTGCCAAACGGCTACTTCACTGTGCTTCAAAGGTTTAAACTTCTGGAACTTCTGGAACTTACCGACTTTTTCTTCTACTGTCTTGATGCATTCCACAAATTTCTCCTTGGGAGTTGGATACTGGAAATAGAACATACAAAAAGTAGGTCACTGGATGATTAATTACTTCAATACATGTCTTGTTACGCTTTGGCCAAATAACAGACTTTTAGGACACGTCGTGCACAATTTATAGAACAAATTAAATGGGAAATACTGCTTTAATTGTCCTCCCTGTAGTCAATTGACTCTATAATTAATTCCAAAGGGAAGGGTATGGATTTTTAATCTGGTCTTTTGTCTCTCCTCCAGCCAATTTTGATTTTCATTGAATATACCTAATGCTGCGGATGACACACTGTAAATTTTGCGGTAGAAGGGGAATGTTTCTGCTGTATTTGGAGTTGCTGGTTGAAACAATATTCTGTAGTACAGTAGTAATAGTTACATTTGAAATGCATGTTCGCAGTGTCATAATTTTGGGAGGGGTCACTGGAAAAATACAAAACCACCACAAAACATTTCAAGATTTACAGTGTTCTTACATCTCGGACACTGTCACATTATACATAGTCTTTTCACTGTATAAATGCAAGTTATTTATGTTTACTGTGGCAGGGCTTGAAATACTCTATTTCTGCTTTCTGCTACAAGTGGTTAATGATAACCAGTGTGTATTGTCAAATTGCCACCTTGTTTACTGTAAAACTTGAAATGTTTGCAGTGGTTTTATTTTCACAGAAATTACGATACCACCAATACACACTTAACCATTGTATTACTACTTAACAGCAGGATTTTCAACCACAAACTTAAAACACTGCGAAAATCCGTCTGCTGTAAGATAAAGTCCCTGCAAGAAATTAGTGAATTCACAGTAATTTTCTACCAAATATTCAATATACTGTAGATATTGAAATGTTCGCAGCGTTTTCTTTAGCAATTTTGCCCTTTCAAATATGTTTCTATTGTATAATTTTCTTTACAACAATATCTATGACATGCCAAGGAAATCCAACTCATGATTATAACAAAAATGTGATTTATTAACCCCAGTCAAAATACAATATTTTTCTTGATATCAATTTATGCAGACAATACCAAAACAACAAAATAATCGTTGTTTGAAATACACGTACGAGTCTATAATCATACTAAATCATTTCATGTGACTCAGGCCATAAAAAACATCTTAATCAACGTTATGTAACATATATATTCAATCAAACAAACAGGGCATGCGGGCACAGAGCACGTTTTAAATTTAGAGCGGTTTCCTTCGATTTGTGGCCCTTACCTTGGACAGATGTGTTTTGATGACTTTATCTGCAGGATATTTAAAGACGTGAAAAACATCCAGCCCTAAAACCATTGCAGTTTAGAGAAAATACTACAAGGTTAGAGAGGTCAGCTCGAAATGTGATAAAAACACCGGCAATTTCGCTGTATGAGGGCAGCAGAACACAGAAATATTACATAACCATTAAATACAGATTCGGAAGATTTCAGAGGATTGCATTGAATTATTTACAATCTTTATCTGAAATATAATATACATGATACTTTTTTGTGGTATTTAGACTTATAGTCTCTCGGGTGGCATCTAATTTGTGATTAGAAATCCCGATTTGAAACGTTTCGTAGCCCCTAGTATTTGTAACCTATGACCTAAGAGGCTGTTCTCAAAATCATGTGGAGGGGGAGTTTATATGTTAATCTTTACACGTTGAAAAAGTAGTAATTTGTAAAAAAAGGGGAAAAAAATATGTAAAACTAAAACATCAACAGCTATTAAATAGTTATAAAACCTGAAGGGTATCATGAATGTGAAATAATAAGTTAAAAAGGAATTTCCTTGCCCCCTTTATATTTCTTCTTTTGAAATAGCCTAATTCTTTCCCACAATCCCTGTATGCAATTTTTGGCGGGAAAAAGTGAGCTGAGTCCTGGCCCTGAGGGTGTAGACGTGTCGTCTGTAGTCTGACAGAAAAATGCCGAAAAGGTATGATATTGTCTTTATTTCGCATCATAATTTTATGTAGAAGCAATGGTGATATGTCGTAGATACAGGGGAGACAATGTAGAGCCATATTTTAAGTCATTTTATCATTTTACCTCAATATTTTGTCGGCTCGCAGAGCTGGGTTCGGAAAGGGGGTGAATGGGCAAGACCAAATTATATACATTGTATCAAAGTTGTGAGTTTTTTCTCTCCAACTTTATGATAGAAAGATTTATGAAGTGAATGCGAGGTTTCGGTTTGTAAAATAACATTGACCAGCTTGTTTGAAATACTGGCCATAGCTCTACATATCTGAAATTAGGATTTGGTTGATCTACATGGAAAAATGTGCATAGTTACAGTTTGTTTCTTTAAAGAGGGCCTGCATGCTCTTTTCCGTAAGACCTAGGCAGCCTATTTGTATTTCCCGTAATTAGTAGGGAAAGCAATTTTTGTCACGTAATTCGTAGCAAGGCGACCAAATTTTGCGTACTCGCCTTCCTTGATTTTAGCTCGTCTGAATGAAGTGAAGTGAAGTGAACTTTATTGCTCAACAATCGTACATGGTACAATGTATGGCATGAAATCAACAATACTACAAGGCTAATCTATCCTTCAGCGTGAAGCGTTGTTGGAGCCCCCCCCCCCCGCTCGAGCAGGCCCTCTTTAGTTTAAAGTTGTCATATTGCATTTGACAGTGCAGCAACTATAATAACAAGAAGGTTAAGAAAGTTAGGACTTGTTTTTGTAAAACCCGTCAACAATGACAATTTTCTTTCTTTTCTACTGGTGCTTTTGGTGCATTTTTTTTCTTGTCTGTATTCTAGTCTGTTTACAGTTCAAATCAAAGAAAAGAAAATTACTAATTCAATTGTACCAGTTACTTCACTGGCAAATGCAACATGCCTGTTGCTTATACACTTACAAAGTCATATATGTGGATGTGTCAAAGATTGCAAGAAATTTGTATTGAAAGCTTTGCAAGCAGTACTCTAACTTAAGTGAATGATTTTGTTACAGGAAAAGTTCCAACCTCACGAAAGGGTCTAAGTATAAGGAAGAAACGAAGGCAGATGCCATACTCGGTGAGATTTCGGGTGACTTTCTTGAGTGTCCCATATGTCTGGAGCCCTTAAAAGATCCCAAGATCCTGCCGTGTCTTCACACCTTCTGTGAGGGTTGTCTGAAGAAGTTTGTTGCACAAGATAAAGTGAAGAACAAGTTTCAGTGTCCAACATGTCGGACTGAAACTGTTCTTCCCAAGGGTGGTGTTGCCAGTTTCAAAAGCAACTTCTTTGTCCAGAGCTTGAGTGACACAGTTCAGGCTCACAAGAGTCTAGTTAGCAAGGAGGATGACAAAGTGCAATGTGACAACTGTGAAGAAGAAGGGGCTAACCACGGCTGTGTGCCCTGTGAAGAGTTCTTCTGTGATGAGTGCATTTGTGCCCACCGCCGTGGCAAACGTACACGCAGCCATGAAGTCATCGGTGCTGCGGACTTAAAAGAACAGCTGATTACTAAGACAGGATCGCTCAAGTCGAAATCACTGCCAATCTGTCCAAAACATGATGATGAGAAGATGAAGTTCTACTGTGAGACGTGCAAGCACCCCATCTGTCGAGATTGCACGGTACTGCAGCACAAGAACCACCAGTATGGCTACCTGGCAGACACTGTGTGTGATATTAGGGCCGAAATCAAAAACAAACTAGAAGCTGCCAGGCAGAAAATCACTAAATACCAAGACAAGGCAAGTGCTGTTGCCAAAAAGCAAGCTGAACTGGATACAAGGCGTAAGAAAGCTGCAGTCGACATCAATGCAGCTGCAAAGGAAGAGATCAAGTATTTGACTAGCCTTGTGAAGCGTAAGCAGACTGAACTGAAAGAAAGGTTGGCCTCCATCACAGCAGACCGTTCCAAGCAGATCTCTTCTATATCAGACAGTGTTGGGAGCACCTTAGATGGTCTGTCCAGCACAGTGGACTTCTCAGAGAAGGTCATAGAACATGGCAGTGACTTTGACGTCATGAATGCTTACTCGGATGTCACAGCACGGCTACAGTCTTTGCTTGAAGGTTCGACCCCAGACATTCCTGATGACATCAGTCATGTCATGTTTGAGCTTAAGACAGGAAAGAAGAATAAGTTTGCTGTCCTTGGGAACAACAATGATGAAGAAATCCAGGATGATGAGATGGCGGAAGAAGAAAAGTCCCGAGCTGAGGCAACCTTTCGTTTCACCGTGGACAACTTCAGCAATGTGAATGAGCGGAAGCTCAGTCCTGCCGTCTTCATCCGCAACCTGCCATGGAAAATATTTATCCAGCCTGGACACAAGCCTGACAATAAGAGCCTGGGCGTTTACCTGCATTGTGATGCTGACTTCCACAGCTTATTGTCATGCCGTGCCTCAGCTGAGCTGCGGTTGATTCCTCAGAAGAATGACGTTCAGACTTATAAACGGTACATTAGTATCGTCTTCTACAGCAATGAGAAAAACTGGGGGTACCGAGATTTCATGCCTTGGCACGAGGTGTGTGATCCACAGAATGGATACATTAAGGATGACAAGATCATACTGGAGGCTTATGTGAAGGCAGATGCTCCTCGTGGCATGAAGGACATTATCCTTGGTAACATTTTCAGTGAAGAAATGCAGGCGAAGGAGATGGAGTTGCAGACTGAGGAAACCTTCCGTTTCACTGTAGAGAACGTCAGCAAGATCATGGGAAAGAAGCTCAGCCATACAGTTTTCATCTGCAATCTTCCCTGGAAAATAGTGGCCGATCCTGACTCCGATGCCCAGTGGCCCGACAACAAGAACCTCAGTGTCTACCTGCAGTGTGATGCCGACTCCAACAGCTTTTGGGCCTGCTGTACATCAGTGGAGTTGCGGTTGATCCCTCAGAAGAATAGTGTTCAGGCGCATAAACAGAAGTTTGAACACGTCTTCCACAGTCATGATAACAAACGAGGGTTCCCAGAATTCATGCTGTGGGATGAGGTTTGTGATCCACAGAAAGGATACATTAAGGATGACAAGATCATACTGGAAGCTTCTGTGAAGGCAGGTGCTGCTTGTGCCATGGTCTGAGACTCAAAGAAGCAGGCAAGCTAATATATGCTGTTTAAATCAGTTTCATGACGTAAGGTGTCCTTCAATTTGTTTTGGGAAGGAAAGTCTACCCATAATTTAAGAGAATGGATAGTCCCAATGTCTGCATCACCAGGAGACAAATGAAAAAGCGTTGAAGACAGATGCAAGAACAATAGGGACAGACGTTAACGGTTAAGATGATATGGGTGAAAAGTTTGCTATAGGATTTGAAGGAAAACTTTGGTGCAAAAATATTGAGAGCAACATATACAGAAAAGAATTCGAAGGAAGAAAAAGCGAAAGAAAAAGCAAACACTGTCAACATAAGAATATTTTCATGTGTCTTTTTGCTCAAGCTGTGGATAAATCATGAAATGAAACATTGCGAAGACTATGAACAACTTACTCTCTTGGTTACTGCACATACGTGTACATTGTAGATACTGTTGTAGTATAGGTCTGAAGTGCCTCTACCAGAAGATCGCTATACAATTGAAGTGCCAAGTAATCTAGTATTACCATCATATCCTCAGCATACATGTATTCCTTTACTTAACTTATGGTGTGCTGTACTTAACACTAACTAGCTTGTAGGTTGTATCAGGTTGCTGATTGTTACTTAAGGTGTATGAATGCATGCTTTAGTTTGCACTAACTCCAGACTTTGTTCCTGTATCAAGTTCTGATAACAAGTGTTTGGGCTATAAAGAACTTGAAGATTCTTTAAGTTGATTGATTTTGAGTAAAAAAGCAAACAGGAATCATGTATTCTTTGTACAACATGAAATAAGGCCATGTTGATTCGATTATATGGATGACATCCTCTGGGGACCTCAAGCCTAATTCAAGCGTGCAAATGAAAAAAAAGTTTGGCAAAAAAAAAAGTTGGCTTCACTATGAAATCTACAGAGTGAATAAAAGTTAACACATCGAGTATGGTAGACCGAAATATAGATTCTTCATTTTTGTTCTTTCAAAACTTCTTGGACTTTGGAATTAACTTTGTCATTCTACAAAATTAGGGTAACAAATTAATGAGTAATATTTTTTACGATTCACAGTATGGCTGAAAACCTCTTATCTATTTTTGGAAACGGATGAAAATTGATGCGTGTGCGGATATCATTCATATCATCAAATCAACATGGCCTAAAGTAGAATGTCAGCATAACAAAATTACAATGCCTTCTGCCTCTCTTAAGATTTCTGAAATTCTATTACTCATGAGTATCATATTATCTGTGGAATATAGTTGACCGTAGGAAATTCTCTTTCCTTTCTTCAGGTCAATAAATTTATTATTTTCACCAAGAAGGTCATGTTCTTGTGTGTGTGTCAGTAAGTTTGTGAACAGCATTAGTCAAGAAGTCTTGGATGTATTTTTTTAATGATAGTTGGTCTCCTGGTTTTCAACAGAAGAAACGACTGAATTATGGGCCCGTCTAGGGGCTTTTGACAGTACTACAGAAAACTAGCTTTGGAAGTCATTTTGAAGAGTTTGGGCTATTCCAATTATTTGAAATACCATCTGCCGGACGAAGGAGGTAACTAATCAAGTATGTCAACTTGTATAAATTTAGCACATCAAATCTACAGCGTGTCAGATGAGTAGTACCAGTGAGGAGGTTAAAGATACCTCCTTGGTACTATACTAGTGAGGATTAAAATGAAATACGTTTACCCCCTCCACCTTCCTTTTTGGAATAGCCCGATTCTTCCCAGAGTCCCACACGGTAGGTATTTAAGCGGGAAAAGTTAGTTTGAGCAGAGCAGAGCAGACGTCCGGTCCAGCCACGTCAGTCAGGAAAATGCCGAAAAGGTTTGATATTCTCGTCAATTTTTCTCAAACAATGATGTAGAAACAATTTAGATATGCCCTAGATACTGTGGAAACATATAATGAGCCGCATCTTAAGGTATTTGACCTGAAATATTATATTTCGGTGGAGCTCGGGATGCCCTACTTTGGGGAGGGGGGCACGGAAAGTTGTGTGTGTTCAGCCAGGAACACTTTTTATGTGTTATTCCTGTCCAAAGCACGATAGAAATATGTCGTTTGCGTTTGTGAAAAAGTGTCTAGATAACTAGCATGTTTGAAACACAGGACATACCCACATATGAATACAAAAAACTTGAACTTTATTGATCTACATTGTGTTTGTATTATAATTATTTAAATTTACATGTTTGTGAAAGCAAAGCGGATTATAGTGACAGGCTATTGGCAGGCTAGCCTGTCAATAAGAATTTTTATTACAGTGTGTCATTTACTTCATGTAACACACAACACTAACCTGACTGAATGATTTTTTTACAGGAAAAGTTCCAAGTCCACAAAAGGTTCAAAATCTAAGGAAAAAATGAAGGCAGACACCATTCTCAACAAGATTGCAGACGACTTTCTTGAGTGTACCATCTGTCTGGAGCCCTTCAAAGATCCCAAGGTCCTACCATGTCTTCACACCTTCTGTGAGGATTGTCTGAAGAAGTTTGTTGCACAAGATAACAAGTTTCAGTGTCCAACATGTCGGACTGAAACTGTGCTTCCCAAGGGTGGAGTTGCCAGTTTCAAAAACAACTTCTTTGTCCAAAGCTTGAGTGATACAGTTCAGGCTCACAAGAGTTTGGTAAGCAAGGATGATGCCAAAGTGCAATGTGATAACTGTGAAGAAGAAGTGGCCAGCCATGGCTGTGTTGCCTGTGAAGAGTTTTTGTGTGATGATTGTGCTTGTGCCCACCACCGTGCCAAACGTACACGCAGTCATGAAGTTATCGGCGCAGTAGACCTGAAGGAGCAGCTGATTACTAAGACAGGGTGGCTCAAGTCAAAATCACTGCCAATTTGTCCAAAACACCAGGATGAGAAGATGAAGTTCTACTGTGAGACGTGCAAGCACCCCATCTGTCGAGATTGCTGGGTACTGCAGCATAAGGATCACAATTACAGTTACCTAGCAGATGCTGTTGGTAATGTGCGGACAGAGATCAAAGATAAACTTGAAGCTGCCAGGGCAAAAATGGCGGGAAACCGAGGGATTGTAAGTGCTGTAGCTAAGAAGCAAGCTGAACTGGATGCAACGAGTAAGAAGGCAGCAAATGACATTGATGCAGCTGCAGAGGAAGAGATTCAGCATTTTAATCGCGTTGTCAGAACCAAGCAGACTGAACTAAAAGAAAAGCTAAACTCCATCACAGCAGGCCGTTCTAGGCAGCTCTCTGCTACAGCAGACAGTGCTGAGAGCACCTTAGGCTGTCTGTCCAGCACAGTGGACTTTGCACAAAAAGTTGTGGAGCATGGCAGTGACTTTGATGTCATGAGCATGTACTCTGATGTCACGGCACAGCTGAAATCACTATTGGAAGGTTCAACATCTGACCTTACTGATGACATCAGTTATGTGAAGTTTGAGCCTAAGACACATACACGAAAGAAGGAAAGGGGAACATTCCTTGGGAACATTGTTGATGAAGACATTCAGGACGATGAGATGGATGAAGAAGAAGAGCCAGAAACTGAAGCGACCTTTCGTTTCATGGTGGACAAGTTCAGCAAGCTGAAAGAGAATAAGCTCAGTCCTGCAGTGTTCATTCGCAATCTGCCATGGAAAATACTAACCAGGGCTCACCACAACTCCAACACCGAGCCAAACAATAAGAGCCTTGCCTTTTACCTGAAGTGTGATGCTGACTCCAACAGCCTGTGGTCCTGCAGTGCCTCAGCTGAGCTGCGATTGATTCCTCAGAATGGTGTTCAGACTTATACACGAAAGTTTGAACACATCTTCTACAGTAAGGAGAGCAGCTGGGGGTTCCCAGAATTCATGCCCTGGCACGAGGTATGTGATCCACAGAACGGATACATCAAGGATGATAAGATCATACTGGAGGCTTATGTGAAGGCAGATGCTCCTCGCGGTGAGAAGGAAGTCATGGTCGGCAACAGTGATGGTGAGGATATGCTGGAGGAGGTGACGGAGGAAGAGGAAGAGTTGCAGACTGAGACCACCTTTCGTTTCACCATCGATAACTTCAGCAAAGTCACAGAGATAAAGTTCAGTCCAACAGTCCTCATTCATAACCTCCCATGGAGAATGTATGCTAAGCGTTACTACATTGCCAGCAGTTGGCGTCTTGGTGTCTTCTTGCAGTGTGATGCAGTCTCCGAAAGCTTGTGGTCCTGCCATTCATCGGCTGAGCTGCGGTTAATCTCGCAGAAAAAAGGTGTACAGATGTTTCAAAAGAAGTTTGACCACATCTTCTACAGCAATGAGAGAGACTGGGGGTACAGGCAGTTCATGGCATGGCAGGAAGTATGTGATCCACAGAAGGGATACATCAAGGATGACAAGATCATACTGGAGGCTTGCGTGAAGGCAGATGTTCCTCGTGGCATTAAGGAAATCATTGTTGGCAACATTTTCAATGAAGAAATGCTGGAGAAGAAGATGGAGGAAGAGGAGGAGTTGCAGACTGAGGCAACCTTTCGCTTCACTGTGGCCAACTTCAGCAAGCTCAATGAGAGTAAGCTCAGCCCTGCAGTTTTCATCCACAACCTTCCCTGGAAAATTAAGTGTAAACACGACCCCAAGGGCCAGCCACCCAACAATAAGAGCCTTGGTGTGTACCTGCAGTGCGATGCTGACTCCAAAAGCTTGTGGTCCTGCCGTGCATCGTATGAGCTGCGATTGATCCCCCAGAAGAATGGCGTTCAGACTTATATACGGAATATTCAACATGTCTTCTACAGCAAGGAGAGCAGCTGGGGGTACCACAAATTCATGCCGTGGCACGAGGTGTGTGATCCAAAGAAGGGATACATCAAGGATGACAAGATCATACTGGAGGCTTATGTGAAGGCAGATGCTCCTTACATCACAGCCTGAGACTTAAAGTATCTTCCCGGTGTTTGTATTACCAAGAGACAAATGAACAACAGTGCAAGGGTGATGCAAGAATAGTAAGTAGTAAGGATAGACAGATCGTAAGATTATTTAAGCTTAGAAGTTGGAGAAGTATGCTGTATAATTTTGGAAAGTATTTTGTACAAGAATATTGACAGTAATACACATGTATACACTCACTCACAGGAAAGAAAACAACACACTGTCCACATGAAAACCTTTCCAAGTCTCCATTTGCCTCTACAAGCTTATGCTGTGGAAAAATTATGCACAATATAAAACGGCTTATATGGTGTCTTATGTAGAAATACTAGTACAATATTGTTACTATCTTATAGATTGTATCAGGTTGCTGATTGTAACTTCAAGTGTCAGTCTTGAGATGCTTTACTTTTGTTCTGACTAAGTGTATGTTTTTGTTATACATGTATGTGTCGGATTAAAGTAAATTGTGCTGACTGCTGATTTGCGTATGAAGCAGTTAAACTTATCATTTTGAAGATACTTGAATTTGTATTGATATTTAAGTACATTGTTATTTGTTATTCTATTTAACTCAATGTACAACAGACGATGAATTGGAGAGTGTGAGTGAAGTGTACAACAAAACATTCAATTGATGATAAGATTTAATTTTTGTTATATTTCTTGTATTCACTACCAATGTAAACCAGCTTACCATGTTGCATTATAATGTTACGATTATTATTTGTTACTGGTTTGGGTACCAGTAGTAACTACTAAGCATAGGTTAAGATTTCACCATTATTTTTTACTTGTATTCACTATCAATGCCCACAAAGCATTGCATTTATAGGTACAGTGTGTATTTACTAGTAATTACTATGTATAACATTTATATGAAGATTTGACTTACATTTGTTCTTATTTATCATCAGTGGACAACAACTTAATGTTGCAGTTTTAGTATTTGTTACTATTTACTATTGATAAACACAAACTAACCATGTTGTTGCATTTTTGTTAAGATTTAACCTTCTATAACTCAATATTGTATTTGATTAAGATTTGATTATATCATCTTGGTATTTAATATTGACAAACACCAACTAACTGACGTTGCATTCATGTTTAAGTCTAATCTTCCATTTCTTATTGATTATTATATTATCTGTAGAATATAGATGACCTTAGGAAATTCTCTGTCCTTTCTTTAGGTCAATAAACTTTTGTTATATTGAATTTTTGTTTATTTTGATTATTTGATTAGTGGTTCTTTGGTGCAGCTATTCTTATGGCTAGCTTTGGAGCTTAACTTGCCCAAATGTTGCAAATACTGTAACTGAATTAAAGTTCATGGGTATTTATTTACGTGTAAGGAGACATTGGAGTGTTTGTGGTGGTTTTGAGTTTGCGGTTGAAGCGAAGAAGTTGGCTGGCGGAGACAGAACAAGCATTTTCTTTGTTTTTTTCCAGTTTGCGGTTGTAGAGGTGACTATGAGAACCGTGAACATTAGACCACAGTGAAAATTTCAGTATTTACAGTATACAAATTTAGAAAATAGTCAAAACAAGAAGTTCAAATCATGGAATGTTGCCTTTTTGGCTACTCTGGCAGCATTTGGGTCCTTCAAGAATGTTTCTTATACCCCTCCGCTCTGTTAATTTCTTGGTAAAATACAAAAACCATAGGAATTGAATTGATGTGAATGGACTCAAGAATACCCTACATCTGCTTGAAAGTGTTTTGTAGGGCACAATAAGGTTGACCTATGACCTGGAGGGCTGTTACAAAATCAAGATTTAAAATACCATCTGGACAAAGAAGGTTGCACAACCTTACAGAAATTTTTCAACTCATACAGATAGGGCAAGAGAAATGATCAGGGAGTCCGATCATATGGATGATGAGGGTTAAAACGAGGTAGCCTTAACCCCCTCCACATTCCGATTTTGGAATAGCCCGATTCTTATTTGAATACTTCCCAGCATTCCACCTGGTGGTGATTTTGGCGGGAAAAGTTAGTTTCAGCTGATCCGACGTCAAGTCAGGCAGGAAAATGGCGAAAAGGTATAAAATTCTCATTATTTTTCATCATATTTCGATGTGGAAGCAATTATGATACCCCATAGATACCATGTAAACATTTGTAGACCTGTATTTGAAGGGTTTTGACTGCAATATTTCGATAAAGCTAGGGATATCTGTGGGAGGGGGGCAAGGGAAGTTGTGTGTGTTTGGGAACAGTTTTCTTGCGTTTTTCCCAAGCCATTAAGAATGACTTCGCTTAGGCTCGTGAACAGTGTAGACACACATAGCATGTTTGACATACTGCACATAAACCAAGTCAATCAAAAACTAGAAGTTGGTAGACCAAGTTTTGGTTTTGGATTGACACTTGGTCTACCTGTCTTTGTGTAATATTTTACATGTCACGGGTTTGAACAAGCAAACTGTTTTGTTTTATCTGCCGACCTTGGAGGCGGCCATCTTGTTGGTTTCAGCATAATTTTTTCACGCATACTTTTTATCCTTTCCTTATCTTATTTTTTTTTATGGCCATGTTGATTTGATTATATGGATGACATCAGCGCATGCATAAGTTTTAAAAGATTGAAGAAAAAACTTTTCAACCACACTTAATTATACAAAGCAGTTGTAAATTGAGCAAATATATGCAGAAATAGCAAAATACTGTATTATGAAGAAAGGTTCACGGTGGTTTATGTTTTTGCACGAACTTAAAACCACTGCAAACTTTTCCCCCCTACTACCCCCTTGTATGCTATTGTCTCAAACACGAAGTTCAAACCACCGCGAACACTCCATTTCCTCCCTACTGCGAAATTGAAACCACGCGAATGTAAATACATTTACAGTAATTAATGGAAAACAGATACTTGTCATAAAATGCCAAAGTCAATTCCAATGTCAAAGAAGAGGATATGAAAAAAAGATGTTGTTTGGTATACCATACTCTGTGTGTTTATTCATTTGTTAAACCTTCCTGACCACTTAAATTGATGAAGGCATATTTTGTAGCCAAATTTATTTTTATATTATTTGCATGCTCGCATCAGTTTTGGGGATCCCGGAGAATGTCATCCATATAATCAAATCAAATGGCCTAATCCTAACACTATTTAAAGCTGAAGTCAATCATGATAACTTCAACTTTGCAAGCTCTAGATAAGCCATGCAGTACACTAACTGAACTGAATGATTTTGTTACAGGAAAAGTTCCAAGGCTAAGGAAGGTCCAAAGACTAAAGAAGAAGTGAAGGACGACGGCCTTCTCAGCAAGATTTCGGGCGACTTTCTTGAGTGTACAATCTGTCTGGAGCCCTTCGAAGATCCCAAGGTCCTGCCGTGTCTTCACACCTTCTGTGAGGGTTGTCTGAAGAAGTTCGTTGCACAAGATAAAGTGAAGGACAAGTTTCAGTGTCCGACATGTCGGACTGAAACTGTACTTCCCAAGGGTGGAGTTGCCAGTTTCAAAAACAACTTCTTTGTCCAGAGCTTGAGTGACACAGTTCAGGCTCACAAGAGTTTGGTTAGCAAGGAGGATGACAAAGTGCCATGTAATGTCTGTGAAGAAGAAGTGGCTAGCCGAGGCTGTGTCCCCTGTGAAGAGTTCTTGTGTGACGAGTGTGCTTGTGCCCACCACCGTGCCAAACGCACACGCAGTCATGAAGTCATCGGCGTGGCGGAGCTGAAAGAGCAGCTGATCACCAAGACGGGATCGCTGAAATCCAAATCACTGCCATTTTGTCCAAAACATGAAGAGGAAAAGTTGAAGTTCTATTGTGAGACGTGCAAGCACCCCATCTGCCGAGATTGCACAGTACTGCAGCATAAGAACCACCAGTATGGCTACCTGGCAGATGCTGTTGGGAATGTCCGCGCTAAGATTAAAAACAAACTGAAAACTGCTAGACATAAAATAAAGAAATATGGAGACAAGGCAAATGCTGTAGCCACAAAGCAAGCTGAACTGGACACAAGATGTCAGAAAGCAGAAGATGACATTGATGCAGCAGCAGAAGAAGAGATCAAGCTTTTTAGTGGCCTTGTTAAAAGCAAGCAGACTGCACTGAAAGAAAAGTTAGCAGGTATTAAAGCAGCCCGTTCCAAGCAGCTCTCTGCTACAGCAGACAGTGTTGAGAGCACCTTAGGCTGTCTGTCTAGTACAGTCAACTTCTCACAGAAGGTTGTGGAACATGGCAGTGACTTTGATGTTATGAATGTGTACTCTGATGTCACAACACGGCTGGAATCTCTGCTGGAAGGTCCATCCCAGGACATTGCTGACAATATCAGCTACATCACTTTTAATCCAAAGAAAGAAAGAAAAGAAAAAGGTGTTGTCCTTGGAAACATTGTCGAAAAAGAAATTGTGGAGGAAGAGTTGGAGGAAGAAGAAGAGTCACGAGCCGAGGCGACCTTTCGTTTTACTGTCGAGAACTTCACTGAAGACCAGGTCAGTCCTGCAACCTTCATCCGCAATCTGCCATGGAGAATAGAGGTCGGGCCTGAAGAGGACCCCGACAGCCAGCTACCAGACAATAAAACTCTTGGTGTTTACTTGAAGTGTGATGTAAACTCCAAAAGCTTGTGGTCCTGCCGTGCTTCGGTTGAACTAAGGTTGATACCGCAGAAGAAAGGGGTAAAGACAATTAAAGATGAGTTTGAACATGTCTTCTACAGCAATGAGAGAAACTGGGGTTGCCCAAAATTCATTCCATGGCACGAGGTGTGCGATCCGCAGAAGGGATACATTAAGGATGACAAGATCATACTAGAGGCTTACGTGAAAGCAGAAGCCCCTCTCGGTGAAAAGGAACCTGTCCTTCCCAATTGTAACACTGTCAATGAAGACAGGCAGGAGGAGGAAACACTGGAAGAAAACAATTCGCAAGCTGAGGCAACATTTCGTTTCACCATGAAGAACTTCAGCAAGATCACGACGAGCGAGTTCAGTCGTGCAGCGTTCATCCGTAACCTGCCCTGGAAAATATCAGCTGGGCCTGAAGATGACCCAGACAGCCAGGCATCCAACAATAAGACTCTTGGAATCTACTTGGAGTGTGATCCTGACTCTGACAGCTTGTGGTCCTGTCGTGCATCATATGAGCTGCGGTTGATACCGCAGAAGAAAGGCATAAAGATGTTGAAAGAGAACTTCGAATATGTTTTCTACTCTGAAAGTGGAGGCTGGGGGTGCTCATTCATACCATGGCATGAGGTATGTGATCCACAGAAGGGATATATCAAGGATGACACAGTTATTCTGGAAGCTTATGTGAAGGCAAATCCTCCTTGTGGCATGAAGGAAGTCATCCTTGGTAACATTTTCAGTGAAGACGTACCTGAGGAAGAGATGGAGGAAGGAGATGACTCACGAGCGGACGCAACCATTCGTTTCACCGTGGAAAACATCAGTGAGGTCGAGCGTTACCAGTACAGTCCTGCAGTGTTCATCCGCAACCTGCCATGGAAAATAGTGGCTGGGCCTGAAGACGGCCCCTACAATCAGCTGTCCAACAACAAGAGCCTTGGTGTTTATCTACAGTGTGACTGTGATGACGACACCAACAGCCTTTGGTCCTGCCGAGCATCAGGAGAGCTGCGGTTGATCCCACAGAAGAAAGGTGTAAAGATTCGTAGGATGGAGTTGGAGGATGTCTTTTGTAAGAATGACAATAACTGGGGCTCTGACGACTTCATTCCATGGCACAAGATTTGCGATCCACAGAAAGGATACATCAAGGATGGCAAGATCATATTGGAGGCTTACGTGAAGGCAGATGCTCCTCGAATCTTAGCCTGAGCCTCAAGGAAGTGGGCTTAGATTTCAAATATGTAGGTTCATTATAGACTACTAAACCTACAACAGCCTGTGTATAACATGCTGCAGATCAGTCTACTATAAATGAGGAAAGGATATGCCTTATGTCTCCCTCAACAAGATAAGAACGAACAGCAGTTTTTGCCTTACAGCCAAATTGTGCCAACAGTGCAAACCTGCCACATGCATGCACATTGCAGTAGTGACAGACATACCAAGAAAGATCTTGGGGTCTAGAAAAGATAAAGAAAAATGTGCCACAGGATTTTGCACAAGAATATCATTAGTATGAAGACTAAAATAACAGCATCATCATCATAAGATATGTATATGGCCTCCGTCGGTCAGTATTGACCATGGTAAAAATTGATTTACAACTGCCCAACAGCATCTTAAGATAGCATCCCAAAAACAAGAGTATGCTATTGTGCTAATTCAGGACTTACATGCAGTTCTGCACTGACTCTAGAAAATCTGATGAATCGAAGTACATGTACACGTAGTGTATTAATCATTATGGCCTGTGGTGTTAATTCCATCTCTGTACTTCCTAACTAATGATGTGTTGAACATATTGAAGCAGAGTACATTATTGTAATGCTGAAATCGTTGATTGTAAAGCTTTCAGATTGCAACTTATTGCAACAATGTGCTTTAATGCAGTATAAGAAACAGGTGCTAAATGATTGTAATAGATTAATGAAGTTTGTTAACTTCAGACCAAAAGAAAGCACAAATTGTATGCTATAGAAAAAAATTGAGAAATCATGATCTCAGGGACAAAGATTTAGTACTTATGAACTACTCCTGTGAGGGTAATGCCTGGCTACTCAAAAGTATTGGACGGTTCTTGTTTTCCTTCCACTTTTAAATGGTCGGAAATACATGTACAAATACAGTGTATCTTCTATTATCCTTAGTGCAGCATACCTTAACTCAGGTTCAGGTCTGGATTCAGGTCTTATAAGTCCGGACTTGAAGCGATTGTATTTATGTATTTTTTTTAGAAAAAATACTTCCTTTGGGGTACATGTAAAATTTCTTGTTGGCATAAAATTTGCACGCAACTTGGGTGCAAAATTATATACAATCAGTAGTAAGCACAAAAGCTTAAAAAAAAAGGAAAAAAAGTGATGTTATTGTCTTTTTCGAGTGCAAATTTTACGATGTATGGAAAGTTTTAGATTGTTTAGAACAAATAAGCGCGAGTTAGTTTTCTGCAAGTCCGGAACTGGTTCCCAACGTTTATTATTATTTTTCATTGAACCTTAATGTTTTTACAAGTCCAGGTCCAGTCTGGTGTACAGGTCAGCAGCACTAGTTACACTAATCTTGTATGATGCAATGATAACAATTGTCAACTTTTTCTGACATATTGAAAGTTCTCTATTACTAATATTCACTTGCTTTACAGCAATTTAATGTTGCATTTATGTATTGAGACTAGATGTTGCACTTAGGTCAAGATTTAAGTATAATATGTTATTACTAATAGTATTAATTATCACAGACTGCATACCAACTTAACGCTTTGTGTTAAGATTTCTACATGGTTAAAATATTAGTTTTATATGCTAGTACATGTATTGCACTTTTTGTAGCACTGTATGTCGTAAATCTTGTTTGCAAAGCCAAGTCAAGAAGCATGTAGTAGACTGCAAGGAATTTACTTTTCTTTTGTTAGGACAGTCAAGCTGCTAGTATTCTGTTGTATGATAGTATTGTTTCTTTGGAAAGAATTCTGTAGAATGAAACCCAAACTTGCCAAAATGTTGCAAGTTTACACATGTTGAACAACACTGCATGAACTATTGCCCATTCTTGCTGTTTTTATTAGTTACATAATAGTGATTAGGTTCAGGTTACTTAAACCTCCTTGACTTCCTTAGTTGGAATTGTATTTTAGTAAGGAATTGACGGGGTGACCCTGAAAATGAAGATGTACAAGAACTTTTAAAAACAGTTGGGATTCTGGCTATAGTTATATTTCACTCCCTATAGGGCCCATACTGTAGGTGGGTTTCATTTTCAACACATAAATGGTCACAGAATTCGCATTTTCTATTATTCAGAGGGGTACGGTTATGCCTGCCAGATTCTCAGTAGGGAGTGGTCACTGATGCGAAGTTTACACACATCGCTCTAAACGTCCATTATTTCATGGGAAGGGAGTGACATATGCCAGACACACACATACACACCTGTTCATGGTGCTGAAGTTGACAAATCGTTTTATGTATCCCAGTTGACGTTTTGGGCACTGGCTTTTTGGATACATCTTCCATATATCAACGTAATACACAGTTTGTCTAATGCCGGTATAGTAAATATCTATATGTTTATCTATAAAACGTTGTTTATAATGCTTCTTAATGAATATGGTTGTGAAATATTGCAGTTCTACTACACATTGCTAGGCGACGCTTTAGATCTGAGGATGAAACGTCGTTGAAAGTAGAAAATTGCAATTGCGGTAAGAATTACTGGACGACGTTTTGTATCCAGAAGCAAATTCCATTGCTGCTGATGACGAAGGTTGTTGTGAATCTTAAATTTACGTTGAAAAAAAGGGTCAATCATCCAGCACACGATGAAGCGGATTCGGTTTTACACGTCAGATAAGTGAACTGTCCTTGGTGCTGAATACACACACACATACATACACACACACGCACACACACACAGTCACCAGACGCGCTCACTTTACACCCTGTACATTGATGAAATATATAACATGTAACAGGTCTAACGTTAAATATGAGTCGGCAAGTTCCTGAGTTCCGTCGAGCCTCTGGGGATGCCATCCATAAAATCACATCAATGTGGCCTTAATGGATATGACTTCTTATTGTCATAATGCTGTATATAGCCCACACACAGCTGTACGTACAGGTAGCGGTAATCTATTGGTTACAGGATTTCATTCGTGATACAATGTACGTCATATATACATGTACCCTTCCCGGTCAGCAATAAGAAGAAAAAATGTAATCAACAAGGCCTTATTTTGGCCATCCTTTATGAATGGAAACCAATCTAGCTATAGGCTTGTCCTCCATATTTCTAGCTTGATTTCCATTCATAAAGGATAGCTTATTGGTTCTCCACTGTATTGTAGCTGTAGGTGTCACAGTGCGGTATTAAAAGCAGTCACAGCAACGGCAACAGCGGGATAACCATTTTTCGCTCCAAATATCTGATTTGAGATTACCCACATTGCATTGCAGCCATGCGGAGCCCACCAGTGTGAATTTTACTTTTAGTGACATCTTTGTCTGTTGTATTTTCCGTTTTTCGTCATCTACCCTGCCCACAAAAAGAAACTGTAAGTATGTATATGATGCTTTACGTTACGAATTGAGCGCACACAAAGCTAGAGGCTGTGGCTGACGAATTATTAACTCATAAAGTGGTGCGTTGATGAAGGTTAGACATCCAGGTAATAAGATACGCCCAAAAGAAATTACTCAAGCAACTGGATAAGATTTTGAAACAGTCAGTCGTTTCAGACAGTATCCACTGTCTTTCGTCAGTGACTCATAAAGTGGTGTTTGTGAAATCCTTGGTGAAATCCTCGAAGTTAGATAAATTACGGGGAGGGGGGCACAAAATTCGGTACGATGTTGTTAAATTGATGGATCGATTTTGGTGATAAATGCTGTTCGTCTGGTTCATCCCCTGTTGATTTATGAGAAAGATATATAGTGCTGTTGATAGCCTGCACCAGTAATCTTAAGAAAAATATGAATTATGACAGTGCTTAGCCTTGGCTGCCCCCCCCCCTCCCCTACGTAAAGACCCATGTACACTGTCAGCTGTTCATCAGACTCTGTGAATCTGACAAGTTCTTTCACCATTGTTTTCTTTACCCCCTGAAGCAAAGGTAGATCTAGACAAGAACTGTTTTCAAGTTAGGGGACTTCACCTTTGAACTTGCACTTGTGCCGACCTGGCCTTCATTTGCATATGAGGGGCATCGTGGAACCGTTGCATTAGAAGAAAAGTTGCAGTTGTGTTTCATCAACAGTTTTCCCTTCCTTTGTTCAGCAATGGATGCCAGATCTGAGGAGGACTCTTGTGCAGCTGAGTTCTTCCACCGTTTGCAGCAGCTGAGGTCAGAAGGTCACCTGGTGGACGTGACCTTGTGTGCTGAAGGGAAGGAGATCCCCTGTCACAGACTGGTTCTGTCCGCCTGCTCCGACTACTTCCACGCCATGTTCGGTGGAGGCCATAGTGAGAGTAAGAAGGACAAGATAGAGATAGGAGCGGTGAGTGCAGAGGCACTACAACTGTTGGTGGACTTTGCCTACACAGCCGAGTTCAACATCACCTGGGATAACGTTTATCACCAGTTTGAAGCAGCCAACATGCTGCAAGTCAAGCCTGTTGAAGATGCCTGTGAAGATTGTCTTACCAACAACTTGAGTCCAGACACATGTTTGGAAATATGGACTTTAGCAGACAAGCTGTCGTGTTTGAAATTATCTGCTGAGGCAAGACGCTATGCTCTTAAGAGTTTTGCAGAAGTGTATAAGACTGAGGAATTCCTTCAGCTGCCTATAGACTTCTTAAAGACATACATCTCAGATCAGGGCCTTCACGCTAAGAAAGAGGAAGAGGTGCTTGATGCACTGATGCTTTGGGCAAGGCATGATTTCAAGCAACGACAAAGACACCTCAAGGAGCTGCTGGAGTGTGTTTGTTTCTCAGGTGTGAACCAGGACTATCTTAAGAACATCATGGAGACAGACAAGGTGTTGTCAGGAGTTCCCGGTATCAAGGACCTGATCAAGGATCAATCTAGACATGGAAAGCCTCGCCACATTCAGCAGGAAGATATTCTCCTCCTCGGTGGAATCATGAGCGGATATGATCCACCAATAGTAAACCAGGATGTGTACAGACTCGACCTCCATTGTGATGTTGTAGACAAGAGTCCATTGCCACTGGTATTTCAGTACAAGGAGGGGAGTGCTGCATGCGTTCTTGATAATGATGTCATAGTGACAGGGGGTAATAAATCTATGTCTCAAGCTTGGAAGTACAAGCCATCTCTGAATTCTTGGACCAGGCTGGGGTCTCTGAAGAAAGGAAGGAAAAATCATGGAATGACGGTTCTTAATGGACAGGTGTATGCTGTTGGTGGTGAGAACCGTGGCTTGATAACTGATGTAGAAGTGTACAGTGAGAAGACCAACAGGTGGACGAAGGGAGCACCACTTGTATTGCCCGTCAGCCGTTTTGGAATAGCTACCTGTTGCGAGAAGGTGTATGTATTCGGTGGCCTGACAGAGACTGACTATGAATATCTCTACAGACAAACTGACGAAGTGCAATGCTATTATTCCACCTGTAAGAAGTGGGACTACGCAACCGCATTGCCATACGCAGTGCAAGGTATTAAAGCGTGCACTATCAACAACAAGATCTACTTGATAGGTGGAAGGTTAGACGATGTCCTATGCTATAATCCACAGGAGGACTATTATGAGATGATGGCTAGTAAGTTGTGCCCATGGGATCATTGCAGTGCCACTGTGTGTGGTACTGAGATCTACATTACTGGTGGCAGGGAGCGTGTCATTCTTAATGATAACGTTAGCCCCTTCTCAACAGTTCAGTGTTATGATGTGAGCAGTGACACCATGATCATGTGTAAAGGTTTGCCAATGCCACTCTGTGAACACCACACTGTAACAGTATCCAAACACTAAGCTGACTCCATCTTTAGTAACTTAGCTGACTCTCCTATTTGAAAAGTAGGCTACTGTGCCTTGGACTCAGACTGGCAAGAGTATACTAGTATGTAAATTTGAACTAAATGTTCTGAATTTAACTTTTGGTCTCAAACATTCCATTGCCAGTGATAGCAAGTCTCTATCAATCATGTCTTTATTACAATTCATATGTGGCATATCAAGACAATACATTTTTTTTATTTGTTAGTTTTTTTACTTACCAACTGTTGCTCAAAGAGCCTAAAGTCGGATACATATAGGCTTTGAGGTTGTGTTTGGTACTGTTTGTATTTTGAACTTTTCTGTATGGACCAGACATTACGATCCCTAGCTTATCCGGTTACTGTAATTGTGTAGGGACAAACCATGGTACTATCATTGTGGTACTTCACTGACCTGCTATTAATGTTTGTATCTTATGGATTCATCAAATGTCCTCAATTTTTTTTCTATTTTCTTCACATAAATGCTGGAATGGACCATTATTACTACTGGGTAAGTAAGACTAACTGAGGATTGTGAAATCAAGCAATGGAATTTTGTTGCTGCAACATGCGATCTTTGTGAGCTCAAACCTACAGGGTTTTAGGTCATACACCTGATTATTTTTGCAAAGCACTGGAAATAAGTTGCATACCAGAGCTTGATTTTACTGACTGATGGGTTCGGATGTGACAGATTAAGATGCTGACGGATCAATAAGAACTGCCGTTACTGATTGATATGATATGGAGACGTCAAAAACCTGTGTTGTTGAGTTGCATTGCGTATTTCCTGCTTTTAGTTTTCATAGTAGAAAACTACGATGTTATTCTTATTTCATTAAACCATATAGTTGGATTAAATTTTTTTCTTAGCTTCTCAACTGTTAGATTATAATAAGCAAACAAGTTCATACAGAGCATGAATTAAAAAGTATTTCTTATTTTAAAGAAAATGTCTCGATCGAAGTGAATTCTTGTCAATTTCCGGAGATCAATATTTTAAATATATAAGATATACCCAGTAACCCATTTGAGGCAACTTCTAATCCAGGTTTACCCAACCCTACCCTAGTTCCAATTCAGATTTGCCCAAACCCTACCCTAGACCCCGTTCACACTCATTTTTTTCAATCGCGATTGAAGTATAATCGCGATTGTTCGATCCGATCGCGATTGAACGCAAAGAAACTTTTGCGTTCACACTGCTTTTCACCAAGTGGATTAAAGTACGCCGTGATCCGATCGCGATTGAAGCACGATTGAAGCATGCTATCGGCGATTATCTGGTAAATGTTGTTGTTGTCCTTGTTGTCCTTGTTTTGTGTCTATTTTTCCGCTAGACATTGTCACTTGGTGCGGTAAATGTCCCTCTTTCGGTGACATTTCCCCAGTTTGGCCTGCACCTCCTCTCTCCCCCAGATTGCGATGAGGACCCTGGTCTCCTCATCGCGCCATCTGCCACCAGCTGAAGTTGCTGACGGAGTTTTATTCTTCTTCTTGGGCATTGTTGACGATGAAAAGTTGTTGTTGTTGTTGTTGTTGTAAAAGAGCGATCTGACGTGCGGATTGGGTTTGTTTTCCCGCGCGATGCGAACTATGACCCCACGTACCCGCATGTATGACCTCCCACCCCCGGAACCAGCCGAAATCTCCGCCGATCGCGATGGAATGAATCGTAGTTGTGTTCACACTCAAAATTTGATAGGATTGGATTGGATCCGATCGCGATTAATCCAATGAAACTACCTCCGGAGGTAGTTACAATCCAATCGCGATTGGATCGTTTTGGATCGTTCCAATCGCGATTGGGAGCGTTCACACTGAAAAAATCAATCGCGATCGGATCGATTCAATCGCGATTATACTTCAATCGCGATTGAAAAAAATGAGTGTGAACGGGGTCCTAGGTACAATCCAGATTCGATCAAAGTCTACAGTATACCCTTGTTTAAAGTTTTTATTATTATTGAACCAAATGGGTCCAAACCCTCCCCTAGTTCCAATCCAGATTTGCCCAAAACCTCCCCTAGTTCCAATCCAGATTTTCCCAAACCCTCCCCTAGTTCCAATCCAGATTTTCCCAAACCCTACCCTAGTTCCAATCCAGATTTGCCCAAACCCTCCCCTAGTTCCAATCCAGATTTGCCCAAACCCTCCCCTAGTTCCAATCTAGATTTGCCTCGACCCTCCCCCAGTTCCATTCCAGATTTGCCCAAACCCTGCCCTAGTTCCAATCCAGATTTGCCCAAACCCTGCCCTAGTTCCAATCTAGATTTGCCTCGACCCTCCCCTAGTTCCAATCCAGGTTTGCCCAAACCCTGCCCTAGTGCCAATCCAGATTTGCCCAAACCCTCCCCCAGTTCTAATCTAGATTTGCCCAAACCCTCCCTTAGTTCCAATCCAGATTTGACCAAACCCTCCCCCAGTTCCAATCCAGATTTGCCCAAACCCTGCCCTATTTCCAATCCAGATTTGCCAAAACTGGCCCTAGTTCCAATCCAGATTTGCCTAAACCCTCCCCCAGTTCCATTCCAGATTTGCCTCGACCCTCCCCTAGTTCCAATCCAGATTTGCCCAAACCCTGCCCTAGTTCCAATCCAGATTTGCCCAAACCTACCCTAGTGCCAATCCAGATTTGCCCAACCCCCAGACCCCCCCCCCCCCAAGTTCTAATCTAGATTTGCCCAAACCCTCCCCTAGTTCCAATCCAGATCTGCCCCAACCCTCCCCCAGTTCCAATCCAGATTTGCCCAAACCCTGCCCTAGGGTCTTATAAGTACGTCAGTCACACAAATATAAACAACAGGCACAATGCATACTATCTACAGTGGTTTTATTTGTTACATGTGGACGTTTTGGGTTTAGTACTACAGAATGTAGAAAAGTGAGTAAACTTAAAAAATAGTGAGTTTCCTTTAGTCAAGTATATGCCACAGATAGTATGATATTCTAATTGAATAAACATATGCTTTGATAATAAACACTACTGGTAATAACAAACAATAGCTAAATTTAGAACTAAATGCAACGTTTGGTTTTAGTATAAAAATGCAACGTCAAGTAACTAAACTGATAGCGAATATCAGTAAAAAATAAAAGTTACATCTTAACATCAATAAGTTGTACAAAATCAAACTAAATACTTATGATGAATAATAGTTCAATCTCGACATAAAGACAATGTTAAGAAGTAAGTTGATAGTAAAAAGTGCCATGGACACTATTGACTGTTTAATCCAAGAATAAATGCAATGTGGCTAGTTGTTAATATCATTGCAATATGGTACAAAGAGGTAAGAAAAGAAAATAGAGAGCTTTCAATGTGTCAGAAAAAGCTACTTATTGTTACCACTACACATGTACATGTCATGTGTAGTAGAAGCCATCCAAGCAGTTGATACTGTACGGAAAACCAAAACTTTTGGGTAGCCTGAATTACCTTAGTATAAAAATAGTCACTTGATGGTACAAAAATGTACTCCAAATAGTCTTTGTCCCTGGGATTACAATTCTCCATTTCTCTAGTCTATAGCATACATTAGTGTTCTAGTTTTTAAAAATCTGAAATCAACAAACTTCATTAATCTACTGCAAGTTTAAGTTCTCTACTATGAACATGGTCGCACCTACTGTTATATTTGCTGCATATTTGCTATGATCTGCATGTGTAAGAACTTAACCTTGTTCACAGCAAAATCTTGTCACATGATCAGAGCAAAACAACAATAGAAGTATTCAAAGCACTTCAAGTTGTAACCTGTTACAACCTGCAAAGATTTCAGCATTTCTATTTTCTCCTGGACTATATACATTTGTATACACACTAATAACAAGGAATGTAGAGAGTTTGAATTCCAATGACAATAAAGGCATCCTTACTTTGATTTTTTTAAGAGACCTTTCAAGAGTCAGTGAAGGACAGCATATGTACGTCCCTTACCAAGACAATATAGTAGCTGAATCTTGTTCTTGTGGGTTGGTAAAATAGATAAGTTGTGTTATAAAATATAAACACTTTCAGCTATATTTCACGTACACTTCATTCTGTTGATAGTCTTGTGCATATCAATATCTTTACAAAGTACTAGTAGGTTATAGCACACTTTTCTTTCTATTTCCACACACTAGTAGTCATTCCCAGTCTGTACCTTACCTATACTGTTGGCACAACTTGGCTGTAAGGCTAAAACTGATCGTTGTTTATCCCTTAAGCTTGGTGAAGCAGACATTGAGCTTATCATTTGTCTCCTTACATGCCTTATGGCAGACATGTCTGCAGCATGTTACACTCTTATTGGTTTTCTCTATCTTGTCATCAAACTGATCTGTTACCTAACCCTACTTCTTTTGAAGCTCAGACAAAAATATGAGAAGCATCTGCCTTCACGTAAGCCTCCAGTATGATCTTGTCATCCTTGATGTATCCCCTCTGTGGATCACATACCTCGTGCCAAGGCATGAACTTCTCACACCCCCATTTGTTCATACTCGGATAGAAGACATTCTCTAACTCCATACTATGAATCCGCACACCATTCTTCTGCGGAATCAAACGAAACTCAACAGATGCACGGCAGGACCAAAAGCTGTTAGACTCAAAGCCGGCATCACAATTAAGATAGATGCCAAGGCTCTTATCGTTGGGCAGCTGGCTGTCGGGGTTTCCTTCAGGCCCAGCCACTATTTTCCATGGCAGGTTGCGGATGAATGTTGCAGGACTGTACTGGCCATACTTGACCTGGCTGAAGTTTTCCACTGTGAAACGCAGGGTCGCCACAGCTCTTGACTCATCTTCTTCCTCCACACCTTCTTCCAGTATTTCTTTACTGAAAATGTTGCCAAGGATGACTTCCTTCATGCCGAGAGGAACCTTTGCCTTCACATAAGCTTCTAGAATAACTGTGTCATCCTTGATGTATCCCTTCTGTGGATCACACACCTCATGCCATGGTACTATGAAAGCTGGGGACCCCCCAGCTCCACTCTCATGGTAGAAGACATTTTCCAACTTCTGTTTCAAGATCTCTACGCCTTCCTTCTGAGGAATCAACCGTAGCTCATAAGATGCACGGCAGGACCAGAGACTGAAAAAGAAAGCATCACACTCCAAGGAGACTCCAAGTTTCTTGTTGTTGGATGCCTGGTTGTCAGGGTCACCTTCAGGCCCAGCCGATATTATCCATGGTAGGTTTTGGATGAACACTGGAGGACTGAACTCACTCCTCGTGATCTTGCTGAAGTTCTTCATGGTGAAACGAAGTGTTGCCTCAGCTTGCGAATCGTTTTCTTCCTGCATTTCTTCATTGATAATGTTGGGAAGGACAGGTTCCATCTCACCACGAGGAGCGTCTGCCTTCACATAAGCCTCCAGTATGATCTTGTCATCCTTGATGTATCCCTTCTGTGGATTGCATACCTCGTGCCACGGCATGAATTTGGGGAATCCCCAGATTCTACCGGTACCATTCTGGTAGAAGACCTTTTCACCCTTCTCTTTAACTGTCGCTACCCCTATCTTCTGAGTAATCAACCGCAATTCAACCAAAGCATGGCAGGACCACAAGCCTCTGGAGACTGCATCACACATCAAGTTAATGGCTAGAGTCTTATTGTCTGGTAGCTGGCTGTCTGGGTCCACTTCAGGCCAGGCTTCTATTATCCACGGCAGGTTGCGGATGAACGTTGCAGGACTAGTACTGCGCTGGTCTGCGGTGATCTTACTGAAGTTCTCAATTGTGAAACGAAAGGTTGCCTCAGCTCGTGACTCTTCTTCTTCCTCCAACTCTTCCTCCAACATTTCCTTATCAACAATGGTGCCAAGATTGACTCTTTTTTCTTGCCTTTCTATCTTAGGATCAAACATGATGTAATTGACATCGTCGGGAATGTTTGGGGTTGGATCATCTAGCAGAGACTCCAGCCGTGCCGTGATGTCAGAGTACACGTTCATGACGTCAAAGTCACTGCCACGTTCCACGACCTTTTGTGAGAAATCCACAGTGCTGGACAGACAGTTTAAGGTATCCTCAACACTGTCTGCTGTAGCAGAGAGCTGCTTGGAACGGGCTGTTGTGATGGAGGCTAGCTTCTCTTTCAGTTCAGTTTGCTTGCTCCTTACACACTGCTTGATCTTTTCCTCTGCAGCTGCATCAATGTCGTCTTCAGCTTTCTTACTCCTTGTATCCAGTTCGGCTTGCTTCTTGACTATGACAGTTGCCTTGTCTTGGTATTCTGCCATTTTCAGTCGAGCAGCTTCCAGTTTTCCTTTGATCTCTGCCCTGACATTACCAACAGCATCTGCCAGGTACCCATACTTGTGATCCTTGTGCTGCAGTACCCAGCAATCTCGGCAGATGGGGTGCTTACAGGTCTCACAGTAGAACTTCAACTTTTCGTCATCATGTTTTGGACAGAATGGCAGTGATTTTGACTTGAGCAATCCTGTCTTTGTAATCAGCTGCTCTCTTAACTCAACCACGCCAATGAGTTCATGACCGCGTGTGCGTTTGGCACGGTGGTGGGCACAAGCGCACTCGTCACACAAGAACTCTTCACAGGGGATACAGCCGCGGATAGCCACTTCTTCTTCACAGACATTACATTGGACGTTGTCATCCTCCTTGCTAACCAAACTTGTCTGTGCCTGAACTGTGTCACTCAAGGTCTTGACGAAGAAGTTGTTTTTAAAACTTGCAACTCCACCTTTGGGAAGAACAGTTTCAGTCCGGCATGTTGGACACTGAAACTTATTCTTCACCTTATCTTGTGCAATAAACTTCTTCAGACAATCCTCACAGAAGGTGTGAAGACACGGCAGGACCTTGGGATCTTTAAAGGGCTCCAGACAGATGGTACACTCAAGAAAGTCACCCGAAATCTTGCTGAGGGTGCTGTCTATCTTTGTTTCTCTTTCAGAGTTTGAACCTTCTGTGGACTCGGAAGTTTTCCTGTAAAAAAATAATTCAGTTTGGTTAGTGTGGTGTGTTACATGAAGAAAGATAGCTAATAGCACCCTCTCCATATCTGTGTACCTTAGTATAGCCCATCATGAATATTAAGTGTTAATTCCAGCTATGGCAAGATAAGGTTGAACCAGAGTGCTGCAAGTTTCATATTTTTCCACTTTCAGTACCAGGGCTTGAAATTCTTTTTTCGAAATAGGTGCACTGGTGCACCCAAACAAATAAAATAAATACACAAAAAAATTCTTGGGTGCACCACATAAAATAAAGTTGAATGTCAGCAAAACATAAGTTTGACGCTACTACCTCTCTTAAGAAATTTAATCTGTAATTCTATCCAGATTTCGAATTTCAACCAAGCAATACATCAAATAAATTACAACAAAAGGTTATATTGATTTTTCTGATACTTACATTTGAAGAATATTCTGTATGCTAAAGAACCATTACCAATATAGTACAAAAATATCCAGGTGCACCAGTGCACCCAGTCAAAAATTAGGTGCACAGCTCCAATTTTGGGTGCACACAAGTGCACATGCACCCACTTTTTCGAGCCTTGAGTACAGAAAGTTGTATTACAAGTGATACCATGCCTGGCACTTTTCAAATTTCTTCGCCCCATAGGCTTACATGTTATAAAACGTGTTTTACATGGCCGCGTTCGTAATGAAGATATAGAAAAAGTGCAAATGTTTTTCATTCCATGTTGAGACCATTTACCCTAGATTATGTAAAAAAATTGACAACATTTTCACTACACACAATCTCTTTAAGTTTTGATAGCAATTACAAACTGCACTTGGCCACACCCCCAAAAAGGCATTTCCAGCTGTAAGCGCAGGACCGAATCACACACACTGCCCGGGCTGTGTACTTCCGACCTCGCGCGCGACTGCCGAACTTTGCCTGCTAGTTTCTTCAGTTACAAACAAGCTTTCATCAGTTTGACGCTTGATATCAGCTGGCCTAGCTAAAAGGGATTTTTACACCGATATAGACAAACGTACATGCAGCCGTTCATTTTTTTGGGCACGGACTCCTTTAGGGTACCCACTCGGAGTAATACAGGAATGAGACCTTAAAAGCAAGTCTTGACATACTCATGATACTGATCTATCACTAAAATCTTGATTACACAATCCTAGAGTACAAGGTTTAATACTAGCATCTTCTGTTCCCGAGTGATTCCACAAAAGATACAACAGCGCCACAATGCTGAGGCAGACAAGATGGCCGCCTCCATGGTCGACGGGTTTGCGGATTCGATGGGGTGGTCTACAGGGGTGGGCTAGTGGGGTGGGCTACCTCAGCATCTAACCTTTCTGGACCTCAAGGCTGTGCATGGGGGTTTAGCATTGAATTGAATTTCCTTGAGGAAAAGATGGGTCACTCTGTGGGAGGACCGGAAAGAATGCTTTATTTTGCTGCAGGATCATATTGCTTTGGGGATGCTACAGTGGGGGTTGGAGGTGGGCAATGAGCATAAGTTTGCATACATTTACATCGTGCAGGAGTTTGTTATCCCCAGTTTTAGATTTTTAAACATGGAGGACTATGTTCCCTGTTCCTTTGTCAACTTACTACTGCTCAGTCAGGCCAACAGGACAGTAGCATTGTGGCTACAAGAAAGAAATGAGCAACACAAGCAACACTATACATTGTGCAAACACACACACAACATTCCAACCCACGCTCATGCACACTGACACACATAACCACAAATACATTGTACATTGTATACAAGCACATGCATTCAGGTACATTCTAGTCTAAATGTGAGACATATGTTTTGAATTTTGTCAAACGAAGGCTCTCTCAATCCCTAGCTGTCCTATCCAACTTCCAGTTTATTTCCCCTTGTACCTCTTCCCAAAAATCCTAATTGTATACTGAGTACTTAGAAGTTTGTTTATGATAAATGGCTTTTCTACCAGTCTTGGTGCACCTAACCCCCCCCCCCCCCACCTGCCATATGATCAGCTGTTACCTTCCCTCTAGCCCACCCACAGCTTGACCCAGATCCTCTTCAAGGAAATTCCATAAGAGGCCAAACCCCCATGCACAGCCTTGAGGTCCAGAATGGGTAGATGCTGAGGTAGCCCACCCCACTAGCCCACCCCTGTAGACCACCCCATCGAATCCGCAAACCCCATGGTCGACAGGCCTAAACAAAACAGATTTTGCACGTGCAAACCTGTAAAGTGTAATTTATAATAAATACACCGTGGTAACCAAGTTCTAGCTAGTTTAAGATTCATATGTGGGTCACGACCAGAATGCCAAACATGCTGGGTGTGCCGACACCATTCACGAACCCAAACGACGTCTTTCTATCGTGCTTTCCACATGAAAAACGCAAAAAAGTGGTTCTAAACGCACACAACTTTTCCTGCCCCCTCCCCCACGGCCGTCCCGAGCTCTATTAAAATATTGAGATGAAATGCCTTGAAATACGGCTCCACAATGTTTCCACAGTATCAAGGGCATATCTTAAGTACTTATACACCAGAATATAATGAAAAAGAATGAGAATATCGTACCTTTTTGACATTTTCCTGGCTGACATGGCCATGACGTCTGCCGCAAACTTTTCCCGCTTAAACTTCTACCGTGTGAGATGCTGGGAAATATTTAAATGAGGATCGGGCTATTCCTAAAGCGAATGTGGACGGGGTGAAACATACCTCATTCTACCTTTTATCATATCAAACCCTTGTCAACTTCCAAAAGATGTTTTCAGATTGACAATTTTGGCACTTTCGAAGTGATTGAAAGTGACCGCGATTTAACGTCTAGTTTCTACTACTTTTCTCTAAACGTTAAATCGCGGTCACTTTCAATCACTTCCAGAGTGCCAAAATTGTCAACCTGAAAACGTCTTTTGAGAGCTGACACCTTCCACCATCTCACTGGCGAGTTTGTTTGGTCACATGTATTCGTTAACGCAAGTTAGGAAGCGATTTGTTGGGAAATGGCTGATACGAATCTGAGTTTCAATGCGATTCACGTGATTCGATTGGTCGGGGTGTGTCTGTGTTATCAGTCAATAGTCAGGAAACACAGACACACCCAAAACTATTTCTCCATTTTCCATGGAGATAATGAATGCAAGCTTATCATCTTTCACTTCCGCTGCACTCCGCTAGATGGCATTATTACACCACTTCTACAAGTGAAGCAATCTACCTCTGCTGGCAAATGTTGGTAATCTACTCGTAGAAACATGTATATCAGCTACATCATTTTTGTAGGTTATTAGAACAAAAACAGACACAAGGAAGATCTGTTATGAAAATTTATTGTATAAATTTTGTACAATTTTCCACGCTGAATCATGACTAGTACTCACACTATAATCACTGAAACATGAAAATCACTCGGACCAAAGCGATCTACAGGTCTCTTACAAATCTTTTTGCAGCAACCCCGAGACAAGTATACGAAATTCCGGTAAGAGTCTTTTTAAAATGTACTGCTGGCAGAAATATGCTTATACAAGGATACAATGTCCTGGTATAGAAGGCATAGCAGTCTGGACAATGCGTTACAAGAGCACACTTTTTCATTTACAATTGTTAGTAGACAACAGAGAGTTAAGATATTTACAATCAACGATAAATTTGAAGATATCATAGTCTTATTGATTATGAAAACAAGTACTGTGCATTCTCTATAATTGTTGAGTGACCAAAAAGCAATAAAATACTACTGCAATCCACTTAACTACAACTACTGAAATGTTGTGATACTTTCACTACTATATGACAACCGAGACTACATTGTAAAATGTAAATATATACTAAATATTTGTACATTGAATTTTCATACAAGTACGGTGGAAAATCAGACTAGTGGTAAACACTAATAAGACACTAATATCGACAATTTGTAAAAAGATCATTTGAAATCTTAAAATCACAGAAATTCATATTTTCAGCTATACTGAATTATGATTTTTCTATATATCTCTTGCACATCTTTGGATGGATACATACACTGTTTAGAAATACTAGAATAAGAAGAAATAGGGCTATTGTGATACAATATCATCAACTATAACATGATCCAGTGTATCATAAGTGTTAGCAATCAGTGCAAAAACCATGTAACTGCATGCACATGTTAACAACGAAGAGATGAAGAAATAAAGCAGCTATTAGTACAACAGCAGTTCAATACATTCTTTGTAACATCTAAAAATAAGGGATGCACATCCCCATAGCTGTACACTATAAAGCCATATACACTAAGGTCCACAAAAACACTTGCCAACATTTCTGTGCAAGACGCGATGTTAAATCGATAATTTGTTCAACCATTCTTTGCTAATTGTTGCCGTTTGAAAATCAGTAGGTCAGAGAGATTTGGGGTGGTTTGATTTGTTTCAGTATGATTTTGATTTGATCTGATTTGATTTAAAGCAGCATGAAGAGAGCCAATACTTATGCCAATATCATAGGTTGGTCTCCCTCTCACTTACTGATTTTCTGAGCACGGCACCTGCAAAGAAACGACAACAAATATTTGACTTTTTGTGGACAGTGACATAAGGCCTTATAGTATACAAGTTGGGATTTACTCTCTTTGCTTCTGGATGAGACTTAAAAACATTTTGAACTACTGCATCTATGACTAATCTCCAAGCAGATGTAAGGATCCGGCTCATTTTCGGTGTTTCACGCATGTTTTTGTGACATCTAGTACCCATTTCTAGTATTGTAGTTTTAACAGGAAAAGTCGAACCATGAACAAAAATACACTGATAGAAAAGAGTACTAAATGTTGCGAAAACAATGACATAAAACACGAGCCTGATCCTTACATCTGCTTGGAAATTACCCGAGCACCTGAACAATTTGGTAATGACAAAATCATTGATAAAGGACCGTGAAAAGTAATTGTAGCAATCATCATCGATAATGACAGATATTACTCTTCAAAGAAAAAGGCATGTACATGTACATTGTACAGTAATATTTTTGACAATTCATCTAAAGAAACTTCTCAGTTTTTTTTTAAATTTCCAACACTAGTTTCATAGCACAACAGTTTTTTGTTTGAATCTACATGTACAGCAGTTCTCTTTCCTTGCAGTCTTGCTTGCCTCAGCATCTACTTGAAAATTCTCTGTTTTGCCTTTTAATTTCTAGATTGAAGATACTCTTTTTTCCTGTTTAGATGCACAAAATACACCACTGCTCCAAACACAGTTACTGTAGCACTGATGCTGTATGCTATTGCTGTGCACGGTGGCCACTACATCGACTTAAGTGGTTTCAAATTGCGTTTGTGCAAAAAAGTCCCACAAAAAGTCCATCTTAGATGATTGTACAGTACAATTGGCCATTTACAGGCAACTATGGTCACTAAGAAAGAACTACAATCTCTAACAAAGGTACTGGGTGAAAGCGTACCAACTGTGTTGAATCAGTATCATTCAATACCCAATTTTCCAAAGCTCATGTCCAGATTGTTCTCTTTTATGATTTCAATCAAAAGCTACACTTTGAGGTAATTCTTTGAAGACCATAAGACAATAGAATAGATGAATTTAAAAACAAATGTGACTGGAATTTCTAAAACGTTTAATCTGAACTTTTAAAGTGTATTTTAAGTACAGTTTGAATTTAAAAGGAAAAAAAACAACTGATAAGATGTGAGTGCGATAAAACTGTAGAGTTTGGCATTACATGCATTCTAAATCATTCACTACCCCAAAGTTCCTATTTGCAAAATGCATTTGATAAAAGATATATACATGTAATATTAAATCAAATTTCAACAAAATTAGTTTGACTGCAATACAGTCAAAGATTGTCAAGTCATCATACTTAAAAAACGTGTACAATAATTCCACCAAACTCAAAGTACCCTCTTCATAAACTCTTTTTAACCTTCTCCCTGCTGCCTGACCCCATAACCAATACAAATTTGGAGGTTAATGGCTACCTTAGCAACCTGGAGGTTAAAAAGAAAGAAGATAAAATCCTTACAGAAAACTGTCATATGACAAAAGTTGCACACCTACATGAAATAAAGATAGCGTTCATTTTCAGTAATTAGCAATTTTTTCACTGTGAACAATTAGTCTTTGCTTCCAGCAATTACTGAAAGCTTTGAATACAATAATACATTTTTAGTAGTGTTTTTTGAGGAATATGACCAAATATATTTTCTTCACCAAGGCCAATTCAACAGTTTGGATTTTTGGTTTTGGTACATTTACTAGCCTGGAATCCATTCTATTCTAGCTCTGTTCACTGCTTTGATCGCTTCTATGCAGTATAGTCTGGAACCCAGGCAAGAGTTTTGATTGGCTCCGATTCATATGGTCCTCGTAACGGCATGGTAACCGGCTCTGAACAGGCATTCGTAAGATCGACCCTGTTACACTGCTTCTGAGAAATATTCGATTCCTGAAACAATGTAGGACGTAAGGACCAAACATTTCAATGGGGACATTCAGCCAGAGTACTTTGCGTGGAAGCTATCATTGGAGTGACCCAGAGCTAGAATGGATGAATTCCAGGCTAAAACATAATGATTTTGAAATACATAGAATTTGGCTATTTTGGATCAAATAGTTTTGAAAGTGACTTTGAATTCTGTAAACCCTGTTTGTTAACTTGACTATGTATAATGAACAGCCTATGAATGTCACATGTAAACAACTCTTAACAGTTTTCATTTTTCCACAATCGGCATAATTCAATGTCCACTTTGCAATTATATTTCTTATGTTACAAAATCTGTCTTATATCAATTTCATTTAGTCTTTCTTCTTTTATAAAATTTGGTCATTCTCAGCTTGTCAAATCAGCCTTTTCCCCTTTGTCTATGACAACTCTATACCCCCCTACTTTAAAAAGTGTTAATGTCCACTTAAACAAGCAATGATGCAGCAGAAGACAGTTGGATTCTAAAAGTAGGGGTGTGCATATAAAAAAATCTCATCAACCCTGACCACCCCTATTTACAAATAGATCAGGCTGCTACATCAACTGGGCTGCCTGTAGTTCAGGGTTGGTTCACTTCGTGAACAGGGGTGTTTGGGGTTGATTTTTGGGTTATTCCTGTTGGTAGGCTTGTCGCTGGCGCGTACCGTCCGTGTCGTGTAGGCGGTCAGTGCTCTGGCGGAGGTCCTTCTCGTTGCTGAAGAACATCTCGGTGGTGAGGTACTGCTCGCGCTTGATGAGGTCGTGGAGGTCATGGGGCACATCAGGGATCAGGTAGGCCAGGATGTTCTTGATCAGAAACACGATGTGCTGTAACAGGGAGGAAAGATTCAATACATTTTGAAATTTTTGTGGTGTTTTCAACTTAATTTAATTTTGAAAATTCATCATCATTGCCAAGCAACCATATGGGGTACTTTCGAAAGGCAAGTTGGCAACCAAAGTTAGATTTCTGTCAAGTTTGGAAGTAAGTAACAAGCACTACTGTGTGATCAACATTTTCGTATCAGCTAGGAAGATAGATATAGCTATATATCTGGTTGTTAAAGGTTAAGGTAGTCCCACAGACTTTTCGAGGCTCTATATACAGGCTATAAGGCCCCTATAGTGGCAGTGGGTTGTTATCCACTGTGTCTAGGACATGGTACTGGATGGCAGAGCCCATCCCTCTCTTTCACCGCCTTTTATACCTCCCCAACCAAAGTCAGGTACCCATTTTTACACCTGGGTCGAGTAAGGAAAGTTGTGTGAAGTGGCTTTCCCAAGAGCACAACATCTGAAGCATGTCAGAGGATTTGAATCCAGGACCTGGGCCAAACACCCTAACAGTTACGCCAACACGACGACACAATATCTGGTGGCCTTACCTCAAACAGAACGATGAAGACAAATCTGGCAGCGAAAGTGTGCCAGAAGTGCAGCGTGTACTGGTACTCATTCTCATCGCCCGGGGGGTAGCGGTAGGCTTGGAACCTGTAGGGGACAACATCAGACATTATTATCAACTAAGATTAAACTTTTCATCCAACACTGTAAAGAAATTGGGACTTACCCTAATTTTTGGTTGACGGACCTGTCTACTGCTGGAACGTGATTTCAGAGACACGTGACCACAGTAGCGGGTCATATGTGCCAGATAACTTGTGTCTCCCCCCGTCTCTGTTCAGGGTATGACCCGCTACTGCGGTCACGTGTCTCTGACGTCACGTTCCAGCAGTAGACAGGTCATTCCGTGAACAGGGTTGACGGAGTCAACCGAAAATTTGGGTAAGTCCCAATTTCTTTACAGTGTTGGATGAAAAGTTTAATCTTAGTTGATAATGAATCCTGCCAACACAGATGAACTTTCATGATAAATCATACATTATTACCTTAAACTAATCTTTTCTATAAGTGGGTTCTTTAATGTGCTTGAGGTGTGGCTGTCCTCAATCACGGGTTGCCCATTTAACGTCCTATCTAAAGTAAAGGAGGGTCCCTAACTGAGGGGAGCTTCTCATTTTCACCTGAGTGAAGTGAGGTAATTTTCGGAAAGTGCCTTTCCCAAGGGAACAAATTCAACGGGGCATCTCAAGGGATTTAAACCCAGAACTTCTGGGCAAACATCGTGCCACTACATCATTACATCACACACAAGCAACACCAAACTGTTGAGAAACTTATGAACATGTCTTACCTGCAGATGGAGACGTTGTTCCCATCAGGCCCCAGGGGGTTGTTGGGGATGCTGAGCGTCTGGAAGTCGCTGACATTGAAGTACGACAGCGAGTCCTCCACGTAACCACGCATGGACACGCCCGGCTCCGGGCTGTACCCGTACAGGTACACCAGCCGCGGAATGAAGTTGGACGTGTAGCCAATCACAAAAGCCTGCAATTAACATAAGCACGGAATCATTTAAATCTATGGAAATATATTATACACTCGATCAAAAAGTATGATGTTTTAGTAATTTCTTTACATAACAAATTAGGTATACCTTATCAGATTGCCTAGTAATATTTGCAGGGCAAAAATACCACATTGCTGTTCTGTGAGTTGAGTGAAGAAATACTATCAGGTGTTAAGTGTTTTTCCCAAGGGCACAATACTGGAGCCTGCAAGGGTTTTAAACCCAGAACCTTTAGATTCTAAATCACCAACCCTAACCAGAAGACCATCTCCCCAGCTCCCAGATTTACATGATTGTATGCTGCAGTTTGAAAGGAAGCTGCTACAACCCTAACCATAATACCACTTTGCCACCTTAACTGAAGTCTGTTAGCTGAATGAAGCCAATATCTTAAGGACTCCCTAGGAAAACGGTTACTTAGTTAACTGAAGGGACCACCCTAAAGATTCATAAATGAATGAACAAATAAATATACTGTATTCAAGATAAGTTTCTTACATTGGAGATGACAGCAACTTTTGCCAGGACCTCGAGGATGTTGTACCAGACGCCGATATCCTGAGCGCGGGCAGCCATCGGTCGGCGGTACTGCGTCACAAACTTGTAGGCGTCCAGTCGGATTTCCAGGATGTTGTTGATCAGAGCGAAAAACGGGGCCAGGGGGAACGCCGCGACAAACAGCGTGACGAACCCAAACTGGATAACTGGGGAAGAGGGAATCAACAACAAATGAAGTAAATGAAGTAAATGCTGTTAATCTTGAAATGTCTTAAGTGGTTTTACTTTCAAGATGACCTCTCCACCACAAATTCATGACACCTTGCATGTGCATTTCCGATGCATTACAAAATCCACAGTTCTAAAATATAATCTAGAACTTTTAAAGTCTGATTTGGTATCTGCATTCCAGCCTCTAACTGTTAACGATTCTTTCAATTCCAGAGGAAAACTTGGAACTTTTCTTTTGCAAAAATGTATGTTTATGATTCTACAAGTAGACATCCCGACTGGAATCTCTGTTGACAGAGACTCTGATTTGAATTGATCATTACTGACAAGTATAGAACTGACGTTTTTGTCAGATCGCATCTATCTCTACCGATAACAATATTACACAAAGACTGTTTTGATGTGTCTTACCCATCTCCAAGTACTCTGGGAACAGTGCCATGATGGGGACAGGCACGAGGTCGCAGTCCTGCTCCCACCGCGTGTACGCCTGCGTGGGCACGTCGTCCTGGTCGATGTTCCCGCGCCGAGACCACCAGTTCTTCAGCTTCCTGTAATCATGACATCACGTTTTTCTCAAAAACCAGTTTGAAACATCCGAAATGCCAAAGCTTTACCTCCCTGCTGCCTAACTCAACATATCAACAACAAATTCAGTGCCAAATGGCTACCTTAGCATGCTAAAGGTTAAACATATGCTGCAAAATCTATACAACCATTTAATAAGTTACTACAAACCTCTGATGCAATTATCTATGTTTCCATTTAAAGGAAAGCATATTACCAGTGAGTATGTTCAATGTGTTTTGTGATCTGATCTGACATTATAAATCCTTGGGAACAATTGTTCTGGAGAGGGAAAATGTATTTGAAATTAAGTTTTTAATAAATTAGCATCTGCTTCTATAAGGTGCCATTTTCATACATATTTTGAACAACAGATTTGACAACTATCTCTTCTTCTTATTGGATCTCTGTTTTCCATTTTGCTATGTGACCAACATGTTTTGTGTAGGTCAAGAAAACCCTTTTTCGGTACGTAGTTGTCTAAAGGCAAAGGAAAATTGTTTCAGAAACAATGTCAGGGAACCATTCTGCGTTTGCTGGCAAATGTTTTTTAAAAGTTGTACTCACGGGAAGATGAGCTCCATGAAGTTGTTGTAGGCCTGCTTGCCCACCATGATGATGGCCAGTTGGAGGCACAAGTCGATCAGGCAGCCTCCAACATCACACTGGCAAGGAAGATGGGGATTCAAGGGTTAGCATTTCACTGTTTCACTCAACAGCGCCACCTAGTGATTAGCTTGTGAACTGCAGTCAACACTAGTTGTGTGGACATTGTAGAAAGAAAAATCTCACAGTCAGATTTATCATGATGAGGAGGTTCAAGGCTTGCATTTATGTATTATTATTAACAATGACTAACGTCTCGCTGTTTGTTTTATCAACTTTCAAGGCTCTAAAATTTACCGAAAGTTATTAAGATACTGTAAATACTTTCACGTTTACAACACAGTGAAAATCAAGAGTTCACAGTAGTATTTTTTTACTTAGCGGTGGAAACAACTATCATAGTAAAAACAACAGATGACGGAACAAACCTTTGAGGACAGTGGTCACCACAAAACATGAAAACTAAACTATGATGCAAATATTCCAGAATTTACGGTATCTTACTTCGTCGGGTCTGTACTCGTTCAGGAAGTAGTTGTAGTCTCCCGGTCTTCCTACAAAACTCCCCTTGAAGAAAGCTATGTAGAAGATGGAGGCGTAGTAGTTGACCGACTGGAACAGGAACATCTTGAAGGTGAAGCTGTCCTCGTACTCCGTCTGCGTACGCGGGAGCTCCATGTCCGTCAGCCAGTAACAGACACGTTCGTACAGCTGAAACAGGACAAATGGGAAATTTGAGCTTACTTACATTTCTCCAGAGTTTGAATGTACATTCATTTTGCATTTGATAACTTTTTTATGTGTAAACAAGGAAACAATGTGCCACTTTTCTTTCATTTTGCATAACCAGTTAACTGCCTTTAGGCATAACACATCAGTTTTGTACAGTACAAGCTGCATAAGATTGGACTGTAAGGTTTGATTGATTTACACCGGGAAGGCCCCCTACTCTTTCCAATAAGTCTGGTGGGTTTTTTAACATGCTCGAGGTGTGGCTCTACTCAAACACGGGACCTCCAGCTTTACATCCCGTCCGAGAAGATGTTCTTAATTAAAGCTAGAATTACCTGAGTGGAGTGAGGAAATAGGTGTAACGTGCCTTTCCCAAGGGCACAACACTGGGGAACTTAGAACCTTTATTCTAATTCACCAACCCTAACCAGAAGACCACCTTGCCACCCAAATTAACATGCTTGTATTCTGCAGATTGAAAGGCAGCTGCTAGGAGAACGTAGATGCTGATCACAACAAAACTTCAAAGTCTTTCTTACCTTGTTGAGAATCATGATGGCGACCAAGTTGAGCAGAGCGGCGGTGGCCGAGGTGGCGAGTTTTGCACGTTCCGAGATGAGCCCCAGGTCCGACCTGTAGAACACCACCACGATCACGATCCGGTACACGATCACGGCGAACACGGCGCAAAGAACCAGCGAGATCTGTCAGAAAGTTCCAAAAACAAGGCAATCAGCGACTTAGGCTTTAAACATTAAAATGCCACAATTATCTTGTAGGTTTATATTCATGATTAGGGGACTAAAATATGTTTAAGTAGCTTATATGTTAACTTTACACTTGAATTAATGTATAAAATTATGTATGTTCATAAAGGTTAGACATCCAGGTAATAAGATACGCTTAAAATAGACATAATGTTAATAGACATTGGGTTTAATTTGTACACGTACATGTTTGCTGAATTTCTGTCAAATTTATGCATTTCCCTGGATTCTCTTTTGTATCTCTACATTTTGATGGAGGTGGGCGGGGCTATGAGGTTGGTCTATTACAGGGCATTTGTTTATTCATCCATCCATCCATCCATCCATCCATCCATCCATCCATCCATCCATCCATCCATCCATCCATCCATTCATTTACAAGTTTGCTCATTCACTCACTCACCATGAAGACCACCACCAGACTTGCCCAGACCAGCCTCGGTACTTTGTTGTAGAACGGCAGGAAAGCCTCTTCCAACTGAAACAGAGAAAAAGTTAATGCTTTACAGTAATGTATACATATGAAAAACAACAACATTGAAATAAAACAGCTAGTATATAGACAATAAATGCAATGTGTTGTTAAGATCAATCCTCTGAAGGTTGAAACAACCAACTTGAAATTAAATAAGAAACTTTTATGCAATAAAACACAAAAAGAACAATGTCAATGTCACAAGTCTTTGGTAAAAACAGAAAATTTGGTCCAATTACAGAGATTAAACAACTGATTTAGTACGACATCAACCTTAACTGAAAACATGAACTTTTTTACTTGTGTCCAAATGACAACCATTCCTGTAACAATTCAATCCTAAAACTGCCACAGGCTAGTTATGATAGTTATCATTTGAAGTTCAAATGAGACATTAATATATGAGGGTTAGATAACCAACAGAAAAAGTATACTCTCTTTTGAAATACATGTAAGAACAGGGAGTCAGGAACCTTGGATTGAAAAAAAAAAAGCTTGGATGATCCAACTGTGGGATAACTCTGAATGAACTTGTTTTGGACGTTGAACCTACGTAAGGCTGGGAGATTTCTAAGTTAAGATTGGCCAGTCCTTCTGGAGTCATGACACAGACCTATCATGGGAGGAGTTAAACAACATGCAGAGGTAATCTATGCCGTATTCCCTGCACATCTGAGTCACCATCAACATTTGATGCTAACCAATCTTGGCTGTCCATCACAATTAACAGTTGAACCAATGATAGCATGGCAATCATCAGTTTGACCAATGCGAGAGTGGTTGCATGTCTTTCAAATATTTGCATTTCATGTTTCATGAGGTAGGCAGGGCTATTGAATTGGCCTATTGAGTGCGGAACCATAATGGCACAGCCTCTGAGGAGTCACAAAAAAATCTCACTCTGACTAGTGTTTTTAAATGCTATTTTGACATCTAAAATCTACCACTATATTCATGACTGGCACCAGTTAAAAAAATTGCCAACTACGTATTGTTCTCAATAATGATTAGATATTTATGAATACTAAATCAAATATGATTTCTGACCTTGTTGACAGGGTTGATCCTGTGAGTGGACACCTTGGACTCGAACTCAGGCCTCGGTCTTTCCTGGAATACAAAGGGTCAGTTTTAGCATCATGTAACCATGGTTACAAAGGTTAAAGGTCACTCTTCTCAGGAAATTGATGGATTTCATCATAACCCATTACAAATACAATGTAGATGATTTCATGAATATAATTAATCATTATTCTGTACTATGTGTTACATTAGTTTTGGTTTCTTTCTGTTTGTTTCATGATGACTACAAAACAATATAGATTTTAAATACTGTAAAATTCATTATCTTTAGCAAGGACATAATTTCCTGATAGGATGGGAAAGAAGTTTTAAGTGTTTTAAATTTGCATTTGAAACAATTGTGTAGTAATGTTGTGTAATAGATTGGTCGAAGCAAAACAGAAAAATATAACATCGCAAACATTTCAAGATTTACAGTAAGTCAGTGACTGTGTACACACCTCTTCGTCTTCAAAGCCCACCAGGTCCCAGTCATAAGAGATCACAGCTTGTTTCCTCTTCCAAAACTCCAGGAACATGGTCGCTGAGGTGGGATCAAGACAAGTTAACTCAAGAATACTTGAGCTCTTATATATATGTTGGTTAAGCAATCTTGTATACACGTATTCCTTCAAATTTACAATCCATACATTTGTAACTTTTAGGAAACTCAAATTTCACAACATTGAAGTAGCAATATTTTGGCTACTGATGTAGTTCACATAAGATTACAGCAGATGTACATGTATTTTGTGACATGGTGTACATCTTGTGGAAATTGTACTGATTAGTAAGCACAAGTTGGGTATCAACTGTACCTAATGTATAGTAATATATTTCTTTTTCCTTCCCTTCAGTTTTGAAAACTTTGTTACTAGGAATAGTAACAAAGAAATGACATTGGTCAGATTGACATGTACATAGTTCTTTCTATAGTAAGTAAACATAAGAATGACCACCAAAATGTGTAAATCGTACTATGAAACATAACAAGAAGACATTGTCAATTACTAAGGCATGCTTAATGTACAGAGCATTTTCTAAGTCAGTTCAAGCAAGGAGGTTTTATATAAAACCTCCTTGGTTCAAGCTACGTAGAAGTCTACCTACCCCACAGAGCCATGAAGATGGCAAAGAACACAGTTGCAGGATTGTCTATCACGTGCGAAGCCTAGGGTTAACGAGAGTTAAATTTAACAATTTCAATCATAAGATTCTAAACATTCATTCTAACACTTAACATTTCTAGACAGAATGTCAACTCAGATTTATCATACAGTATGAAATTCCAGATTAGGACTACAATCTTTGTCTAATTGGATTAATAATTATAATTATATCATCTTGTCGAATTAATAATTCTAAATGCACATGCCAAGTACAATGCTAACCAAAATATAGCAAGTATGTCAACAGGATAGGGATAAACAATGATATCACTTCCCTGCAAGATAGACCCATTACATGTATATTGCACCTACAGTAGCTTGTGCAGTTCACAAAACAATCACTAGGTGGCACTGTTGAGTGGACTACTGTGAAATGCTAACCCTTACCTGTGAGTATCTACACTGGTTGCTTAACGGCCAGTAGTTGCACCTCTGGTCACACAGCGGGCACATGGTAATGTTGGAGCCACAGATCTCTTGGCTAAAACGGAAAAGACCAGATATTAATCACATAAACACATAACTTTATGATGTGTAGATTCAGAACTTACCAAATGGTAGAAAGTGGAAAAGTTGTTACAGTTACTGTAGTAAACAAATTCCTAAATATCAACATTTAAGTTAACACGTTGAATTTGTCATTATATAATTTCTGTCAAACTGGACACAAACACAATTTTTTTCTAAATTCGAGGATATCAATTTGAAACAAAATATATGACAAAATCTGGATCAGAATCTATTAATTTGATCTAAAATACATGTAAAAAAAAAATCTGAATGTACAATCTTCTAGTTGACAAACATTTGTCAAAAAGCAAGTTGATTACTGTATAGGCAAAATTCTCAGTATAGAAATGTACAATTTGAATACACATTCCTTCAAATTTTTTCATAATGTTTTAAAGTGAAGTGCATGTAGGGTAGAGATTGCAATCCAGCAGTTCATGATCAGATATTCCCTTACAAGACAGAAATCCCTTTTCAACTTTGATTTACGTCAGGGAATTTACGTCAATTTGGATCGATGAATTGACGTGAAATTTAGGATTTTCATTCCTAACATCCTGATTGTGATCTCTGTTGACAGCGACTCTGATTGGGATTTCTGCCGGTAGAATCAGCGATTCTGCCAGATCAGTTCTGTCAGATCACAATCTCTACAATGATATACATATACTGGACAGATATGGATTTGAAAAGAAAACCTTATCCCGTTGTTAGCGTTACCTTGTAACATCCTCTCCCAACGAGATTGCTCCGTACAGGATGCAGATGAAGCCAACGATAGCGGGCGCAATGAGCGTGTTCGTGTAGAACCCGAGCCACGCGAAGTACAGCCCGATCTTCTCACCGAAGTACTGTCTATAACGGTTCCCGCCACCAACATGCAGACAGCAGAGGATGATGGGATAGCAATGGCGGAGGAGGTAGGATGACGGAGATTGAGGAAGAAAAGCATGATGGGAGAATGTTGTATGATGGGTAAGATTTGATGGAGCAAGGCATTGTGGGAGGAGATTGGGAGTGGTGAAGTTGGAGCAAGGGATTATGGGTATCAAAAATGGGAAAGAAAAGAGACAAAGAAATAGGGAAAGAGAAAATATTTTTGTGTTAGAAATTAACCCATCACCGCATCTTATAGAAAGTTTGGCTGGTTAAATCAGATGGTAAGGGTATCCCCCTCTACAACTGATTGATCCAGTAAACTTTTTCAACAGGGAAATTCACTTTGCAACAATTTTGGTAATTCTCTCATCTGCATCAGATTTTAACTATTTTCTTGCTAATTGTAGAAAATCTAAGCTTTTTCTTTAAAGCTCAGTCTGTAAAATGTCAGATGAAGTGCCATACAATGTATGTTGCAAAGAGGATAACCCTGTTAAATGCCTACACCTGTTATTAAGACCACACCAATTTCATAGTACTTGATTCCTACTATATTTTCCCCGTAGTTACGCTTTTCTTCACACAAACACACTTTTGTCACTCTCCAAACAAAAACGGGTGAACCAAGTATTACAGTTGATGTGGCCATGGAATAATAGGAAGCGTTAGTTGTGTATTTATAATGTATGTCCACCGTTGCGACCACCACCCAACCTCTTAGCGCCGAGTACCTGACTTTTTCGCCCGGCATCGTTCCGAGACCATAAAAGATAACGGCCATTCCGAAGAGCGACGGCAGCCAGAGCATGGTGGTATAGTGGCCCAACCACACGAAGTAGATACCTATCTGGCTCCCAAAATAATCTCTGAGAAACGCATACAAAACAGTTTGATACACCACCATTTGCTCTAAGTAACTAATAACTGTTACAGTTACGGTAATAAAACAGTAGTGGTAAGTAATAAGCCAATTTCGAGTTTTAACTGTACATGCGAGAGGTCAAAGGTAAAGGCCCGTAACTTGTAAACAGTAATCTTGTTATAGACTATGATAGATTTTGTCAAGATCATATGACAAGATGTGTTTTGTTTATGTCTTAGAAGACTTCAACTTTGACATACAAGCACAATGCATCATACTGTGCATGTGCACATTAAACCATGAAATAGCTTATTGTAAGGAACAATGCAGTCATTAAAAGTACTTTTCTTTTCCCTCTCAGAAAAAAGAAGCAATAAACTCGGACATGTACATTTGGTGAAGAAATGAGTAATAAATGAATAATTGCAATAAGCATTCTTTATAGAAATTTGCATATCAAACGTTCCTTCTGGTGAATGGGAATAAAACACTTGATTATATGTAAGATACATTGAACAAAATGTTTCTATTATGTGCGCTATGATAGAAACGATACATTGCACAATAAAAAAAGCGTTGCGTAGCGTTTATCGAAGTTGCGGTCCTGACCTGATCTTGTCCAGCGGTTGGTACTTGTACCACCTGCCGAGTCGTGCCCACTCCTCGAACAGGAGGTGGCGGTCGTTCTTGTACCCGTGGGTCAGTTTGGAGTGTTCGCTCTTGTACGGTCCCTAGATAATTATGTGCATACAATATTAGGAAGTTCAACATATTATGTCACAGTGTGCAAAAAGTACAACACAGTAATGAAAATGTTCGCACTTAGGTAAACATTGGTTTGTACAGCATGTGACAGTGGGTTACAAGATTGTAACTTAGTCAATGGTTTTTCCTTATTACCTTTGCCAAGTGGATTATGTTTTTGGTATTGTTTGTTTATGTTTTTTTTTACTATAGCGACATAACTCAAGAAGCTATGGACGGATTATTATGGAATTAAGTGTGTGGCTAAGCAAAGATTAGATTTTGACTGGATTGGTGTATTCGCTCGGTGCTGCAGAAGATGTGTTCATACTCATAGTATTTTGGTGGTACATAGCCGTTGCGATTAAAGTCACAAAAGTTTGGGCCCTCTAGCAGCTTTCTTTGGAACGCATTTAGTTGTTTTGCTTTCTTTGTATCAAGTTGAAGTCCAAGGCAAAGCATACAATAATAGTTAAGAGTAAAGCTTTTATACAGGCTACATGTAATAAAGTAACAGAATATAAGTTAGAATGAATAATAAATCAAACCTACGTCGTGAAGAGGGTAGGCAGCAGTGTAGGACCCGTTGTTCAGCATCTTCTTCATGCCGATTTTCTTTTTGTCGTCCTCGTAGCGACAGCGTTCCAAGATGGTGTACACCTGTGCAGAGAAGAAACAACTCAGTAATTTGGCAAAAGTAACAGCTATTTGTATAACACAACATGTCAGTGTATGAGTAATTAATGGAAAATATCTGCAATTTCTAAGAGGGGGCGAAAGGTTTTGAAACAATTCTATTACTACAAACAGTACTTACGATTCTACTGCGGACAGCATGGTGGAAAAAGTCTTCTTTGTTTGGAGGGATCATAAACCTGAAAAACAAACAAACAATTTAGTTAATTTATTTACACATTATACTAACCTCGTGTACATTTAATGTAGATACAAAACCAAACTTGGGTAACATTTGCAAGCAAATACTGCATATTTTGTTCCTTCTCCCTCCCCATACGATGTTCTAAAGCAAACATTTGCAGAAAGGGACCAACCCAAAGTTACTATATATGTATACTGCCGATATCATCCCATCACCCCACTCCGAAAATCCCAAAACATGTGCTATGGAGAAAAATAGAGAAAAATACAGAGAAAAAAGTCAAGCAAAGCAGAGTTATCTATTAGTAAGTAGTTTCTGCTCATTGTTTTTAACATCATTTTTATCAATTTATGACTTATCTTTAAACAGCCTGAAAGCACCATGATCTTACTTTTTCATCCGGTTGCGCATGAAGGGTGCTGTGAAGACATCTCTGTCATCATCTTCCTCAATGTCCAGTCTCATAGGGTTTGGGCACTGTTTCCCGTCATCTTCATCTTCCAGGTCGTTAAACTAGACATACAGAGGGATCATATCAGTGCCTGGGACCACATAAAATACTGCAGCAAAAGCCTAGTGGAGTACTTACTATGCATACGGTAGGTCCCGGGTTCGAATCCCTGACTAATTGTCATGAAAATAGAACACACTACTTCAGGGTTCTAGCTATTTCCATCACCCCAATTCCCATTCACAGAAAGATCTGACAGTCTTCTTTTTTTGACACCTTGCACAAACTTCCATCAATTTATTCAAATTTTGACATTTTTACATCTTTACTCATGGATTTTTGTCCGTTGACGAAAGGTTGATGGAATTTTCCATCAACATATAAATAAATCAATAAGCAAATTTCTGTGAAATGATTGAATGACAGGTGCTGGCTAGAATTCTGTGCTGCTTTCATGCTTAGCACTCAGCACTAAGGAAAAGATTATGGAAGATGAACACACACCACTACCACCTTTGACCTAACTTCCTGTCAGACTGTCCTAGCATGTTGAAACCTTGAGCCACTGCATTCAAATGACTACGGACACACAAGTAATCAAAGAGACATTGAGCCAACTGTTACAACATAATCTCTGTGCATTGTGGTAAACATGTTGTATGGAGTTCATACTCACAGCAATGGGCATCTTGATACAGAGGAGCTCAGCATACTTGCACAGCACGTCGAATGGTGCGTGCACTTTCACATAGTAGGTCTTCCCATCTTGTGACAGCTGTGAAATATTGAGAACAAAAATGATGTGTTATACAAAATATCATTTCAAAATTATATTACATGGCATTGTCGGCAATGCTGAATTAAATAACAATTACTGTCAGTAACAATAACAATTAGTTCAGTGCTTTGATGAGTGCGCCCTACAGCCTTACACTGAGCGAGTTTGTTTTAAAAAAAAAACTGTCGACAGAAATGTATATGGGTCATTTGCTAAATCCTTAAAAATTGAGGTCACATTTCTCAGCCATACTACATTGTGCATCTGTGTTACATGTACTTAAGATAAAAAAGGATTTTGATTCTTTTAGTGAGCTCTTCATTGGAAATGGCTCACTAGAACTAACTTAAATACCCTATAAAATTGATCATAAATGCCTTGAATTCACAGATAGTTATTTTGAATATTAAGTTTTCATAGGGACAGTGTTGGTACATATTAAAGTATCTGATATCATCTACAAAACACCATTACAAAAGTTTCACACCACAAAGAAAGGTGGCAGTACAATTATTATGATCCTAGGAGTGCGAAGAAGCTATAATGAGCCACTATATTGTGTCTAAAAGCAGCTAGCCAGTCCAGCACAGGTCCAAGTTCTATCAGCTGAGAATAGATAAGGGTTAAGGTGTGTGTTTATCTACAAAGGGTCAAAATTAGCCATACAGACTTGTCTCTAAAACATATATTTTTTTGTTAGGAAAGAGCATTTTATCTACACAAAATAGATATGTCAAATTACAAAATGCAAATAAAAGAGGGAAAAAACTGTTTTTCTGTGTCAATTTTGGCCCTGGTGTCAAATCATGATTAGATAAAAAGAATTTTGCATCCAAAATCTTTAATTATCATTCTTTGAAAATGATTTGCATATACTCTTGGACTAAGTAGTTACAGAATAAAAATATCTCTTTTCCAGAAATCTGAATTGTAAAAGCGACATTTGTCTGTAAGAGAGTTAATTTTGACCCTGTAGTTGGGAAGGGTGGGGGTAAGTGAGAGGAAAAGAGTTGGGGAAGAAGCAAGCTTGAGTGAAGCACCACAAAACAACCAGATATGACATGGATACCTCCTGTGGTTCTACATTAGAACCTTCCTCTGTCTGGGTAACGCAGTAACAAACACAAACACAAGGGGGCGTTACAGAAATGGATGGTTAGTCGTTGTATTACTAGTAATGTATGCATGGAGGTTACACAAAATTAGACTAAGATGGAACATCACAAAGTACATGATAATTGTAGAATGTGTGTGTGTGCAAAAACGCTGTGTAATTGTGTGCATGTGTTACTTGTCATCACCAAATGATGTCATTGGTCCTCATCAAAAAATGGCATGTGTGTGCGTGTGTGTGTGTGTGTGTGTGTGTGTCTGTGTGTGTGTGTGAGTGCAAGTTACAATACACTTTTCATACATTAGAATTATTGTAATTGTTAGCATGGGTGTACATGTACATGTAATAAAGGGGAAAACCTACAAAACATAACAAAAACAACTGTTACAACAACAAGTAACATGAAAGTTGTGTGCAACAACATGTTTCAGCATGTATCATATATAATATTATGTAACTGCTAAAGAGTATTATGACAGTCATGTATATTGATGTACGCAAAGTAAAAAAACTGTTGTATTTTTGATTACGGTGAGCCGTCTTAAAAAAGCTACATGTTGTAGGGTCGGTAAGTTGCTGAATAACTTTATCTAGTTACCTCACTGGAGTTCTGGTGTAAGATGATGACAATGAGAGTGTCTTACGGGATTTCTAGTGTGGCCTATTCTGTATTACATTTCCATAATAACAGAGCCACACGACTTGAGTCAATTTAACTGTGAAATTGACAGTGACGTCATTATGGACTCCAGGAAGAATAGTGTATGATTTGTGAAAACTATACACTAATGGAGATCTAAATAAAAACAAACAAACAAATGTCGTCTCACCTCCTTGTCTTCGTACTCCAGTTCCAGCCCCTCGTATCTAAGGTTCTCCTCGTAACATTCCCGCTTCTGTTGCTTCTTCTCCTCGCTCTTCGAATCATCGTTTTTCTCGTACGCCAGGACATAGTCGATCCTCCTCTTGTTGTCGCGGAAGAACAGGGTGTCCTTGCTTTGCTGCAAATCGAATACAAATTATACAATCATGTACCTATTTGAACAGTGAAAAATCAAAATAGATTCTGATTTAAAGTATTGCAATTTTTTTGAACAATTTGTATGAAGCAACTAACCTAATTGTTATGTCTCATTGTTTCTATATAGTAATTACATTTTGTAAAATTAAATGCAAATGATATGTGCCATTGGGTGATGTCTATTAACATAATTTTGCCTGATCACAATATATCTAGCACCCTGTTAAATTGTGTCTGAAGAGACTTTCAATGCAATGTCTATATTATAACAGTATATTGGACTGTGTCTTGTATATTATCTTAACTGTGCATATAGGTATCTAGGGGTGCTCCACAAGAGATCTCTTGGACATACTGTTTTTGAAAGTGGTGGATGTATGACTGTGCCTCAGCAGATGAATATTATAGGATATAATATTATTATATATGTTGCATTTTAAGTGAGTTTGATATAGACTATAAGTAATCTTAGACTGTCATGCTAGTATAATAAGACTATTTTTTTTCCAAACTTCAATATTTTGAGATTGACGTTTTACAGTGCTTATAACATTTTCCAACAACCACCAATATTGATCAGTCACTGTTAAATATTTGATGAGGACAAGGCACACTTAAGTACCTTACAAAGCTGATTACTTACTAGCATATAAGAATAATCCTTAAAAAATAAATATTACACCCTGAAATTTTCTTCTAAAATGTGCCAGAATGATGACGACCTACAAGAATGCCGAAGTTTAGCCATGTTTTGTAAAACGTTATCAGAAATCCATATTGAATGTGTCTTTGCAACCTACATACAAGTGCATATTAACTGTAATTTTGAAATGTCTAAAATCTAACTACGATACCTTTTCTTGATGTTTCAGTGGTAAGTCAATGATGGGTGAAACTCTGTTGGTAACGCTAAACAAGGGTTCCATCCCCGTTCCCAAAAACGAGTCTTGTCCGAACAGTGTTCGTATTCAACGTACGCAAGTCAGTCTAATGTAATAAGCTTTAATCTAAGCAATTTAGACAGGACCCTACCAATATTGCCGAAGAGGTGGCACATTCTCATTGTTTTGAAAATTATTCAGAATAGACTAAATATCTCCTTTTTTTTCGAGAATGTTATCATGTACTTGATGCTATTGTAATGATGATGCCATGGGCAAGTTTTGTAATTAATTCTAACAACATACATTGATTAATCTAATTTTTCTTAAATTTTGTCTCACTTTTAACCCCCTGAACACTCGATAATGTAATCACCCTGTATCTAGGTTATGGCACTACATTGAAAGGTATCTCAGGAAAGAATACAATGTAGATGAGCATTGAATAGATAAGATATTCCTTGGGGATTCACCTTGTCTTATGTTTTATTAACTATCTCTTTTATACCGGTCTTGTAGACATTCATATCCACTTGTCTTTGACATTAAGTAGTTGGAGTAAATTTACGATAATAGAATGATGTTAGCAAGATAAATGATTTTGATGTTTGACAGAGAGGTTTGCGGCAAAATACAAAATGGAAATGTGGAATTTTAGTCATGAATTGAGGTATGAACATTTTTTCGGTCAAGCTGTGGGTTTGTAATATTGTGCACTACTCTCAGCACAAGAAAGTTTCAAAATTTAATCTGATCAATTGTATCTCTGTTATTACTTTATCGATTGCATCGTATTATGCATCATTGAAAAGCTTGTTTATTGCTCTTTAAAATGATATGTTGTTCACTATGACCATACATTCATGGCTTGAGCACTATAGGGCTGATTTTGTGAGTAGGTCACGAAAAAAAGTGTCGAAATTTCTCTTTGTTATATGTTGTTTTATAATGATCAGAATCAGTTTCAGCATTATGAGTTACAAGCACTGAAAAGCTTGTATATTTTCCTTCAAAATGACACCTACATGTAATTTGCTATGATCACACTTTAGTGCAACGAGCGCCATAACTGATTTTGTGGTGTATTGCCCCAAAATGTGCTGCAATTCCCTTGCCAACGTCAGACGCTGTGTTAGTAGGAAAATTACGGCACTTTTGTTTTGTGGCATATTTGCATAATCAGTTCAACCTTTAAATGAAGGATCATAAAAATATGGTATCATTGTGAATGGTAATAAACAGGCTTTCTAATGATATATGATTCTATACAGTTGGTAATAAAAGTAACAAATGATTGATCAAATTTATGTTTCTGGCCTTCCTGTGCCGCCAGGAGTTTATGATGTTAAATATGTTTATATGGTACTGTTATGCACACAGTGACAAACAACAACAATGTCAACAACAATAACAACAAGAAGCAAGCATGGTTGCAAAATGGCAAGTGTCAAAGCTATGCAATTGGTAGTAACAACCTCCTTGGTAGTAAGTAATGGCAAAAGCAAGCATTTGAAGACTACAAGTATACAACTACTTTTCAGTCTACCCTAAGCCATCACTAACCTTATAATTGCCATTTTCTGCCAGGCTAGGATTCGATCCAACGCCACCAGGAGCAACCTATAGCCAAGCAACCATGCAAATTTCCATACATTTAAATGCAACAAAAAAAGCTTAAGCAAACATTGAAGTGCAAACAAAATCTGCATACACAGGAATATGCATGAGCTTCATGAATATTCATAACATACTCCCACAGGCCTCTCGTCTGATTGGTCCAGCCACCAGCCAACCACCTGGTTCTTGTTTAAAAAGATGGAAGGAGAAACATGGAGAGGAAAAAAGAAATGTAGCAGATAATAAGATTTGTTTGAAGAAGTGGATAAAAAGAACAGTACGATTTAGAGAAAAGCATATTTGAGTTCTTGAGATTGCTTGGAAGAATCAACAATGGAAAAAAGACAAAGGAAGATGATCATATATGTATCTTGTCTTCAAATCCCTAGACAAGCCTTAAAAATGATCAGATTCAGTAGGAGAAAAAAGCAAAGTGGAATCCTCCAAGGGAGCAAGTTGAATATTCCAAGATGGCACCTACAAAAGATTTAATGACAGATATGGAAAAAGTCAAAGTTTAGAGAGGCTTCAACATATTCCCAGAAATAATCAAAAGCATAGGAGAGAACTGAGTAAGTGAAATAGAAGATAAAGAAAGTTCTTAATAAATAGACTTGATACAATGTAGTATACTCCCTGGGTCATTTGATGAATAACATTGCGCCACCGTCAAACCTTCTCCCCAAAATCTTCCTTCTTGCTTTGGCTTTGAAGACCAAGAAAGAAAAACCAAAAGAAAAGGAAAGCGAGTTCTCTAGCTGTTTCTCCCAACAACATACCAGATCTGACGACGACTTTCTCCCGCGTCCGTTTTGTCCTTCACTGTCTTCAGTAACCTACAGACAGGTAGGCATGCACACTACAAGGTTAAGAACAGATTCTACAGAATGAAAGGCTGATGTTTTGCACACAAGAAATGAACAGAAACACAGCGTATCACAGCAAGTCCTTTAAGTTTGGAGAAAAGAAACAGTAAGGTTAGTTTCAAACAGGTGCAGACTGTATTATATGAATGAATAATGGTAATCATATGAGCAATATAAGACTGGTATAGGACTACGGCTGAGAAAGAAAACAAGGAATTATTCGTTTCTTTGGAACCATTTTCAATTGAAGCATTTCTAACAAAGTCCAATTGGATTTCATATAAAACAAGTTTTGGATATTTTGGTTGCTAATCTGATCTTTGCCTCTGAATTTTCTATTTCTTTAACATTTCACAATTTGGCATAAACTATTTTGCAATTGTCAATAAAATGGTTTCCAATACGAAACAAATAATTCTTTTACAGACTGAGTTAGTTTTTGTTAGCAAAGAAAGAGAGGTTAGTAGAGCAAATACAACTTCTTCCTTGTATCCCAACCTTTTGACCAGCCAGCAACTTTCTTTCTGATTGGTCATCCCCGGCCGTGCTAGCGTCCGAAACCCGTTCAGCGCTATCCTCCGGGGAATTTAGGTTCGGAGAATCGTTGTCCCTCATCTATATATTAAGTGGATAGTTTTGATTACCATACAAAAGTGATTAAAGAAAAATTACAGTCAAAACTGCTCAAGAAGACCAGTCGGGGGACAGATAAAATCTGGTCTATGTGGACAGGTGGTCACTATAATCAGGACTCTTTTAAAATTCTTGTGTCAATGGGAAACTTTATTTAAGGGATCACTAAAAAGTGGTCAGGTGGTCCTTATGTAGAGGTGGTCACTTGTACAGGTTTGACTGTAATAACCTCCATGAAAGGGAGTTTCAGGAGAGGTATTGTTTTCTTCAGATTTGAGCAAGGTGTTGTTGTATCCCACAGTAAACTTGATTTAATTTTTTCAAGGCACAATTCTTTCTATTCTGTTGTCGTAATAAAGTTTTGGGTTACAAAAATAGGACCAAAACAGCATCTCTTCTCACTAAGTCATATCAATGCTTGAGACAAGCATGATTGTCTAAATTGTTGTGAGAGCGAGACTAGCATTCTGCTGAATTCTCAAGAGTATCTAAGGATAACTTTTCAGAATCTGAGTTAAAACACTGACAGCTGTGGCAAAACACACTTCGTGTCATATTAGAAAAGTAATTCAATTTTTCATGGGAGACTCCGAGTTCAAACAAGGTTCATTAAAATTCCAAGTCTAAGGCTATATCACCATTGTGCTCATTTTTTTTAATGAACAACTTAGGGCAAAAAAATCCAAGGTATTCTTCAAAATGACATTGGTAATAATTCTAACACTGAAGATACTGCATATTTTCTAAAAAAATTGATATGTTTTATAAGGGTAAATTTTTTGAGATACAACAAACCTTACAGCATGCAGATTTAATTGTCAATTACAATTAGGAGAGAAAAGTCATCATTGACATGCAACTTTGGAAGAGAATTGAAAGGACAAGTTTACATTAAAAAATCAGACAAGTTGTCTAGAATACTCCCTGGAATCATACACATGTGGTTCATGCTTATTCGTACCAGAATCTTTTGATACAACATTTCTTAGAGTTGTTGTTAAACTGTTGCTGACTTGTAGACATACAGTCATGTATTGCTTAAGGAAACATTTTTTCTCAGGGTCAGACATTACGACGAAGCTACAAAAATACTCAAAAAAGAATTACAGTTCCTAAAAATTAGACAAATGTTCACATGTCATCTGGTAGTATCAAACTTAAAGGAAAATGTAAGACAAAAGAAAGTAAGCAAAAGTTGCAACAGTTACTGTAACTTTTACGAACTAGAAACCAGTACGTAAAGTTTGAAAATCGGACAGTCGATTTCTAACAGTTGACAGCTGAAACAAGTTAATGAATATGTATGACAGCAAGAACAGGCATAACTGAAAATCAAAGTAACTGTTATGAACTGTTAACAAAGACAACAAACATATATTCATAAGAATAAGGATATGATGACAACAGGTCAAATTGAAAAATGCATGCTAAGACTGAACACTAACATTAAGCCATGCATATCCAGAAGCTAGACAGGAAAGAGATTTTCAAAAATAAATCAACACAAAACATGAACTTGAAGCTGGAAATTGCCTGGGAATTGAACTGAAATTAAATTAAGAAGTTAGCAAAGTCATCAAACTAAAAAATCAAAATGAAAATTGGAGATGAAACAGACAGAAAAATGTTACAGCTAGTAGTGAAATTCTGGTAGGTGGTTGATCCAGGAATAATGTCAAACTTTGACTCAACGCACTCCGAGATATATATGAAAGGGAGTATTCCATGTTTTGTCATGCTCTGTAAGGCCATGTTGGTTTGATCACATTGTATGACATTTTCTGGGAACTCAAAAACTGATGCGACCTGATGTGAAAAAAAAAGTTTGGCTAAAAAAATTCCCTTCATCATAAGATCTAAGTGGTGACAGTAAGGTTGATCACAATTAATAACCAAACACAGAGAGAATGGCATGTTGAAAAATAGATTCTTCTTTTTTGCTCTTTCATATCTTCTTCTTTGACTCCAGAACTGGCTTTCAAATTGGCATTCTACGACATATCTGTTTTCTGAAATATGTTTTTGCAATTTACAGCATATATTTGCTAATTGTGCAGCTGAGCTTGTACGATTTACAGTTATGGACGCAAACTTATTTTTTGGAAGCCGATGAAAATTGATACATGCCGAATGTGTCATCATAATTTTTTTAATGAACAAATCGACATGGCCTAAAGAAGAGAAGGGAGGGGGGCATGCATGATCTAATCAAAACTCTGTATTCTCAGTCTCCTAGATTTGCTTGCTACTATAATCAAATGTCAGGCAGATTCACACTCATCAAGTAGCTAATTGTCATGTCATTTCTTATTCGTTGATTGGGTCTGTCACACACCTCCACATCCTCTGATTCCGAAAAACGAACGCTCTTTTTGCGCCCCGGTACCGGACTCGCTCCGGGATCGTCGTTTGGGTTATATGCGAGAAACTCCGCCTTGCAATAGTGAGTTAGTGGAATATCAACAAGTTAGTATTGAAAATATATTGTAACCTGTATCAGAGAACTGATAGTTGAATGTTACTTTTAGTCAGACGAAATTCTTCTAAATGTGAAGTTCTTCTAAAAACCTGAAAAGAATTATAACCATTTAGCACTGAAAACGTAATGTCATGTTAGCTCAGAAAAAGCGTATTAGCTGTACTAGGCCACACCAATCTAATTTGTTGGTTCTAAGATTTAAAAAAAAAGGCCAAGGTTGAAGATTAGCATGAAATTTAAAGTCTTAGCAAAAACTGAAATTTCATAGGCACTGGAAAAATCATGGGTGTAAGATCCAGATTTTCCTCTAAGTTCTCCTTTTTCATCTTTCAAACTTTACAAACTGTGCATCCAGCTTTGCAATCATTGAGATTGCGTCAGATTGTGTTGAATCTTTTCCTTTGCTTCATTTTCAATTTGGACATTTTTCAGAACCGAGGAAATGAATCAGTGTGGCCTAGAGAACCTGAACTTGACCATGAGTGACCTGATCACAGCGATGGAGTACAGGGAGGAATGGGGGAGGCTGGTCGTGTAGGGGTTCCGAGGACGCTCGCCGTAGGAAGTAATGGATTGTCAACTGGAAAAAAGGGTCAATTTTCACAGTCACAATAGGACACACCAAATTCAATTTCTCAGAATGGATGCATTTTTTCTGATTGAAAAAAATACTTGTCATTGATTGAAACAATAAAACTTGAAAGCCATCCACATCCGGGCCCTACAACCTTCTTTCAACAGAGATGGAGGGCACAAAAATAGATAAAAAACATAACAGTGATAACACCGTTTCAGTAGTTTCTTTCAAGATCCTTGGCGTACATGTCTGGCCTCCTGTGGGGGCCGTCCTTCTACTTATAAAACATCCTGCTTCTGGAGAAAATGTAGCTAGAAAAAATTGAAACATTTGAAGCAGGATCTGAATTTAAATGGGTCACACGGTTTAACCACCATTCGGCGTAACACACCAGGACTGAAAATGGTAGTAATTGTCCAAGAAAAGGGGGAATATTTCATCAGAGCATGTGGAGAGCCATTGTAGTACAGCTTTGGTTACAAATAACAAATCTGGCCAACCCTTGGCAAATTCTTCAACCTTTTAAGCAACTTACGGAATCGAGCATAGACAACAATTCTTCCGCATCAAACCTTAGCTTTGAAAAACTTTTCATCCTGTCCATCGTCGAATAATGAAAGAACAACAAAAAATCTCAGAACTTCTTTCCTGCTGAAGAGGAACAACAGTTGTCTACACGGGCGGACCTCAGGACGTTTCAGCAGCGTTCTGGTCTTTGATCAGGATTAATAGCGGAGGGGAAAGAATGCGGTCCTTCCAGTACTTCCAGTAAGAGAACTGCATTTACATTGCATGGCCCATTGGCTCCAGGGCATTATATGTTGCACGTTTTATGATAATGTCTATCAACAACTTTATTCTAGAAGAAGGTTCAATTCATACATTGATTGAACACCCTTACTACATGTTGGTCTGCAGCTAGCTATCTACTACCATTATCATCATCATCAGGCTTAAATAAAGGCGGCTCAATTGGTACTGTAGCAGCATTTCTTCACCCTAGGTCAGAAATATCAATGCTCGAGACAAGTATTGACTTCATTGACCCATTAGGAGAAGCAGGGGTTACGAAGGCTGCTCGGGAAATTCCCTACCCCCCAGGCCGGTCTCCATTGTTAGCCAAGCGGCTCTTCCGCACAAGTGTCAAACTTCTAAAAACAAGATTTTGGGAACGAGTTTGGTGGATTGCTCCATTGTATAAAAGGGGGGGATAGCAAAACAAAACAGACTGCGCACTCGTTTGTGACTTAAAGAGCAAGGTTAGAAAAGTTTGAAAACGCACAATTCATCAAGTACGTTTCACGCTAAATTCCGGGTAGCTACTACGCATTACGTAGAATTTAAGTGCTAGTGGTCAATAACGTTCAACGCAAAATATGCAGATTACGCTCTAAGTTGAATTGGAGTGGTTGGCAACGCTTTACGCAAAATTAAAACGGCTCATTACGCTCTACGTATAAGGGCATGCAGCCCCCATTAATTTCTTACAAAATTATGAGAATCAAGATATTGAATTGGTGTGGCCTTATGTCATGGTTTATTCAATCATAACTATGATTTAAGTATGGGCGACTATGTGTATTCAATATTTTTCTCCATACATCAATCTTCAGATGTTGTTGTCCAACCTAAAAAGACGAATAATTTGAAAGTTATCAAATTAAAACATAACACATTGATTGACATCTCCACACTTAAGCTCTGGTCGTAAACCTATAAATCATTAGTCAATAAACATGTCAAAACATGGCAAAACAACAAACATACACATTTCAAATATGTAGGGTGAGGTGTACGATACAAATGTTTGTTTATTTCCAGGACCTGAAATATGCACTTGAGTTACATACACAAAATGTTACAACATTTCCAAACGTGTAGACAGCAAGTTACAGTAAAGCATCTAAAACACAACATTCGTTTCGAACAAATAACATTTTGACAACAAAGATCAACACACATCAACAGATACACAGACATGACAAACAATGCAGGTATCTTTTATAAGACAGTAAAATACACTTTTTACAAAATGAGGAAAAAGCACAATGAAATTTTTTGTCAAAAAGCTACATTTTATATGAAATAAACAGTTAGTTACTTCATCTTATTCTAGCACAAATTAGTCTTAGTAATAATGATATGCATTTTTTCATGCTCAAGTTATGAACGGCTTAGGTCCAACTGTCAAAATTTTACAGATAAACTGTCATCTTGAAGTATCAAGCATGTCCTAAAAAGTAGCTTGTTTTTCAGAAATGTTCCAATAAAAACATACATGTTTAAGGCCAGTTGTGTTTAGAACAGGTGTGTTAAGAACAGGTGTGCTGACGTTACCTGTACATCGTTAGGCGTGGCAGGTTGCGGCACCTCCCCGGGGGTTCCCGCGGGGGAGGGGTCAGGTACTTCAGGATACAGCTGGTCAGATGATGGTGGCGCGATTCCTTCAAAGCCTGAGGAAAACACAAGAAAATACAGCACTCTATGAATAAAAAGACACAACCAAGTGATATATTCATTCCGATGTTTCGGTGACCGTCTGCCACCCGACATCAGCAATGTTGCCTGGGTGACCAGTGTGTATTGCTGTGTTGCAATTTCAATATAATTGAAATAAAATAAAACTTGTTTGCGATTGCATAACTGGTAAATGGCAAGAGACTCCCAAATTCCTAGAGTCAACAGAGTCAACATCCCTTAGGAGTGAGGAATCAGTATAAAAATTGCCTTTTTCCAAGAGCACAACATTGGGACCTGCTAAGGATTTTAACCCAGAACCTCTAGATTTTGAGTTAACTACTTTAACCACAATGGGCAACACAATCTACAATGTCATGTAGGTGAGACATCCAGATTTGTTTAAGTAACTACATTTCAATGAAATCTAAAAACATGATAATCTACCAAAAAAAAAATCGAGACATGTTATTTTCCCTTTCTGTGCTCTGAAACTACCATCATTATAGAGAGTAGACAGGTTGTTAGTATGTTGGATAAGCGCCAGCCCTAGGACCATGTCCCCAGGCAGTGGTTTCAACATCGGAAATCTGGAAATTTGCCGGGATTTCAGTCAGAAAAACAAGTCTGAGGATTACCCCAACCCACAGACTAGACAGGGAGGAAGGAAGATTTAACAGCAAGGAAGTTCATGATGAGAATGACCTTTGTCTACTGTAAATCCATATTGTGGTCAGTAATTTTAGCGGTTGGGGGAAAAGGGAGTAGTTCACTGTGCATTTGACAGGGGGAACAAACATCACTGTCCCAAATGTTAGAGATCAAATATTTGCGATGATGAAATTTTAGTGGTTGACTTAGTAGTGACTGTTAAAGTAGTTAAAATAAAAGTTATCAAGAATTACAATTATATCTAACATGGGTTTAGGCTTGGAAAAATTGAAACATTCTGTTTCTGATCACAGGGAGGGTCCTTTGCTAGCTAGGGTCGGTTTGGTGACCAGAAACACAACATTTTTCCTTAAGGCATGACCAAAATGCAAGTTGGACAACTGAATCATGACAAGCATGACAAAATACACATGTCACTTAGTGACACACAAATCTGTTGTTATGAAATAATAACACTTAGGATGGGAAATATTTGATATCTATCCATATCTCATTTTTCCATATGATGTTCATCCATTTTATGTTGAAAAGGACCTTGATAACTGAGACGAAAGTAAATTAATAATAATCATACCATACATGTGCAGGAAATAATGAATGTAATGAGTCAAGCATACATGTATGATATCGTAAAAAAGATCGGTAGGAGGGACAAAATCTAGAATTTTCTTTCCGTTAACGTTAGTGCGCAATAGTTCTACGTGATAACGTCACTATCTACCAGATGTGTTTTTATGACCTACTGAGAGCCAGCATTCCAAGAACACGGAAAATCAATAAACTGACTGATATACTCTTGCCACAGTCATACTGTCGATCAACATCTTAGTCACTAGTCTTAAACTTGGAGTGACTAATTCTGAGATTCAGTATCAGAATTATACTGCAGAAATCTTCAGATTCAATCATATGATTATGATATAATATGAAACAATGATTTTGAAGACTGATAAATTACGTTAGGCGTGGTATATGCCCTAGTTTTTTGTGTATTGGGAGTCATTCAAAGTCAAGATAATTCTAGGACAACATGAACACTACATGCACAAGGTCAATTATATAGCATTGGTATTGCAACTAGTTAATAGACAACTTTGTTTAGAAAAAGGTCTACCATTATCTTTGACATCCTTACTAGTAGGGTTTGACCAAAAATACTGTGTACAATCATCATTTCTGTACAGTAATTCTGACAAAAACAACTGAATTTATAAAATCTAAACATTGTCAAGTACAACATAGATAATGTTATACTAGCGACAAACAATTTGCATGCAAAACATTTGACTCTTGCAATGATTCATTGTCTTCTTTAGTCTTAAAGCCTGGATACTTTAAAATTCTTTATACCAAGAAATAATGAATTGTTGAGCATCATTTTGGCCTGAAAATGTTCCTGTGAATATCGATTGATCCCTAAAAATGATAAAAGTGATTGAGAGGGCACCAGCTGTATTGCTACTGAAAATGTCATTTTGAGCTTACAGACTTGTCGGGCAAACAATTTTCCTGCAGTGTGACGTTGGCTTAAAACGATTATTAGTGATACAATATCATGACATATTGATATTCTGAACTGCCCTTAACAGTTCCAGAAACCTTAAGTCTATGTCAAATAGCCCTTATCAAATTATCCGTCCAGCCAGACAACATAAAAACCTCATTATAGCTGAGAATAACATCAAGAGCAGCATTCTGGAGTAATAATGCCTTTGCTTGTGGTTACAGTTAACATAATACCTTGATAAAATTATCAGTTTTAGCAATATGCTTTTGTGTGTCATATTTGTATTTCTCAACTAGAACTGTACAACTACAACAAAATTATTCTTCTAGAATTTTCTATGTTATGCATAAGGTATCATATTTGATATTTGCTGTTTATCGTCTCTGGCACATTAAAATGCCAAACAATAAATACATTTAAAAGAAATTAAATAACAATACATGAAATATTTTGTAGAATTTGTCCCAATAATCATAAATCCATGATTACAACACATCTATAATTTACAAATACTAAAAAAACAAATTTAAAAAATAACTCAAAAACGAAATCTTACTCTATATGGACATACAATATTTTTATCACAATCATACCATAGTTTTCAAATCAGAATGATCTGGACTTTATATTCCTTGTTTAACAATAACAAAATGGTGCCCCCCTCCCCACCACACAAAGGAAACTACACGTTACATGGCATGCATAAAAATGAATGACATCGACACCACATATCTCAAAACCCATATTGCGCAAATATGGCCTACACTTCAAAAGACGTGCATAAATTGAGCACTCCAAAAATTCAAATGGAGGTCAACATGCAATTTACCAATCCCTAGGGACGTCTAGAAACATGGGCCGATCATGATAAAAACAGCAACGCCTTGAAATCTATTATTTCAAATTTTCACCCTCATAATTGGAACATATTCTGTCACATCTAAGCACTAATGCTCTAAAATATTGCAGATTTTAATGAAATAATGTAGCACATTTGGTGCAATAATTGACAAGAATTGCTTATAATCTAGTATTCGGAGATAAACGTTATGTTATGAGTCAGAAGAAAGCTGTATAGGGAGTGCTGGCTTACCAACGCAAAAGTCCCCATTTTGCATGACTCCGTCGGCAAAGCGTTGCCCGCTTTTCGCGACCGTGACACACTGTTCCTGCTTGTAGAAATGTATATACATACTTAGGTCCGCCAGCGTGGCGTTTAAATAGCACGCCCTGTTTTCGTCTGGAAAAAAGGGTGGGGAGGGGTCCGTCCCCGCATTTACATGACGTCCTCCATCTTGGATGCTGCGTTACCGCGCTGCGTAGAAGTCATCATCCTCCCGAGTGATCTCATTGGTGCGTCACGCGCGGGGGCCGTGTTGAAATGTGGGTGCCTGTTATTGCCGCAGACGGATGCCGGCCTGCATGCAAAAATGATTGGCTCACCCTGCGCATAAAAATGGCCGCTGGAAGCTAATTGAGGAAATTTGCAATGCCAATGGCATGCGCATGCAATTTATATCTTAGTATACCACAGCAAATTAAAATTTCCACACAATGTTGATATAAAATACTCTCACAAATTCTCATTTTTGATTTGTTATCTTTTTTCCTCCTGGAAAATTCCATTATGCAATCTGTGAATGGACTCAGCACAGGAGAATGAAATTAAATCCCGGCCAATGAAAATTGATGCTGGTGATTGGTTGCTATGGTGACAGGAGGGTCCTGAGGGAGAGAACATCTGCACATGTGTCTGTCAATTTCAATCAACTGTTAATGAACTGTATGATGGGAATTGGGGAGGGAATCTGGACTTCTGCGGGTTCATATCTTTTTATAACAAGCACCTACATGTACATATGAATTATAGTAAGAATATATTCTAAATACATTATTTTATTTTCTTGCAATATGATTCAAAATACAAGGCTTATATTCTTTTACCTTGCAACATTGCAATTTTTTTAAATACATTTTTGGGCATTCTTATAGTATTTTATGAAATTTGAAGATGTACAATTTAGCCATGTTATGTTTTAAGTTGATACAAAATGTGAGGAAGCTGAATTCCTGCTCCATTATGACAAAAGCAAAAAATATTTGTTACAAAAAAGTCTTCATATTTTAACATCAATGATTGCTAATGTCATAGAAATTATAGACTTATTGTTACAGATGTAGAAAATATGCAAAAAATACACCAGATTCCAATCTGATTCCAATCTGAACTTATAAATCAATTAGTAATCAAAATCAGAACATGTTTTGCGCCATTCTCAATCTTTTCATGACGTTAGAGCAAATTGCAAAATTACTGTTTTACAAAGTATTGATAGGATTCAAATTACATCATCATTTATTAACAACCTCATAATAATTATTGTGGTACAGTCTTTTACAGTGTATACTGTACATCATGTACATGTACATTTTGTACATGTTCATCTATAAGCAATAAAGAATGTTATAGCATGTTAAATTTTCCAGTACAATATTTTTTCTAAGCTTGTTGACTGTATTTTCAGCAAATGCCACCACAAGTCTGTAGACAGCAAAGTAGAAATGGTGAGGTCATGTCTACATAGGACAAAAGAGGTGAAATCCACAAGGACTCAGGGCTCGAAATATCTAATCTACATATGCAGGTTAGTGCAGATACACGAAAAATTGTAGTTGCATTAACGACATGGAAAAAGTTTGGTGTGACAGGCCGTTCAGTGTAATACTTATAACCAGCTACTGCCGCGCCGCGTGCCTGCAAAGCTGGTGCGTTATGCCGAAGGGCGGTTATACTGGCTATACAGATACCTAACCAGTACTGCGTACAGTATACAGTCAAACCTGTGCGGACAAATCTGTACAACTGGAGGTGACCACACACAATGTAAGAACCACCTGGGCAATGTGACCACTTTTTAAAGTTTTTGTTAGGTAATCGTTTCCACTGACACAAGACTTATGAATTCTGACAATTATAAGTGACCACCTGTACACACAGACTAGATTTTATTGGTCAGGACTGTCAGTGGCCTTCTTGGACAGTTTTGACTGTACAAAATGTTTATCTAGTGTATCGTGTATGTGGATTCTTGTTTACCGTTGTACTGATTGTACCAGATGCGTAAAATGTTGAATAAAGAATTTGGTTGACCAGAATAGTTTCAGAATCTATAATCTAAGTCTCAAACATTGAGTGATAAAATACCCACCTTCATTTATGGCTGCATATCCAATTAAGACGCAGTTTTTCTGGAGATGGTCTGGAGAAGGCATTTCTAGTAACTGTACTTAATCATAATCCACTATAGGTCCTCTGACGCCGCCAGCACCTGACCATGTAGTACTCAGGACAAGAACGCGTACAAGTCCAACCTATCGCTAAGATACCGAAACTTTCCTACATAATCCTGTCAGTAATAAACAAGCTTTCATCTCAAATACTTTTCATATCAGGTGAGGTCTATGTAAAATAATTTATGATCGACCTAAACACACGATTATCGGTCCCAATTATTTTTCAGACCAAACTTTTTTAGAGTGTACCCTCGAGATAGTACGGGAACGAGACCGTAACTGCTTTTTCTGGTGGAGTTGAACAGGAAAGAAGGGAAAAACATGCAACAATGACCTTTATCATTGTAAGTCAACAAGTAATAGAATAGATGATGTATTTTCACCTGTGTTACAAATGTACATACGGTTGGTTGCTTGGTTAATTAGTAATCAGGAAAACAAAACAAGACTACAGTAGCAAGTTTACATAACCCCCACCTTAATGTTTGGATTGGAAAGTTCAAGGGAGTATGCATGGGGGGATCCTGGTAACACTTAGCGGCAACTGTAGGAGGGTCGGCAACGCTTAATGGTAAATTCAGGAGGACATTCAATGCTTAATGGAATGCTTTTTAAAAAAGGTTCCGGGAAGAAATTCATTGGATTGTTCCATTGTATTCATGGGGCGTCTGGAAAAAATAGTCCGTGAATGTCAACATAACCTGACGTTCAATTGTGACTTTTGGGCAATCTGGCGTTCTGGCATGCAACATGAAATAATTTGTCAATAACGCTTAACGAAGAATTCTGGAAAAAAAGTAGCGTCCTATGCAGAATTAAAGCCACCAATTAAACCTTACTTAGTCTAATAATTTCCCAAAAATGCTTAATATTGAATTAAAGAGGGTTGGTTCAATTAATGGTGAATAAAATCTCCCTATGTCTAGATCTCACAGAAAAAGGCACGCAGACCCGCACAGAAATGTTTATTTAGACTGGAAAGTTTCAACTTTTAGAAAAATTATGTAAGCTATGAACTCTTTTATACCATTTGAAATAACAGATGGAATTGGCAAGAGAGCCAGCAGCTTTCTGTTTACCTATCAAAGTATGTATTGATTGGACCATTGGGAAAACCTTGCCTGCCATCATACATAATGTATTACCACTGATTAGGTGCAGTCTCCAGTAAGCAGAGCCACCTAGTGATGATTATAACAACTACAAGTACAAAATGTGTACTACAAATATTTACATCAAATATAATCAATTCACAACATATGGCCAGCAAGATTTGAAGAACCAAAAAACAAGTTGGAATATTAACTGCAAAAATGGAACAGTTAGAAATGATGATTTTGGAAACTCAAGTGAATTTTCTGCTCCAATATTGACATTTACTTAATTACTTACATAAAACTCCTATAAGTACTAACAACGTTTACAGTCCTTAAAAGCCACATTGTGTACCAAACACCCTTCAAAATGTTTTTATAACTCCTAAAAGCTGTAAACTTCATTTTCATCGATCCAAGAAAACTAGGGCATACAGGAAATGCAAAGGTCCCTAGTAATGAATTAATCCAATTAGGAAAGCAGACCTCTAATTGGACCACAACAATCAGGGTGAAAGCTTCTCCTCACTGTCAATCAAGCCTCCCTTATCAAATTTCAGCAGCACTAACACCACCTTTGATTTGATTACAGCCAAAAAAGTGGCAAAAGATGCTTTAACTTCAGCTGGGTTCCTTCCTGTTACTGTTAGTACACATGTTACATAGACAGCAATATAACAGAATGCTGAAAACTTAACATACCAAATTTATATGAAAATACATTTGTACGTTACAGTAGCTAAATGAACATACTGTAGACACACAAACAATTCAAATCTTTTATCTATAATTTAAAAAGTCAGCAAAAGTGTACGCAGAAAAATCAAGATATGGGTTGGAAAATGATGACTCTTATATACAGTACTGTAAATATTGAAATGTTTGCTGTGGTTTTATTTTGCCGTTTTTGCAAAATCATGACACTGCGTATATGCAAAATGTTTCAACCGTGAACTTAAAACACAGCGAAAACTTCCTCTTCTATTCGCGAAATTAAATGAATTTACAGTAGTTGGTAATTATCGCTGTCAGGATTTTATCCAGGTATGCCAGTGTGAATTTTAAAAGATGGGTACCAGAGATAATTATGATGTCTGTTTCTCATTATTTTGTCTTCATTTAGATCAGTACATTATCCAGTATAAGGGACTAACCATAATGTCTATAAAGGGTGTATGAGAAACCTCAGTGGTACATTAAATGACCGTTGTTCATTCTTTCAATATTTTCCATAACTCTTTTGATTATAAATGTACTTTTAAGGTTGCATGGCTGCTTCCAACACTGTAACATATTGGGTTGGTCCTAACCTTTGACCAGCATAGAAACCTCACTAGGGAAAACTAGTATTCCAACCATTCTAAACAGCCCGAATTCTTTTGCTGATAAGATGGCTTATAGCCTGGGTGTTGGCCTGGTTAGTTTTGTTTTCTGACTGTAACATTTATAGTCTGTGGAGGGGAATATTGAGTCGAACCAGGACTGTCTCCAGGACCTGTCCCTCCTTCCTGGGGTGGAAATTTGCTTGTAATGGGATGAACAAGTATGGCATGAAGTGGATGAAGAAGTACATTGTATGTTATGTGCTTAAAATGCAAGATTTAACAACAAAAATTGTCAACAAATGAAGCTAGAGACCGCTCTGAATCAAATGTAAACAAACCTGGCTTAAATCATATCAGGTGTATTTGCAGCCAGTGCCACAGGCAGGTACCCAATGTGTAGGGTAATGAGGCTGTTCTGCCATCCTGTTTTATTGAGTTACATTTCTGATACTTCGGGCACTTTCTCTTAAAACGGGGTCACACAAACAATGATCTGGACTTCATGACCTGCAACTCATGAAAATGTATTTTCTTAAAAATATGAACAGACTAGTAAATAAGAGGTCTCTTCCCCCCCCCCCCCCAACCCACTTAATGGAATAACCCTGGTCAAAAAACACAAAGTTGTCTAAAATTTGACCCCTTGAACTGTCTTTAATGAAATAACCCTTCAGCACAGTGTTTGAAACAAAATTAGCACAACCTCCAGTGGAAATTTCCGAGTCCTAATGTGACTCACACAGACACCCACCTCAAGTGACTGTATGCACATTGTATTTACGGCTGAAGAAGAATGAATACACCTTATGTACACTGCCTTGGGCCTTGACAATGCGTAGGCGTATAGTCAGCTGACGTCACAAAATACCAGCATGGCTAGTTAGGGTGACCAGCCTACAAGTACAACACAAACATCTACTGAACACCTCTCGCCCTTTGGTCAAATAAAACGTTATCTTATACACGAAGTAAAGGTTGTAACAATGTATACTGTAAATTCACATATTTTCACAGGGATTTGATTTTGCAATAGGAGTAAAAAGGACTGTTTTTTAAAAACTTTTTCGCTGTAAATTTGAAACAAAACCGTAGCACACACAAAAAAAACAAATTTAGAGAGACACCACGAAAATAAAACTATCGCAAACATTTCAAGATCTACAGTAGCCTGTAATGCCAATTGCGGTGAAATGTTGTACTATTCTATCAATGATGTACCTCTAATTACACATTAGAGGTAAAGGTACGTCATTGATAGAATAGTACAACATTGTGTTTGAACACCTTTTTCACACCTCAATACTCCAATACAATACTTTCTGTAGAATGTTTCAAGTATTGTTTGCTATACTCGAGGCCGATGTGTTTACACATGTACATGTAAGTACTACTTGTAGGGCTGGGGAAAAATTAAAGAAAAAGTTCTGGCTACAAATGATCTGCATCAAAAATCTGTACAGAAAATAGACACAGTTGTATCACACACACAACATAGAAAACATCAGAATTTTCACAAAAACTTCTTGAAGCTGCTATATATAAGCTGTAAATAATGGCAACAATTACATTCATTTTTCAGAGAATGAGACTAAAAACAACACTGTCTTTCACCCTTTGTCTTGTAAAAATGGAAAAAATACTTTCTATGGACCAATCTTGTAACAGCTTCATGCCAAATGAAAGCATGCAAATCACATTTACACACATAATAGCCACACTTCTATGGACCCACTTATATGTAAATGTTCCATAGCATGGCAATACTTCATGAACTGCACATGAAATTCATGAACTGCACATGCAAACATTACATGCATATGTACTGTGTAAAAAGTCTATCGTGTTATACTCATAATACTGTCTTTATTTTCCTTAGAATGCCACATGTTAAGTCGACAACAAATTCATTGATACATGTACCTCTTTCAAGTGATTTTGTGAAAAGTGGTTCTTCTTTAAACTACTGGTGCAAGTCATATGACAAAACTGGTTGTTTTTCCTCTTTTCTGGCTGGCATGTCCCAAGTGAGGTCATGCCCCAAGAGAACTTACTAACACAATTTACACTACTGTCAATCTTAATGTGTCTTACAGTTACTTCTGCTACAAGCAATGCTGGCTGGGCTATGACATGTACATGTATATCATATTGAATCATTGAAGTACTGTATAGTCAAGTAGGACAGAGATAATGACTTTGGAAAAAGAATGCATTTTCCTTAACTTGTTTTGGTAACTTAAAAGCTTAAAAGCCCTGCTAGTAATGGGTCAAGGATTCATTTTTGGGTCAAGGATTCATTTTGCAATTATCTAGTCACATGTAAGGTACAGTATCTAATTGTAAAGGAGGTTCTTTAACCTTCTTGATAGGGTGGAGCACATTCATACATGATTAACCATGCTATCTGCACAAGCTTCCTCAAAAAAGGGTTAATGTAGCTGAAACTCACAAACTCTGACAAAATTTATACATGTTTTGTGGTAAATTTCTTACCTTAAACACACTTTCACATCTTATATTCTTATATTTCCTAAGATTTCATCCGTAACACATAGAAGGATACATGTAGAAAATAACTTCAAAAGAAAAATGCTTCCACACTCCCCCTCACACAAATTCAATGGAACGGCCCTAACCTTGAAAGGTTATTGCCCTCATCAAGGAGCCTGCATTATATTTACTGTAAATGCGCATGGTTTTTATTTAACACTAAGGGGAAAATGGAGTGTTCACGGTGGCTTTAAGTTTGCGGCAGTGCTTTACTCACATACTGCTACAGTATTGGACGAAAATGTTCGCGGTGGTTTTAAGTTCGCAGTCAAACGGTCGCTGCGAAAGCCGCAAACATAAAACCATCGCGAACAATTCTGCATTTACACTATCGCTTGTACATCTTATTTTACATTGTGACAAGTATAACATACATCTGAGTCGTTGTGTATATTCTTTACATACAAATTTTCACAGGAACTCAATTCTGAGGTGAGAATAAGGGGAAAGGAGGTTTTAGTGGCGTTTTAAATTTGTGAATTGTGGTTGATGCAATTAAGATTCCTGTTGTTCAGCAATAATACATTGGAAACGCACACTTGTGGTGCCATGAATTAGTGGTAGAGGGGTAGTAGCAAAAAAACAAAAGCAAATTGAAAACCACCGCGAGCATTTCAATTTTTACAGTACTAGGAAAACCTGTTGGGCAAACATATTAGTATTTAATCATAAGGAATTAACTGTACAAAATGTCAGACTGCAATAAAATGTTGACCTGACACATTTGAACTGAGTGTCGGGGTGAAAATTTGGAGACAAATAACAACAACAACATCTTTTCTTTGTAAATAGCATTGCAAAGATCTTTACAATATATGTAACTACTATATAATGCACATGTATCAGTATATACAGGGATCTCCACAGAAATATAGAGCAGGATGGGGGGGAGGGTGCCAAGCATGTAAGATGCGTGGCTTGAGGTCTGTTGCATTTTGCCTTTTTCAGACACAAATGCAGCTTCAGCTTTACATCTTGTCTACAATTAATGAAATCTTGTGTTTTGAGCAAAACTACTGGGGAAATATTGGAAGAACATCCTAGCTTTGAAAACCAACATGATGGAGCTGGGATGAGAACAGGATGGAGGAGCGCCACTGTTCCATTCTTTAGGGAGATCCCTGATATAGATAACTGATATGCCCAGATCTTGTAATGTCATGATCTGATTTCTAATACTAGCTGGAAGGTATGTTCACAACAGAGCATACATGTAAGAGACAAGAGAAAAGAGTAGGGTTTGTTTACTCAAAGGATAAACAAGCAAACAAAAAGGAGGGGCAGCAATGGTAAACTTTTGTTGTAGGCAGAAACGATTAAGATGTCTGAATAGCAAAGTAAACAAGTAAACAGGGCTTTACTCAGTCAACTATTACAAATCACATCTAGGTAATGCTTTACACACATACAGACAGGTTTTTTCTGATGAAGAGTTACATGTAATGTTTCAGGGCACGAAATACTGGGTGCAATATGTCACGATAGACTAGTGCCACTACGACATAGATAGTTGCATATGGTGCATACATCAAGGTAATATTGTATACTGCAAATTCTTGACATTTAAGTGACGTGAAAAATAATAAAACTTTCATTGTTTAGAATTCTAGAGTTAGCTATAGAATATCATATTCAAGCTGTTAGGTAAATGACATTCTAATTTCTACTCTATTTTACATGTATATTGTGCACCACAATTTTTTCTGTGCACCTAAATTTTTAGGTTAGGTGCACCATGTGTTTTCTGTATCCATATAGCCAGTTTAAAGGCCCTTCGGCGTAACATATCTCCAATCAGCGTAACACAACCAGTGTTCACATGGTATGAATGATGTAAACAACTTCTACCTAATCAACAGTATCAAGTTTAGGTTTCCCAAAACAAACTAACATCTGTATCTGTATCTGTATAGCCGGTATAACCGCCCTTCGGCATAACACACCAGCTTCGCAGGCACGCGGCGCTGCAGCAGCTGGTTATATTACACTGAACGGCCTGAAACTTTGATATTTTTTTGCCAACAAAGAGAGATCTAAGTCTGGCAACTGGAAGTTAATGGGTATGTGGAGTAGGTTAGAAGTTAGAACAAATGCATCAAAAGCCACTACAAATATTGATATTCTCAATAAACTATTGACAGAATAATACACAATATTGTATACACCCATACTCGCATAATAAAACCTATACGAAAGTAAATGAATTTACAGTATTTCTGACTTCAAAACCAGATGTTATACAAAATCAAAGTTAACTGAAAATTTGTCATGTGTAACACAAAAAGTAGCTTACAGCCAATGAAGAATGATATACAGTAACATGTGACTACTCTAGACTACGTATACTCTGAAAGCTGACTCTGAATGTTAACCTCTGTGACTAGTTTTTCTGAAACAGTGGAAGACAAAACAGACCCCCACTTTTTCTGTAATGTGCGGGTTCTGTGATGTTACAATTAGAGGAGAGTAGTTCTATTTTTGTCCGTAGACATGGAGAAATTAGGATGGAATTTGGTGGCCTCTTCGTGATTGTAGAAGAGACTATTTTATATGAGATACCAAAACCAGTAGTTTTGCTGTAGTACCATAACAAGCAACTAGGGGGCTGAAAATCTAATTTTTTTGAGGTCTCATCATGAACTACCCACCTACCAAATATCAAGACAATCCATCCAGGCATTCTCAAGTTATGCTTTTCAACCATATACATACATTTACACACACACACGTATACAAACGCTACCAAAAACATAACCTTCTTGGAGAAGGTAATAAGATCATAATAAAATCACAAATTTTACAAAGTTCTAACAGATCTAGTGATCTGGGTAACACTAACAGTAACAGCAAGGAGGTTAAATATTGGTAGTAACAGTAGCTTTTTATTTCAATTAGGTACGCATATTCATTACAGAATTTTGTCACTTTATACTATCACAGCCAGCCAGGCACCAACAAGATCAATACATTCGTCAACTTGATTGTGAAGTACAAAGCCACATACATGATAATACATGTAAGGCCAATTACCCAAATTAGCAGTTATAAAGGTCTGCTACTGATACTTAACAAGACAATGTACATCTACTTTTCAAGACAATTGTATACTAGGTAGTTCACATTCAGGTGAATTTCAGATCAGACTTAATTAAAAGATCAAAGACAAATTTGTCTGCCTGTAGAAAGAAACCGTATAAAACTAGAGGGCTAGAAAGCCAGACAAACAGTCAAGCAGAGCTAGCCATGGTGCGAGGTGTCTTTGAAAACAGCAAGGAGGTTAAACATAACCTCCTTGGAAATAGTAACCAATTAGGGAAAAGTGGAGGAGAGCTACCCATGATGCAAGTTTTCATTGGAAAGAGTTACCAAACAAGTAAGTGTAATTTGTATTGATGTCAAAGTGGATGAATTTTACAATGTATTATGTAATGCCCATGTTGTAACTCGTAAAGTAACTGCTATAAAAATCTTTGTATTGAAGGGCTCAGAATTCATTTTTGGGAATAGGTGCACCGGTGCATTTTACCTGACATTTTACTAGGTGTACAGAAAAAAAGTTGGGTGCACAACAGAAGATAAAGTACCGGTAAAGTGCTAGCAAAACCTCATAACAGACCTTAGTGCCTCTCTTTAGAGGGTAAATTGTGAAAAATATCTTTCATACCAGTATACAATAATACAAGTACACTTTTACATTATGTAACCCTATCTATCTGTCTATACAAATACAGTATCCAGGTGTACCCAAAGTAAAAAAAATTAGATGCACAGCTCAAAAAAAAAGTGAATATGCAGTCATATTTCGACTCTTGTTGCTTGGATTATACTTTATAGTGGTCTTTGCAGATCAGAAATCATCAGACTGATTAGTTCTAGGAATCATGTTTGATTTCTATGAATAAATGCCTCACAAAAAGTTACAGAATTAGCAATCAATCTTTTTACCCTGGCCTAAGGATTTTTAACGAATTCGCCAAAAATAATTACTCAAGCAACTGGATAAGATTTTGATTGTTGATTGTAACGGATTGCCAAGTTTAAGCCCCAAATTTCTTGTTATCATGATAAAGCCTTTACCTTGAACCTTGAACGAACCTTTACACTTAATTATACCTTGTTTACTCCAATGTATAGTTCCTACGAGCAAAATGCTAAATAGATGTCATAAGTATAAGAAAGCTGGAAGAACAAACTGGAAGAAACTACACTACAGCGGATTCAAAGTATTAACTAATCTTGGATTTAGATAATCTGACAAAAGGATTATACAGTTATACTAAATCAACAATACCATGAATACCCAGTAATCTCCATACACACAAATAACAACACAAACGCATTAGCAACAGTCAGCATCGTGAATAATTACAATGCTGTCATGATAAATAATATATCAGGACTTAGTTCTGCTAATAAGACACACATGTTTGACCAACACCGTAAATTCATTTATTTTCGCTGGGACTACATTTTGCTGTAGAAGAGGAAATGAGGCTTTTGCTGTGTTCCAAGTTTGCGGTTGTACAACTTGTACAATAGTTATTATATTAGTAATACATAAGGAAATTATGCATATTTGCGGTGTCATGAATTTGCAGTGGAGAAGTCACCACAAAGATAAAAGCACTGCGAAGATTTCAAGATCTACGCTAATTTGAATGGGGAACTGTTACTGTCAGTTTCTTTGCTACTGCAAAAATTACATTTATATAATTGTAATCATCATATATAACGTTATATGTATATAATAGAACTTAAAGCCTTAGCAACATTCTATGTTTAAAAAAGGATGAGAAAAAACTATTTTTGCAACAACATTTTTTACAATTTTTTCTTCAAAACAGCATTCAGCAACTTGATTTTAGATTTTCGATGTTCCAAGAACCAAGAACTAATATGAAAATGTAAACACTAAACAGATCGAATTCCCTATGTGTCCAAGGGACAAATTATGCAGAAATGTTGCTGATAAAAATCTATAAATGTCAAACTCCCAAACCCCATTTTTAAGATATCCAAAAACATCAGATCCAAGTTACAAAATACCGTTATTAGAAACACCACTTGTTGTTATGCAAACTCCCAAAGAACGCTACGATCCAAAGACATGCGGCCTTCAGATAAACACATGTTTATGTACCACAGCCCCCTACTGGTAAGCAAAAACACCCTTGTCATTCTAAGTAAACAATGATTATTTTGAAGAATCAAGTTCACACATTGCCCCCCTCCCCACTCTATACAAGAAAAACATAGCGTTCCTAGACATACTTCAGTGTTTGTGTCTGTAGATATTGTAAAGGAGGGGTAAGTCCTTACCTAACGGTTGAGGGGGGTAGGCAGGCCCTCCTGTCGGCTGCATCTCGAACCCAATCGGGGGCGGGTGGGCCGCGCTAGGGTCCCCGGGCCCGATGTACCCTCCGCCGCCGCCGTATCCGCTCGCCATGGCTTGATCCTCGGGACTAACTCTATTCGGTGTGGTATAATAAAACTGCATCCACTACACTGGGAAAACCGCCCAGCTACTTGTGGGTTAAAGTACACACACTTAAAAGAGAGAACGCCCTAGAAAAACAGAGAAATCTTAGGCGTACTACGATCGATAAAAAAGGATGTCTCTTTCCTCTGATGTTTTCAACATGGCCGAAAATGCAAACAAGAAGGGCGTGGTCGGGATGTGGGGTTAAAGGTCACGGGACGGCACGTTGTTGTTGTAAGGGTGGGCTGCATTTTGTTGTCATGGCAACAGGACGAGGTTGCATATGATCATATCCTGTAGTGCATTATGTAATAAGTTTAAAACTATTTTTTCTAAGGAAGGATCTCTGATGTTTTCAATATAGCAAAAATATGCAAATATAGAAGGGTGTGGTCGAATATGTGAGGGCAAAAGTCACGGGACGGCCCGTGGTTGGTTGAACTTGTCATCATTGCGTGGGCGGGGCAGTATTTGGTTGCGATGGTAACAGGGTGCGGGTATTGTATCATATCCTGAACATCTTATGACTGTATTGTGTAATATCTTTTTCTCCGTTCCAACATAACTTAAGATAATATTTGGACCGAATTTAAGATGAATGTGTTTTTAGTGACACACATAGCATTTTAATTTTTTAAATAATCACCAAGCAGATGTTGGTATTAAAGAAGATCGTGTCGCCTTTTGGTTGACCCTTTTTCTTTTGGCAGCCACAAAATGTTACAACTTTTGCCGCCAACATCTGCTTGGACATTAGATACTAGTATTCGTCCAGGGCAAGGTGGTTTCTAAATATATGCATGGTAACAGTTGATACCACTTGATATAATGTTCATATCAGTGTTATATATAAACGTTACAGTATAAAAACAGACATATAATCTCTTAGTCTGTAGACTGAGCTAAAATCCAGGGACGTCGATAGCAACACACATGTTTAAGTCACTAGTACAACATCTGCGATCCATCGACAACGTTTACATGCTTTACATGCATACAGTAACAAATCCAGGGTCCAGTTTCAAAGAGTGCGTTGGAAGAACACTTACCAAGCGGTTAAGCCCACTTGAGCCACGCCAGGACAATCCGTCCAGCGGTGTACAGCCAGTTGGGACCGTTAGAATTTGAACTCCTCGCCCAACCCCAAATTTCTGCTGAGATACGGACTGTTCATTGCGATGGCACAAACGATTGCGTTTCTTTGAACGATGATATCTTTAACAGTAGAGACAGGGCGGTCGCTACCCTACCCATGTACCCGCTTAAATCAAATCAGGTTCTAAGGAACGAGGAAAAATCGAAGACAATCATATTTTCTACACAAAGACAACAGGAAACTCAGACCATGTAGAATCGATCCCAATACAAGATTGTCCAAAAGGAACGCTTAACATTATTTTATTATCGAGGCGCCCTTTGGTATTTTTGGAAGAAATAAAGGAGCCGGGAAGATTTTATCCTGTTATGTCATAGCATCGAATTAAGGCATCAAATCATTAATATTATGATTTTATATATTTTCCCCATGGACGTGAAATATTTCATATTTTTATTTGAGTAGGTCTTCAAAATATCCAACTCTTGAGCAACGGTTGCATACCGTGACGTGAGCCAAAATTCATTTTTTATGCTTTCTTCAAAGCTGGCAACATAATACAGACGAAGCCACTTAATTGCACCTCGGATAAACGCACACAAACGTTTAATTGCACCGAATCCCAAAATACCAAACCGGTTCCCATTCACTGCATTGTTAGTGACTCCGCATATCTGCACCGCTCATTGTCACCAATGCTGGATAACTGCACCAAAATCTTTAAAAAAATCCTCGACAAGTTAACTAAAAAGGTGCTCTAAAAATCGGCAAACGTCGTACAAACGAGCCGGTACCTGCCGGTGTAAAGGCACAATACCGCCAATATGTTGAAAACTGTTTTAGTAACAAAAGAAGGCGGTCTCCATTGACAGTTATGTTTATAGGAATCATATGGGAGGTCCCGGGCGGGTCACGGGGTGGGTCGGCATTAAGACACGCACGCCTACCAAAGGCGGCATTACGCTTTGGCAGACAGCATGCTGTACTCAATAAAGATTGGTCTCTACCTGTACACTGTCTAATTACTGTGAATGCATTCAAGTTCGCGGGAATTTGATTTCGCGTCACGGCATCGCTATTGTCACATACTGCTGCAATAATAAAAGACCGGCGTCTTTACGTCACATTCAGTCGGAAACCAAACAGCGACTCGGCAATGGCTATAGACGCGTAGGTGGACCAAGGAGGTTCAGGGGGGATTAGGACATTCCAATTTGGGCCAATAATACATGCATCCCTATGGGGAAGTTGACAGAAATTAGGTGTCATTATCTCAGGAACCAAAGATCCTGACCAAGAAAACTTACCCTCAATTTTTTACCACTTCTGTAGACTGTCATCTATCAGAATTACGAGAACTTCTATACGGCTAGTCTCCGGGAAACACCCCCGAGCGAGAGCACTTGAGTCAGTCCATTTCCCTTATAAGGGCCGATCGCGACCATCACACTATCTCCCGGGGGTCCAGAAGACAAAAAGATGAAGAAAGGTCGTTTTTGTCAACATATTCTAAAATTATGAAGTCTGAACTGTCATACCCACCCCAGACTTGCCAAGAGTTCACCAAAAAGCCCACCAAGAAAGGCTTTCAATGTTTTAATGCCTGTTTATTCTCACCGTAGGGTCTAGGCGCAGCTCTCTCAGTCTCACCGTAGGGTCTAGGCGCAGCTCTCTCACCACGTAGGGTCTAGGCGCCTGCGCCAATACCATCATCCCCCCTTTAATCTCCTTGGGTGGACATAGCAGTCGTAGAAACTTCCTGCATTCGCCGGAACGAGGTGTACGCGGGTTCGGCTCTGCTATAAGGAGAATGATCTGTCACTGATCAAACTGGAACTGTGAACTCAATATTTTGCTGGTTCTATGAGGTATGGTAGCGCAAGAACTGTTACTGACTAAGGTCAAGTAAGCTCGACTCTGGGGCGTTATCCAGCCTGTGAAGAGAAAAAACCATGGTGGTGCGGCCCAGCTTGGAATTTCGCATAATTGCACCAGCCGGATAATTGCACCAAAACTGCTGACAAATGGGTGGTGCAGTTAAGCGGATTCTACTGTACTGTAATTTCTAAGATATTCGCGGTGGTTATATTTTTACAGGGGTGACCTCTCCACTGTAAAATCATGACACCGTTAAAATAATTGTCCAGTGTAAACTCTGTTCTATAAAAGTGTTCAAGCCGCGAACTTTAAACACCACGAAGTCCTTCTACGCGAAAGGTTATGAATTTACAATCGTTGAGACTGTTTTGCTGATACTTCTTTTTTACGGGGCTGATATCGTTTTACATCGGTGACATATTCATGCTAGAACGAGATCTAACGGGAGTCGCCCAAACATAGGACGTTTTTTTACGCGCTCGAACTCACGGCGCTCCATTGCTGGTTGCCAGAGAATGGTCATGTTTTAATGAATGAATTTTTAACACACTCATCTAAAGAACATAAATGGACAAGAAATGTATTCATACTGTTCATGGGCCCTTCACGCTCCGAGTTACAAGCGGCAAACGCTGTGAGACGTTTACACGAAAGTACCTTCTGATTTAGTGCTACGCCAGATAGTGTGCCTAACTTAGTACGCTTTGGTAATTTTGCTCTCTTCGGAAGTTGGTGATGAAGTTAGAAAAATGTAAATAAGCCTTGAAGTCTGCTATATTATAGCTTTCTTTTGACCGGAAATTTTGACTGTGTGCACTTCTAACGTCATGTGAGAATGGCTATATCTAGCGCATCCCAGCTCATGTTTCGGCGGGAAATGGGCTACTACGCACTTTGCGCGCGGCCCGACGCACGTCTTGCATGCGACCCGACTTACAAAATCATTACGAAAAAACGACACCGCTTACATCAACAATACTCCGTCTACTTATTGGGAAATATCTTCGCCATCTCTGTATTCAGTTTCCTTTTCATAGACGGTACCAATCACATGTTAGAGCGTTACAAAGCTGTGCGTTGAATCGCCGTCCGCCAGAATCGCGGCCCCAAAAATGGCGGGAAAACAACGTTGCCAGACGGCAGCGATGTTTACGTTGTTTTCTTTGGTCGGTTTTCTTCTCAACAAACACTTAAAGACCCAATTTTTTGTTTGTTTTATGAAGTTATATTTCTTATGTGTATGATAGTTGTATATCTGCTTGGCACAGGTCGTATATTTAGGTGTCGGGCCGTCTAGCTACGCAGTGACCCTCTACTCAGCGTTGCCATCATTATCGTCAAAATACTATTCGCGACAAAACAAGAAATGAATATGTACACATATGTTTTGAATGCAAATAAAAATTATGTGCATGGACTTGGTTCATTTATCTTCCTTATGAGCATAATCAGTGGACACAAACACGGCGTACTTATGCATAACAAGATCACTAAAAAACCCGTCCTAAGTTAGGGCGCGTCCTAAGGTAGGGCAACCCCCGTTACGTACAATTTCTACCATTTGTAATTCAAAATTATATCACTGCTGATTAGGCTCATTATTTACATTAAAAGCAATCACCAATGTCCATAAATGTTTAAAACGATCTCGCGATGAAAAGCACGTGAGCGAAAACAAATAGTAGTTCATAAGTCGATTATGTTTCGGATCTTGTACTAGCAATTAACCCTTGTCCTGCTGGAGTTCCAGACCAAAACTCCCCCCTTCCCCTGCTGCTGGGGTTCCCAGACACCTTTGAAATTAAGGGTACTAGTTTGATATTACTTATTTTTAGTTAAAATCACCCCATAAAGGTATGCATCATTGGAAATATAACAATGTGTACTTATCTACAATTTAGACGAAAAATTATTGCTCTCTTTAGATGTGCATCACCAAATCTAGTTTGAGGAATGTGTTTTTGAAATCTATGTTTAAATGTTTACGTTAAGCTTTAGACGATTAACGCTTTTGAGTACCCATGATAATATTCCACAGCCATACAAACTATGGTGAATATCTAAAATGTAAAATCAGCAATAACATTGAAACATGCATGTCTCGCCACGCCATCTTTAGTCACTCATCATTAGAAAGATTACACTTGGTATCAATTTTTCTTTTGAATTTTGTAGCTGGTGCCAAAGATTGAGCCACGCAGTCTGAACGTGAGCGCCAATTATGTTTGCTGATTACAGGGTCAATTATCATTTTATGATCGACTGGTAGCTCTAGATCTGCAGTTTTAAATAATATCGCAAGAGGACGTAGCTGTACAGGGAGCCATTTCGCTCACTGTGAGAACAGGAGAGAACAGGGAGCCATTCCGCTCACTGTGAGAAAAAACATCGTCGCTTTGGTATGACAAGGAGCCTAGAATGTTGGAACATCTACCTCTTACAAGTTTTTATGCCGTTTCATGGGAAAAATGATATACAGTACATGAAAATATTGAAAAAGAGAAAAAGCTATTTATAGGGACGACATTGCTTTTACACACTAACACTGCAAACAAAGCAGTAATGCTACGATTTATAGAATAAATCAGAACTCTATAGTTTTGAATCAAATATGGTGGAACATGGACTCTGCTTGGTCTCTTTTCTGGAGAGAAACACACATGTATTGAAACAAGATGATGCAGCATTTTCACAATGGATGCTAGTTTATTCGTCTTTTCAACTGGCAGCAAGGAAGATAAATCTAAAGAACCTAAGGCAACTTCTTTCTTAATTTTGCATATTAGCCATTAGAAAAAGTATTACTAGTAGTTTGAAAAAGACATGTGAATATTCTTGTATTTGAAACTGCTGTAAGCTTATAGTAAAACTTACAAGTTGTAGTACGCATGTATGATCAGTTATTACGACTTTCTATAATGATTTTTATGTTTGATATCAGTTATTAGCTGTTTCCCGTTTAGAAATAAGTACTGTATGAATTGTGTGTAAATTGTTGCCCGTTTTGAGTTAATCAAGGTGACTAAAATCGTTGATAATGCTGATAACTTTAAGCATGGAACTTCTTTTTACGGCTTTCAAGGGCACAATGCATTCCATTCTTCAATTTCTTGTTCTTGAAAGTACTGTAAAGTCCATTGAAAATAGCCTCTACCAGGCCCCGTCCTATCGCTGGGAAAATAGTAGAAATCGGCTGAAGTACTCCGCTAAACAGGGTAGTCCATCGATAATGGAGCTTCACTGAGTGAACTAACTAAGCCCCCTAGCGACATGTAATTTCATCCCAAGTCTTTCCTCCGTTGGAAAACCAACCAAGTGAGGTACAGGCAAACATTTGTAGACTTGTAAAGTAAAGCATGTGACCGCCGCAACAAGGGGGCGTTGACGCCGTCAAGCCGGTACGACTACATTCAATTATTAACCCGTGGCTATCATGTGATTTCAACACACGGGGCATAGTGCAACCCACAAGGCAAGGAGTCTTCTACAGTCCTTTGAGGTTCGAGCGACTCTGTCTTACTACCACTTGAACAGAACGGGGTATTAAAGAACGGAACGGAGTGTTGGAGACGGCAGGATTATTCCATCTTTGTGAGGAACTTGTGGTTCCTGTTTTGTCGGTGAGGACTCGTAAAATGTCACAAGGTAAAAGTTCACCTGAGGTGACAGTGAAGCTGAGGTGTTCTGCCACCATGTTTTGATTGTTCAAATTGTCACAGTTTAACTCTAGTGGCGTAACAAACTGTATCGAAGTCATTGTGGTATACGAATATAAGAAACGTATGTATGGAAACTATTGACATATTTGGGAACAATAATAATGATTCAAGCTGGGAGGGCGTAGGTTCAAATTAGAGTTCAAATTGACGACTGACGATTAGTTGGACGGTCTTGTTAAGAGACCTGAATTTCACATATCGTTGGTGACTATATTTCGATATGTTTATCATGGCTTAAGAAACCGTAGCAACGATCTATAAGCATTTATGAATTCGAAACATATCGTACATATCGTCGACACGGAAGCTATAGTTTCATATGAAAGTGAAAACTTGTTTAAGAGACCATTCACTCTCAGTTTACTTCCTGGCCGATTTGCATGGCGGAGCTTGGTCGCTTGCCAAAAAAGCGGAGCTTAACTACACACGGCCAGGTCAAATACCCACGGCCAGGTCACCCAAACAATTTTCGTGCCTTAAGTGTTCACAGAGAATATTCAAAGGTCGTCCTTCCGAAAGCCACTGCAAACAAGGCACGTGTTGTTGCTGTTTTCGCGGTCTTTTAAAAGTTTGAACAGAATCCGGAAGTATAAATAGATCTTTTCCCAAATCTAACCATTTTTCTCATGAAAATGTATCTATTACCTTTCTACCCATGTTCACGAATTATGAGCTAACACAGGTCAAAACATTATGAAAACGCTACGAAATTAGAAGGTCCTGCTGCAATTGCAATAGAACCGAGGTCCATTATCTAAAATTTGTTTTGTTGATACCTACCCACACAGCATGCAGGTCTATTCACAATTGCTCGAGTTTTGCTGTCCATGCATGAACATCCACCCACCAAAAGCACAACTTTCTTGGTGAAAGTATAAATGTTGATATTGTATCTTTCCAGTTGAAATGATTGATGAGCCTATACCGTTCGGGTCCGTCCAAGACAAGGGGGCTGGGCATGCGCAGAAGAAGGGCCTGACGGTGATCACGGCCGCCCTGTTCTTGGTTGGCGAAATGGCGGGAAGCGGTGTGCTGGCGCTGCCGAGAGCTGTCGTGGATACCGGTAAGATATGAATATGTTTATGTTGTTAACATGTGACCTGTGCTTAGCTCAGTGGGGCAAAAATGTACAATAAAGGTCTGCATTGAATAATTAATATGTTTTCTGATTAAATGTTCTCAAAACGTATTGATACTGATCCGGCATACGGCAACATATTGCCAGTAGTGGGCCAAAGATGTATCCTTGAGGAAACCTTTTTTGGGGTGGGGGAAATGGCAGGGAGCGCGCTGTACTGGCAGTGCCCGGAGCTGTCGTGGACACAGATTTGTCTTCTACTTTCATCCTCCTACGCAGAGCCTCGCCCACGGCCTATGCAATATACCCTGGGAAGACTCTGCTAAAGAGGGCTGAGGTTTCCACTTTTGTGGGCGCGGCCTTTAACCAGCTGTCAGCCAATAAAAAAAACAACTTTACCTGAAGAAAACATTTAGGACATGCGTTGATGAAGGTTAGACATCCAGGTAATAAGATACGCCAAAAATAATCACTCAAGCAACTGGATAAGATTTTGAAACAGTCAGACGTTTCAGATAGCATCCGCTATCTAGCTCTACCAGATCCTTCTTTAGTCACTGACGAAAGATAGCGGATGCTATCTGAAACGTCTGTTTCAAAATCTTCTCCAGTTGCTTGAGTAATTATTTTTGGCGCATTTAGGAGATGCTCCTATTGGCTGACTTCACTGTGATATTGTATATTCTAGGCTGGAACGGTGTTGTAATGTTGCTACTATGCTGTGCGGTGGCGGGACATAACGGCATCATGCTGGGCAGATGTTGGAACATCCTACAGCTCCGCTGGCCGGAGTACAGGGACCACGTCAGGGACCCCTACCCGGCCATCGGCGAGAGGGCTTACGGGAAGATAGGAAAGTAAGTGTCATATTGATTCTATACTGATTATAAAATCATCATTGGTGGGCCATACATCTAGCTCTCAGGAACCCCCAGAAAGTTCCATTGGTATCTAGGAATGTTTATGGAATCTAGGACAAGCAACAGCACATATTATCAAGACCGAATGTGTTGTAAGCGTCAAACAATAACTTAATGTTGGTGGTGGTCCAAAGATATAGCCTTGAGGAACCCCCACAAGGTTGTGTCAATAGAACGTATGAAAAAGAGGGCGAAACAAAATCGAAATGCACCGTGGGATCTGCTATGTGCTACTTCTTAGCTCAGATGTTTGGCAATATATTCGTCGCGTTTTCAAAAGCTAAATCACGATAAGGAATCGTCTTTTCTTTCTTCCAACAAGGGTTGCAGTGAGTGTTTGTGTGAACATCACGTTGTTCGGCGTGGCCACGGTGTTCCTGTTGCTGGCGGCGGAGAACCTACAGACCCTGGTGGAGGACCTGTCTCCTCATCAGAGCACCTTCTCCTTCTGTTTCTGGCTGATCATCCTGGCGGGAGCACTCACACCTTTCACCTGGCTCGGGTCGCCCAAAGATTTTTGGTGAGTGTATTTATAAGAACTAGACATACTTTCAAAGATGTTGACCTCTTGGGCGTCATAGTAGCGATGAGTATATTTATAAGAACTAGACATACTTTCAAAGATGTTGACCTCTTGGGCGTTATAGTAGCGATGGATCAAAACGTGGTCTCCAATGAAAACTATGCTTTAGTTTATGTCAAATATGTAGCCCTGAGGAACCAAATATGGTAGAAACTAATGTAAATAAAACTGTTTCAAATAATTATTTTATGTCAGTGATGGGACAAATATGTCGCCTTGAGGAACCCCATGATAATTAAAGGTCGTAACTGTCAAACAATATATTGTGTGCAGTTTTAACTTTCTTACATGTTTCATTTTAGGCCGGCGGCTGTTGCAGCCACAGTTGCGACGGTCTTGGCATGTCTACTGATGTTCATTGGGGTTCTTGTGGACATCCCAAACTTTAAAGACGCAAAGGACCAACAAGAGGACATTAAAGTAGATTCAATTACGTTGTCTGATAGATCATACGAGTTTCGGACTGATATTTTATTGAAAAACCATCTAAGGACAAAGGAAAAGTTGGAAGAGCAACAGGCCGTTACACGATTCCATTGCATGCTGGGAGACGCAAGGCACTATGGGTACATTAGTGGGCAAACTACCTCATTACCATGAATTTGCATGTTAGGCGCATGCGGCCAGTCGGATTGTGTCCGTTCCGGTCCATGCACCGACACATGTTGTCATGGTAATAATGTTGTTTGCCCGCTGGTGTACCCATAGTGCCTTGCGTCTTCCAGCCTTTTATAGTTTCCGTGAGGTCTATGGGATCATTTATGATTTCTGCAGTATGTTTGGGGGTAACAGATAGATCAACAATCGTAGAAGTTTCAAACCAAAAACATTTCACGTTTTTTTCCAAGGCGGTTTTCTTGACGTTTGGAACGATCCTGTTCGCGTTCGGAGGAGCGTCCACATTTCCCACAATTCAACACGACATGAAGGAACCAGAAAAGTTTTCCAGATCCGTCGTCCTGGCGTTTGCAGGTATGTGAGAAGGAGTTATGCATGTTGAAGGTTGTGTGAATTTGGGGAAGGGGATGGTGGGGGATTGTTTCTACACTATCAAGACATTCGCACTAAGGCTGCGGATCCGTGCCGTAAAGAAGTTATTTTGACGACGCATCAAGGTCGAAGCCTGCTACATGATCTTTGTGTCGTGTGTGTGTGTGTTTGTGTTGGGTTTACGCATGCATCAGTGTGGGGAGGAGGGCAAAAATATAGCCTTGAGGAACCCCTGCAGGCTTGCGTCAGTAGAATCAAGGTTATAACCTCCTTTGTAGAATGTATGAAACATGATAAGAGGTTGTCATCTTAGAAACTGTTTTGAACGGATCACGCTAATTTGCGGTCCAAATGTTGATTGATTGTTTGATTAATTGATTAATGATTGCAGGTTTACACACACACGTGGCAATGAAATACATGTGTGCTGACATACCTGCCCCCCCCCCCCCTTCCAGCTCTACTGCTGATGTATCTCCCAGTGTCCATTGCGGGTTTCCTGGTCTACAAGTCGGAGTGCGAGAGTAACGTGCTGTCGACCCTGACGGCGGGCGGTCTGAAGTACGCCTCGCTCATCCTCATCACCTTACACCTCATCTTCGCCTTCATCATCGTCATCAACCCCGTCTGCCAGGAGCTCGAGGAACGCTTCAGGATAGCCAACAGTAAGTCTACTTGATAAGCTGGCTCATGGTTTAAGATGCGCATGCGAAGAGAGATGCATTGTAGGTAATATGTCAAAGGTGAACGCCCCGAACTTGTAAACAGTTCTTGTCTAGACCATAATTGATACCATGCCTAGACGTATTTTCGTTTATGTCTTTTAGGCATTAAAGTTTGCGTATTCTCAGTTTAAATCGCGAACTGGTATGTTCATGCAACATGCAAGAATATAGGCTCTACGAAGTTTTCCGTGCCTATGACCTTCGTCAGGATAGCTGACCTACCACTCGTTCACGTGACTTTACGAACACGTGACTTTACGAACGTGACTCTAGAAACTTTGTCAAAGGTCAAGCTGAAAGTCTGTAGATTCCTTGTCTTGTGTCCCTTTATCTGACTGACTTGTTTCATCAAATCTTTCCGCCAGAGTTCGGAGTATTCCGGATCCTACTCCGGACGTGCCTGGTGGGTCTGGTACTGTTCACCGGAGAGAGTCTGCCTCATTTCGGCGCCATCTTGTCCCTGGTCGGAGGATCGACCATCACCTGCCTCACTTTCATCTTCCCCTCCATGTTCTACCTGAAACTCTCCCGACAGACGAGTCCTGATTGGCCAGAAATGTAAGTTCTTTATCGACTAAATTCTCAAACCTGCCATATAAAAGGAATAGTTTTTTTTAATTTTTTACCAAGGAAGTTAGTAGTAGATTGATGATGATGACAGAGTAAGACATCCATACGTACATCACTAAGGGATATTCCATGAAAACGTAGGGGTGATCAGGGTAATTGCTCTTTGAATTGTGGGGATACGAGAGACGATAATGAAACTGAACATGGCCACGACCAAGAAACAAGTCTTGATCGCCCATTGGAGATTTCTGATGAAATAGCGCAATGTACAACAACAACAACATTTTAAACATGCATGTCTGACTTTTTGTCCCCCTTGCGTTTTTACAGCGAAGTGCAGCCATACGAGTGGGCGTGGCATATAGAGTTCATCCTGATTGGTGTGGTTGGCGGCATAGCCTCCACCTACTCCGCTATTGACGGGATCGCCAGCGGCTTTCAGGTGGTGCCCTGTTACGTCAACATGACAGCTGCTAATATGTAAAACTTGTAATTGTTGCCTTAAACATATACGTAGAGCCGTATGCCTGTCCAAAATGGCCTCCTTCCCTTGCCTAAAAAAAGCAAATGGCTTTATTAGTCTATACAAGGAGGAGGTTAAAGCGATTCGAGGTTGATAAGGGGGTATCCCTTAATCATGCCATTGAAGGGCGGCCAAGGATCTGATTCCATGCAGCCAGGATGCATTGGCGTACTGGCAAGGCTGCGCTCCTAAGGCGTCGCCAAAAATTATGCGAATTTTACAGACGTTTGGCGTAAGATTATCGTTCAAAGCGGTTCCTGTGGCCGCAAGGGAGACCAATTACATAGAGATGCGAATTGTGCAATGTTTAGAATCTCACTTTTTATTGTGCAGATATACCCAAAGATATAATTCTGTCAAACTGCTACGGTCATACCCGTATATCGTGACTTTGTATTATATACTAGTATGCCAAAACATAAGGCTCGATATGTCATATTTCATACATCTTGATATTGTACACAATACATGTATAATGTACCTTTCCTGATGTCGTCCTTAACGAAACGGTGGTCTATATTGTATGAAAATTTGGTAGTAGCTGTATGTATTAACGTCCAGAAAACAGTTGTGCCACCTTCCGATCATCAGTGCATTGATCTTACAAACTGGAGTTAAACTGTGATTTCCAACACAAAATTTCCTACTGTAAACAACGCTTTTAAAATTTGTCATGATGTAATATTTCTAGTTTTGCAGATTTTAATGCAAAATATAAGCAGGATTTGTGTACCTTTGGTTCTTTGTGCAATGTGAATAAAATACGCAGGTACGAGAAATGATTTGTCGGGTGTTTATGTATATCAATCGTGTATCGACGGAGATTTACAATACAAATGTATTTTACGTGTTATCGTTTCAATACTTAGTATCATGCAATAACCCTTACCTGTAGAAACTTAAGTTGCATCATTGTTTGCCAGGCACAAATATGCACTAGCTGTATACTAGTTAATGACCCGCCCGAGGTCATGCTAACTCGCTATAACCGCCGAATAAAACCAGCTCGTTCGCTTCGCTGACTCGGTGATTTTATACGGTGGTTATAGCAAATAACCAGGGCTTATGGCACCATATACACCGAGGAACAGACACATATTTATGACATTGTAAGGTGAAATACGTGCCTGAATCAACAAGGGGGCGTTGACACCGTAGGGCCGGTAAGACTGTATCTAACCATCAACCCATGGCCGGCATGTGACCGCAACTGAAGGGTCATGGTCCAACTCACAGCGTGCAATAAGTATTCTTGATTCTCCTGTTCACGTGAAGGAACAGTTCTGTTGCAGAACGTTACATTTTGTGTTTGTGAAGAACTTGTATTGCCCATTTTGTCGGCGACGTCGTAAGATGTCACAAGGTGAGATTTTCGTATTAACGGTGAAGAACGAAGGTGTTTTGTAACCATATTTTGGTCCTTTGTCACGATACAACTCTAGTGGAAAAAATCTTTGCATTGCAGTCATACTGCGTACGTTTGTATACGTTTGAAAATTTTCAAAGTGACCTGTCACTCTCCATAGTATATTTCGTTACCGGCGTGTATTTGCATGGGGGAATTTCTTTGTAACTGAACTCAATATAAAGTAGCGCTACCAGCTATAGCTCTTTATCTTAAAACGCGAGGACGAAGGCAAATATTATGTAACCAACATGGGAAGAAATGTCAGCTCTTCTGAAAAGAACCATACGTGGTCTGTAACTTTTTATCCACTTGTTTAACGCCGTGCTAGCACATATCTATACTGATGTCTATGATGAATTATGCTAGGGAATCCATCGCAAGTCTTTCTCTTGCTTGCGCTCTACCTGAATATCATAGATTAGGAAAAATGCAAATATATCCTCCAAAGTAGTCTACAAACAAATGATAGTGAAATCACATAGCCACCGCTTGCTTGACGCTTGAAGAAAACCATGTGTGCAGCCAATTGAATCAATATTGTATGGCACGTGAAATTCACGTGTCAAAGGTAGTTTTAATGTGACGAAATCGTTAACGTTGTATCGGCGGGTGGGGTTGTTGCAATTGGGTTATATCAAACCTTCCTAAAACTGGTAAGAGTTACAAACCTCTAATCACAATGGATAGTTTAGATAACAAAGAGAGGTTCGATGTCAGCTACTTTTAAAAGCTACTAGCAAGTTATCGTGAGAGTTAGAAAAAGCTGATGAAATATCCATGTCTAATTACATATGAAATACGTCATGCATGCCGCTTGCAGGTAACTTTTTGGTACGGCTTCAGGAGTTAATTCTGCTGTGTCGCTGGATGTAAACTTATCACTGCTTTTTGTAAGGGAGTGGTGACTAAGGATCATACTTATGCTCTTCTTTATTGCTCATGGGAACTTGGTTTTAATTCAAAAAGTACACCACGACACGTGAACGTGACCCAACGTTGAGGATAATAGGTACCGCATGATAATGGGTACCGCCACGCTACAAAGAAAACTTTTATGTAAATGTTAAACGGGACGCATCCTTTGACAAATTCTCGAGTTATGCTGAAAACATTGCACAAGTAAGCAAACAAAAAAATAACCCACAAACAAACTGCGTAGACTCGGTCACGTTTGGGACCGCATTGGGACCGCATTCTTAAGAATTAACACAAAATGTTTAACTTCCTTATCTATTACTGCCGGACAATATTAGTTTTTGTATATATGTCAATAATTACTCTTGTATATATGGCAATACTATACGTTTGGGACCGCATACATGATAACATTACATTGTTAGCAGCCATTTGCAGTGTTAAATAGTACTATTCAGTATTGCCCTGAAGAAGAAAGAACCTTGTTATCCAGTGATTTTCCAAAGTGATGAAATTATTCAGGAAAACAGCGTAGAAACAAACTGTTGTCATTATTTCTTTCCAGTTAAAGCTAAAGATGAGTCAACACCTTTCGGGTCCATTCAACACAAGGGGGATGGGGCTGGGCATGCGCAGAAGAAGGGCCTGACGATAACCACGGCCACCATGTTCTTGGTGGGTGAAATGGCGGGAAGCGGTGTGCTTGCGCTGCCGAGAGCTGTCGTGGTAACAGGTAGATATTATATATTCTCTCAATAGAAATTATCTTTAAGTCATATTTGTGTGAACGTTAATTGACCTGAAGCTTCTCACAGAAGTACACATCATTGAGATTGAATGTTGCTAATACCTTAATAATGGTACCCCCCTCCCTCAAGCTACTAGTGACGTCATGATCACAGCCATTCCTGGTAGTCTGCTCCAGGGGGTAGACCATCATTTGGGTTGTGCAGTAGAGTGAACCGTGCTTTTTTGTCGTGCAATTTCATCTTTGGCACATTTTTAGCACTCTGGCGCTTTCTGAGGAAAATTTACCCGGAAAAATACTGTAAACCTTTTCTACAGAGTTTCTTTTCCTTGGTAAATTTTTCTCAGAAAGCTCCAGTTTTCTGCTAGGGAGGGAAGAAAAATGTGTATTTTTAAATCCTGGCAAAAGGTGTGACCTTTGCCATGTTCTGATTTGTAATTGACCCCTAAATGCTTTCTCATTGGCTGGATTGACCCGTTAGGACCGTGAATGGAATCCTGGTACATGGTGTTATCTTAATCTTCTGGCTGTAGCTCTTTAAAATGCTGGAGTTAACCTCCCATTAATTCTATCTAAACAAAACTGATACAGTTCAAAATTGGAGTATTTAAAATTGTGATATTTGTATTGAATATTTTAGGCTGGAACGGTGTGGGACTGTTGTTGCTGTGTGGTGCGATAGCGGGTCATAACGGCATCATGCTGGGCAGGTGTTGGAACATCTTACAGCTCCGCTGGCCAGAGTACAGGGACCACGTCAGGGACCCCTACCCGGCAATCGGCGAGAGGGCTTACGGGACGTTGGGAAAGTAAGTTGATAATTGACATGTCATTTTTCTTCAAAACGTGTGGATTTCAGCTTGCGCAAATAGTATTTCATGCCTTCATTAGTTGTCAATTCTTACTCAATAGATATTCTCAAAACGTATTGATACTGATCCAGCATACTGCAACATATTGTCAGTGGTGGGCCAAATATGTAGCCTTGGGGAACCCTAGCACTCTAAGGTTGATCAGTATGATGTGTGGGAGTTAAAAGAAGACAGCAAGAAGTGGACATGTATTGTTAAAGATTGACAACAGTTTACGGTTGACAAGCATGAGCACACATGTATACCTGAAAAGCTATAAGTGGCGAACCAAAATATATATATTGTTGGACCAAAGATGTAGCCTTGAGGAACCCCAATAAGTTTGCGTTAGTAGAAAGAACACCGTAAAACTGTTTTATACTATACTTCTCAACCCAGACGTTTGGCAAGGTATTAGTTATATTTTCAAAAGCTATGCTAGTAATGAATCATTATTTTTTCCAATCAGGGTTGCGGTAAGTATATGTGTGAACGTGACGTTGTTTAGCGGGGCCACGGTGTTCCTGTTATTGGCGGCGGAGAACCTACAGACCCTGGTGGAGGACCTGTCTCCTCATCAAGCCAACTTTTCCTTCTGTTTCTGGAACATCATCCTGGCTGGAGCGCTCACACCCTTCACCTGGTTTGGGTCGCCCAAAGATTTTTGGTGAGTGGCTAAGAGGCATATTTATCTTCGCCGCGTACTTGTACTCGGGGAAGATTATGTTTTCGGTTGAAAAATCTGTTAGGTGGGTCTGTATGTATGTCAGGAGCATAACTCAAGAAACCTTTGATGAATCTTTATGATTTTCGGTAGGTGTGTAGTGGTTGTGCAAAGGAAGGTCAAGTTCGAAAATGGTTCACCTTGCGTTTTTTAACAGTACTGCAGCGGACCTTGAATTTTTTGTGTTTGTATATAGGCAAAAAAAGTGACGGAAACGTTGATGGATCTTCATGATTTTTTGCAGGTGTGTAGATGTTGTAAAAACGGAGGTCAAGTTCAAAAATGGTTCCCCTGGCATTTTCCGTTGGTACTGCAGCGGGCTTTGTGTGGATCTGCATTTGTATGTCGCCAGCATAACTCGAGAAGCTGTCGATGGATCTGTATGATATTTAGTGGATGGGTAGAGTTTACAGAAATGAAGGTCAAGTTCGATAATGGGCCGTCTAGCGGGTACTTAAGGTACTGCAGCGGAGCTTCAAAATTTTGGGGCATATTTTCTGAAAGTGCTATGGTCATGATTTTAGTGTGGTAGATAGTTCATGCTATAGAAAGTAAGTTGTGAAAGTTTGGGCCCCCTAGCGTTTTTTTTGAACTGCAGTGGGTGTTTTTGTTTTGACCTTCGGACATGAATAACTTGAGAAGGGGTCGACAGATCGTCGTGACGTTTGGTATTCAGATAGCTCAGATGGTGCTTTACAAAATAAACGACTAATTATGCGAATCAGGAGATAATTGGCATAATTAGTAAGGAAAGTTTGATGTATTTCATATTGGGACCCTGAAACATGTGACGGTTTCCCAGAAAACAGGTCCTACAAACAGATGGCCTGGGAAAGTGGGTCAAATAAACAAATAGAGCACAGCACTGCTCTCCAAGCAGAGGTGTGGGTCCGGCTGTTTTTTCACATGTTTAGCTTAGGCATGTTTGTCCAAAGCACGTTGCCGACATAACGAAAAGGGGAAAAATAGAAAACCCGACATAACACCTAAAAACACGTCAAAAACACGGCTCTGCTTTTAATAAAGAGTACATTGCTTCAAAACTGCACAACTGGTAGGTACGGTAAAGTCACATTTACTATGTCTTTCAAAATGTGTATGACATGGAATAAAGATTTATTCTATTCTTATTCATATATGTTGACTGCACCATTTCATCGTCACATTCAACTTATGACACTGCAATTTCAAACCTTTGAGGGCCCATAATTTCAACGTACTCATTTTTTCATGGCCAGTTTTAATATATATCAGCACACAAGACATTGTACGCTAGTCCTGTACCACCAAATGATTTTTAACCCTATCCCCCCCCCCAAAAAAAAACACTTACAAACAGCACATGGTGTATGATCAAATTTTCAGGGGGTGATATCAAAGCATGTAAATATGAATCACTATCCATAATAAGCCTTGTTATGTTTGTATTTAAACTTCCGACGTACCCGTCTTCAACCTACCTGTTTTAAGGTAGTGTTTACCTGTGATTTTAAGAACGCATTTATTGTTGATTAGGAACAATTATATTATCTTTGTATGTAACCGATAGATTGCCTAATTACTTTTTAAAAATAACGTAAAATGTACGCAATTCAGCCTATGGCTGCGAGGTACTTCATGTTTTCCGATCACAATGATCAAATAAAACCATTCATTCATTCAACACATTTTGGACCTCAAATTAGCAGGAGCCATTCCTTCTGACGTGAAGTCACAGCCAGTCTTTTAAGATATTGTTTTAAAAATGAATTTCATTTTTATGCTTCAACTTGTCGCCAATATGAATTCCTCACATTCCAGCATTTTCAAAATTGCAACCATACTAAATGTGTTCGCTATGTCTATGGCCGTTCTTTCAACAAGTGCATGCAAAAGCATCGTAGCAGTAGGACGAAATTAAAGAACTAAGATCACACCCCTCTCCAAAAAAAGAAATTCAGATTATTGGAAATGGAAGTAAAATGTATGCTACGTCCCTGGGTGGGCTTGAACCACCAACCTTTCGGTTAACAGCCGAACGCGCTAACCGATTGCGCCACAGAGACGTTGATGCTGTTATGATATATGACTCCCTCTGTCGTGTCCTTGGGCCCAGTGACATTCGTCATACCAAGGAGGTTTTAATCAGGAAAAAACTTCCTTGGATGTACGCTATTTTTGCGACGCTATGACAGAACTGACTGAACGTTGACAAGGATTTCCGGCAAACTTTTTCTGTCACCAGACAGCTGAATTTGAACATTCAAAACTACTGTTCTAAACATGCCCCCATCTTTGTGGCCTAAACCCGTTACGCAACGAATGTTACAGGGGCCAAAAGGCGCAAGGGGTAGACGACCAAGTACATACAGTTCTTCTACTTGCCGATAGATGTCTCTTATTATCTTCGCCGAGGAACTCGTTATCTTCGCCGAGGAACTCGGAGTAGAACATGTTTTCGGTTGAACCGGCTGTTGTGTGGGTCTGTATGTATGTCAAGAGCATAACTCGGGAAACCTTTGATGGATCTTCATGATATTTGGTAGGTGTGTAGTGGTTGTGCAAAGGAAAGTCAAGTTCAAAAACCGTTCACCTGTCGTTTTCCAACAATACTTGTGTTTGTATGTAGGCAAAAAAAGTGACGGAAACGTTGATGGATCTCAATGATTTTTGGTAGTTTCGAAGAGATTGTGGGAACGGAGGTCAAGTTTGAAAATGATTTATTTGGCGCTTCCTACAGAACTGCAGCAGGCTTTGTGTGTGTGAGAGTTTGTATGTCGCCAGCATAACTCGAGGAGCTATTGGCGGTTGTGCATGATATTTCGTGGATAGGTAGTGATGTCAAAGAGGAAGGTCAAGTTCGATAATGGGCCTCCTATCGGGTATTTGAGGTAGTTCATGCCACAACATTTCTTTTTGGGTAGAATACACTTTTCAAGGACTTAGCGGAGATAGAGGAAACATATCGAGAGAATTAATCTTTACAAGAGGAAAACTTATACGGTATGAAAGAGAAAACCGACATAGAACTTCACCCGTGAGGGGGGACTACATTGTCCCGCAGCCCATACCCGGGAGTGACCCGGCCCCCTGAAGAACTATATCAAAACAAAAGAAACTATATCAGAGTGGACAGTACTTAGAAAAGGAAAGATAATCTCAGACAACAGTAACAGGTCTCACAAATCTAACACCCTCCAAAAAAAAGTGAAACAGTAGGCTTTAGAGAGATATTGTCAATAGCAGTAGGTGCAAGAGTCGTGGTCACTGCCAACGTTAACATATTAGACGGAATTGTTAAGGGCGCATTCGTAGGCATTGACAGCACATGCCGCATGATGTCCACACCTTCCTCGTAGAATTCGACAGTGAAAGCAAATACAAGAAAGATTTACCCAAATGCGGTACCCATCAAAAGGCAATGTTCAATAAGTTCTCAGTTACGGCAAGCGGACGATCCAAGCACGACGAGAAAAGTATCCTTAATCTTTAGCATGGGGCTGTACCTAAAGTTTAAGGTAGATCACTGGACAAAACTTCTTATAGAGCTTCAAAATTTGGAGGCATATTTTCTAAAAGTGCTATGGTAGATAGTTCATGCCACAAATTTGGGCCCCCTAGCGGCTTGTGGGTGTTTTTGTTTTGACATTCGGACATGAATAACTTGAGAAGGGGTCGACAGATCGTCGTGATATTTGGTATTTACAGAGCTCAGATGGTGCTTTATTCTGAGTTCCACGACCTTCGCCAAATGATTTGACCTGTATGACTGATGTATTTAGGAGTTTCTCATCAATCATAAATTGATCGATAACAGATGTTGTCCAAAGTTTATGATGGATATTCCGGATATTCCGGATATTCCGGATATTCCGGAAATTCCGGATATTCCGGATATTCTGGAGATCCCGGATATTCCGGATATTCCGGAAATTCCGGATATTCCGGATATTCCGGATATTCCGGAAATTCCGGATATTCCGGATATTCCGGATATTCCGGATATTCCGGATATTCCGGATATTCCGGATATTCCGGATATTCAATATATAGAGCTTCAAAATTTAGAGGCATATTTTCTAAAAGTGCTATGGTAGATAGTTCATGCCACAAATTTGGGCCCCCTAGCGGCTTGTGGGTGTTTTTGTTTTGACATTCGGACATGAATAACTTGAGAAGGGGTCGACAGATCGTCGTGATATTTGGTATTTACAGAGCTCAGATGGTGCTTTATTCTGAGTTCCACGACCTTCGCCAAATGATTTGACCAAAGTTTATGACGGATATTCCGGATATTCCGGAATTTCCGGAATATCCGGAATATCCGGAATATCGGGAATATCCGGAATATCCATCATAAACTTTGGACAACTTCTGTTATCGATCAATTTATGATTGATGAGAAACTCCTAAATACATCAGTCATACAGGTCAAAACATTTGGCGAAGGTCGTGGAAGTCAGAATAAATTCCGGATATTCCGGATATTTCGGATATTCCGAAAAAACTTCCAAGTCTTCCAAATCTTTCGGAAATTCCAAATCTTCCAAGTTCTGAATTAATGTACAGAACTGAATGTTCAGAAAATTGATGAATGATCATAAAATACGTGAACGTTCATGAATATTTTCAAATATGTTATCAATTCACCAATGTTTTATAGATATGCTTCTCATTAATATTCATAGATATTAATGAAAATTTACATAAACATTGAGACGTTTGAAAATATTGATGATTATGAATATTGGTTGTGGATTCTGCCTCTGTATTATGGAGTAATATCGCCTTTTATCTGGTGTTGAGAAATCTACTTGAGCCCTAGCTATTTACCATATTTATCGAACGTTAGTGTTCTGAAAAGTATTTTAGTTGATTCACGTGTTACTTGTGATAACACGTGTGAATGAGCTCCAGAACACACCTCAAGCTCATTCAATTTATCACTAGTTGACATCTATTAATATTTCTCTCATCTTAATTTACATATGTCACATGTTTGAGAGTCCTATTATGGAATTTGGCGGATGTATAAACTTTCCTCATTAATTATGCAAACAAGATACTGATTTGCATAATAAGTATCTAATCATGTACATCATCACTCAAGCTAGCTACTTGCCAAAAATCATGACCATCCATCAGGCCCTTCTTGAGTTATTCTATTTCAAAGTCTGAAGCAAAACCTGTTCCTGCAGTTCCAAAAAAGCTGCTAGGGGTCCAAAACCTACACCACTTACTCTCCGTCCAAAGAGCTATCTACCACTCAAAAATCAGGACCATGGCGTAGCATGTCCAGAACACGAGATATCAAAACAGGAAGTTCCGCTGCTGTACCGTAACAAGCCGCTAGGGGACCCAAAATCTAATCATTTCCATGTCTCATCAAGACCTACCCACCTATCAAATATCAAGAAAATCCATCCAAGTCTTCTCGAGTTATGCTGTACGTTACAAACACACAAACAAATACACACACAAACGCTACCCACTGCATAACCTTCTCGGCGAAGGTAATGAAAGGAAAGTTTGTTAACCCACTGCATTTCATAATCGGACATGGGACTGTCAGGTCATGTAACCAGATGGCCTTGCATAAACGTACATTTAGGTCAAATAAATAAACTATCCTCCAAGCAGAGGTCCTGCTGGTTTTTAACGCGTTCAGTTTAGGCATTTTTGTTCACCACGATTGGCGACATAAATGAAAAGGGGACAAAATAGAAAGCCTGACAAAAACACCTAAAAACACGACAAAAACCAGCCAGACCCACTCCTCTGCTTGGAGAGTACACTGCTGTACTAAAACTGCACCACTGCTAGGTGCGGAAAAGTCACATGTACATGTACTATGTCTTTCAAAATGTGTATGATATGGAATAAAGATTTATTCTATTCATATATATTGACTGTGCCATTTCATCATCACTTTCAACTTACAACACTGCAATATTGAACCTTTGTGGCCCATATAATATCAACATACTCATATTTTTTCATGACCAGTCATAACATATACATTTGTACCAGCACACTGTACACATATACTAGTCCTGTACCACCAAATGATTTTTAACCCCATCTAGACTGGACTCATTCGCCCAATCATAACGTCCAAATGGTATGGTGCATGATCAAATTTGCAGGGGGTGATAAGCACGTAAATGTCAATCACTCTCCATAATAAGCCTTGATTATTTGGCGAAGATAATGTGTTCGTGGAACTCTAGTTGTCAATGATGTTCATCATCATATCTTCTCGCTCCACTGCTGTATCCAATGACGGGCAGTCTGGTTGGCCTCTCGAAGATCATCGTCAGTGCATTTTGTGCAAAGTTCACAGTTGATGTTGGGCCTGTTAGACGTCATAGGAAAGATGGCTCTCCCATGAAAAGCATACTACGAGTATAGCTTATATCAGTTGGAGGCCCAAATATGTGGCCTTGAGGAACCCCATAAGATTGATTCTATGGTATTACAGTTGCAACGTTTAGAAAAGCTGTTTGATGTCTACATTGCCAAGTTATATTTGTTATAACATTTTAATGTTGTTACTGTCAAAGAAATGAACTATCATTGCAGACAGTTTTGATTTCAATTTCCTTCCATTGTCTTTATTCCAGGCCTGTGGCAGTTGCTGCAACCACCACCACGGCATTGACGTGTTTACTGATGTTGATTGGAATTCTTTTGGACATCCCGAACTTTAGACATGCAGACGATCAACCAGTGGAAATCAAAGTACGATTTATTATGTTATTGTCTAATGGGCGAGCTCGTAATGATAATGTTCAAACCTCATCTAAGGACAAGGGGAAAGTGGGGAGAATAATATACTTTTTCTAGGATACCATTGCACGCTGGGAGACGTGGGGCACTATGGGTACCGTGAGTGCGCGCGCGCGCGCGCGTGTGTGTGTGTGTGCAAGCAAAATCATTACCATTATGATAAATACAGGGCCCTAAAAGTATGCGTGGACCCCATACGCATGACCATTGTCATTGTAATGGTCTAGTTTGTGCTCGGAGCTACCCCTGGACAGTTGTGTTTTGTCATATATTTTGGGTATCCCTTGTTTAAACATGAATGTTTTATTGTATGTATAGTGCTGATTACAGACGTTACCAAACTGATGAAATTCGTTTTTATTTTGGTCAGTTATTATCTTTGAATTTTTTCAACAAATCGCCCCTGCAGCTTCAGAGCAAGCTGCGAGGGGGCCCAAACCCACATTACTATTTTTGTAAGTCAAAGGCTATATGCCACTTACGAATTAAGGCCATAGCATGCCCAGGACAAAAGATTCAGAAACAGGAAGTTCTGTCTCAATACCAAGGTCACACACCAGGGGGCCAAAAATCATCCTTGAATTTTGTCTTAACAACACTGACCCACAAACCAAATATCATCACATCGTAATGGTTCTTGAGTTATGCTGACTACAAATATCAGGAAACACAGACACACAGACAGACCCAAAACAATACCTCCATTTTTCATGGATGTAAGAAAGATTATTGTTTTTCCCAGGCGGTTTTCCTGACGTTTGGGACGATCCTGTTCGCGTACTCAGGAGCGTGCACATTTCCTACAATTCAACAAGACATGAAGGAGCCAGAAAAGTTCACCCGATCCGTCGTCTTGGCGTTTGCAGGTACAATGTAGTTGATAGGCCAGTGCGAGTTAGTTCAGCCAATAGCATGTGCTGCTAGTTCAGCATACACAATTAATTTTAGGGGGTTTCGAGAAGGTTTATACATGATTTTTTTACACGATTTCGGGTTGGGCGTGTTTCTGTCAGGAGATTATATTGGGAATGATGATAGATAGGAGGGACCAGTACTAGTAATTGAGTTGCACAGTACAGCCCACATTTGGTACCTATGAATGATTTTGGGAGGGGGGGAAACCTATATATTCGATGTATTTGTGTGTTTTGAACTTGATTGTTTTTCCTAGTTTCCTATATGTTTCCATTGATAGTCTACTTACAGTTCCCTGCCCACAAGTCTACTTTACAACCTCTCTCTTGATATTTCTTTCCCCTAAGTCTTGTTAATTTTCTGTCAAAAGGCGATCAATTGGTTGAAAATAGGAGATTTACACACGTATCACATGGGTATAAATTATTTTGTACTTGCCCCCCTCCCCCTTCCAGCTCTACTGCTGATGTATCTCCCAGTGTCCATTGCGGGTTTCCTGGTCTACAAGTCGGAGTGCGAGAGTAACGTGCTGTCGACCCTGACGGCGGGCGGTCTGAAGTACGCCTCGCTCATCCTCATCACCTTACACCTCATCTTCGCCTTCATCATCGTCATCAACCCCGTCTGTCAGGAGCTCGAGGAACGATTCGGGATAGCCAATAGTAAGTCCAGTAGATTTATTTTGATTTCAATAAGGCCACAGCAAGTAAATTTTATGGATGACATCCTCCGCAGACTCCAAAACTAATGAGATAGGGCAAACAAAAACAAGGCAGGCAAAAAAAACAAGATTCCTATATTTTCAAATTTTGAGATCATAAATCTTGTCAAACAAGAGTTTGTAGACCTCATATCTCCATGAACTATTCTGTTTATGCAAATGCCTTACACATTTACATAATATATGCTTTGTCATTAACACCTTTAACAAACTTACACATGTCGCAATATTGACAGTCCTATTATTTACCACTCAGATGAATCATGGGGCCTTTGCATTAATTATGCAAATAATGAATTTATTTACATAATTGGTATCTGTTGATGCTCCACTTGCCATAAACTACACATGTTACATGTATTTGAATCTTATGATTGAAAACAATGCAAATATTGATTTTGCTCATTAGTCATGCAAATTAAGTCGCAATTAGCATAATTTGCACTTCATTATGTACATCTCTGTCCAAGCTACCTGCCTACCAAATATCATGGAAATCCAACGTTCCTCTGTTCAGTTATTCTCCTTAGAAGATTTTCACTATAACGCCCCTGCAGTTCCAGAGGAAGTTTACAAAAGTTTACAAAAGTTTACAAATGTTTACAAAAGTTTACAAAAGTTTACAAATGTTTAAAAAGTTTACAAAAGTTTACAAAAGTTTACAAAAGTTTACAAATGTTTAAAAAAGTTTACAAATGTTTACAAAAGTTTACAAAAGTTTACAAAAGTTTACAAATGTTTACAAAAGTTTACAAAAGTTTACAAATGTTTACAAAAGTTTACAAAAGTTTACAAATGTTTACAAATGTTTACAAAAGTTTAAAAAAGTTTACAAAAGTTTACAAATGTTTACAAAAGTTTACAAAAGTTTACAAAAGTTTACAAATGTTTACAAAAGTTTACAAAAGTTTACAAATGTTTACAAAAGTTTACAAAAGTTTACAAAAGTTTACAAATGTTTACAAAAGTTTACAAAAGTTTACAAATGTTTACAAAAGTTTACAAATGTTTACAAAAGTTTACAAATGTTTACAAAAGTTTACAAAAGTTTACAAAAGTTTACAAAAGTTTACAAATGTTTGCAAAAGTTTACAAAAGTTTACAAAAGTTTACAAATGTTTACAAAAGTTTACAAAAGTTTACAAAAGTTTACAAATGTTTACAAAAGTTTACAAAACGTTGCTCTAAATCTGTTTTACAAATGATGACAGGTCACCATTGCATTGGATGCCTGAATTGCGCTGTGAAGTACAGCAAAATACCGTACTATACAGCAACTTTACAGTAAAATATCATAGTACAGTTAAAACTTTTATGGTGAAAATTTTTAGCGATTCGGTCTTCTGTCGGCGTGTACGTATTTGTAAATTCTGCAGTTGGTACATCATGCCTTTCTGGATGCCAACTTCACAACATGGTTGGAGAGGAATGGAAATTTGTTCCTGTTATAAAACTTTTCATCTGCTCAAGTCCCCCTCCCCCTCCACCTGCTATGCTCTACTTTAAAAGGCTTCGGGTGTAAAAAAAAATAATAACTTACACATTTGCAAAAAATAACCTACACATTTGCAAAAAAAATAACTTACACATAAACACCTTTAACTTACACATGTTGCAATATTGACAGTCCTATAATTTTCCAATTAGATGAATTATGGTGTTTTTGCATTAATTATGCAAATTAGGAATTTATTTGCATAATTGGTATCTGTTGATGCTCCACTTTCCATAAACTACATACGTTACATGTATTTGAGTCTGATAATGGAAAACACTGCAAATATAGATTTTCCTCATTAGCTTTGCAAATTAAGTCGCAATTAGCATAATTTGCACTTCATTGTGTATATCTCGATTTAAGCTACCTGCATACTAAATATTATGGAAATCCGTTGTTCCTTTGTTCAGTTATTCTCCTTAGAAGATTTTCACAAAAACGCCCCTGCAGTTCCAGAGGAAGCTGCTATGGGGCCCAAACCTACACCACTTCTTTATTACATCACATCACCCAAAAATCAAGACCACAGCACGTCCAGGTCAAAAGATACAAAAATTGCAGTTCTGCTGCAGTACCAAGGTACCACATACCAGGGGGCTCAAAATCGACCTTGAATTTCGGCTTCACAACAACCGCCCACAAACCAAATATCATCGTAATCCATCAAGAGGCTCTTGAGTTATGCTAACTGAAGTGGTGCGGAAACACAAACTGACAGACAGACAGATAAACAGACACACTCAAAACTATATCTCCATTTTTCATGGAGATAACAAGAATTGAGGCGACAAAATGTGATATCATGACCAACAGGTCTTTTATTCCTGTATTCAACCAATGAGGTTTCATATATAATTTAAAACCTCATTGATTCAACAGTAAGCATGTCCTTGTAGATGTGCATACATCTCAATAGACTAACTACAACAAATGCAGAAAAGAGCTTGTTGTACCATCATCTGAAGCAACTACACTGGGTATTCATATGCGATGAAACACCTTGTGTATACAGGTAACAAGAACCAAGGACATTATATAATATCCTTAATATAAGATAACTAGAACCAAGGCCATTATATAATATCCTTGCTAGACACATGCAGAAAACAGCTACCATCATGGGCAGGAACTACACTGGGTATTCATATGCAATGAAACACCTTAGACTGTCGACGTTTACGACATATTTGCCCATTTTTGGCATGTTGACCACCGTCGGAGACTCAAGGAACAAGAGAAAGCTATTCCTTCAAGCTACAGATACAGATATTCCTTAGCTCTAGTACTTTTTTTGTGTGTGACCCGGGCGTCTTGAAAAGACGCATAGGGGTGGCGCCCATCTCCATTTCTATAGCCCTTGGGCCACACACATTTGTGCAAGTCACTACAGCAGGGGGCTAGTCCGCTGGTAGTGATGTTCATGTGTGTTTAACTTCCATACTCTTTCCCAAATGCTGAGTGCTAAGCAGAGAAAGCAGTATGTACCATTTTTAAAGTCTTTGGTATGACCCGGCCGGGGTTCGAACTCACGACCTACCGTGTGCAAGGCGAGCACTCTACCAACTAGGCCATTGCACCTAGTACTTTTAGTCTGGTTGTTTTGCCAACTTCTACTTAAGACATGTTTACGTGAAATCTTTCCGTCAGAGTTCGGCATCCTCCGGATCCTAATCCGGACGTGTCTGGTTGGACTGGTACTCTTCATCGCAGAAAGCCTACCTCATTTCGGCGCCATCTTGTCCCTGGTCGGAGGATCGACCATCACCTGCCTCACTTTCGTCTTCCCCTGCCTGTTCTACTTAAAACTCTCCCAACAGACGAGCCCTGATTGGCCAGAAATGTAAGTTTTCTACGATTGAATTTTCAAATGTCCAATACAGAAGGGGGTAGTCTTTACAACAGAAAGACTTCCACACTTTTACGTTGCCGTATACATGTATCATGTTGGGATATTCCATGAAAAGAGAAGGGGTGGACAGGGTAATTTTCCAAATTAAAGTCGGCAACAATTCTTAATCGCCCCTGAACTATTTTATAATGATATACCTTGATATACAACAACAAATCTAAACATATCTGACTTTTTGTCCCCCCTTGCGTTTTTACAGCAAAGTGCAGCCGTACGAGTGGGCGTGGCATATAGAGTTCATTCTGATTGGTGTGGTTGGTGGCATAGCTGCCACCTACTCCGCTATTGACGGGATCGCCGGCGGCTTCCATGTGGTCCCGTGTTACATCAACATGACAGCTGCTGGCTTGTAGACCTTTAAGAGCGTGTGCTTGTCAAAAATGACTCCATTTCCGTACTTAAAACAGGAAAAGGCTTTCTGGGTTTGTACAAAGACTACGCCATTAAAGGGTCACAAAAAATCTAACTACCAAGGTGATGAATTCACTTGAAAGTTCATCTGTGTTGGTAGAAGTCATTCTGAATGGAGTTTAAACTGTAAACGCCAACACAATAAATTGGACTTACCTAAATTTTCGACTGATCAGCTACAGTCTTTGTCAAGGTGAACAATCCACTGCTTCTGTCACGTTATGCAAATGAGACACGTGACTCGGTGAGCAGTGGATCATATGTTGCAGAAAGTCTATGGCGTCCCCGTCTCTGTTGAGGGATGGTTGTAAAGCCCGGATGTAGATGGACTCATTAATCCCTCTTGCAATAAAGTCTGATTCTGTGTCCAAGATCTTAACAATTTATTGTGTTGGCGTTTACAGTTTAAACTCCATTCAGAAGGTGATGAATTGATGTAATTCGTAGGTGATGCTACTCGAAGTACAGAAAAGGACGCGCTTCATAGGTGTCGCCAAAAATATCATTAAAAAAGTACAGAAGGATTTGGTAGTCCTGATTTGCTATAACTTGGTAGGGCTCTTAGCCTCAAAAGCAGCCTATACCTTGGGGTGTATCTTATTTACTTCAATTTTAGTAACATTGCGGCCATGTAGGAGGCTGCGAGGGAGACTAATTTCATAGAGATGCTAATGTGAAGAAACCATTGTGCAATTTTTCGAATTCTATACCCTATTGCAGAGATAAACAAAATAGTGTACGATTCTTTAAATTGCTACGGCCATACCGGTTACATGACATTGTATCAAGTATCAAAAAATGTTACACGCGATATGTTATATTCTGTAAATATTGATAATGTACACATTACGACGTACTTTTCTTATATCGTCCATTTGTCTGGAAATGAGGTAGTAGCTACGTGTGTTAACGTCTAAAAAACAGGTGTGACTTGTCTTTCCATTCCCAGCTAGCGAATCTATGTTGCAAATCGTTCAACGGAAAGCTTAAGGATCATTCGACCCAAGAAACCCAGTGTACAGATCTTATTAGCTTGTACAATGGTAACCGTCTGTACCATAAGTCTAAGGTCAATTGGTAAGTGACCTTTAAAATCTTCCTGTAAAGAGCATTGAATTCACCCATGGGATGCACCCTTAAGAGAGGTAAGGTCCTTTAGGACAATGACACAAGGATCATCAATCAAAAAAGATGACCCAAAACATTAGCGACAACAAAACGAATAATATTTGACGACGGTGGAATGTATGTACAGTCAACTATGAACAATCTAACAAACGCTCCTTTGATTATAACGACGTAATGTTTGTTTTAGTTTGGCAGAATTCAAAAAGTAGTAGTGCAAAAAATGAGATGGGTTTTATATCTTTAGCGCTTTGTGCAATCTTGATAAAAACGAAGGCACGAGAAAGAATTTTCCGTATGCTTCTTGAATGTATACTAATTGTGGATTGACGGAGATGACAATATTACAAAGCTAGTTAACGTTTACCCTTTATATCCTTAACCATAGCCTGAAAGCCCTTATTTGTAGAGAGTGAAATTAGTGCCATTGTTTGCCAATGCGCAAATATTCACCATATATACATGTATATATATATTCTATCTGTCTATCTTTCTCTATATATATCAGTTTAGAGATCGCAATCTAGCAGGTAGAAACCCCAATAATAGGAGTCTGTAAATTTGAAAATATTCCCTTAAAAGATAGGCAAAAGTTTGAACTTTAATGTCCATCTAGATCAATGGATTGACTTCAAATTTAGGTTTTATAAATGCAGGACCACCATAACACATTCCTGGCATCCTGATGTGAGTCTGTGTCGACAGAGATTCTGATCGGGATCTCTACCCGTAGAATTGGTGATTCTGCCAGATCACAATCTCTTCTCAGCTGATATATATTCACAATCATTGCACGTATCTACAATACATGTATACTATTTACATAAACTATGATGAAGTTTAATATTCAACGCACATCATATATGCCGTAACACCGTTATGTATAAATGATTTATAAACGATGATTTTGTCATAATTTCTTCTGCTAATAAGATGGCCTTAAATCATGGTATTAGAATCACTGCGACTTTGTAAATGCCTCTAAAGCCTGCCACACATTTAGGAACTTCCCATGACTTTGCTCCCGACCACTCCCCAACCAAGGTCATCGGCGGATCCAGGATTTTGGGAACGGGGGGGCGCAACCTCAGTCGTGGCCGAAGGCCACGAAGGCGCGCAGCGTTAGCTGCGCGGGGGGAGAGCACGAGAGGGGGTGGAACCCCCTCTCGTTGGGGGGGTCTGGGGGGCCTCCCCCGGAAACTTTTTAAAATCTAGATGCTCTCTGGTGCATTTTAGAACCATTTCTGAGCAAAATAAACGCTGGCGGGATAAAGATTTTTTTTACGTAGAATCTGCCAAATCTCATTTTGGACGGCCTGGACTCTGACAGAGACCGTCCATTTTTGACATTTTGACACACATTTTGCTGCGAAGTCGGTAAAAAAATTGAGAAATGCGCATGGTCATTTTGTGTTTTCAACTGAAGCTGTGGCCGCGGTGGGAAAGATTCCACGCTGGCGCTTCTTGGCGTTGATGTGGACGCATTGAACGTAACTACCTTCCTCAACCATGATTTGCCTCTGAGTCTCAAAATGAGACTGCGTCCAAAATAAATTTAAAAGGGAGGCTAATTACCGTCAACAGTAGTACAGGAATCTTACAGGAACAACAGCCTTGTTTTCATAAGAACGGTGAACTTCCAGAGTTCTCTGTTACGCATTGTTAGCAGTCCATGACCGGGGGCGGGGCGCGGCACAGCTCAAAAACATCAAACTCACGCCGGGCCGCTGTGCGGCACGCCTCCCGTAATCTCTAGGAAAATTTTCCGTGTCAAAAAAGTGCCGACGGCCATACGTGGGGAAGTTTCACTCGAAAAAAAAAACAATCAAATGTGGTACTGTTGTCCCTCATTGTGCCCTTTTAATAACAACAATACGGATTTTTGCGGTGCTAAAGATTCTACAAGCGGTTATATCTTGAACTGGGACGAACTCGCGCCAAACATGAAAGTCACGAAATGCTTGAATGTTGATAGCATCACAACGTAACAAAGCACAAAAGCAAACACATCGATACATAAAAAAGTTAATGTTTTCCAGAAATTAATACAAATCACTTAGATCTCACCCAATCGTCTTATAATCCTAGGATTTTATACAGACAAGTATTACAACGTGTATCAACATGCAATGTGATCGTGATCTCCCTCTTTTATGCTTGGATGCAATGAACACACCGAGTATAGCTGAGTGCACGTACAGCCATCTTGTCCAAAGTTGTGTCGCGATTTTGCTCAATTTGACGCAAATACTAGCTCATATTTGGCAAGTAGCACGACTGTACGACGCATACGCAGGAAACGGGGATAGTACGTACAGGGTGAAACCAAACTGTGAGCCGAAGCACGCGGCTTTTATGTAGAGACACAACTTTCTTAAGTCTCCATGGCTGTATATATGGCTGTCTTGGCTAGCGGTTACGATTTTACCACCGGAGGATCATTAATTTTCTAGCATCGACCCAACATTGAACCGGCGTTGATGTCATGTGGACTCTTTTGACGGTAATTTACTTGCCCTGCTCGTCTTTGACCCACAAATGGATCTATTTCATACTTGGTCGCGCTGGTTGTCAGTGTAACGATATGTTTGTAAATAAACTACAGTCTGGGAATATTACTTGTAAGTTCATGTTTACTTACATGTACCTTTCCATGCTAGTAACGTTCACGGGGAACCCCCGGTCTTAGCGACATAAAATAAAACAGCGTGTGATAAGTCATGATACAGCAACGTGTGTGACAGCATAGTCTACTGATTTCCAGCGTATTGAAAAGCGTATTTTTTTGGAGTCGTTCCTATTTAAAGCACCGCCTCTAAATTGCGTTTATGAATGAATGAACTTTTTTGCTCGACAGTTGTTAAGCTGTATGGCAACAATGACAAAGCAAGCAATATAATAAAACCTATGACAAGCAGAATATATTTTGATGGCTTGAAAATCCTAACTAAATTTACCGGGAGAGGATGACCCCGCCCCGGACCTCGATTGCCAGCGCCGCTTTCTGGGCTGGCGGGAAGGTAAGTCTTGTATCGTTGCAGTGCCTAATCAATCTCTAAATTAGTCTAATAATATCTATACTGAAGTCAGGAACTAGAATTAACAGAGTTGTCTTTTCTTCTGAGCGGATTAATAATACAAGGTTGATCCTCGGCCTCTAGCCTTGCCCTCAACAAAAGTTTTGGCCGGTCGGCTTGTATTTTTTTTTCTTTTTGACGGCGCGAACGGGGGGGCGCGCGCCGGAAGCGCCCCCCTCTGGATCCGCGGATGAAGGTCGATATCGATGCTGGGTTGTGAGTAGTCCAAATTGCATCCTTTTCTAGCTATAGTTTGCTGTTCCGATCACTTCCAGTCAGAGTATGACTTTGTGAGCTTCGATCATTCGAATACGTATAGTAGACTGACGCATACGATTTTGAAAGATCAGAAGACAACCTCGCCAAGCTACTCTCAACCAGATATTACCTTGCTCACGACTAACTCCCAACTCTGGCTAGAGAAGGTCAGGAGGCCAGGGTAGGCTATGTGTGACAGAGACTTAAATGTTAAAGTACACGTAAGCTTACACAACTCAGCTAGATCAGTCTTTTGTGTCCGTGTTGTCGCTGTTTTGTTGGGCTGCAGCCGCCGGTGCTACGCTGATTTCTGGCACGACGTTCACTCCCGGTACGTTCCCGATAGGTTCCTCGGACAAACTCTCCTCGAACGCCGACCCAACATCCGATACCGACGCCTGGGACGGATTCCGTTCCCCTCTACACTTAACGCACGGGCACAACGGAGTGTGGACGGATTTTGGACGGTTCTTTCTGGAAGGGTAGTCCGCAGGGACAAGCATAGCGGAGAACCTTCCACTGTGCCCGCGCGTTGTCGTGTCGCTATCCCAATCCCACGAACTCCCCGCCGAAGATGACCGAGGGGACATTTCGGAACGCGCCGTCGCCATCCTCGACCACAGTTCGGGGGTCTTCGGGACTGTCAATCCGTTTTCGTCTGAACGTTCTTCAACCGGAGACCGAGGAGATCTCGAGAGCGTACGGTCCGAATGCTTGCGGTGAACCTCCAGCGGTAGATGACGCGCAGGGTACTTTGTTTCGCCCAAACCTTCCAGAATTTTTGGGTGCATGTTTCTACACTGTCCTTCAATGAGGTTTCTCTCACCTTTTGTCAGGTTGTGGCCGCGGGTTGGGAACGAGCTCCAAGCCGTCTTGTTCCCGGTCCATGTGTTGATGGCGAGCGCTTTGCTAGGAGGAGGGTCTATAGACGACGTTTCCGGAAATTCGAAGACCTCGATGACGTTTAGTGGTAGCGCTTGGCGTTTCTTCATATTGTGTAGATCCAGTATGTACAGTCGTAGCAGCTTTTTAACAGTCCCAAATCCTTGGAAAGTCAACCAAACTCCTGTTCACGTTGCAAAGTCTCATATGGGATTAGAGCTCCCCATAGCGCCGTCTTCCAAGATTGTCCGAGAGTCTCGTAAGACCAAACTTAAAGAAACTACTGGCTATAACATAGCAGGCTTTCAATATGGTTTTCCTATGGCAACGCCGCACTGATAAACATATTTGAAGGCCTCAAAAGAAACCCCTGCCCTTCGTAACGTTTTACACAAGGAAAAAATCGCCCGGTAACTCCCAGCGCTTTTTCGTCTGCCTCTGTCCTCGAAGCGCAATCGTTAGTGACGGGGATTGTGACAGAAATGCAGTCGTGTTAATTAGTTGAGACGGAATATTGTTCCACCTAGCGACCGGTTATGAATAATAGATACATTAGCATCACGCTAAGAGGAGATGTATTCATAAAGGGCCGTCAGTATGTTAGCAGGGCCAAAACAAACGGTATTGTTGTGTGTCATCAGTTTATCTAGAATATGCGTTGATGAAGGTTAGACATCCAGGCAGTTAGATACGCAAAATACCAGTTACTTAAGCAACTGGATAAAATGTAAAAACAGTCACAATGACTGTTTCAAAAATTATTTTATTCAGTTGCTTGACTAGCTGTCATTTGTGGTATCTAAAATATGACTTAGCTTCAAGAATATGGTCCTACTGTTACCTTCGTATCCGGAGGTATTGTTTTTGGTTTGTTTGTGTATGTGTCATGGCAGACCAACAGGAAGTGAAGGTCGAAGTGGAGGCAAAATGAAGCTGACAGGATGTTAGGTCAAAGGTCAGAGAAACGAAGGTTCCAGAAAAGGATATCTAATTTTGTCTTCAATTTTCTGCTATATATTATGGGAGCCTGTAGGAAATTGCGTTAGACTGAAATAGCGAGAAATCCACAAAAAAGGATAAAACGAGAAATTCTAGAAATATTTCACGGAGGTATGACATCTTTAATTTGTAGTCTTCCAGAGTATATACTCACATCGTGTACAATCACAACGTACGGGACAGCAGTGCTCTAGCAAGAGATATGTCCTCTTATCAAGTCAGCAGAAACTCTACTTTTTTAGTATTGTTCTGACATATGTATAAAATGTTCATATTTCAACAAACGATCAGCGTGTATATTATTCAATATCGACTATAACAAATATGACTGTTTGCATATCTTAAAAGCAATTCGCTATCTAAAGGTTTGATTGAACCATGGCCAGTCATACGTGCATATACACTTGTTACACGCAGGGTATACGTATACTGAGTGATACGAAATATGGTTTGCTAAGAAACAACGAATTAGATTCTATTTGACGAACACAATTCATCACCTCGCGCTCCCTGTACACAGTGAAGAATGCGAGCTGTCACTCGAAGTGCACCTGTATTCATGCAAATGTCAGAGGTAATATGCCTCCTCTTCATTTTCATTAACCCTATTAAAACGTCAAATCAGGACGATCGATATTATTGTACATGTGTGTCAATGGCCGGGAAAATATTCGGGCGTGGAAGAAACCATTTTTTTTGCCACGCCTCAGGGGCGGAGACATTTTAGAGTTCTACGATCTCTTGAAAAGAAAACTACACCAATGGATCCCTTGGAAAATTGATTTTGTTTTGTACCTCGATAATTCGCGAAGTTGTGGATGGATGTGTATGATACAGTACTTCGTATGTGGATAGATGTCAAAATGAACGACGTGGTCGGTTATGGGACCCTATCGGTTTCCAGGGGTACTGCAGCACAGTCGGTTTTGATATCTCATAGTCATGACAATTCGGTGGTAGATAGGTCTTGTCTTGTACATCTGTTGCCTTGAGCCAAGTATGATTTCTAAGTCAACGCATACCATGAGCCCATTGTTGTTCTACATACCATCGCTAGGTGACGCTGCACCGGGAAGGATGTGTTTCCAAACGAGAAAATCTACTCCAGCGATGAACCTTGATGATGGAGGGATACAAGCATAGTCCCGATCGGAACCACATCCTTCCCACTGTACGTACAATAAAACCTGCGCCTCTGAGGTGTCGCCAAAATATTATGCAACAAGAAAGGCAACATTTGCAAGAAAATACTCAATACTTAACTTTACTTGGTCTAGCAAAACAAACTACTGCTCTGTTTATCTCACTCAAACACATTCATGGACATGGTGACCAGCCACTCCAGCTCTGTCCTGCCACTTGATACATTGTGTAAACGAACACCACTGTTACACCTCCAGCATGTCCAGTATTAAACCACGATAACAGCCATCTGATACAGACCATTGACCTTGTTTGTAATTGTTTGGACAAGAAGAAGAAACGGAGAAAAAACAATATGTTTTCTTTCCATGAAGGTAATCAGAGAAATGTACAGAGATCTTTCAAAGAAGTCTCCGTATTGGCCTTTCCATAAAGACGGTAGTGAGAGAAATGTCACTTCAATATCGATTAATGCTACGGTCACATTTGCAATCCGGGGCCCGGCCGGGCTGTTTGAGAAAACAAAGAATAAAAGACGCATATCAAGGATATACATAACGTATGGTAAGGAATAATTTTTCAAAAGTTTTGTGTGTTTTGTTGTCTTTTATATCATAGTTTTCGTTCCCACAAGCTGCCCGGCCGGCCCCGGGTTGGAAATGTGACCCTAGCATAAGCTGCTGCTATGTAGAACGGGCACGGTGACTACTCAATGCGCCATACATGTACGCTATCTAGAGAGGTGTAAATTATCTCTTGTGTTTACTTGTAACATCAGAAATCTAGTGCCTGAGGGGCGTTGCGGTTAGTGAAAGAAATACGGCCCGCATCGCTGCGTTTGAAAAGAAATAATTGTTTTCTACGGAAGTGAACATAACGAGGTGATTTTGTGCCAACAGAGAATAGAAAACACCGAGAAGTGACAAAAACCCTCATAAATTTAGCTACACTTAACGTCGACAACTCTCATAAAACCGTCAGGTACTCCAAGATTGCCTCATAAAACAAAGCCGCCGCGGGCACTATCGAGGCCTTCTTAGAATGTAGTGAACACCTGAATTTCTGGATATACCCCAAGACCGGTTTGATCCAGATACGCGAAGATAATTATAGATTAGAAATGCCGCATTACACTCCTTTAAATTTACCGTTTGAGTTGAATCGTGCCGTTTTTAGGGTCCCTGGTGAGTTGATAGCCAAGTGTGACAGAAATGTGCAATAAAGGTCTTCTTCATTATACACATTAGACGCTGTACGTTTTAATAGGCGACATGTGGTCGAACTTAGAGTTAATCTAGCCCACCATGTATGTGTTTTGTTGATTGATGACTTCGAAAAACCACAACAGGTCTCGATGCCTTCTTGACAACCTGTTGACATGGAATAAAGACTGTTTGACATGTAGTCTGTTGTGTCTGTGAAATGGGTTGTCGATCACACATATTGTCAATTTTCCTCCTGTTTCTTAAAGGATTTTAAGAAGAGAGGGCTAATTTGGAAGAGATGTACATAATGTTGCGTGGTTTGACCTAATTGGAAATTTTATTTATCGATTTTAAATGTACGTGGAATGAGATCTAGACCGCTGTGCATTGAACAATCAACGTGGAAGGTTCTACAAAAAGAGAGAGAGTTATGACCCTGCTACCGTTTATTCCTCCCTTTCTTTTTTCCCAAGAAGTTCTCCTGGCCCGAGAAACAGTGTTTGATGGCTCAAGTTATCAAGTTTTAGAGGAAACTGATATGTAGAAAAGTACTCTATCCGTTCAAGTATTTCATTAACTAGGTTAAAGTTGACGCATGGGTCACGTCCGGCTTACGCAACCTCTGCTGAGGCCACTCGACATCAAAAACTAATTCGTGGCACAGCGAGGCTAAAATTAGACAAACATGGCGATACCTCTGGCGCTATGGCGGCCGTTTCAGCGATCGTTGGCCTCCCAAAGCCCATTTCGTATCTCGGTTCTATCGGGGCAACGTCTAAAGGTGGGCTCAAACGGACCAAAGTCGAACATAACGTGTCGAGGGAAACACACACCTCCACTACAACAGGCCGGTCATCTTCTGTGCCGTGTTGGATTCCCTCCACAACTTGTACAAGCTAGGAGGAGCTTCTCTGTTTTAAGGAGGAGTTCGAAGCTTCAGGAAGGGCCAATAATGGAGAAAGTGTGCCTGAACGAAGCTGCTAGGGTGGTAGAAGTGGAGTGGGCCGACGGAGGTGTGAGCATGTTTCCGTACGTGTGGCTGAGGGACAATTGTCAGGTGAGCCTCTGTTTGTACCTGTATATACGCATCGTTATCATATCTTTATTGTATGTGTATCTGTGTATCTGTGTCCTCGTCAGTATCTGTATCTATCGATGGCCGTCTTTCTATGTAACACACATGCTAGCCTATTAAACGAGTCTGTGTTTTGGGCAGAAGTATTGAGGCATGTACAATTCCTTTGTCCCTGTTTTTGGGTCGGGCACATTCAAGTTGTAGGGTCGAGGCCGCCTATCATAGTTACTTGTGCATCATTACACACGTTAAGTCATAAATCATCGATTCTTGCACTTAAAATGCATTCCGTCGCCGAAAGCGGATTCTAATCAAATACTATAGTGCCTGAGCTCCATGTGACCCAGATTGGAAAGTAGGCACTAGGTCAACATGTGCCATTTGTTTCTCTTGGCAGGTTGACCTCACTATGAACTTTCAATAATAATGGTGACACTCGTATAAGCTAGTTCGGGGCTGCTACTACGCATGTGCAGTGTCAAAGGTGAAGGACACCGGCTTGTAAACAGTGATCGTCTCGACTTTGTCTCAATTTGCATAACAACGCCCAGACGGGTCTTGTTTACGTCGCGGGGCCTTTACCTTTGACACTGCACATGCGTAGTAGCAACCCCGAACTAGCTTATTGTAGCCACACAAAACAATTATTGTCTGCATTTGAAAGCAAACGAACTTAGACGAACTAGTAATAGGGACAGCAGCGAAATTACACTGGAGCTTGTAGCTTAAAAAAACAATTATTGTCTGCATTCTTAGGCAGAGATGAGTCAAGGAGAACTAGTCTATTAGGTTACTGCAAATGCATATAAGTTCGCGTGGTTTTTATTTTGCGTTTTTGATAGGGAGAAAATGGAGTGTTCGCGGTGGCTTTAAGTTCACGTTTGAAACAACGGTAGCGCTACAGTCATAGATGGGCAAAAAGTTTCGCGCTGGTTTTGAGTTCGCGCTGAAGAGTTCACCGCGAAAACCGCGAACATAAAACCACCTCGATCATTTCTGCATTAACAGTATCTCCTAGTTAATTGGATTATTTTGAATTGAATGATATCATATCGCTGTTAATCTTGTAGATAAGGGCCATCCTATTTTGGTAAAGCCTCCTTTATACCGCAGAAAAATAGCTCGCACTATACGAGCAGTGATACAACCGGCTTTCTCTAATTTGGCACTTATAGATTTAAATTCGGCGACAGTTTGGCGCTATCAAAAAAGTCGGCCGAACCTTGTTGAAAAACTGATCTGATCAACACCTATTTTCTTGCCGGAAGATTCAATCTCAAGATATATGAAGATTATGGCGTAAAATCCGGTGCAAATGCAAAATATCTAAGCTTATAGCAATATTAAAAAGGCGCGAAAACATGAACGCGCATTTTGATATCCTAAATTGGAAGATAAGTTATCGATTTTGGATTTTCGTTTGTTATCAAAAAAACTATAACAAGTACGCACTTTTTGATATTCCATAGATTGGAAGATAAGTTACCAAATTTGGATGTTTGTTTATTTTTGCCTCTTGTTTATTGTTTGTTTATTTGTTTACCATCAGTGTCAGCAATGTTTTAACCCGGACTCCCGTGCGCGTCTGTTCTTGATGGCTGACTTGGACGTGAATCTTTCTCCTGCCACGGCTGAAGTGTACGGTAAATAGGGATTTCAATCATACATAAAGCTCAAGTTGACATTGATTGGAGAAAGTGGCGTTTCTTCGGTCCTACTGTTAATCAGAATACACCGGAATATGCCAGAATTGGGGTCGTGTGGCAGAGCGTTCGACTCAGAACCAAGAGGTCCCGAGTTCGAATCCTGTCATGTCACCGATCTTGTGCCCTTGGGAAAGACACTTTACACGACTTTCCTCACTCCACCCAGGTGTAAATGGGTACCTGACTTCGGTTGGGTCGGAAGGTCGTATTAAGGTCACCTGGTGGCGCCGAATGGCAGCCGTCCAGACTCTTGCGACAGTTCCACAAAATGCAAGTGTGGATAAGATATTATATATGTTGTGTGAAACCTGTAATACCCTGCATCAATTCAGCGCTAGAAAGCCAAAGGCTGCCATTGCGGGTGATTTCTGACCAATAAAAAACATTATTTATTATTAATACAGCTAAACAAGGGTGGAATCAACCGAAAGACAGTATGCATTGATGACTTAGGGCTAAGGTTAATTCGAAAGTCAAACTATAGTCTAGACTGGTCGACATACGCGCTAATTACGCACATTAAACAACTAGTGCATATAACTATAGTATGATGAACATTACGACCCGAGACCGCACAGTATTGTCTGGTAATTTCTTGTTCACAGGGCCAAGCTATAAGTGTACATTACCGAGATATAGCAACCTGCGATGTGAACTCATCAATGCACAAGTTGCATTTTGGTCGATTTCACATTTTTTTCTGTGTATTCTGGTAAATAATTGGCCCCGTTTTTTGTATTGAAATAGGCATTTTTCGTCTCCGATGTTTAGAATCTATAGTCATAATAGTAGATTGTAGAGTGAACAATGGAACTAAATTGTCATGTGACAAGCAATTGAATTAGACCAAAAAAAAGTGACCAGAGTGGACGGGCTATGTCAATAACTTTTATTTGCAACTTGGCAAGAACTATTTAACTACTTGTCACATATCATATGTAACTTGCACACATAATCTAGCATAGTACAGAGTGCCCGAAAGCAAACGACCTTTGATATCGCCTGTTCAAAACGTCAATCATTTTCAGAGGCGTTGAGCAGTATGGGTAAATATAGGAACAATTGAACTGGAGCAGCACTCCTCAAACAAGAGTTCGAAGATCTCATACCTCCGTGAAATATTTAGATCTTCTCTTATATAGTGATTGTTGTTCATTAGTTGGGCAAATAAGGTTTTGATGAACATTTCATGTATTCATTAATCACTTTCTGTCACTCTACGGTGAACGTGACTAGCATATTGAAGATACATATCTGCGAAAGCAAAGACAAAGAGATAAAAAAACGATACCTCCCTGTGAACTAGTAGGCTCTTCTATTGACCCCATGACCTGAAATGTCTGTTGGTTGTCACTACAAGGTTGATAAATTACTAATTTTGGCAACTCTAAACTTGACTTCCTGCCATTCTGGCAACTCTAATAATTACTTAATTTCAATCTGAGGTGAACGGGACTGACATACGAAAAATATATAATGCAGAAATTATAACAAATACCTACCATTTCACGTACGTAACAAAATCATGAGATGCCAAATGTTATGTCCCCCTCCCCCTGTAGCAGCGGGAACCATGCTGACCGTTGATTGGCCAGACGGACACCACAGCCAGTACGATTGGTCCTGGCTCAAGGGACGCTGTTTCTCTACCCAGGCCCTGGAAAAGAGGGGGAGGGACTGGCAGAGAAAGGTAAACATTCAACGACAGGCCTATCTTCTATACTCCCGATTCTTAGTCCAAAGGTCTAATACTCCTAGCTCAAAAGCCTTATCTGAATATAATGCGGACTTGAAGTACAGTTGGCAAGTTAATCATCATCATCATATCTTGTCGCTCCACTGCTGTATCCATTGGCGGGCAGTCTGGTTGGCCTCTCGTAGATCGTTGACGAAATACGTCTTTAGATCGTAAACGACTTTTATCTCTTTTAATTCGTATTTTACATGATCTCATACTTGTATTTATCATCTTCACACAAAATATAGAAAAATGTAGCTTTTCCCATGTGTTTTGTATTTTCGTTTTTGGCGACGCCTCTAGTACGGAGCCTTTTATACAATGCCGAGATCCAGTTTCAAATGTTCTTCCCCCTTCAAATCGTAATAAGGAAGTAACTGGTTCTCCAACTGAACTTTTCTTGCTCGCAAAAGACGAGGTGCAAAAAGACTAGGTTTTACAAACGTCATACGGAAGAAACACCGGTTTATCATTATCATTGTTGTTGTTGTCGTTGTTTTCCAACAGACTAAGCTCTGGGGGTCGGAGCTAGCACACGACTTGCCCAAAGCTGACTTCCCCACCCTACTGACAGACGACCGTGCCCTGTATGACTTCCTGTTCCGCCTGGACTCTGTCGGCCTCGTTCTCGTGCAGAATGTCCCCTGCGAGACCGGACAGCTGGAAAGGCTAGCCAATCGGGTGGCGTTTCTCAGACACACCAACTACGGGTTAGTCAAGTCAAGTCAAGTCAAGTCAAAGTTTATTGCACAACGATTGTAACAGGTACAATGTAAGGCAAAAATAAAATACTACTTGCTACTTATGTCAAACTACTAAAAGCTACAGGGAGGTTCTATGCTATACAATGGTTAGGTTCTAGGCTGTACAATGCTCCATTTCAAACTACATGAAAGCAATATCTATATAATATTATCAGAGGTAGATAATATCAACAGGAGATACAATAGGGAGTCGTATATGTCAATTAGACAATTACATGTGAATTTCTTCCAGTGTTTTTTCGTTTCATATACCGTCTAGATACATTATTCAACATGTGTTCCAATAGTAGTTGATCTTTATTCAAATTCCTATTAAATTTGTTTTTATATTTCTTATAAAATGATGCATTTACTTACGCAGAAAGGAGTTCGTGGTAAAGAGCAAGCCTAACCCAAGTAACGTGGCCTACACTAGTGCTAAACTGGGACTACATACGGACTTACCACAGTACAACTACGCGCCAGGGGTACGTATAAGTTTTTATTACCTCCATGCATGTTTTTTTAATGCTTTTTGTTTGTGTTTCTTTGTGTGACTGTGTGCCCGTGGTAATTCAAATGCAGTAGAGTGGCAAGAAGTTGATGGTGGAACTACAGACTAACAGGAAGTGGAGTATTGAAATAACTAATTTTATTTTGTCATCTATTTACAGAAGATTTGGTTTATTTCTAAGACGAAAAGTGCTATCGATGTTAACATAAAGTTCCCTTTCTCCCTGCATAATGGAACAGGCGAACAGGTCATTTATTGTAATAATTGACCACTTGTGATTTATTATTCACCACTTGTGGCACTTCGGCATCATAACCAGTATGCAATGGGGACATCTGATTGGTCGACGTCATCTGGCTATATGATAATGTGCTACATTTTCTTCAAAGATTACCGCAACTCCATGTACCATATAATCTTTCTGGGCGAGGGGTGATGCGCGTAGGTCTATGGCTTCTCCCTCAAACACCTTTTGATATTCTTTTGTATTTTCTTTAAATAACAAAGATTTGCAATCTACAGGTTCAGATGCTTCACTGCATCGAGCAGTGTAAGGGGGAGGGGGGCGACAATCACCTTGTGGACGGCTTCAACGTCGCTTACCAACTGAAGGAGGAGAACCCGGAAGCCTTCCGCCTTCTCACCACGCTCAAGGTCAACTTCCAGGACGAAGGGATCGACTATCATAGGTTCTACCTGAGGGAGAGACGTCCTATAATCAGGTAAAATAGCTCAGTGAAAAATTTCATCAAGAACGCTTCGTTTGGGAACGCATTCTTCACACTGCAGCCAACTCTTCGTTTGGGAACGCATTATTTACAGTGCAGCAGCGACACCTAGCTGCAGTGCCATGAAGTCAGTTTTGCCATGAAGAGGGTGACAGACGGTCACAGAAACGCTGACTGTTGTACAAAATGTAACTCTTTGGCTGTGAATGAAGAACTTTGTTATCCAGATACAACAAATGCTGATATGAGACATAGATTATGGAACTACAGCGGACGACATACATTATACTAGATTTAGTACACGTATTTGTGACACAAACTTTCGCAAACAGCTCTTTTGGCGGCTCAACTATACTTATATTTGGCGACGCCTCAAATGTGAAGCCATTAGTGACCTGTAATACAGCATTTTGGCGACGCCCTAGGCACGATTATATTAGATCTTTCATCTGGCTGCTGCTTACAGTCACCAAACCTTTACCTTTGTTGATCTTTCCTGGACATTTTTTCAGCCTGGACGACAAGGGCAATGTTGAGAACATCAACTATAACGACCAGGTTCGTGACTCCATCTTGGATCTGCCTACCGACCAGGTCCAAGCGCTGTACGGCGCGCTGAAGGCCTACAACACCATCATGTACCTTCCCAAGAACTGCGTACGACACAAAATGGCGGCAGGTCAGGGAAAATATTTTGTGGAAAGTACTTTGTTTTCTCCATGCTCGCCCCGACATTACCTATTATTCGGTGAACACACATACACACGCACACACACACACACACACACACACACACACACACACACACACACACACACACACACACACATACAAACACACACAAAAACACACACAAAAACACACACAAAAACACACACAAACACACACACACACATACATACATACAAACACACACACACACAAACACAAGGTGAAGGCGCCTAACTTTTAAACAGTTCTCACCAGGACCACCGTCATACATGTGGTAAACATGTTTTGCTTATGTCTCAATGGCCTACAACTTTGACATATTACCCACAATGCATCTCAGGGCGCATACGCAATCAATTCGTGAACCAGCTTATTGCAACTGTTTGTTGTTTGTCTAGGTGAAATGATCGCTTTCAACAACACCCGGACTCTCCACGGCCGCCTGGCCTACAGTCAGACCGGCGGCACGCGGCATCTGCAGGGTGGCTACCTGGACTGGGACGAGATCTACTCGCGCATGCGCGTTCTCAAGACGGACCTGGGGATCCAAGACTAGATACCAACCCATCGGTCTTCGCGAAGCTAGCTTGTATCAATAGACCAATCCCCTAAAGCACCACCCAAGTCCGTCAAAACGTAGAGATGGAAAAGAAAACTTGAAAATGCAAATATCCGACGGACATGCAACCGCTCTCTCATTGGTCGAGTCTCTGATTACCGTGCTATCATTAGTTGAACTGCTAATTGTGTTGGACAGTCAGGGCCGGTCTCTTTGGCCACACAATTCTTTCAATGACATTCGTTTTCGAAATCTCAAGTGTGACTTTAAAGATTTTTGAGCGGAATTCTTAGGAAATTATGTACTTATTCTTTCATCATTATATATTGAGATATCAATATTCCATTTGTATCCATATATACCAAAGGTACGATTGATATGGGAATATAGTTGAGTCCTATAATTCATCGTGCCATAAAACACAATAAACCACTTATTACTTATGATTAAAACTCATGATGGTGCAATATAGAATCTATGCTATAAAGAGGACATATACATATAATGCGTCATATTTTTATATAACGATGGAATATAATCTTTTATTGATGATATTGCACATCGTAATTTCTTTTGTATACGTTGATTTATTAGAATTGACTTATTAAATGGCAAGTCAGATTACATGGATTAATTTCTCAATGTTGCCGAGTCGTCAATGGCAGCAGTACTCGAACATAGTTTCCCGGCCGTCAGTAAGGACTATCCCGATCTTTCTTACTGTCGGTCGACCGGAAATGGACGAAACTCATATATGAATATACGTACTCGTGTGAACGCACCCGTCACATCCTGCCGCACGATGGGTCATAGTAGCATCAAGTTTCAAAGATGATTCACTGTCAGGCCGTTTTCCCACCCCCTATATACTGTGAGACCGCAAACAATATCTATTAAAAATTTGGCAATAACAAGTCGTTTAAATTGATGGCAATTGACTTTGTAATTAACTACGTTTTATTGATATATCGTAAATATTCTATCAAAGGGGTAGACTGAATGTCAAGCTATGATTTCTTGTGTTTTCTTCACCGAATCGAATAAATCAATAAAAAGTTCAAAATATTTGTTTTCTAGTGTCCCCGTCCTTTATTAGGGAACAGATTCTCCACGAATTGCATCACACATTCTATTTAAGCTCGATTAATGGTTGAGGACTTACATGTGAGAGCGCCACCTTGCTGTAGTTAGCTGACCTGCAGGGTTACCTGGTTTTCCAAGGACGCTCAACATGCAAGTGGCAATGAGACGAGAAACGCACTAAAAAGGGCACTGACCCAAGTCTTAATTTGGACACGCCGCGTGCACGTGATAGATGTGTTGTGTAATATACCCTTCTGTCTTACGTCATTGTGCATGTGGTAAGTCTAACCCGCATTTCCTCTAACGTCCGTGACCACCTGTATGGACGCCTCCCATTGGTCGGACCACGTCACTGGAGAAAGCGCAGCCGCCAATGACGTCAAAGGATGCGGAAGACCAATTCATGGTTCTGACAGCTAAAGCGCTGCAAAAATATGAATCGAATACTTTTATACGTCTAAAAGATGATAGTTTTCAAATTGTGACACATTTGGAGGTTTGTTAGCCTGTAAGAGTTGTACCGAATGGTTATCCAATCGCAGCGTTTGATAGATTGAAACTTAATCGACCCCCTCAGAGATGCCCACTTTGATCCGCCATGTTGTTTCAAGCCACCATTACGTCCTCCGCACAAAAAGGCCCGTCTTGAATTCCCTTTCCTTTTTCAATGAAACAGTTTCAGTGTCCTACTGACTACGACCGTTCCCGTATCTCTTATTACAAGGCAAACTTCTCCAACAAGGCGTTAGTGGTTTAGAACTGTATCATTTTTGAGCGAGAGAGATTGAACTAAAAGCCTTAGCAACGAGGCACACAACACCAATATCTTTACCGGGGAGAAAGCTAACCCTTTCCGTTGGTAAAAAGTCAATGACCCGTTGTTTTCAGGATGTTTTTAAACCACAACGAAGTCACAATACTTATCGTAGAACCGTAATGACGGCAATATGTATTCCTCTTTTCATTTTCATAGCGGAACGAGAAAGAGCCACGTAAACAGTCTAGTATGACCGAACGGGGTTATATTACAGCTAGCAACCAGTTCACACCGACACCTTTTATAATATCTCCCTTGTCTAAAGGGGACAGAAACCATACGTCTGGCCTACGCAGTTGAAAAATCGTCAAGAACAAGACGCCGTTTGGAGTAAAGTATGGTTTATACTGGAAAGAGTGCGGCTTTTCCGAACGCGGCCGAAAATAGTAACAGACTGAGGATTGTTATACCGTTGTTTTAACCCACTGCGACCCACAGTAAACAAAATGTAAGTATACATATCGTCGGAACTTTTTTTAACATTACGAGGGGGGAGGGGGCTTGTTCAGAAATAGACGTTGTGTTCTTAGATACAGACATGACTACAATATTATCGTTTAGGAACTCACACAAGCGGACGATCAGTTTTACTTCGAAGTCTCCGGTGCCTGAAATCTTTGTTGAAGAGCATCTAAATTTGTAGGACTGAAAAAAGTTCGGTATGTTTGGAACGTTTTGTATAGTTTTGCGTTTTGTATGTCAAAAAATGAAATATATATTAGAGACGGCAAAATCGACTTAGCAGCCCTCAGGCTGGGAAGACTACTTTTTCCAGTTTGTATCAAAGGTGGGAAGTAAAACTACATTTCTGAAACTTCGATTAGACCTTTTTTTGCTTTAATTTCTGTATCCAATTTAGTTGAAATGTTTGACGGAACCGTGTGTGTTTGTGATTTTTTTCTGTTAGGCGATGTGTTTTCATGAAAAACACAACTACTTGCGCCTGTGTATATGAAACATCATGTTCATTTCCTATCCCTAACAAACTAGCAAGAGACTTCGTTGAAGAGGTACGCGCCCTTAACTGTGTACATGAAAGCTTAAACATATCTTCTGGTACATAGCTGTACGTATTGTGGGAGTTATACGAATAATACACTAGTTATATTGCTTGATATAGATGTATTGTCGATTTTGAAAGGCGGGACTACAATGTTTTGACTTGAGGACTTGTGTTTTACTATCAACACCAAAGTTTACGATTCCAACTCGTACGTTTTGTTGACAAAACTTGACCACACATAGAAACGGTGGCCATCAGATCCGTGGTTAGGGTTGTTGAAGTTAGAATCGAAAAGTTCTCGGTTCGAATCCCTGACAGGTACCAATGTGCCCTTTAGCCCCTGTCACACGTGTGGGTACATACAAGCCCGCATGAGTTACGTATTAACCAGTTTTTGGTCTAGATTAAGTTTGCAGCCCAAGAAGTAATGTCTTTGGTTCGACCACTAGGCTGCACAACGGTGGGTCAACGCAGAAAACAACTGCTTCCCGCAAACTTTACTTAAACCTGAAAAATGTTAATGCGCAACTCACGCGAACTTGAATTCTCACAAGTGTGACAGGGCCCTAAAGAAAGGCATTTTATGCCTTTTTCTTCGCTCAACCCAGCTAGGTGAGAATGAGTATCTAGCTTCGGTTAGGGACGTCTTCCCAGATGGGACGTAGAGCCAGAGCCAGAGGCATCCGATGTTTGAGGGGAGCCACACCTCGAGTATGTTAAAGAAACCATCACACTTATCGAAAAGAGTACTAGGAGTCCTTCCTGGTGTGAGTGGATCAAACCTTAGTCCAGTCTCACAGAGCTAGTACCTACTGTAGAAAACTAGTTTCACCTAAAGGCGGTTTACTGGTGCTGTGAAAAAACAACAACAGACAAACAAACAGACAAACAAAACTAGGGGTCGTAACTTACTTGTACCAAACGAATTGGCAAACATTTTTGATATTTAACATATTTTTCTCTACTTGTATACCACTATCAATTAAGTTGTTTTTAATTCTTTGTTTGTTTTTTCCCTTTAGCGTTCTAAACGCTAAGCCAAGATGGGAACAGCAAATCGAGGCCGCGGGAACTATCTAACCTCTTTACGGGTCCAGAAGGCCTACCGCCTGAACAACAACGAGAACGCGCGTTTGAATAACAGGTAACTTAAAAACTCGATTCGCACTCGGGTTCGTAGTTCACTCGGGGCTGTGTGCGAGGAGCTTTGGGCTGCTCAAGTGGAGTTTACCTACTAGAAAACGCTACATGAGTGGCCTAGGGTTCTCCTTGCACAGTCCTAAGTCGACTTCATGAATTCAAGTCGACTAAAAAACGCGTATGTAAACCCAGCCTAAGACTTGTTTCTATTGTAGAAAATATCTAGACTATCAAGCTGTTTAGTTGTAGTTATATGCTGCCATGTATGTATTTATTACCTTCGGTCTGTGAGACGGATCCTGACTGTCCATCACAATTAGCAGTTCTACCATTAATAGAACGGCAATTATCGATTTGACCAATCCAATGAGTGAGTGCATGACTGCATGTCTGGCAAATATTTGCGCTTTTATTTTGCATGTCTGCGTCTTGGAATAAATGAACGGGGCTAAGGAATCGTATGGTAGAGACGCAATAGCAATCTTTGGAATATCACTCAACGGACCGATAGAATCTGGTCTATGTTTATCAGTGATCACTATAGACAGGATTCTTAACGCTTGAGTCAATGGGAAAAATTATGTAAGGGACAACTGAAAAGTAGTCACATATTGGCCAGGTGGTCCTTATGTAGAGATTTTACTTGTACAGGTTCGATTGTATACTTTCTAAGAAGGCTTGATACATCTGTTTTGTGTTTTTTTCTCTCTTCGGAACAGGTATGGTGCTCTAGAAAAGGAACACATCTACGCCCTGCGCGGTGTGAACCAAGAAATACGTCTACTGCGCATGCTCTTGAACAAAATACAGGTCAGTACTCAGTCTGGTTCTATGCATCATTTGCTACTGGTTCTTGTTAGTTTTAGCTATAGCCTACGTGTACGTCGTGTCGTTCTATCTGATTGTCTGAGTTTCCGCAGTTATTTCCATATGCTATATATAGACTCGTCTCACCACAGTGACAAGAAGTGAAGGGCAAAAGGTCAGAGTTGCGGGGGTTACAGGAAGTGAAATTCATAGTTGGTAGAATTAGTCTTTTGTCAACCTTGTCTAGCAGCTGATAGATATTCCAGGTCATTGTGGCTGTCTGTATTTTTGCAGTTGTACGTTCATTATAGATTTAAAGTGACAGGAAGTGATCAATGGACACATGCCCTGTTAATCAAAACCTTCTTTGTGGCATTTATGAATTACAATAAAACAAGATATTCCAGAAACTCATGTAAATATTTCACCAAAGTGTTAGGCCTTAGAAACTTCTATTAAAGAAAAAAAAGGGCACGGGCTAATTCTTCTTCTACTTAAACCAAAAAAAAATGTGCCAATTGTATATCAAAATTATGGTAGTATTGTGTTTGACGATATTATGTTTGACGATACAGATATATATGTATTAATCACTGCTTCTCTCTTTCTACAGGAGTCCAGTGGAATAAGTCCGGAGGGTTGGAGACCAGAAGATGACCACCGCGTGTCTCCAAGACTCCGTACGCCTAGCACGACCGACACCCCGCTGTACATGTACGGGGATCGCGTGGGGTCCCGCCACGTCAAGAGAACCAACCGCGTCCCCATGTCCATGGGACGACAGATGAAGGGAAGACACGACAGCGCTGACGGGGAGGATTCTCCCGAAATCCAAGATGGCGACGATGAAAAGGACCCGGATGCTGGAATCCATGATGGCGACCCTGTGGAGAGAGATGAGAGAAAGGAGAGACCAAGGTCAGTCCGTTTTGCAGGCGACAGAAACAGAAACGGGACGCCTTCAACCATCCGCGCCGCTACGGCGAAGCCTGCTTTAAAACATGACACCCAGAAGACAAAAGATGATCCAAAAGATGAGGAGAAAAATGGCCAGGTAGAAAATCCTGACAGGGCGTTGGAAAGGAGGCCATCTGAGAGAAGACTGGCGGACGAAAGACGCAAATCTCTTTCCAGAGTTCCAAGCGTCAGAAGATTTACCCAGAGTGCATCACCCGCGCATGCTCGGTATGGCCCGCCAATTTTCGCACGTGTCCCAGGACAGCACAACCAGAGGCCGGGAACGTCACCCGAGGGCCAGAAGAAACACAGGCGGCGAAAATCGGCAAAGTCCGACCGCTCATCCGGAGACGAGTCCTCCCGCCCTTCCTCTCCAATCCTGAGGCGGGAAAAGCTCGTGGTCAAGATTTGGGACAGAGTCAACCCCCATGACGCCAAACAAGAAATTCACAAGGAGGAGATTGTGAAAGTCGGCTCAAAGGTGAACAACTTCTTGTCAATGCTTGAAGAGGAGTTTAAGCAGAACGCAGCAGACGAAGCTCTGAGGGAAAGGGAGAGGCTGCGACCAAAATCGGCTTCCACGGTTTACTCTGAAGACGGTTGGTGATTCTTCAATTCAGTCAAGTACATCTTAGTAGCCATATCAACAATGGCTTTCTAAAATGAGTGCACTTCAAACATATTCCGATAGGAGTCAGTGTGAGAGGTCTACAATGAGCAGTGACTCTATCGCACTATCTAGGCAATAGACTACTAGTGTAATATCCTAGTAACACAAAAGTGTGGACTTAGATGGAAACTCAGGAAAATGTAGACAGTAATTTCTAAAGCCGTCGTATATTTTTCATTGCTTTTTATATGGAACAATGCTTTACTCTTAAGATTTCTCTTTGATGTAAGTTTATGGCTATTTTCTACATAGTAAATGATAAATGCTATCTTTAATTTGTATTTAAGACATATTTTGTCAGACGCGTTTTTCCATGACAGAGAGCATCTAAAAGAGACATACGTCAAACTTAATTGAAGTTTGTGGTAGTACAATTTAGTTGACGAAGCAAAAAGAGGGTCGAATTTGGAGTGACAAAACATATGACAGAATGGATAGCGACAATAGAATTTAGAAGAATGTTTACGATACAGCAGAGAGAAAGACTAGCATACAATATCATCTTTTACAAACATGATGAAATAGCTACCCGAATGAAAGAGGTTTGTTTTATGTATTTTTGATGTTTGCTAGAATCATAAAGTTAGGGTACAAGCATGGAAGATCTGCATTTTTCGTTTAGAAAAATTGTAATTCGTTTGTTTTCCCCTCTAAACATATATGCATATTACTAGTACTTTCTCAGGGTTGGACTTGCATCTTATGAATTGAGATATCACTGTGATGTAAATATTTTTGTTCAATTTGTAGCAGTTGTATCTGCATTCATGCATATACATGTACTTACGAATTGAAACTGTGACGTGATAAAATATTATATCTGTACAGCTATTTGTGTCGAGTCGTTGATTTCAAGAGGCATTAGAGGCATGGACGTGAACTGTGAATAAGCGCCGACTAGCGAGCTACAGTAGAAGTGCACAGCTGGTACATACTACTAGTACTCGTCCTTGTGGACGTCACAACAACTTTGGCCAACTCCCCTTGAAAATAGTTGATTATCAGACACACTCGAACTATGTATTAGGACGCCCCCCTCCCCATATTAGAGCGCAGACTTAGTTACATAGATGCCCTTTGATAAGAGTATCCATTTCATTGGGTACGTTACGTAAACAACACCTTCCCAAACACATCAACATTTTGTAAACTTTTCTGTCCGTTTAGATTACATTGTTCATTTACATTACAATGCTGTGTTAGGGAGCTAGACTGTAAGGTCGTGTGGATTTAAATGTTGGTGCCCTGGCTGTGACTGTTTGGTAAATGACGGTTATAAAATCGTAACTGTAAATGTACAACATTGTGTATTTGCAGGGCATGTGGAAGTCTGTACTTTGTTTCAATACCGGTAGGGGTCGCTGATTTCTATGGCCATTACACAGTCAAGTTATGCAGTATATAAGCATCATAATGTTAAGTGCGTTGACTACTAGTACTTTTCGAAGCAAGCGTAATATCTTATGCGCTTAAAGCAAATTATGATGAACAATATAAGTTGCATTTTGAATTTAAAAAAAAATGCACAAAATCCTTGAGAAAGACTGAAGTTCAAGGTTGTATATTGACCCTAAGTACCCCCGTGTTGCGTAATAAGACTCAAGAACCCAAGCCTTAAAGTAAGCAGTACGTCTTTGTTTTGACGTTGCTCCTATGACCCCTAGCGGCACAACATAATAGTGTATCGTTCTCAGTAATGTTTCTCCTGCAGATATGTGGGAGGCCGCTAGGGACAATGGGCTTGTGTTGACTCAAAGCCGTCAATTAAACCTCTCATGGTACATGGACCTAAACAATAGTTTGCAACACATAACGTTAAACCCAACCCGCGATGTGTCACCAGACACCATTGGCGGCGACGTTTGATTGGAGCCGTTGCTAGGGGCGACCAACGGGGGTCAGTCCTGCAGACGACTTTTTGGTCAGTTTCCTTTTGCTGTCGTCCGATCTGAGGAAAGTTTGGTCAGCGCTGGAAGAAGGGGTTCCATTGGTTGCAGAATTTCCAACTCGACGTTCAACACGACGCCATTCGTCATCGAGAGAGTCACAGAAACTGTGTACTGCAAACCCTATAGTTGGGTGGAAGGCACATGTGTGGGTACAAATTTCATTGATAGAAATAGAGCTATTTTTCTTCGAGTCCTCGGATCCAAGAGTCGTAGTTTCGACATCACTATATACCTATGGCATCAGAAAGACAAAAATGGACCCTACCACAAGGTAAGTACACGTATATAACATTTGTTCTATGTATGACATTCAGTTAAGAGCATTTCTGCGCTAAGGTATTAAGTTTATCTTTAAACTTGGTCTTGAGATCAGTTTTTTTTCCTTTGCAAAAACGTTGGACTCTGATAGACCAAACGATAGAGGGGTAACCCACATAGAGCGAATTTAATGCGACTGTCCTTAGTTAGAAATCCTAAAGTTATCGTACTATATATACCTATCTTGTTTGCATGAATGATGAATGCTATATATACAATTCAATTCAGTGGGCATACGTTGCTAACCACTGGCCTAATTAGCTTGCTCTACGGGTCTGGCTATTTTGTGGGGTTGTAATGGGTGTATGTGTTTGTGTGTGTTTTCTGGTTGTGTTCAAGTTTTTACTGTACCCGGTTTCTTGAAAGCAGTTAGCGAAGTCCAGACGTTTTTGTCTAATCATACTAGAACTAGTCGAGCTGGATGTCCTAATGCTGCCGCCAAGTCAGTCAGTCAAGTTCATTCTCCGTTCTACCGTGGAATCTTATAATTTCTTATCAGATCTAACTAGTCTTAGAAAGGCTAGCATTCACTGTGCCAGCTATCTAAAACTTGCATTCAACAATCGTTCATATTTCTCACTAGACTAAGTGTGTTTCTTGTGGCATGCTATTTTCGGAGATTACCTACCAACGTAAGCCCACAAAATTGCTAAGATCTGTCAATCATAATTTCTACTTTACAATGGCAAGTAGTTTCTAAAATTACCCGCAGTATTTCATAAGATGTTGTCTTTAGAATTCGTTATGAAAACTAAGTGATGGGTCCAAGGGTCACAAAGTCACGGTGTTGGCTAGGGCCATTTCATATTCGGCGTGCGGTTGTCGTGCGATCGCAAACTGACGGCATTCTTTGGAGAGTCATACACATGTCGCACACTAAAATTCAGCCTTTGTTACGTAACATGTAGTCTTATATGCCTGTCGGCTGTTGGTTCTGTCACGTACTGCTTAAAATTCTATGACATAAAAAATCGTCCGACTGCGCACCAAAAATGTGACTGCGCCGTGAGTTCAAAACCGCGGGAAAACAAGAGAACAACCATAGCAAACATGGATGCGTGCCGAAGTCAAGTAGGGTTCGATACGAATTCAAGTAGGCGTGCAACTCGGCGGTAACATTAGGCAAGTTCTCTTTCTTTTCTTGGGGGTCTAAGTATTTGATCAGTAACCGAGATCCCACCAGGTCCAATGGTGAAAGAATATTTGACTTGAAATTTGACCGATGGGAAAATAACGCCTCGGACGACTTTATTTGATCACCTGGTAGTTTACCGTGACAATTTATCGATCTTGTCTTCCTTTCAAAATTAGGTCGTTAACATTAAAAATAGATATCGCTTCCTTTCGAAAAAAAAAACGATTAGAAGGAAAGTTTGTAAACGACAAGATCGCAGACTTGCAAAATATCTTGAATATTTTTCTCATAAAAATCTAATTGTGAACAAAAAAATCAATACCATTATAAGTTTAACAAATTATTCTCAAAAGAGACTATTTTCACATGATCAGTTTATGTCAAGACTTGCTTATGTCAAGACTTGCTTCTGTCTTTTGAAGACATCTTAAACTGCATACATTTAAGAAACTGGTCTGGGGAACAATGCCGTTTGTAATTTGTACCAGTTATGAATTGTTTTTGTGGTCTCCGGTAGTCTTGGATTAGACTTCGAATAGTTTAGACGCCCCATTATAGCTAAGTGGATTTAGGGCTTAAAGTTCCCGGTGGTAAAAGAACCAAAACAGCTTTAAGGTAAAATATGAGATTAATCTGGGAAAGGTGAGTAGGAAGGACCCTCAGGCGAGTACATGTATTTCAAATCCCTCAACATAAACGGTCGGTGTGTGATCTAATTTTTGACCATTTTTTGTAGATTTGTTGGTCCGTTTCTACGTAAGCTGACTCGTCTTTAGGTTTCTTAGCCCGTTTTTGCAGTTTTTTTTGTCCCTTTTTTTGTAGGTTTGCTGATCCGTTTTGCAGGTATGCTGTCCGGTTCTGTAGCCAGTGTAGGATGTTTGGTTATCTTTGTTTCTTTAGCACATTTTTGTATGCCATATAGAGGGTGCGATTTTCCACCTTGTCACTTATATAAACTCAGAACATATAAACATAGAACTACGCCAAACTATAGTCCACTCAAATAACTATAAAACACTAAAAGAATTCATGAGCTGCACCTGGTTGAAGTTTGGAGACCGCCTTGAACTATGTGAACATTGTCGTTGAAAACTCCCTTTGAATAATAGCTATATTCTAAAACACGACAAGACTTCTTAAACTAGTCTATGGAATTTATCCGTGGTTGAACTTTGCTCCAGAGTATATTCTGGTAAATTTTGTAAATTTTTGTTACGTTTTAGATATATGACGCTTTACGCTTCAAGTTCAAAAGCAAATTTGAAAACGTGACGAGAAAATAACACAAAGGCGACGTTTTCGACAATGAACAACCTACATTGACAAATTTATACGTCATACTTCAGAAGCAACTTTCTTTTGTGATACTCTGAGTCCAAGTATATCAACTGAACATACCCTTTCTGTGAATGCCAGTAACATTGCTATAAATAAAGTCACTAAAGAGTTCCTCGGTGGACACAGAGCACATAAAACCTTATGTTGCCATTGTACACGAAAGAGTCGCTTTACTAAATCAACTAAACCCTCTTGTACGCCGCTGTTTTTGTAGCATTTTTGTTTCCCAAAGGTAGAACGCCGTTAAGTCGACACTACATACAAACCTTTTAGAAACCTTGCTGACAGAAACGGTCGAGTTTGTACTTTTAACGTCAGTTTTGGTGATACGGTTTCTCTAAAAGACACAATTACAACATCGTCTTCTAAAGTCTGTTGTACATTTTGTACTGTATCGTTTGCCAGCTCAATAGATGAAGTTGACGATGTTTACATGTATTCCTGTAATGTATGACAGTTATGAAATATAGATCGGTATAGTGTCTGTGTGTAAGAGCATAAGATTTTAGTGTAACGTTACGTCATAAACTAATACTGTGTACATGCCACCGTCTGCTAACACTCTCAAATGTCGGGTTGGCGAAACAACAAACATTGGCGCATAAAGGCTACTAAAGATTGTATTTCTAACCGAGATGTCATCTAAAAGGGAACTGTTGTCAGTAAATGAAAGTGTGTTTAGCATTTTAGAGTCTGTACAAATGGCGGTTTGCGTCAAAAAGGCGGGCTCTTGTTGTGAATGGTACTATATGGGTGTGAAGGACGACGTGTGGATTTCGCTGACAGATTTCTGACAGAAAATGTCGTCTGACACGAGGCATGTTGTGTGGGGAGGGGGTTGTTTGGGGAAAGATTTGTTCACAATAATACGAGTACAGACACAAGATGTTTGTCCAAATTGGGCCCAAAAAAACAAGGTAATTATTTGCGTAGCCACGAATCCCATTTGGATAGTGTTTTGGTGGTTGTTAATAGGAAAAGGTATGGACTAGGAAACTCGCCTATGAATAGGGTATATCAGATCTGCACAACATGAATTTTACCTGTGTGCGTTTTCTGTCAAAGCTAGGGGTATAGAATTCTATTGATTTTAAACAAGCGGTAAGATAATCTGTAAGTTTACAATATTCTCTCTCATTTTCAGATCTCGTCACGAGGTTTTCCTTGATTAATTCAACCTGACTGGACACAGCACACGGAATTCCAAAGAGTGGTATCATACCGGCGTTTCGTTTTCCTGTGTAACAGACGGCATCATCTTCTGTAAGTGACAGACTGATCGTTTGGATGATGGAATCCATCTGTAGACTGATTTGATCACTGGTTAATTCGTCTGGTGAACAAAGATGGCAGCATGAGTGCACGCAAGGTCGGCTCCTCCCGTTCCCTCTTTGTATCTCAGGCTCACAACCGCCAGGCGGCGCTCGTGCTCGGTCGACAAATCAGAGTACTGGAGAAGAACTTCCAGAGGAGAATAAGAGAGACCGACAGGGAGAAGCGGAACTTGAGCTTAGAGATGACCCAGACGATGATGACTACGGGATACAGCGCGTTGGGGATCCAGCCTACCCCCGAGGAAGAACCGGAAATTGTTGCGTCTCTTCGGCGGGGGATAAGCCGGATGGACTTCAGCCTACACGATCCCCCCGTCCGGTGGGCTCTAGAGAGCCCTCGGTCCCGCCTGGTAGCCATGAGCATGGACTCATCGGCAAAAGGATTCAACAGTATCCTGGGAACGACGCGGCCACTGCGCATGTTCAGTGCCCCTCCCCGCATACGGACCTCTCGTTCATCTAGCCCGACTAGCCCTACGACGGCAAACGGGCAAGGTTCAAACAATAGTCTTTCTGCTCTCGCAAACAACAAGCTGAGCGAAGAGGAAGAAGACGCAACGGAGAGTGACAACAGAAGGAAATCAACGAATCAGAAGCAGGTGACCATCCGCGTCATCACTGCACCACAGCGGAGACTCAGTGTCATGACCCTGCGTGGTGGTACTAGTGCGCCTGCGCAAAGAAAGGATTTTGTCCCCGGCTCCGCCCCTGGTGCATTACCAAAAAGAGAGGGCTCGTTAAGTGAGCAGAGAGCTCAGCTTATGCAGAGGAGGCAGTCTCGGCCGGAGCAAACCTTATTCTCTGACAGCATCGGACAGAACGGAGCCTGGGCAAAGAGATCTGCTGGTAGAAGGACTGACTTGATGTCTAACAAAAGCGACCTTCCGCTGTGCAGCCCGAGGCCGGGACAGCCTCAACTGATGTGTGTCAAAAGTTAGCTACGAAGTAAGCATGTTCACTGCTTAAACTGCGCATGCACGGCGAGATGCATTGTGGGTAAATATGTCAAAGGTGAAGGTCCTTAACAATTATTGCCTTGACCATGTTTAATACGTGTCCACCCGTTTTGTTTATTCTCAGGGACCATAAACTTTGACATATTATCCATAATGCACCTCCCTATGTGCATCCAAACTGTGGACAGGGTTGTTATCATATTCGTAACGATTTGCGACATATATAATCACTTGCCGTGTCTTCCATCATATAACCGTACGCTATGATGATAAAGTAACGTTAACGTCTCAAATATGAAACATGAGTGATTTTAAGTAAGTGTGACAACCTAAGTTATCAAGCTTTCAAAGAAAGTCTTTGTGCCTATAAAACGGCGTTTATTACGTCAACTCCACGTGACGTTTTCGTTCTTTTTAAATTTCACATTCTTTTATCTATATATCGCACCTACCAAGTAGGCAAGAAGATGTACTTTTGTACAAGTTTGTCATATAAATTGTATACGTACATTGTGTATAATATGTATGTCTGATGTATTTATATAATATGTACCTCGTGTACTCAGTGCTTAATAAAACACATATGCAACTCAAAGAGGTTGTAATAGTTGATATAATTTTCAGCATGGAACACTATCTATGAGTATGACTCAACCATGAAGAGACGTCTGGCTGGCGAACACACACAAAGGTTGGAAGATCATAAAACTCACTATGAGTTAAAAAACAGCTGATCACTGCTGTCTTATTTTCTCATTGGTTGTCACCCTTTGTCGACAATCGTCGTCAGCCAATCAGATCGAACAGTTTTCGTTTAATACTACATGCGTGTCAAGGCTTTCCCGTGAGGCAGACTTCTGTCATTTTGATCAATCAACGGAGACATCTAGCGATTTGATTACAAAGTGCACGATGTGTGAAGACGTACGACCAGCACTGCTTTCGTTTACGTTTAAAACCGCAAACATGTTTCCTAGCTTCCCTCTCGATATTTAAACTATGCAGAGGGCAAAATGTGGCTGAGATCCCAGATGGAAGAAGAACATTCCTAAAATCGCTACCTGTCACTGATAGTTTACTTTTAAATCAAATCGTAATGTGGAAGAAGAAGGGTATGTTTTGAAATGAAATATTATATATTAGTCGCTCTGGTCAAAGGTTATCAATATTGTTAGGCATACTGTTACATCCACTAACGTTACTTTGTCACTTTACAAAGAACAAAGATACGCAATACGCTGCTATCAATAGACAATGGATTTAATCCAGGATTTTGTCCGCTGAATACATATGCTGTTTATTTTAGTAATTTTCGGTTTGACGGGGAAATGTGATGAAAACGAATGAATGTTTCATTATAAACTATACGGTTTCTTTCTAGTTCTATATTCCCTGTTTTTTTTTTTGTACGACCTTATACGGTGTAGCTGAAAGCAAGCCGCCTGAAGCTACTGTATCTGTCACAAACAATCGGGCTCAGAGACCTATGACTATGAGTATACAGTCCTCAGGCAATATTGTCGACACAACTATAAAGATTGCTCACTGAAAAAAAAACTTGTATTGACAGCACAACAATGGGTTCCAAACATTCGCAGTCGCATCAATGACCGTTGTTCCAAATTAGGCCTGCCCTATTGCGAACTTCTTGAACTCAGGTGTACTCTATTGAAAGTTCAAAGAGGCATTTTTGACAGATCTTCGTGATAAACTATTTGGTCACATAACAATGACTGTCTCCCATTAATTCGCGCCAGGCACGCGACAATTGAGGATACTGGAATCCCCCTCAGCTAGTTCTGTGGCCCTGGTATGCCCCCGTGTCAAATTATCGCCATTCGTCAAGGCGGGTCTTGCGACGTGTTGAACAATGGTGTTTGTTTAATCTTCAACCTCAGAGGTCCGGTCACAAAGGGCGGGAAACTAGCAAAGGTCAAAGGTTGTGTGTTGTTTGAAGACACACCTGATTACCCCGAGGTGTAGTGTTTTTCTTTTTGATGTAACATCTGATAGTTGCCTGATATTCAGTGGGTGTATTTATAGGATAAATCAAATTGTTCTTCTGTAAGGCCTAAGAAAATAAATGTTGTGTTTGCAATTAATGTCATGAAAAATATGTTCTGTAGGTGTTTTTTTTTCAGATTTCGGCCACAGTGATTCAACAAATACTGTTAAACAAAGTAAAACTACAGTGCATCTGAATACTGGTAATATAATCAGCATATTCTAATCATACAGAATATAAGTACAAATTTCGATTGCAATAGAAATGGGGAGAATATGTTGAAAAATGACTCTTCAACGTTCTTATCACTCAGATATGAGATAGAAAATTTTATGACATCTGCCTCTCAACAAAAAAAGTAACGGTCGGCAGATTTTTGCAAGGGTCGGTCGGGTACCCGAAATTTCATAAGCCTAAACACTTTTGTTCATCATTACGCAATTTCTCTAAATGTAAACAAACAGTATATATGTGTATATAGAGCAAAATGACACTTTTCTGATGTACAGTATTGTAGAGTGATCATGAGTCATAGATAACAACACAAACCACGTGACAAATTTGCGTTCCATATACAAAGCGTACAGTAGATCCCGACGATCGCCTTATAAGGAAATCGTCGTTTCTGAGTCACTCGACAATGTTCGGAATTTCTAAGCGGTGGTTTTCTGCTTGACCTCTCCGTAAACTCATTCCCACTTTGATGTTGTTTAGATAAGTGAGCTTCAAATTAGCTCCATGGTTAGATACTGCCTCAGGCCCAAACTTCTCGCACTTCTAGTGCAATTATTTTTGCACCAGAGCAAAGTTCTTCAGTGAAACCAACAGAAGATAAACACAGTGTATTTTGTCGCGACCTTTTTATGAAACCAAGTCTGGTTGCTGTCTCCGTGTTTGAAGCTTCTTGTATATGAGTCATTGTGGTACAACTGTTTCAAGAACGTGAAAGAAATGGTTCCAGAAAGCCAGGGACATTCAGTGTTCTTTTGATACCAGCGTTCTGTAGATAATGAATTAGGAAAATTTCCAAGTGTGTGTGTGTGTGTGTGTGTGTGTGTGTGTGTGTGTGTGTGCTTGTCAGGAAGTCTATAGAGCCCACCGTCACCCACCCACTCACTCACTCACTCACTCACTCACTCACTCACTCACTCACTCACTCACTCACTCACTCACTCACTCTCTCTCTCTCTCACACACACACACACACACACACACTATAACACACAGTCACACACACACACACACGCACACACGTGCGCGCGCGCACACACACACACACACACACACTAACACACACAGTCACATACACATGCACACATACACAAACCAACGTTCAATATAACCATTGCCAAATCGCATTACCGGAAGTTATGATTCACCTGAACTACAAAGCCAAGGTCCTGATTCAGTGTCCCTTTGTGACCCAGCTGATCCCCTCCCACCGTCTGACTGTCGTCTGACGACCTGTCAATCATCGTCTGTGTCCTGTCAGTGACGAATAGAACCTTCAATCGAACACGACGGGTGTCTGAATAATGCGACGGCTCCATCATACAGATCGCCTTCATACCCGGACAACCATCCTGTCAAGCGGAAATTGTGCAAAAAAGAGAAACAGCTGTTATGCAGACGACTGAGTCTCTAATTCACAGTCAGAAAAGGTTACAGACGTCAGTGACAAATATTCTTTGTACTCACTTCACAAAGGTAATCCAAAAGATGATAAAAAAATGACAAAAATGTAGCTATCTACAGCCTCCTTGCAATCCTGTCCTTCTGTTTAATATTTCAACTTTTTGAATGTGAATTGTATATATTTTGTTCCGTCGTCCTGTGTAAGTGTAATGCCCCCCTCCATGTCGTACAATATCAAGATCTCTTAACTGTGTTGACCGTTACCAGTCCATTGAATATCTAAAGAATGCGAAGAACGCCGCGACTGACAACTCACATGCTTACATTGCAGATCTACAGTAGCGCTGAGCTGCTCCCTTGTGTCGCCCCCCTCCCACGAGAATTGTCAGACAGGCATTTTTCAGCCACTGCACACTGTAGTTGAGCTAAACCCTGGCTCGCACTCCTCACTAGAGCAAGTAATTACGGTAGTTGGGAGCAATGTTAAGCCTAGAAGAGCCCCTTCTTTTCCAGTTAGATGCGGCCTGACGACCAAATAAGCACCGATCTAACAGGTGGTGGGAAGTCTTCACTGGTCTCTCTCAGGAATTCTGTCATGAAGAAAAGGGCGGGAAAACTGTCAGTCTCAAACCAGGCAATTGCAGGCTGAAGACGTGTTAAGAATAGTACAAAATAAGCCAGGCTGAAAGAATGTTCTGTAGGGGAATAGTGCACTCCTATAGCAGGGAAACTCCTTTAACAAAACGATCTCCTATTGGACACAATTCTGCTATTTTTTCTCAAACCAACGAACGCTCTGGTGCAAATTAGAAGCAACTCCTCCCCCCTCCCTCTTCACTCTGTGTACATTTCTGACAGGGCCTAGCCGTCGGCCCTACCCAGTGTCTCGCCTACATACCTTTCCTCCATTAACAGATAATTAACGTATTTGTGTCTGATTCGTTTTGTTCTGTAAATCAGAATCTTGCTCCCCCTTTAATTAGAATTTAGATTCCCAAATTTCCGGCCCATATTCAAGGAGACATCGTAACAATTTCTGACTGTTTTCTGACGACACCTACTGCCGGAAAAACCTAACATTCCCTCTCAACCTCAACGTGAAGTGTAGATTTGAACTAAGATTTAGTAGGTGTAGGCAGTTGCACGGCATGTTAGTACAGATAATGATAACATTGTAACTTTCAGGCTATAACCCCGCTCTTGAATTGACTTTATGGCAACAGGGAAGCTTTGTACAACACCGTGAAAACGGCCAAGCAAAATATAAAGGTTCAGTGACACTGCTTGCAAGTAGAAGAACATCAAAACGACCAAGTTACATAATCAATTCTGCCAAACAAATCAATAGAGAGACGTCTCTATTCTCTCGTAGATGGACTCAGAAAACGTGTCTTGTATATTTGAATTTATTCAGACGATCAGATTTATTCTATTTGTTCTAATATTGGCAACGGGATTGAGTCATTCGTCGAGTTGAACAGGAAATTTACCGAATTCCAATGTTTTGTAGTCTGGTGGAGGATACCGCAATACCTACAAATGTATACAAACATATAGACATAGGTAAAGTACCGGATACTGTCAGGATGCTTTACCTTTGACCGTCTGCTTTTAATGTCAAGATCAACCGGTCTAGGAAGGGCACTGGTTGCATATAAAAGGGGAAACGGAAGGGGTTTGTGAGGGGGGGGGGGTAAAAATTGTAATAGATATCAAAACGTTAGGTGTTTGGGTAGGGTACAGGTAGGGTAGGGTAGGACGTATGTTGTCAGTTATATATATATATGCTGCCTTTTCCATAAGCTCACGAGAAACATTTTAGTGCATTACAAAATCAATACGGAACTACTGTGATGTCTGTTTGCCGTACACTTGTTCAAATTGTAGTCTTTTAGTTTGTTTTTCCTGAAGGTGTGTTAAAAGAGGAGTTTGAAACGTATAATTATCATTAAGGGTGCTCCCATGGGTGTCTCTAGTAGAGATAATAGAGATTAGACAGTTAATGTGTTCTCTAGGGAACGTTTTCAGTGTGTCATGTTAAAATCAGCCCCCGGCATTTCTCACACGTTCTTATCTTGGTATTTATGTACGATTAACGCACTCCTATTGGAAGATTGGCAAGCAAATTGCTTTCGACAGGACCTCTTGATAACCGCACACCTGTGCCAATAGAAGGTCAGTCGTATGTTGATTGAGTAGATGCCAAAAATAACAACAACAGCAAGAAAATATGTCTGTACAGATGGTATAGTCCCTCGTTTACAAGTTGTTATCGCTAAGACAGAACGTTTTTATTTCGCGACATTTCTCTTACATTTCACAACCGCGATGGGTGGTCGGAAATAGAGGATTATGGGTAGGGCAGGGGCAAGATAGACTGATGAAAGAAAGTCCCGACATGCTCTCTGAAATCTTTAAATCTCTCCCTGGACGAAAAAGATCATAACTTTGTTATGTTTAAAGAGATCTAATCCAAACGCGTTTGAAGGAAGTATTATGCCATATAAGGCCGATTTTCAGTGCGTATTGATGCGGTCAAAGCCAAATGAATCACATATACCAAGGGAACATGTGCGTTTTCATCGCATTGCAATTTTATCGAGGATTACGAAAAGGTATGTATTTCCTGCCAATCGTGCTTGGCTTTGTTCACTCTGGCGATTGATTAAGATCTTGATCTTCATTTCAGCGCAAGATAAAGACTGTGAACAAGTAATACTTCCGTCAATCTTCCGTCTTAGCAAAATCGTTGCGCTCTTGCAACCTCCTTGGCTCTTGTAAGTATGTCCTTATTTATACAAATGTAGTTTGATTTTAACAAGATTTTCCAAGCTCTTCTATAGTCTCCTTAAAAATTGAAATGATCTCAAAGGAAAATACAATAAACAAATGTTAAGTGGCACCGTGAGAAAAAGAAAATAATGTGCATGCAAAATCATCAAAAACGGTTTCACAAGCTGAAAATTGGACGACATTTGCTCATTTTCGCACAGGATTATCCACTTGTCCATGAATCATTTTATGGGATCAAGGAGTGTCCCCCCAAGAGAGCCCCACTTTTCCTGAACAAATGACAAACCGGCGTTTATTTTCATTTCCATTTAAGTACAAACTATCGGTACGTCCTTTGAGACATTTTGAAATTGCTCTGTAAATCGTCTATGTAATTACCCCGTATTGGGGGCTATAATGGTTCAAGTCTATTCTTCCTGTATTCCCAAATGTCTAGCTTTGTCTGTCTGTCCTGTCATTCAGTCTTCCTCTTCCAACAAATCATTTTTTTTCCTATTTTAAAATGAAAAGACAAATAAAACTATTTTCCTCGTCAGAGCAATACATGTACTTCTAAACTTGTCTAAATTGGATTTAGAAAATACATCCTTAATCTAATCATCTTCAGTAAAAAAATGAATTTGTCAATACACATGTTTTGGAGGATTTAAGATAAAACCGCGATCTGACAAATCGTGGCGTCGTTGAATACAATGACGTTGTTATCTTTTATCTAAATCGTCTACTGATGAGTTAATAGGACTGCATCAGATAAACGTTACACTATCAAGATGTTCTAGGATCATCCCATGTCATAGATGAATGTTGAAGTGATGTAGCCTTTATCAAAGCCGTAGGAAGGTCCCTAAAGTGTGACAGGCGATACACGAACACACATACATGTACACATAATGAAACCAACGTTACAAAAGTACAAGCGAAGCTCCTTCCGTATGTCGAAGCTCATTTATATCTCCACGTGACCAATCTGTATGTTGAAGCCCATTGTTATCTACACGGGTCTGATCTTTTGTATTTTGATACTCCTTGATACCTTAGAATTCGAAGTACGGCGCAGAATGGTAAAATGTCAATCGTCCATGGCAATATTAATACAGACTCAGGCACCCATATAAGGTCATCAGTGGTATCTCCTCTCACAGTACATGTATAAAAGAAACGTCGATATCCAAGCATCTTTTACATCATGAAAACTCCGCAGTTTGTGTTAACTGACAACTGTTCACATATATCTCTTTCTATCCCATGCTACAACGTAAATGTTGTAATACGCCTATTGCCTTATACACTTGTTGGGACGTAATGTTTTAACGATATTTCCAGACTCGAATTGCCAGCATGTGTCTCACGTCAAACTTTAGTGTGTTTTCCTTTTCCCCGAAGGAAATACTCAAGCGAGTCGTTAAAGATTGGTGTTGTAGTTGTACACATGTGAAGTACGCGGCGTATTTCCCGTAGGCACAATTGTGAAGGTCAGAAACAATTACAAATACCTCCGAGGTACTTCTAGCCCTCTCAAATGCTATGCCCTGCATTTTGACAAGCAGAATTTCAATTAAAAAGACGCAATTTTTATGCATGAGTTTATACACCTTTTCAGGATGTTTTAAGGCAAACTTGACGTTCTGACAAACATGTTTCCGACGCCCAAAGACAAAATTGAAGACGTCCACTTAAAAAAAGACGCTCAAATGTTCGTCTGACGCGATGAGGCAATGGTACATAGCTGATATGTAACGTTATAGTCACATATCTGCTCATGCTTTTACTTAATGAATACTCACAGTCATACGTAGCTAGAACCTTTCTAGAGACTGGAGAAAACCAGCATCACATCCACATCCGAGTTTTAAGAATCGCAGACTGACAGACTGGTTGTTTATGTAGATTAGTGGAAAAGTACTTGGAAACATCTTGTGTATTTTGATAAACTTTTCACCCTAAGCCGACAGCACTACTGTTGTAACACACGAAGAGAATCGGAGAAAAATGTCAAGGTGGTGGTCAAGGAACCTGGCAGTCAAGGAGGTTTCTTGAGACTTGTGGATTCGTTAAGATTGGCATTCTCTCTCCTTCACCTTCAAAAACTTCTCAAAAACAGGTGCTACTTTGAAATGATGCAACATTTAGTTTGTTAGTCGAACAGTACTGCTTTGACATAAAATGAGCAATACTGTTTCTTTCTCTATTTTGGGTCATGTTTGATCTACTGTTCCTCTAAAATCTATTGTTAAGCCTTAATATTTTTTACATGATGTAGACTTATACTTGACAAGACCCAAGTCAACGGAGCAGTACATATGTACGTTTAACAATGTCAGACATTGACAATGATCTAGAGCTTCAATGCAACTAGTCTCATTTACCCTGTTCTGTTATCTTGTCCATTTATGATTTACCTATCTGGAAGTTTTGATCTCTGTCTGTCTCTCTGTTTCTGTCTGTCTGTCTGTCTGTCTGTCTCTCTCTCTCTCTGTCTGGCTGGCCCTCTCTCTTTCTGTACCTTTGTCTGACCGGCTCTGTATGTTTCTGTATCCATGTCTATCTTTCTGTCTGTCTGTCTGTCTGTCTCTGCTCTCTGTACCTTTGTCTGTCCGTCTCATCGTAGCTCTGTCTGTCTGCCTGTCTCTTTCTCTCTGACGTCACACTCTCTCTGACTCTCTTTGTACCGTTGTCTGCCTGTGTCTGTATCTCTGTCTCAGTCTCAGTCTCTCTCTGTCGACGTCTGTCTGCGTTTCGAACTTAGTCTTGTTGTCTCTCTCTGTGGCTCTCTCACTGTCTGTCTCTTATTAGTCACCTCTCTCTGTCCTGGCCTCTCTCTATCACTCTCTCTTTCGATTTCTCTCTGTCTCTCCCTCTCCCCCTCTCCCCCCCTCTCTCTCTCTCTCTCTCTCTCTCTCTCTCTCTCTCTCTCTCTCTCTCTCTCTCTCTCTCTCTCTCTCTCTCTCTCTCTCTCTCTCTCTCTCTCTCTCTCTCTCTCCCTCTCGTATGACAATGAACCTGGATACCAACAATTCATATCCCATCAATCATAATCCCTCGACTGGAGGTTCATATCCTTTGGGTTTATTATATAAAGCCGTTTACCCTTGGCGTTGTTGCATAACCGACCCTGAACGTCTGAAGTGTCTTATAGAAGGGATTTACATGTAGACTCTTTTTAATAAACGGCTAAATCGGTTGCCAGAAAGCTTATTGGTATGTATGGCCTTCATCTATAGACGAGATATTCCGAAAACTATATGTAGTCAATGTGAAAAAAATGTTGTTGCAATTTTTCGCTACAAGTTTAAATCTAAAAAAAAGATATTTCTATTAAAATTAACAGTAAAGGCCCAGGTCACAATCTTCATACAACTGTCTTACGATTGCAAACTGGGGTTATCGCTGGGATAGTCGTGCATGCGTCGTACGGCATTCGACTGTCGTGTTACAGAACTTCTGTAATCTTAGATCCTTGTCGGCGGTTGGTTCTGTCACAGACTGCCTCAAAAATATACGTCGTACAGAGTCGTACGGCAACCTACGACGCATGTGACCGAAATTCGAAAGCAAAGACAGAGATTTGAGTCAATATTTTTTTTCTGAGTCACTTAAGTGCTTCTTTAAGGTGCTCACCCGAGGAAAGACGCTTGACTGCTTCTTCAGTGGCTCATTCCTGAGGAATTGTCGGAATTTTTTCCCTTAAGAGCCGAGGGTCACCCAAGTCCGGCTTATCGCTTCCGATCGGATCGTAAAAAACTTTCTTTTGATGAGGTTTTGATTTCGGCAAGGCCAGCGGCTCAGACCATCAGCCATAGCGTGACTCAAGTCATTTCACGGAAATTTCAAATCCCTGTAACTCTTTCGGGATAAAACTTTCGCCCAAGGAGCGGATATAAGGTTCGTAAATCCAAATAAAGTCAAGACAAAAATGTCACACTCATAGCTGTTGAATGATATTGAAGCCAAATGTTAGCTTGTCATTTTTCACGTGGTGTAGTATTGCCACGTATTTTCTCATGAGTCTTGTTAGCGTTAGAGCCAATGACAGACACTGTCATCACGTTGTCATCTAAACCTCGTTAACTCGGCTACGTTAATCCGTGTTAGACATTCGATACAACTTCACACACGACTAGTAAAAATAACCCTAGTGCGAGGCCAACTACTGTGGTATATCATGAGGCAAACACCTGTCTCTTATATCAGGTATCGCTTCGGAGTTCAGAATGTTGTCAAAAGATAACAGCTAGGTGTTGAAAAGAGATTAAAAGTTGCGGTCACACCGGTAGGGTACTTAGACTGTACAACGGATTTAGAAAAAAAAAAAAACCCCGTTGTATTCACACACTGCTCAAGATGGCATGTCTACTCTTACAAATACCGTAAGCATTTGTCACATTCTTTTGGTGAACTCGACCTACAAAAACAAAACAAAAACAAGCCGTATATGTTATGTAAAGGCCGCGTAAAGCCGCTTAGTTGAATGTGCACCTTGTGAGTTTCCTGTGTACCTCTAAACAAGGAAGCGCGATTCGGTTGTTGCAAAGAAATGTGGCATCGCATGATGGTCGAGTGGCTATCCTAGCGGGCACAAGAACGTGAGGTCACAGGTTCGACTCCAGCGCATGGCGATCATGGCTAGACGTTGTGTCCCTGGGAAATGCTCACGTAAAAATGGGAATCTCACTTCGGTTGGGGAGGTAAAAGGTAATGAAAGGAGAGGGTTGGGCTCCAATACCGTGGCACAGTGGATACAATGGACTTAAAAAAACCCGCCCCCACGGCTTTAGAAAGACCACAGGACTACCTTCGCTTTTACCTTTATCTTTTAAAGGAAATTTAAGGAAGTGAGTAATGGTACTCAAAAACAGGAGGAGAAAAGAAGTTGGCGTTTGGTATGGCACGTGTGGAGGGGTTTTGATAAGCAGGGGGAAATACCGGAAGTTCAAAAATACCCGCCACGCCTCCACAAGGGTCATTACTGGACACACCTCTGGCGGAACTAATTACCAACCTGCGGTCTGACCAATCAGAGCGCGGCGCGCGCCGCTTGCGCCCTTCATAGGGCGGTGATTTATAAACGCCACCACGGGCACCGTCCGAGTCACACAGCGTGTTAAAAAACGGGATCCCATACCACACTCGTTAAACGAAGAGCACAGGGGCAACTGGATTAACTTGTCCTGTCCAAGCCTGATCGGGAAACTAGTGTATACGTCTCATCTCGGCTCAAGTGATAGGTGTGGATATTCCATATAAAACATGAAGGTAAGGCGTGTATTTTGTATACATGTGCTCGTAGCTAAAGATACCTCGTTTGTGCTAAATGTGTTTATGTGCAGTCGTCGTCGCTGCGGTGAGGGTTTGTCGGCTTGGCCGGCCGACAAGGGTGGCTTGGGCCGATGCCAACCGTGTTAACGTTCGCAACCTTGGGGACACCGTCTCGGGGGAGGGGGTATGTCACAGGCAGCGTATGGAAAAAGTCATTCTTCTCATTACCGGGATGCTAGACCCATACAAGGACACGCACCAAAGCCAGGCACGACGGCCCGCCTACAGTTTAGAGCCAGGCCCTCACCCACAGCTAAATAATACCTTACAACGAACCTACAAAATTCTACAACGAACCTACAAAAATCTACAAAACTCTTCAAAGTTGTCTAACGTTTGAAATAAGATTATCTATAAAATCTTAGTCTCATCGGAAATGTTTTTTTATGTCGGTAGTTGCCACTTCAGTTGGCCATGCCATGTTTTATTTCCGCGAGTGCCCACTCTCAGCTGTTGTCATATAAATCATGTTCAGGCGACCTCTCGCTAATATTTTAGCACCTCCTTTTTTGCATGACCCCACTAGAGTTCTGGACAGCCTCAAACCGGTGTAAAAATACACGGAAACCTCATTTTGGCAGCCACAAAGCTTCTACCATTAGCACTTGGTCGTAAATTCGTCAGGTCGACTGTTGTGTGTCGTCGCTGCAAGGGGCCGTAGATTCTTATAATTTCTTGGTCTTCTTAATTTTAAATCTTTACGAAATAGATAGAAATCGATCAGTCAATTCAACAGTTCATATTGAAGAAAAGAGTTGTTCTAACGCAAAACAAAAGATTGTAGGAAAAAGGTGGAACTAAGAAATGAGAACGTTCGCTGTGTAGAGTTGGGGGAGGGGGGACGGCAGCTGTCAACAAATGTCCTGTCGTCCTTTGTCCACGGCGCTTGTCTTAATTGACGGTTTAGTCTAGAGTAAATACCTAGAATTGTAGTTGTCAGTTCTTGTAAAAGTCTTGGGCTGTAGAGCGAGAAGCTAAGGCGTAAGGCTGCCCGCCTACCTTGCTACGTTTGTGACCGAAGATGTTTTCAAAACGACTGAGTGTGTTGACCCGGTAGGAATGCCAGTGCTTCGGCTAAACTATGTCCCCTTACATGTGAGTACTGACTCGATTATTTGGGCGTGTTCGGACCCCCTTTTTGTTGTCCTTTTTTCGGGGACGTGCACTCGGCTTAGTGGTTTGTAAAAGACCGGGAATACTTCAAGGGGTCTTGGGTTGGTATTTGACGTGACCACATTGTTGTGACACGGCAGGTGAACGCGTTCGTGTGTCGCGAGTCTTGCTACGTGCTTGCCGAGACAATACGTTAAGTGACACCTCTGCGTCTTTCATAAAGGCAGTATTCGTCCTTTGCCTAAGGCGAATGCCATGCTTTGACACGATAATAACGCGCCGTACATTCGGCGACAGGGGAGCCATTTTGGACCCCGAAGCTAAGTATTGTCTGTGTCTATTTTCTTCATACATTGTCTTCACCATAACGTCACCCCCTCCCCTTCTACTGAACACGATTTATAGCCATTTTTGTCTATTAATGCTGTAACCATAGTAACGGGAGAAAAAATGGCCCATTATTTTAACAGGAACCACGGGTAGTGCATCTAATTCTACACTACTCACCCCTTAGAAACGTCTCTCTAAAAAAAGGGGAAAAATCGCAGGTATGTCTGGCTTTGTGTACAAAATAAATTTCCTAGACGAGATACTTTGCCGAGTTGACTGAGAAGGATAACCACGTAACCGGAACCGAACCTTGATACGCCATTAATCCTTGTAGTCTCAGATCAAAACAGATTTTATGTGCCTTTAGATCATCAAATTGTCGTTACATAGGATTAGTAGACTTAGCGAGACTCAATTATTTTGTCGAGTGGTCTTTCTTTTCATGTACTCCCCTTGTTTACTATGTATGTTTTGTGGTCACAGTATAGCACCTAACCTTCCGTAGCTGCGTTGCTCTCTCTCTCGTGACACTTGATATCAAAACACACAAGGAGTATATGCGGTCCACTTGTGGTGGAGAACTGTTGAAAAAAAACAAACCGAATTCTTGTTTATTTTGTATCAATTTTAGATTTATAGGCGGAAGTATTCAAGTGAAAACTCCATTTCCAAGAACATCCTAGTCTCTACCAGACTAAAATACCATGGAAATCCGTCGTTCCTTTGTTCAGTTATTCTCCCTAGAAGATTTTCACAATAACGCCCCTGCAGTTCCATAACAAGCTACTAGGGGGCCCAGACCTACACCAATTCTTCATTCAAGACCATAGCACGTCCAGGTCAAAAGATATACTAAAACGGAAGTTCTGCTGCAGTGCCAAGGTTCACAATGGTGGCCAGTGATTTACAGACGGGATGTGTGAAGGAATCATGAATAATAACAACAAGCTTTTTCTTTTTCACGGTGATGATAAGTAATCTCCAAGCAGATCTATAGGTTGCATAAAGACCGTATCAAACTGGCAGAGGAAGTACGTTTCGATTGCATTACAAGCTCCTTCTTCCAGTTGGATACGGTCTTTGCAATCTATTGGGTCTGGTTGGAGACTAGATGATAAGTTCACGGTACAGAGGTGACCGTGAAAACAATGAACATAAAGATACAGTGAAAAAACAAGAACTACAATATCCCCATATTAAATCAAAAGCCTGGCGAAGACTAAGGACATCCAACCACAGTTAAGTAATATGTTAATATCAGCCATAGATATCAGTCTCTACCAGACTGACTACGGTGGCTAATTGGGAAAATGATTTACCAAGGGACTTTAGCTACCAAAGAAGTTAACTGGCCGCGTAATGCTAACGTTACCTTGGACTGACTCTCATGGCCAATAAGTGTGTTTGGCCCAATTCTACGATCCGTGCCTCGTAGTCGTAGGAAGGCCTGGTGGAGGCTATAGAGATACCTCTTAACAAAACTTTAACCCAATAAGCAGCACGTGAATGTTCTAATTCTATATCAGCAATAGGACATTGTTTTCAATTTGCAGGTTATTCCCTAATCCTCCTAAGTAGTATCAACTCCGATTAGATTGCATATCTTTTATCTCAAACGTTTGTTTGATCTGTTATACGTAACGGCGACCAACCGACAATAAAATACGTAAACTATAATGCACTTAGGACATGCGATACTCCCGAAGTACGTGTCTTACAAATCTTTTAAATGTTTGGCTTTAGTATATTTGCTTTCAAGGGGGGCGAATACGTGTTGCGTTTCATAAACATACAGCGTTGGCTAATCCCATATAAGGGAATTTGCCGTCATAAGCCTAAAGTTGGATTTGAGAAGTGTTTTGTTAGATCTCTAGGGCTACGAATAAAGCTCGTTTTTAAATCATAGACTATAGCAAGGTGATCTTGGGGTTAACGTTCTTGGGTTCTGGGTTCCAGTGTTGTACCATAGGAAAATACATGTTACACCTATTTTTTTACTCGACCAAGGTGAAAATTAGTACCTAGCTTCGGTTAGAGACGTCCTTTCGTATGTGGCGTTAACTCAGAGGTTCCGTGTTTGAGGAGAGCCACACTGTTAGCACCATCCTTATTGAAAAGAGTAGGGGTCTTTCCGGTGTGAGTGGATCAAACCTTACAGTCTGGTCTCAGGATTAACATCTTTTGAAAAGTGATAATTACCTGTTCGGCCAATCCTTCCACAAATGGTGGTAAACCTCAGTAAATAAAAGAAATGAAATAAATATCTTAAAACGGTCTCAATCTATGAGAAACAAAAATAAGTGGACAGATGGAATTAGTTAGCCCGGGAATGCAGGCGTATTTGAGGGCGTCGAAGCGTTTTCTTCATAATAAGGTGTAATTGCTTGGCTAGTTCAGTAATGTGAAATGATTTATGGGGTCCGAGACTAAACCAAGCGTCCGGATTGTGTTTGTTTAATTAAAAGTGATATTGTTAGTTTTAGAGTCTTCAAAGTCAGGCTGACAATATTTGATTAAGTATCACTGTGAACTTAACTCCTTTGCAGATAAAACTGCCAAAAGAGCCTGTCAACTTCAAGGTCACGATAAACATACGACCGTTTGTAGAAAAATTGGTGGTAGCGTTACTTTTACAATATGGCGTCACATCCGGTTTGATAATGGACTAGAATCCGAATAGATGACATAGAAGCTCTATTTTTCATCATTATATTTGTCTGTTCGTCAAACGATTTTCAAGTAATTCTGCCCTTGTCGGTAATTTGTAGTCAACCCCCTCCCTCCATTCTCGGATCTACATCGGTAGGTTCTCAGACGGGCAGCCTCCCTCAGGACGTGTGCTCATTGGTGCGAATAGATTTAATGATGTATGAAACCATGGCAACGGAGACTACAACAGAAACATCTCCCAATGGATCGTCAGCGTCTTCCACAAGTCGTCTAAGAAGAACTTCATATTACCCATTTTTGAAATGAAAGCATCCAAACAAAAAAACGAAAAAGTTAGTTTTTTTTTCAAAAGAAAGGACGTAACACGAGTCAAAGGTCACTATGTGCTATGTCCTTGTTTTCACAAATGACGAAGAGTTGTCCAAATATTTTGCAAAGATCTCTTTGGGCTTTAAAAGTTGGGGTTTGCGTTGTTTTAGAGCTTTTATAGTTTGTAGAGAACAGATATATAGCTGCGTGCGTGTGTTCAAAATGATAAGCCGAACTGAGACCAGTCTGCTGAAGACTAGCATATGTCACAAGTGTCTAGGGTGGCGGAATCATGTACCCTGGTGAAATTGTGGACTGGCGGGCCCAGGTTCGATCCTCGGGAGCCAGGAGACTGTTCTACTTGCCTCTGTGTTTCACTTGTTCCCACACCGACCCTGTGAGCCTGGCAACATGACATATGCTGCACGTACAGGGATAGCGAACTCGAAACTTCTAGGATGATGCTAGGAGATGGGCATGGGGGAGGGGGGCACAGGTGTCCGCCTCTGGATCAAGCCTTGTTTATCTCTTGGTGTGACAGAAAGGAGTGAGGGTCGCGTCTGTCGTTGTTTACGTTGGTGAAAGTGGCCCACTTAACCAAAGCCCCGGACAGCTCCGCAACGCGTAGAGATAAGGAGAACCCTTTGTACACACCCTCTTAAGGTTGTCACTAACGTATGAAGTTTCCATCAACAAGACAAGATTCGGGACAAGATAGTCTCATCTTCGCTTAAAACGTAAGGAATGTAGCTGTGTCACTAAGTAACGAAGAAGCACCACAAAACAAAATCTAAGAGACCAAACAACTTAAAGAATGTTCGTCAGTTTAGTGATACAGCTACATTCCTTGAGGTTGGAAAGCTGCGCTTGCCTAGCGATGTTGTTGTCATCACGACACCGATTCGCTGAGTCAGAAAACTGTGACCGCGGATGATTCAGCAAACCTTCGCTAGTCGAGCCCGCCGTTTTTGACAGGTATAGTCCCAGGACAGAAGGGGGACTGCGCCGCTTTGGCGTCTGTACCTCGCCATGTTTACATTACATCATTGTGATAGGTCTGCAGAGACCCCTATGTCTAAGCTCTGCATTAGGACGAGGTGCCAACGCGCCTGCCGGACCAAAAAGCGACCGCCGTCCGGCAGATCGAAAAGGGAAGGAAAGGAAAGGAGGGGATGGGGCTTGTAAGGTGAAGGTCTGATAGCCTCCTTGAGATAGTCTCTACCATGCTCCATAGAACCTGAGGTCGCAAACAGTATTTCCAGTCCGGCCTACTCCTCTGACATGTTATATTTGTCTATTTGCCTTGGCCAATTTATACTTTTTTCAGCGACCTATGGGGCCTGGTATAGGCTATCTTTGAGGCCGTATGGACAGTGGGTTGTTAATCCACTGTGTCTAGGGCATGCGCACGGAATTGGAAAGTGGGGCATATCCCTCTCCTTCCACACCTTCTTACCTCCCCGACCAAAGTCAGGTACCCATTTTCACACCTGGGTGGAGTGAACAAAGTGCCTTTCCCAAAGACACAACGTCTAGCCGGGAATCGAACCCAGGGCCTCTGGATCTCGTGTCCGCTAGACTAGTCACTCGGTCATTTGACACCGTGACATATAGGGCAATTCATCTAGCTGTGGCTTATTCTCCTTTTCGATACTTAGATGTATATCATAGTTGAGTTACGGACATTCGTTTGTATGTTATGTGACAATGGTGCAGCTACAGTACCGGATATAACAGATATTCAATCTTATTCTAGCTCACAGTCTATGACATATTTCACAAAATCTGTCAGTTCCTGATAGAGGAAAAAATACAATGTTCAATACATCATTGTTGTGTTGTGCGCAAGACTTTTGTTCAATGTACGATGCAAGCCACTGTCGTCTATTTGTTACGATATTGCATAGTTGAAATATTTTTACACATATTTTACTCAGCTTATTTTGCATTAGACTTCTTTCATGGTCAAGTGTCAGGTGTTTATTTGTACTGTAGGAATCTCGCATAATTACCTCAGCGAAAACGGAGGTATTGTTTTTCGGTCTGTGTATTTGTTTGTTTGTCTTGGTGTATGTCCTCGGGTATTTGGATATTGCAATGACAGGATGTGAGGAAAAAGATATTGAAACCGAAGTTTATCCAAAGTTGCATAGGCAGAATAATGCATATTAGCAAAACAAGAAATTCACAAAATTAAAACATATTTGTAATTTCGGTATAATTTTTTTCTCTCGCTTAAACATTATTTTCCCACAGTTTATTTTCCCAACTTTACCCCACAGACCGTACAGACGGTTAGGGTACTTTTTACATTTTACATTTTTTTCCCCAATTTTTGTTTATTTGAAGGATAACTTCAATTTCAGTTACAAAGCGGCGCGCCCGCATGAGCGATTTGCTACACGAGTCGTTTTTTTCATATCCCAAATACCTTCGTGAGCCAAATTGGAAACGCAATAATCCATCAACAAATCCCCTCAAAAGCACAAAGCCATCCCCTGAATCAGTTAGCCTGAAGCCTCTCATGTTATAAACAAAGGGAGTTCTGGCGGAACGGATACGGAGCGCAGAGCATGTAACCTCTTGTTACACACGGAACACTCTCACTTCAAAAAGGGACTTAATACCGGTACGGTTTGCACAGCCCACACACGTTAAGACAAAGCCACGCCTCCTCAAAACACTTGGTCAAAACAAGTAAAAAAAAAAGAAGAAAAAATGGCAATGTTACTGGATCTTATGTTTCTGTTTCGTAGTTTTGGATAGCATGTTGTATTAGTTTTGTAAGGTTGTATATATTTATTTTGATAATTGTGCCTATGCCATTTGTGTTTGTTTATCTCTATGAAAATAATAAACGAAACGATAAAATTCTGAGAAATGTAGAAGGACAAAAATGCGTCTTTAGATGGACTCGTTTGAAGTTGAAATTGTTTGCAATAAAAAAAAATCTTATTCCTTTGCAAGTATCGTCATCAAATGCTTTTAGTTTTTTGTTGCATATTTCGACAAGGTCCCCCCTCGTAACTTTTCAGAAAACATTTGACAAACTGTTTTTCATATACGAAACTTCAATGTTCCTTTGGAAAGTGTTTTTCGAGGTGGAGATTTTCGAGTTATTGACACCATGCCTACTGACTATATCGTAAACAAGAGCTCATATCAGAAAAGAAAACAAATCTGTTTAGAAGTGTGTTGTTTAGACATGTCCCTTCTAATCACATTACGCCTGACCTGACCTAATAAACACGACCTACTTAGGGCCTGGTCACATCCGTCATACGATCGTCGTACGATCGCAAGCTTTCTTGAGGTAGTTGTACATGTGCCGTACACAACCCAACTGACTTCTTACGGAAAATGTCGTCTTGGATTCTTGTCGGTGGTTGGTCCTGACGCAGCCTGCTTGAAAAGTTACACGACTGCCTGCTACGGATGTGACCACGCCGTCAGCAAAAATGCAACTTTCCATGCCAGTCTTAGGTTTCTTTAAATTTTGTTTGTACAATTTGAATAAACGCATGCAAATCTTTTACTATTATATATGCAATGATATTGTTTTTGTATCTCCCTATTTGTTATTTTCAGATATTCCAATAATCCAATTGTATATATATATATATTGCAATGTACACGCTTGCCACAGTTTTTTTTGTTCTAGTTGATCCATGTCTCTTCCCTTCCCTACCCTAACCTTGCAACAAAACATTCATAGAGTCCTCGGCACAGTGACAGTTCATGACCCATGTGGCCTCACGCAGTGACTTTTAAAGTCCAAATAAGTTGCTACAAGGACACTTGGCTTATCCCTGCTTATCAGAGCGTTTAATGGGAACACGGACATTCTATACACCAAGGTTACTGTATTTAAAACCCTGATCTTTTGTACTGATATAGTGTCGGAAATAATGATTCAATGAAGCTCAGAATTTTTAGTTCAGGAAAGAAAGTCCTGTATCAAAGAAGTTTCACGACGTTTGGAAGTGTTTGAGATGTTATTATTTGTTTAGCGTCCTTGTTGGTATAGTGAACTCGGAAATGTCCCACTTTATATCGAAGAAGCGTGCTGAATAGAAACTTTATATACCGTGGCGTTTGAGGTCATAGGGTAAGTCAAAGGTCAGCAATTAGTCTTTATGTTGCAGAATGGTAATCCTCAAGGTCAAGGTTAACAATGATTTCTTTAAAAAACACCGTATCACTTTTCCTTCCTTTTATCAGAGTCAGCGATCTCAAAAGATAGCATAACGACTTTTCACCTTATTTGCAGAAATTCTTTGTAACCATTAAAACTATAACACGTTCACACCGTAAATTTGTCACAGTAAAACTGCTGTTGGGTCAAGCGCTGTACTATGTTGCTCTCCTCCCTTGAACACGTTATAAATTATCTAGTTTGTAGACAGAGATAACATCAGGACGGATATAGGGAGGAAAGATTGCAACGTTTTCTATATAGCTCTAATTTTCTGCATGTGTGCCGACGACACATAAAACATTATACATTGGTAACGTTATACACTTGGAAGGCACAGCCGCTAGACAGAAAAATGTTGAAGGAAACGACCCCTTCCCTCAAATATTTTTTTGGATGCAGCTAACAAAATTAATATGTGGCAAGAATATTAGATTGCCTCAGATTTTATCAATTATCAATATAGATATTCTGAAATGCGCGCGCACACACACACATGCACACACACGCACGCACGCACGCACGCACACACACACACACACACACGTATGTGTGTATGTATGTTCATTGGTGTCTGTGCGTGTATTTGAATGTTTGTGTGTGTGTATGTATGTCTGTGTGTGCATATATATGTGTGCTCGTGTGAGTGTACAAATCTATTTATCTATTTTGTCTATCTCAGTGAATCTTGCATTATGCTTATCAATAATACATGAATAGATTCAATGGTATTGTTGGTCTAACCACGAGGTCTTGAAAAGCAGGCATGTATAGTCAATGATGAAGATTTTCACTATTAGTGTAGTAAATATGATTTGCTTGTGCCCACAGAAACACCTGACACTCGTATAAAGTCGGTAAATGGTCGTAAAGTGGGCCCCACATTTGCCATATGTGACTCTACATTTTGCACCTGCTATTCCTTGCTTAAGCCCCTGTCACACATAGTCGGCCATACCCTGCCGGCCGTTTCAGACCATGGTCGGGAGTTAGTCGTGAGCAAGATCACATGTGGTTGGGTACTGGTCGTCGAGATTGTCTACTGGTCTTTTATAGTCGCCTGAATGCTTGAATTTTGATCACAAAGGAAAGTCACATTCTTCTTAGATGTGATCAAAAGAGTGAACAGGAGTTAGCATAGGATAAATTTTCAGGCTACTACCAACCAAGAGCTATTAAAATGGTTTCCCTGGCCAAACACCCAAGTTAGTAAATTTTGAATTAAAATTAAAAGATTTGACAAAATTTAGCAAATCACAACCTTGCTTTAACCAAGCTTGCAAGGATTTGGTATTGTATGTTTTAACTGTAGTTTTCTATTCAACTACAGTAAGACCACAACAAACGTGCCTTCAAACACACAGTCTTGTTTCACACCTTCGAAATATTTGTGGAATCTCTGAAATGTCCTTCGCCTTTGTGTTTTAGCAGGCAAATCACATGAGCGGAGGTATTTGGGAGGGAGGCTCGACTCCTGAGTCACGGCGTTTTGATCAAAGCCCTCAGTCTTATAATTACGTGGGCTGCTCTGTTATTTTCTTCAAAATTTTCCTGTATTTGAACGTGAACCGCTCGGTTTGGAGAATGACTCACTGCTAGATAAAGGAGCAAAGTAGACGAAGAATGTAGATCTTTAAAAATGCCATTTCATTTTTGTTACACACGTTTCCACACCCAAGAAAATTGGAGGCATTTTTCTTTGTCTATTCATCTATATCTCCATAATTCATGATAATTGAAAAATATGTCAACATTTGTAGTCAGATCTTTTTATGTAGCTTTGTACGAGACCAACACATGTAACAAGGATTATTACAATTGACACAAAATTTCAGAAAAAGATTTCGCATAGATAATACAAATTCCCACCTATCATTCTTTGCGTTAGATTTGAACGACAGAACAAAATTTGCGAACATGAGAAACTTGTTATGAATTGATCAGGTTTTACGTAGAAAATATTGACCATCAATTGAATTTTTTCATGTTGAGCTAAAGACTCAAAGACCGCGAGCTTTTCTTACTCAGTGACTAACTAGTTAACTGACGTCTTCCGGAACACTAGAGTTGACACATATCTTATTTGTACCTTCTTTACTGTAATCTGTTTTTAATTGAAAGCTGGCCTCTGTTTCTTTCTCTATAACAAGAACGATAACTGCTATCAAAACAAGCCGAATAGCATGACAAATTTGTCAAAGAAATCATTGGACCAAAAGTAGAGCAAATTCTGAGGTAAAACACGGCGCATTTTTGAAAAAAAAAAGAAGAAAAATAATCCTCAAGGACAGCCAACACACCTGTGCCTTGACACCTGTGACAGAAAGTTGTTTGGGAATCCTTTGTACGGGGCGAAAACATTACTTTGGAGTGTTTATGAAGTCGTTTTTTAACATCAAAGCTGTTCTTTTGTTGACAGAAAGCTGTCATTCAGTCAAGTGCAGGTGTTACAGTGACACCGTGTTGTGTTCTGTCCTTGAGGTGTGCTAAAAATAGAACTAGAGGTGGGGCCAGGTGTCATACTAGAAGGGGGAGGGGGGAGAATTCTTCACAACATACGTCTAACATGATACAACGTAAACACACTGTTGCTACTTATATCACTTTCTAAAGAGAGGGCGTACTATAGTTGACTATGTCATGGATCTATTTATAAGTATTCGTATACTTCTAGGTAAACATTTGGATGTTGTCGTTCTAGCAACTTCCATGTTATCAGATACGTAGTACTATTTTATGGTCATATGATGCCGGTGTTTTTAATTCTGATAGAGACCGTACTTCAGTCAGCTATAGTTCATAGTATTTCAAGATGGCTCTTTTAGAGATTAGAAAAAATCACTGAAGCTCAAAGTTTGAAATAAGTTCTACCTTCTTGGTTCTAATGAACATCATCTGAGAGACCGATTACCTGCCCCCCTCCCCACTTACATGGCATGACAAGGCCGTTTTCTGACATTTCACGCCGTAATTAAGAACAACATTACCTGCCTCTTGGGACACATTTCTAATTACATGGACGTTCAATAAGAGGATTTGTTAATTGACCCTATTTAAAAGTAATCCTTTGAACTAGTTACACATTGTCTGCGTAAAATTAGCCCTGGGGGAAAGATTTAAAGATTGTCACTTCAAATAGTTGTGACGTTATTTCGTTGCTAAGAGATGTGGTAGATATTAGATATATAATGGTACGAGCATTAGTATAAAGCTTTCCATTCAACTTTGTGAATGATGATCTTAAAGTTTTAAGATAATATCATTCAGAGTGGTTTGTTTATCTATTCTTGTGTTCAAAGGCTTAGCTATGATATGTTGCGCTACAGGTGGTAACATGGTATATTTTCGTGCATACTTGGTTCAAAGTGTTCTGTTCTAAATGTAGATGTGTTTAGTACTGAAGCATAGCTATTTAGTACTGAGATACTTCTGTATATAATAGTTGTATTAGGAAACTTTCAACATAGACGCCAAGTTTCGCCTTCAGACTCAGAGTTCTTATAGGAAGGGTAGGCGTGAGAAAAAAGTCTCAGAGAAACCTTGGAAAAAAGAAAACGACAAAAACAGAAACTCGATATCTTCCCCACGGACGAAAACATCTCCCGTGGCCTTAAAAGAAGTTTGTTCACCAACAAAAAGGAACTATTTGTGTCCTTAAGACCATTGATAAGGTGCAGATATGGGTCATGGACGGTACGTCACCTTAACCACTCCACACTTACAAATTCTTCGCATTCAAAGGCGTTCCTTGAAGGGACATTCCACCTGGACTTCATAGGGGGTTGTCTGTGGAAGTTGTTTTTCTCTCTCCTTTTTCTCTAACTCCCTCTTTCTCTCTCTAGCTCTTGTATTAGGAATCAATAGATATAACCTTTACTGTGATCACAAAACCACAACGTTAAGTAACAGTATGTTTTGGGGAAAATGCTCAACTTACTATATTGGATTAGTAGGTGTCCTTGTATTCTAAACGGATGCTATACGTCGTTTCTTAAAAGTGACTTGTTTTTTATCTTTAGCGACTACGATTTTTTTTACTATTTCTTCAATCGCAGAAGAGCATCGAAACCAAATTTTCGATGGCACTGCGTTCTCAGGGGAGGTCTCTACTGTAATCTCTCTAGAAATGCATTCTAAATCCCACAAAGTAGATGCTTAAGCGGCAAATATGTCGGTACTAGGGTAGTGTGGTATGTTTGGAAAAGTATATTTGCCTTGTATCTTGTGCTGGTATATTTGTAGAGTGCCATTTCTTTCAAAATCATCTGTGAAGTCTCTTCTCTTCAATTTTGTTGTATATTTTCTGTTGTAAGATTGATGTATGTAGTCGCAAACCGACACATGTAATATTTCAAGTGGGCGTCCCGCAATGCGATTCTTATACAGGGGATGGTCTTAAAATGAGATATTTGCTGTTGGGGTGTGATTTAAGGATTTGGGCTACCACCTGGCGTCCTATGCCACTAACACGAGACCCAGGTGGGTTTCTGTGGATGCACTATTAACCACAACACCCCGCCGTGTTCTGTTACAAGAACGATTCAGTGTCGTTCCTTCAGACAGGCTTCGGGGTTAGAAACAGGTCAGAGGAACACTAGACCGATCCAGCAGCGGAAAGCAAGCAAAGACAGCCTCTATAATTAGCCCTTGGTCTGGAAAAGCCGTGACATTTACATGTCAATCAATGTAAGGACACGCCTGACTGGATTTTCTCTGAAGTGGCTGGAATCTGAGCAGTTTGTTGTTGTTTTTATACCATTGGCGGTTTGCCATATATTGTCCGTTGTGCTATTTCAGTCTTAGCTCGTAGGGTCTCGCAATGCTTAATTAAAGATTCTCGCATAAATGTCTACTCACTCTACTGTTAAATCGTAGCCCAGAATGTCATTATCAGAAAAAAAATCCACGTTTAAAAAGGTGGTACCATAGCCATTTTAAGGCCGTAGGGGTAGTGGGTTGTTATCCACAGTGTATTGGAAGGCGGAGTACAACCCTCTCCTTCCACGTCCATCGCCTTCTACCTCCCCAACCGAAGTCAGGTAATTATGTTTACACCTGGGTGGAGTGAGGAAAGTCGTGTAAAGTGTCTTTCCCAAGGGCATATCCCTGTTGGCATGCCTGGGGATTCGAACCCAGGACCTTTGGGTTCTGTACCAAACACCTTAACCGTTATGTCAACACGAGCCCCCCTCCATGTGCCACCTTCCTCAAAGATTACATTGACAGTTGCATTACTTGCATATCAAATTTTCAAAAATGTCCGAACTGCACCGCCAGGGGGCGTAACTATGGCACGGTTCCAATGATTTATCCTTGTGCCACCCGACCACTTAGCGCGTCGTTTTTCAAGGCAAACAGAGTTGACTCCGGGGCTAACCGGGAGACGGCTACAGTTTGCCATCTGCCAAGTGGCTTAGATGTTGCATTTTTAGCACAAAAAGAATTTCCGACCTGTCACACCTAACCTTTGCACATCTAGCTGCAAGCATTGTTTAAAGCTATGTAATGAGTATGCCCACAATCTACTTAATGGCAACGAGTTCCACTCTATGAAATTTGTATATTTCTAGGAAACTTCGACTTTCCGAACACCTCAATCCTTTTTTGATAATTCTGGTACTTCAAAGTATTACTTTTCCTTTTACGAGATAGTACTATATACTTAGTACTTGACTCGTATACCGGTTTGTTATCTATTTTGTACATAATGCATCGTCGTTGTTTTAACGTCCTTATTATTTCGCTTAACTTGGTCTCTAGATATAGTCACTCTTAGGTAAATGGCATTGTATGTGGTTAGGAGATAAACTCAAAGGGGTAACTTTCAAATTCAATTAGCTTTTCTTCCGGAATGCCTTTGGTTTTGCCAGGGACCACCGGGTGTCAGTTTCCTGCGGTTGGTATTAGCTTCTATCCCTTGGTTGCCACACAAAAATGTAGGTTTATTTTCTGCTGCAGCTTACTCTGAAATTTTGAACCTCCAAAGATAACAAAGGCTGTGTTCGTCATATGATTTCAAAATATTGCTTGTTTCCGATACTTTTTAAAATTCTGTATGAGCGTATTGGGCACATTATGACCTGCGCATTCGGGCTATTTTGTAAAACTTTTAACCTGTTCGTTTGGACTAAGGAACCAGTCACATGTATATTTATCCTCATACTATCACAAACTGAGGGCATTTCTGGGAAAGCCGTGCATATCATGGATTATTGTTACTGTCTTTAATCATTGTCGTCGCCAGTTTTGTCTAGCCGGAGTGTCATCCTAGCTACTTTACGTGAGGGCAGACCGGCAGAGTATAGGAGCCCTGTAAACTAACTAAGAGGACGGTCATGCTACATTTTCTCACAACCTGCTTGAAAATCCTACACCCAAATCGTACGACCTCCTACGACGAATGTTACCACGCAAAAACAATTACTTGAAGGATCGTATATTGCCTTGAATTTATTGTCCTTTCTTCTTTTTCGATGTTCTTTTACTTAAAAGTAAGTCTAAAACTGCTCATGTTCGTACCAGACATACGTTAGTCATCAGTACATGTGATACCATGTGTTTACCACTAATTAAGAGACGAGGACATGCGAATGCCTGCGGCTTAACCCCACCGTGGACAGACTATAGGGTTAAGGCATGCACAGGTGTCACCTGGTGGATCCACCTGTCCATAAGACCTGAACGGAACTGAGCCAGGTACAATCCGCGACTTTTCGACCTGTTAAAGACTTTTTATCTCTTCTTTTTATCTCTATTTATTTCAATTTGCAATCAGCCGTAGCTTGGAGCATTTGTTAGCACACACAAGCGGACAGCACTCCGGTTGAGCTGGCTGGATGACCTATAGGTCACGAAAAATTCCCGCAGTTTTAAACTTTTTAAACGTTCTAAAGACTAGTTAAGTTAAGGGAATGCAGCAGTTTATCTCTGCATGGGTCTTACACCGCAAATTTGTGCATAAACCGATCTTATTAGCTATATACTGGCACACACGTTTGCCAGAACTGTAATCCTCAAAACAAGACGATACTATACTAAGAAACCGTGCCTTTCTTCTTGTTTTTGAATCTACACGAATCTAATCATCGCTGAAGATTATCTAAGATCCCACGATGGTTTTGTATGGCTGAGACCATAATCCTCGATTGATTCAACATGATAAATATAATGATAGTTTGGTTTTTGTTTGCCGTCTTTTTTGCCGGAGGGTTTGTCTGGATCTTAGGAATGTAGTAGCCAGGAGTATCACGTATCTACATCAAAGAGATCATTTACGGATCAAAATACCTACTTTTTGCGAAATAATGGATTATCTGGAATTAGTGTCATAATGGTTTTCTTAGAAAGAATGTCTGTTAAATATATATGGCAGTACTGTTTCTGAAAGACTACTGAATACAGTGTGTATTGTTGATATCATTCTAAAGGCCAACATTTGTCAATAATATTCTTCAGAAAAGTAGCGATCTATATCACTAAAAGAAAGCTCCAAAATGCAATGTCTATGAATGACTGTAATGTTGGCTGTAAAAATCGCCGATCACGTGACGGTATGTCCGAGAGCCACGTGTAATCACGCGAGAGTTTGCCTGTCCAGCTGCCGTAGTGATGCGGAGGTCCCCCTCTCCTCTGATGTTGCCGACTGCCCCGACTCGTTGTCATCCCTCGTGAATTCCCGTAGAATCTCGCGAGGGTTTGCCTGTCCAGCTGCCGTGGTGATGCGGAGGTCCCCCGCTCCTCTGATGTTGCCGACTGCCCGACTCGTTGTCATCCCTCGTGAATTCCATGCACCGCTCGCGTGCGGACGGGCAATCCCGGAGTCTCAGCATTCCAAACATTCCTGGAAGATTTCAGATGCACGAATCTGGTCTCAGTCCAGTCACGTGTAATCGTGTACACCAGTCCTGCTTCAAACTAGTCACTAAGGAGTCTTAAAATTCAATCATGAAAGAGTTTTAATTTCAATTCAGAGCAAGTTTGGAAGCTTTGTTTATTTATCACATTTCTAAACTGATAAAATGCTCAATGAAATATTTCATAAGCCTAAAGTTAATTCATTACTATTGGATCCCACCCGTGAAACTAAGTATTGTTTTTTGGCCGTATCCACTGTATTGGATCAAACAGTAAGACAATCACCTAAAAAGACAGAACATGTGCATACACAACGTTAGGATATAATCCAGATCTGCCTTATTCTAAGTTCCAACAAAAAGACATAAACATTCGGTATTCCGTGTTTGAAAAACGCAGCAAAATGTACTACATTCTTTTAAAACAGATAATAAAAAGAGTCAATGAAAGACAGAAGCCTGCCCAAAATCAAGTATACTATTTTTGTGCCTTTGCACAGCAGATAAGAAAGATATATAGATTACACTGAAGTGCATTTACCCTGGTCAGCGCTTATGTCGTATTTAATTGTTAATAGACCAATTCAGGGTATGATTGTGTTGGAACTGCGTGCTTATTCAGGATTTCAGACATAGGCGCCGGGCATTGATGACTCATGATGATGCTTAGTCTTCATAGATGCGTTTTTCTCACAAATACCTACCCACATACAAAATATCAAGACAATCCATCTAGGGCTTTTCGAGGTATCGTGTTCACAGACATGCGGGCAGACACACACACACACACACACACACACACACACACACACGCACACACACACACACACACACACACACACACATACACACACACACACACACACACACACACACACACACACACATCACACACACACGCACACACACGCACACATCATACACACAGACATCATACACACACACACACACACATCACACACACACACACACACACATACACACACACACACACACACACACACACACACACACACACACATCACACACACACGCACACACACGCACACATCACACACACACACACACACATGCACACACACACACAGACAGACAGACAGAAAAACAGGCAGGCACGCACACGCGCTCTCGAAAACATAACCTTCTGGCAAAGCTAATCAGTGTCCGACAGACATTTCATCGATATTTCAGATGACTGTAGCTATGCGTGTTACACTGATGGAGAATATAATTAGCATGAAATGTTGAATCGTATATCTGATAAATAGACCTTTTTCACGATAAAGGGAAATACAAATTCATTAATCTTAACTCATTAGTAAACTCAATCAAATTGTCTTTATATCTATGAGACAAAACGTCTGTTATACTGATCTATATATTGTTATGTTGTCTCGGTTAAAATGCCATTTTGGTATGTTGGCATGCACATTGCAAAATGTTGATATAATTTTTGGCTATAATATGATCAATCAGGCTTTGTCATATCTTTTGTTATGATGGGTTTTGTAAGATAACAATGGCGCTTGTGACTTTTTGATAAATTACTTACGGCTGAATGAATGTTAAAGAGAATAACTAAACAAAGAGATCGGATGTATGTAATAGAGTGCATACGAGTTATAAAGGTTATCTGGTCAAAGTACGGAACATTAGGATGATAAATGATCGAAAAGTTATTTCATTGATTCTTATGAAAGGTTACCTTTAATTCAATTACTATCCATTGAAATCCTACCCATATGAACTTTACATACACATTTGATAGGGGAAAAGGAATTGGTTTTGGAAACTTATCTTGGCCTATTTTGGTACAAATATAAGTCAAGCATTATTAACCAATGGCCTCTTTGTTTTCAGTAATACGATAACTTTGTTTATATAACTTTGGTTATATAACTTCGTTGATCTTTTCGTACTTGACATAGTGTAGCTGACATGTTTTTTTTCCGATACAGATAACGTTACCTAAACAAGTTTCTTCAATCATTTCTAAGATATAACTTACTGCCTTTTTTACGTATTATTGTCTTTTGTGTATGCAGGTTTATATATCTTTAATACCTTTATCTAAAGCAAACGTTTTTTAAATAATTTCCTCCAATTCGCAAGTGCTACTAGTACACTGACATATTTGAGACGAGATTAACCTATTTTTTTTCAGTTTGTTCAGGTACAGGTACACTTGATGGTTAGGTCTGGACCTATAGCTAAACCGTTTCAAAGATACGGGTTCTTGATACACAAGTGGTAAGGTAGCCTTTTGTTTAGGGTTGTTGTCTTAGAATTTAAAGATTCTTCGTTTGAATCTCAAGCAGGCCCCAATACAGTGTTTTTGGGAAAGACACTCTTTTCCTTACTCGACACACTGAAAATGAGTGCCGAGGTTCAACTAGGCTAGCCTGGAGTCCAGCCTTCTTAGTTTCGGTCCGCTACGATAGAAATGATGTCTTATACTAGCTAGTGGGGTCAACAAACAAGGAAGAAAAAAAGCTACACTTTTCAACTTTCCAGCTTAGGGCCTCTCGGCATGTTTACAGTTGGTGGGTTGTTGATGGACGGAGGTAAACTAGGCGGAACCACGGCTTGTTTTGGAGTCAAGGTGGCGGCTCGGCTGGAATGTACCAGTATGGCACGGCACAGTTCTGGGAACTCGCAGAGTTACACTCCATTAGGAAAAGGAAGTCGTTTATTTACATCGATATATATATATATAGCTGTATGTATACAGAATAGGAAAAAAAGAGATAAAGTCTAAACTTATAATTTGAGTATTGAGTTGTATTTATGATTTTACTGCGTTTAAACATAAAGATTTCCCATATGGTTTACGTACACCTTTAAATACTTTTTTTTTTCATTTGGCTTGCAACAGAGTAATACATGGTGCCACTTTGAGGGGAATCTTGTACAGCTTTACGGACCCTAGAAATAAAGCTGTATAAGAAAATAGCATAGAATTTAAAAAAAAGTTGAAACCTATACCATGGATTCCATTTAATATTTTATAACCTGGAAGTAGAAAATTCTATTGACCTGTTTCCACATATCAAATATACCATATCTTACTATAAATTCTTGAATCGTGATAGTATCTATATTTTCATGCATTTTAATGGTCTTTTATAAATCATGACGTCACGATGACTCACATCAAGTAATACAATGCAGGTAGCATCTGAAGACGACATTTTGAATGTTAATGAAAGACACGTTTAACTCGTAACATTTTACGGCAGCGAACAACACAGCAAGACACAGATATACAAGACAGTTAAACACGACATCTGGACCACCCAGGATAGCACACTGTCTTATTATCATGTGTGGATTCTTGTATAGAGCAAAGGGCTTCTAGAAGGCTACAAAGGACTTACATTTTAATCTTTTTATCTATTAGAAGCGGTAGACTTCCAATAATTGTAGACCACTTAGTTTGCGTCCTATGTTTAGATGTAATTTTGTCCTGTAAAGATTGTGTTGACACTGTTCAGAAATATGATTTTGGGGTAAAATAAGCAAAATACGCGTACTAATATTTGAGTGATCGGTATATTCTTAAGGCTAAGTACAAGGGAACAATACATGACCAAATGGTTTCTGAATATTATATCCCAGAGGACTATGTACGTTTTAATTTCCCTTTCTAGCTATACCTGCGCAACCACGCCCTTCATTAAGCGAAGTGGCATTATTACCCCGAAGTTGAGAATGTCATACCTCTCACATATCGCAACGTTACGTTGCATAAACTGTAATAAAAAACCCCATAAACAACCTCTTGTGTCTCAACAAGGGGGACCTTATCTCTTGATCTATCACAGATGCCAACCGGACCATTACCTCAAATCGTCTGGATCCGACCTTTGGGCGTGTAGTGAGGACAAGTCATTCATCAAACCGGGGCTCATACCTGAGTCACATCCCATCGCCGTTGACATTTGGCATTTGCCAACTTTTGTCAGGAAGGACCATGAATTTAGACATTCGCACATTACGTAAAGCACATACCACTGGTCTCGGTTGGATCTAGGCATAGCTAAGGGTTGAAAATAATTGGTCCTAAATGTCGTCTGTTTTCAATTCTGTCCCCCCATTTTCTTGACGTATTTTTGGAATAGAGAAATACAAAAGACTTCCATGCTTTGATCCAGGTAGGATATATCTAGACTTGGACTTCAATGCACTCTAAACAGTCCGGATTGCCAAAGAAGACCACTCAGGGGACCGTTAAAATTTGGTATTTGTGGACAGGTGCCGGTGGTCACTATAGACAGGATACTTATTTTTGGTACTAATGGGGAAAATTATATAAGGGACAACCAAAAAGTTCATTCATCCATTCTTCTTTTTCATCTTTAATCCTCCCTTAAGAGAGCATAGCTTCATCACACTTAAAATATTATTGGGTAGGCCGACTACTCTCTCTTCGCAGCCAGGGCCTGAATTGCGAGGAGCGCACAATTGGCGGGGTTCGATCGCAAGGGTCTGGAGCGGCTGCCATTCGGCGCTAACTCAGGTGACCTCAATACGACAATTGCCCGATGTGCGGCCATAGGACTGTAGGTTTTGAACGACTCACACCGGGAAAGACCCCTACTCTTTTCGATAAGTGCTGTGGGTTCTTTAACGTGCTCGAGGTGTGACTCTCCTCAAACACGGGACCTCCATTTAGCGTCCTATCTAAGAGACGTCCCTAACCGAAGCTAGGTACGTACTCATTTACACCTGAGTGAAGTGAGCAAAGTCGTGTAAAGTGCCTTTCCCAAGGGCACAACATCAGGGCATATCGGTGGTTTCGAACCCGGTACCTCTCGGTTGTGGGTGGAAAACATGTACTAATACAATTTTAGATCTTATGTGTCTGTCATTTTCTCTGACTGACACTCACAGAAGTTATAACAGACCAAAAGATGGTCTCCTGGTTCCAATTAGTTCAAGTCAAGTCAAAGTCAAGTCAAAGCCTTTATTTTTCTTCGAAGTGCTAAACTGGTTGACCCTGGTGCAAGTCCTGGGGTGAGGACATCTTGGTTGGGACTGCACCCGTTTTCGGAAGGGACGTAATATGTGGGTCCCGTGTTCAAGGAGGTGCTTCGAGCACGTTAAACGGCAAGGGCTAGCAATCCCTCCCTGTTAAAGTACATGTATACCCTGCTACATAAACAGCAAGGAAGCTTGCTACCGCATGTACCACTAGGCACTACAAGGTGAAAAACAACTTAAGATAACGCTCTACAGTTATTGAGGTTGTCTACATTGACAATATGTGACTGACGTATATATATAGTACTTGAACACTTACATAAGTACGATAATGACATGTTTTAATGGCTCAATTGACATCCTTAGGATAACGATGGGGTTAAACATCCCTTCTTTTACAGACACACCCAGATAATTTGCGACCGGACCAGTCCCCGAGGGGGGATAGTCTGATAAGGTCTCTTCGGGAGTAACTGTCATACTTCCCGAAGACTCGCCCACGATGTCTCGGTGGGGTCCCGACCCGAACATGAGTCATCTCGTGTCGTCGTATATCAACCTTGTCGAGCCCTATTAATAATACAAAAGAAAACGATGACATAGACTACCCAACACCGCACGAATTACCTCCTAATTTGTATAAACGTCGGCCCGGTAGAGAGAGTGACGTGAGCCCTTCTTTTGTTCTCAGGTGGTTATTATGAGAGACCAGGTCGACCGTACAGGTAGTCATTAAGGCGGTAGAGGTGAACTCTTTGAGTCAGAGAGAGTCAGCTAGCCGTAGGCTGCACACGTGGCGAGCTCGCTCTCTAAAAGTATTGGGAGAAAACACCACAGTCTTCACATAACTAACCCCACAGGAGTGTTCTCAAGAAAGTGTTCTGGTGCACTGGGAACTATGTTGAAGGTATTGTGTCACTATCTTCTTTAGACTATCTCCATTCTTCGTATAGCATACATTTCGAAGGTCGCCAGTCTTCTCAGGCCTTGGCTCCGTTTGTTGTTTACGCGAAGGTTACAAATTTTATTAGGTGGCACGCCAAACATTCAGTAAACAACGTGCCGAGCTCTGTAAAAGACTCGTCCGTGTAGTTAAGACTCTACGCGAGCAAGTCGTGTGGTATGGTATGGTAAAGAGGGAGGGGCGGTAGAAAGGTAACAACAACTTGTAGCGCTGTGTTTGTAGATTATTTCCGCGCTAGTTCCCACAAAGTTGACAGGTAGGGGGGGGGGTTTCTCCGTGACATTTCTGTGATAAAGAATTCATGCCCGGTCTATTGTAAGAACCCAGCATGTGGCCATATCACGTTACGTTCAAGTTAACATTAGATTAGAGTCCTGACGTGAGACGTTATGTTATATCCATGGTGTCTATGTCTGTTAGCTGACAGGTACTGGAGCCACACTCATACATTTTTAATGAAGGCTATTCATACGTATCAATATTTCTACAAGAACGCCAAGGACTTCAGTTTCAAGGCTTACTCTCAAGGCGTAAGGCAGTCTAGTCAACACATAGCCAATGGCAAGTGTGTCGGAATACTTCTTTTCATTTTTACTTGAAAAATGGCTGGATAAAAATAGACACGTTGAGGTAAACATTTTCTGTGACATCTTCATTTACTTTGGCTTGCGGACTGATATAATACCATTGTTTGAATTCCATATCACAATTCTCGCAATTTTTTGCATATTTAGTGTTACCGTTATCTTTGTAACAAGCAAAGCGACAGGTCTGTATCATTTCTATTTATGCCGTATCAGTAAGAAAGGGACCCCCTTACAAACGCTAATGAATATTGACAGCTGACTGGCAGGTTGCCAAACTGTCGTCTGCAGGTGGTGTCAATCGTTACGGAACATGGCTGACAAGATTGCGTAATGTTTGCTAACACTTTAAGTGCCCACTAATCTTACGAGGGTCGTCTACTTAACTCATGATTACTATACGTGTACTGTGCGTATACGCATACTTTACGTATACTATGTTGTCTACAGATGTTGTTTTGTTCATGTATACGTATCAACGTGTGGGGTCTAGTGGGGTTATTTCCGCCCAGGGCAGTACGACAAGTAACAATGGTACAAGACGAAGACTTGTGTTATTGCATTAGTCAGCAATTGCATACTATAGCATTGATCTTTTAATTTCTGTCATTGTAGATACAATTATTGCCATTGTTAACGATTTATCTCCATAAATATGTCTATATCTATATGCCAATAGATTGGCTTCAGGTTTTCATGTATTTAGGAAATTTTGAACAATACTTTATTCATTATCTCTGTCAATTTCAGCTTATGATAATGAAAGACGAAACAAGTATTGTCAGTTCGTCTAAAACGACAGACAGAATAGGGTACGACTATTATAATACAAGTCAATGTTTGGTTGGGTCTAGTACAGCTTAAGCATCACATTCCAAGTCTTAGATCTTTTGTTAAGTATAAAGCAATTATCAAAACATTTGGTAAGACCCGGCCAAGGTTTGAACTCGCAACCTCCCGAATGCACAGCGACCACTCTACCCAGTAGGCTATTGTTACGGTCTATGTTACGACTTTCATGCTAATAATTATTTTCTTGTATTCCAGGGTCTGATCAGATCGTGTATCGTGCCACACATCGTGCTCGTCTTCATTTGCACCTCCTGCTCCGCACTCCCAGCAGTAGTTCTAGACGGAAACCTGGACGACTTGAGAAAAAGGACTGAGATACGCGAGAGAAGAGGCGGTCTTCGACACCTCTTTGAAACCTATTCTCCTCACGTGAGAGACAATGTACTTTTGCAAGAAGATCTGGTGGAATCTAAGATCGTCAGGCCGTCGTCACCTCAGAAATTTGTCAACGTGCACATGTTTAATTTCACAGACCTTATATCATCACCTCTGTTCATGTCACCTCACCTATCGTTCAGGCGAACGACTTCATATCCTTCTCATGGACAAGACCTGAACCTCGAGTTCAGCAAAACATTATCAAGAAGTAAACGCACAGTACACGCAGGACAAGAAGTAAGCGTCTGCGATGAGATCCAGGAATATAAGGTCTTCAATGAACCCTTGAGTGACTACCAAGGTCACATAGTGGAAGTACTGCAAGAGTTTAGAACTCCTGATTTGAATGCGGGAGAGTATGTACAACAGCTTTTCATAGAAACAAGATGTAACCTAAGTCAGGGATCCGAGACATCGAATGGGTGTAGGGGCATTGATAAGACTCACTGGACGTCGTCGTGTGTGGCCAAGAGGTCCAATGTACCTGCTATTGTTCGGTGGAACGGGAAACTCAATGTTACTTTCATTGCCATAAGAACTTCATGCAACTGCGCTCTGAAAAAGAAACCGAGGTCGGCGAACTCTGAGTTCATTAAGGCTGAGATTACCATGTGTAATATATTCCAGCAGACATTGGCAGAAGTCGCCAAAGAGCAGGAGAATGCAGAGGGGGAGGGGCAAGGGAGGGGGGAGGTTGGAGAAGAGACGACCGTGGACAGCGTAGATGACAACAACGGCAGGAAAAGCGAAACCAGTACGGCATCAGGCAGCGCAGAAGACGCCGAGGAAAGAAAAGAAAGAAGAAGACACCAAAGACCAACAAGTAAAGAAAGTAAGAAGAACAGAAGAAGACGAAGAAGGAGAAGACAAAGATCAAGAGAGAGAAGAATAAGACGAAAACAAGACAATCCTCCTACAGACCTATCCTCTCCAAACAGAAGAACTTCTAAAAAATCTAGACGCGGTTCAAACTAGTCTACCAACCTCAATACCACTTGTTGCCAAACATTGACTTCTTGATACCTGTCTTTTAAATAATCATCTCTTTAATTCAATGATTGAAGAGAGCATGGTCAAAAGACCACCTTCACGACCGTGTTGGATAATTAAGAACACGTTTGGAAAGCTCCAACAACTCACGTTGGTGTTGGCACTGGCTGCTATGATGTATAAAAGATAAAAACGAAGGAAAGAAGAATTGGAGGTCTTCGTTGGCATTTGTATTAATTGACCCCACCAGGACCTTACCTGTAATTCCGTACACCTGAGGATGAACCCCGACGAGACAAGACAATGAGAAACGATGATACACCGAGGGACAACCGTTCCACTGTGAAGCAACCATAATGGTATGTTTATTTCTAAACCATTCATGCTCAAATCTACTCCTCTGAAAATGTCTCTGTAGATTAAACATGATGAGGTTTCTACGAAGTTTGTTTACATGAAAATGATACATATCATTGTTTCTAATGAATTTAGACAGTGCCAGCTTGCAATTGTCTTGAGAGTTACGTTCTCCCCAAGTGTCTTCACTTTTGTGTTATTTACTTTTGTGTGGGTGGATGGATTATTTAATTCGTTTCAAGATGTCACCTATGACATTTAAAACAAAATAAGGTATCATTGTTTAAACTATAACGCTATGAAACAGATATGATATTGATAGTGGCAATGTTACCCACTAACAAATACGTTTGATGCAGTATCAATGGATAAATCCTTAGGGGGCCTGAAATCAATGAATGTACTTATATATCTATCACTGTACGGTGTCCTTCTTTGACATGGGAAGCATTGTTATATCGCTGTATTTGGCATTGAGCCAAAATACCAGGATCAAAGGGTTCTTGAGTTAAAAGCCTAGGTAAACAATATTAGAATGGCCCCATTGAAATAATTGATGCGCTACAAATGCTAAAGTATCTGATCATGTTACAACTTGTAAGGCAATGGATACCCAAAAGCTAAACGATATTAACTTTAATCAAAATGATACCAGGTCACTTGGAAAACATAATTCGTGTTTTGGTCACATATCCACCAAGTGACTTTATCATCTATATTGAAGGGTGCCATGATTCGAGCTAAATGTCTAAATGTATATGTAACTGTATCAATTCTCTCAAAGAAGACCTAAATAAGTTTACCATTGGCTGTCTATGACTTGGTTGGAAGGTCTTCGTGCTTACTTGTGCTAAATTTATGTCTTGTGACAAGAATGTAAATGTTTAGAATGTTTCAAGTTTGAGATAATGGTTATCTTTTGATTAACTATGATGTGAAGATTTGCACAGCAAAATCTTTATATTTTTAATGACATCGGTACTGTCGATGACGAGATGAAGTAGTAAAACCAAGTACAATGATTTACAATCCAATTAAGAGTGTCACTGAGGCATTGCCCTCGTAAACCTGCCGAAGGTTTACGAGAGCAACTTGAAAGTTGATAGGTCGTTAAACAAGAGCAAATTTTCGTATAGAATACAAGACTGCAAAGTTGGTGTGTTTATAGTCGTTAAATGTATGCCCAAAACTTGTTTCGAAAGAAACATATTTTTAATACTGTTTTATCCTATCTCAAAAGGGTTGCAAGATTTCAAGATGGTGCTCTGAGGGAGGGTCAAAGGTCAAACCGCCACGGGACATCTCATAAGCGGCACAGCAGGGTGCCAGCAGGGCACAACAGGTGTCGTCCGTCGTCATGGAGACGTGAGCTGCCTAGGGGGAGACCCTAAGTTGTGTTTGATACACGGGAACACAGCGCCAATGCCCTTTCAACATTAGATTTAGACCCGTTCAATGAATAGATATGGAGCCAATGCACGTGCCTATCCAGTTTTGTATGTCAAAGTCGTATTGGTCTTTAAGAATAACGTATGAAAACCGAGCTCCTCTATACTATAGATATACAAAGTAGTTCTTGTCTTACTCAAGAGGCACTCAGCAATATGGCCTGTCTTGTTTGTGCGTGCGCACACAGCCCCCCTCCCCACGATCTAACTGCGCAGTTTAGATCGCGGGGAGGGAGGGCTGTGACATGATCTGACATGATCTAGTATCTCTGCCACTTTAAGAATGGCATTCCTTCTGGTTTCTATTCTGGTCCAGACTTCCCCTCAAATACGCTGCCCTGAGGCTGTACTTCACCCGCCCTGCCAAGTCTCTGTCTGACACATGTTTACATCCAAGCTCGTATCATCCCACCGTGAGCTTCACGCGATCTCCTCGGTTGTGGGAGTATTACCCACCCGCCGATGTATACTAGAGCACCTCGGTGAATTTTTACGAGGTGGGAGTCACGACTTATCTAATAGAAAAAAAGGGCCAATGCAAATAGTAGGACTGTGCTGGGAAAACACTCCTACACCAGGTCCGTGTTATGGCACCCTTACCAGACTAATTCATACCTTTTTCACGATTTCATATAGCCTCATCAGGTACTACCATAGTGGGGCAGGCACATCCAATGCAAGCTCGTTTTGAAGTATTCTTCATCATGAATGTGTAATATAAGTAATGTACATAAAGTATTCAGAAGGCTTTCTTCAGACATGTCCGAATGAAGGACGTTCATTGGGTACTAGAATAAATTAATTTACCATTTGAAACAAGAAACCGTTAACCGATCCAATGGTACTGGTCCCGCAGAAGGCAGCATTCCTCAAAATATATCAGTATTTCGTATCTCTACTCAACATCTTTTAGCCGGAAACAATTATCTTTAATTGCAAGTTAATTTGATTGAATGACAGCCGATATCTATTTCCTTTGTGTCATCACAGCCTTTATTATGGCCGAACTGTATTTTTTTAACTCAAATTCTCTGACGTAACTTTCTATACCGTCCGTCCAATCTGTTAGGAAGTCCAGTTCACAATTTTCCAAAGGTTCCTTGGTCTATTTATTTGAACACCAGGACAAAACGAGCTATTCTAAGGACTTTACACTTAATTCATTTTGTTCTGTTTTAACTATTATGTTGTTCTGTGAACTGAGATAGCTTTGTTGAGGGGACCACTTGTTCATAAAACATCGGCAACTGAATACAACAAGCTTGCAACATTTTTTTCTCCGTTCATGTATCAACATTTGTATCAAACATTGCGAAATACAAAATGATGGCTTCATTGTTTAAGAGGTTTGTGATACTGTTTTGGTACATTTGGGACACAAAATTAACAAAAGAAATCTTTTATTTCTCATCTTATATTTGGGATGGTCCCTTCAACAAGTAAATTCAGAGCATTCCACAATCGTACAAAGGCCAAGTTGTAATTTATAACATCAACAAAAGGTAAATGATAAACATCAACAGTCACGTTTGACCCTGCACGAACTACCTCCCCCCTCCCCACTCTCACAATGTCAAAGGTCAAATCCTAAATATGATTGATGCGATTTTAACTGGCACCTTTGTGGAGACAACAATCAGGCGCGGTATTTCGACCCGCAGGCGATTTTAAATTAAGTAAAAACATAACATGACAGGTTCAGTCTTTCCGCCATTTTCTAATCTTCTTTCATCGTACCCAGGGTACTATGCTACAATGGTGATCTGGGTACGATACTGGTGAAAGCATGTAAATGTAATGTGAACATTATTCTGTTAAATACGTCCTTAGTTGAAACGTAACATATATCAATCCTGCCTGATATGAATGAAGAATTTGGCGATGTGGATGTACTACGACCTAGTGTCTTTTGCTAACAATTTTAATAGGAATTTTCTAACTGCCTTCTTGTGCCAGAAATGCGGTCACCTGGTAGCATAGACATCTCGTGATATAGTGACATCATATGAACAGTAATTACTTTTACTGGTTGATATAAGATACGTCTTGGCACAAAAAAGTACGCTCACATGTATTGACTTACCAAGTTAACGATGTTTTGTAATATTGTATCTTCAAGTTTATTTATTAATTTATCTTGCGTGATATTTATATGAATTTCTAAACCAAGGGCTTGTCTGGTTCAATGGTTAATCAAAGAAACAGTGCAGCTATGTCGGTTATAGAATGTAGTTCAGTGCAATGAATGTAACAACACACACGTAGATGTTAATTAAATAAAAAATGGAGCTAACACCATTGGCTACTGCGCACCCATTGCCTTGTAAGGAAATTGTGGCGATGTAGGATCCGGGAAAATTAGCCGTCTTCTTACAAACTTCAGTTAATTTGGGATCAAACAACAAAATAATGTTATAATACTCATATATGTCGTGCAACCGTCATTTTACCATATAAGAGTTATCGTTAAAGGTTTCTCAACTGACTCTTTGGCTTAAATTAATAGTTTGTATGAACGAGTAAATTTTATTTTCTGTCGAGGTATAGAAAATAAGAACAAGTTTCAGGTTTGAGTGAATTTCTCAGAAACCCTCCGTCGAGTCGGCGGATCGCTTTATTTCCAGCTCTGTACAGTAAATACTTTTATTTCTTTATTGATTGTCTAAAAGACAGTGTATATTTATGTATTTATATAACGTTATAACTCACACAGAGAGATAATATTGTCATTGTATACATGTATACGTACATCTGAAGCCATGTACATTTGTGATGTATTTATTGCGAATAGATGAAGCTGATCACAACTATATACGTCTCTGTCTTACATTGCCTAGATTCTAGTACAGAACACATCTTACAGTCTTAGAGTCTTTTGAGAGAATGTCATCGAAAAGACAAAAACAAGTAGACCTATCTTTTGGACAATGTCGTATATATTTCCTTTAATTTTAATTTTTCCTGGTGTTCTAAGAGACATTCAAGGCTGCAAAATTGCTGTCAAATCATTTTACGGAATTCTGAGGGTTACAAAGAAGTTAACTGGTATGTGCGTTTTAATGAATGTGTGTGTGTGTGTGTGTGTGTGTGTGTGCGTGCGTGCGCGTGTGTGCGTGCGTGTTTGTATGTATGTGTGTGTGTACAAACCTTTAGACCAACTGTTCTCTTCTTCTCTTTGAAATATTAGAAACGATAACTCCTGGGAAGATTGTCACCTACTCAAATGTTCATTAAGACCAGTTACAAACGAGTCTATCCAGTTACGTTTCTATGTTGACGACTTTAGCTTGGTTGGGGCTGTATGCACTGAATGTCTCCAGCAAAAAAAAAAAACAATTACTTTTGAATTTGCTTGAAATATCTACGTCTGTCGCACGATGCAACCAAATCATACAATTTATAGTAGATATCTCTGAAATAAAGAAATGAAGAAAAAAAACAGACATAGATGCTAAACAGCAAAATGATTCATTTTCGACTCAGTGAAGAATGTACATATACAATAGATATTCAAGGACAAAAATGTCAGATTCTAATATAGATTAACTTTGAACATGTCACCTACTATTCTACTATGCTGTAGGTAATGACAATACGCCGTTGTTACTAATGTATGACTACTTGACTTCATTTGAATAGATGAGGTCAGGGCGAAGTCATGTGAACTGTATGTAATCGAAATCTATTTTCTTCATACCTTGTCCGATATATATAACGTTTTAAAGTTCTATATGTAATACGTACCGAGTTTGGTGTTTCAAACAGGTATTTATAAATAATTACTAGCTGTTCTTTTTTTACAGAAGGTTTTACGGTGTAAGGCATATAGATATATATTTAATATACAGTAAGACCACGAGAAATACATTGTGTAGGATGTGCGTTCATCTAGTCGTTCAGCAGTGCGGTGCTAGCGCCACAGTGCGGATACCAACAAAAGTACAACTCCAAATTCTATCAACGTACTAACAAGACCAATACGACTATACACAATACCTCGTAAAGCATATGGATAAACAATATAATAAGAACACTAGAAATACAATGGTAGGATGTGTGTTAATCTAGTCGTTCAGCAGTGTCACAGTGCGGATACCTGCAGACTTACAACTCCAAATCATTTCATTCAGTGTATACCAGAATATCCACTGCACAATCTATACCTCGTAAGGCATAGAGATACATTACAGTAAGACCACTAGAAATGTTTTATACACTATACCTAAAACAATAACATTTCTTCCGTACATACTACATATTTTGTCCATTCTAGCATTCTTTGGAATATTACTAGTAAAATGTGACTTTCAGTCTTTAGCATAAGAGACTGTATAATTCGACCATTCCCTCACAAATGATCTAGGCTAGGCCCTTTGTAGCAGGTTTTTGACAGGAGGCATTTTCGGAATAGCCAATACACTACACTGTATAACTGAGGCATATATCGGTTTCAAGTATGTAGGGATACTACATTTCAGGCACTACGTATATATCGTGTATATGCTACTGACAGCGATTTCATCCGTTAAACTGTACATACGTGCGACATAAAGTCACATTATACAAATCATTATGATAGGCACTTATTGTGCTGACATGAAAATCTCCTATTTGATAGTTTGCAGAGTATAGCATTGTACATGTATCTTCAATGCGACATATTATGGGGATCGTTACGAACAATAGGCTTGTTCGTCGTTCCAAATACGCATGCGCAGTAAGATGCATTGTGGGTAATTCGTCAAAGATGAAGGTCTGAGACATGAAGAAAACACGTTGGACGTATATCAAGCATGGTCTAGACAGTTTGTTAGTCAGGGTCATTCACCTTTGACATATTACCCACTGTGCATCTCTCTGCGCATGTGCAATAGGAGCCATGTACAGGCTTATCAGGCACAGTTGAGTGCGGTTCTAATGTGTTCATACGTCAATGTCAGAAGGCATCTTTAACTATTAACAGTCACCAGTGCGTTTCACACAGTTTAACCGAAATAACGTACGTATGGGCTGCTAAAGATAGGATGGAACAACTTATATCTATATCTATATGATAGTCTGATATCTCTTATTTACATAGGGTATGTTCTTTGCGTCGTCTTTATTTTTGGTTCAAATGAGTATTCTCAGCATGATTGCAATGCATTCTTGTAACGCAACATACTAACATGGACAACGCTTTGGTAACTCTTAGCTACCTTTCTCACGACCGTACTACTTCTACCCACCGAATTAACTGTACTACTTCTGCCCACCGCAAGGCGGTCTTCCTGAAATGATACGACTCCTCATCAAGGTAGCTTAGGAGTTGTCAAAACGTCGATCAGGTAAGTTCTGTCACGACGATATCATTTTCCTATGACCAACTTGCTGAATGTATTCACTCAGCATTGCAATCATTCAGAAGACTTCTAATTTGGATTGATTCGATTACTTTTTTGAATGACAGGAGAGAAGATGAATACCACTGCAGTGGCAGTTCCTACAAACATTATGAACAACAAAAAATGATTGACCAACAAGGCTAGACGCTTCCAAATTTTGCGTCTGAGATTTTCCTTTGCAGCATTCGAGTAATGGTTTTGCATCGTACACAGTAGTTTCCTCAAATTATCGCAGCGGCAATATGGCGGCGAGGCGTCGTTCCCATAGTCCTTAGCGTGGGTCACATGACCACAAGCCTCGCTGTCGTAGCCATTTGATTGCGCCTGCGCATGAAGGTCGCCGTTGGTGGCATGGGGACCGTAGGGAGAGGTTGCGGCGCCATTGTCACCGACTTTTTTCGGAGGTTTGTCGGAGAAGTATCTGGCGATCCAAGCCGGTACAGGGCGATCATTCTCGCTGATGTTGATGATTAGCACGGTTGCTAAGGTACTAAGGCCAACAATGGCAATGGCTGTTGTGTAGATCTCACCTGAAACACATGAGCACGACTTTTAGAAGGCATTAAAATAACTGAATTTACGGTAATCTAAGACGATTCTCTTCTCAGAATGTTACCTATTACAGTATGCATGCATAAGGCTTAAACTAAGTTAAGGTGGATGAGTGGATATAGTTATTTTTAAAGAAAGAAGACAGAAAAGTACTCGATTCAAATAAGGCCATATGGTAGTGGCTTGTTGTCTGTGTCTAGGACACGTACATGGTATTTGGAACTTGCAACCAATTTATCCGTTTTTGCACCTGGGTGGAGTGAGCAATGTCGTGTAAAGTTCCTTTCCCAAGGACATAGAGCTAGCGAAGGAATCAAATCTACGACCTCTCTATCGCTCGGAAACACGGCTCCATCAAATTAAACCAAAGAAGGTAAATCATAATTTCACTTTCCTTACCGATGACAGACACGTCCCCTGATGAGGTGGGCATGGATTCTTGAACCATCATCAGGAAGACAGTCAGCGCCAGCAGCACTGTCACATTGAGCTGGATCCGAACCGCCGCGTTTGTAGGGAGAAAGAAACCTCCTAGCACCACAAATATCGACGCCATACAAGGTAATACAAACGTGAAAAGATAGTAGTCAGCTCTTCGCTGCAGTCCCACTAGGTACCGCAAGTTTGGCCATGGCTCGGGACAGCACGAGTAGTAGTTGAGCTCTCGTTTAGCCGCTACCGTCAGAAGGTCCCACTCGCCGTTTTCCACAAAACTACTGGTGTCTCCCGACTCGGACGTGTTGTAGAGGTCGATTTCAGTACCGTCGTAAGACCAAGAACCTAACAGGAGGTCGCAAACCTGTAAAAGTAACTATCAAATTACTTCCTAAAAATGACTAGGTTAATCTTAACATAGTCATTTTAGCGTTGAAATGCTAATAATAAAGTAAAAGGTTAGGTCTAAAATTTTACTCTACATTGCAAGATATGCCCCAAATCATACGTATTTCCGTGCCATCATGCCTGCCCGTGTTGCTTGTAAAATCTATCAAGAAGCAAGAGCAAATCTGTGACCTTTTTCGAGCTCCAAAAGAATGACAACAGGCTAAGACAGCGCGGAAAGCTAAGGCCCCCCTCCCTACTTTTGCGTTTTGGCGTGGGCTGGATACCCCGATGACGTCACGGAGCGGTAGCTGGGCACCGATTTTCAAGCGGCTACAGGGGTCACTGATATAATACGGGTGACCGTGCAATTGGGGGATATCAAGCATGTTATACTAGGCTTTTCAAATTGAACATTAAGTTTCCTTTAAAATAAACACTGAGAACACAGGTTACAATATAGTTTTTATTTACCTGGTCATCGAATGGGAAGAGCCCAGTGTTGACTTTACAGGATGTCCGGGCTGTGATTGGCTGTAACCAGGTGACGTAACCGTCTGAGGTGACACTGACGTCAGTGTTGGTCGCCAGCTCTCCGGTCTGCCACACATCGGCACTGTGACAGAACAGAGGGGGTGGATGGAACAGTTTAGGGTTAATGACCCGCCCCGATGTGCTATAACCACCGAATAAAACCATCGAGTGAGCAATGGAGGCTTCTGATTGGTCGACGCCATCTGGCCATTTGATAATTTAGTTTATAGCATGGAACATCAGGTACATTGGTTTACATGTTGTCTTTAGTCTTTGAGATATTTGCATGGTTTATTATGTTTACCCTTCAAAAGCTGAATAAGAGCCGTTAGAATCAATAGCACTTGTTTAAATACTCTTTATTGTAGGATTGTTTAAACATGTCTAGGTTGAATTACAAGAAGTAGTCTTTATGCAGATCTAGAGAACCTAATCAATATTTTCAAAATTCCACTATCCGTAGAATAACATTTCGTTATTGGAACTACAGGATGAGGTAATTCTCAACTGCCAGGTACCTAGTGCCACTTGACGTGCTTTTCAGCACCAAGGAGGCAGCTAATATTTCGTTACATGGATGATATGTAAACCTATCCACTGTATCATTCACACAGTCATATAAACTCGACTCTTGCAAACGTGGACCGACACAGATCGTTTGACCAAGATCAAACGACATGAACTAGACCGTATTATACACAAAATAAGACGAGCCCAATACTATAGGAAAGCTCCGCTCATGTGGCGTCCCCAAAAATAGATAATACAAACTGAATCTTACTTGTTGTAGAGAAATATGTCAGGCAGCCAGATGTCGCCTGAAGGAATACGGATGATGTCCAGGTCGTCGTACTGAGCTGGATCCCACGACAAGTACTCGTCTGTCCAATACTGGAGTATGAAAAATAACATTCAAGAATGTTATTGGAGTATGAAACTGAAGTATGAAAAGGAGGTCCGGGAGAATGTCACTGGAGTATGACAAATAACATTCAAGAGAAAGCAACTTTCTATCATGTCTAAAATTTCTCAGAGTTAAATTGGTACAAAAAGATGAAACATGAGTAGGATCATGTTTATTGTTCTTAAAAACCGAATAATATAGTTCACAGAAAAAAACTTAGATCCGGTAACGGATGACTATGGGTTAGCGTGTACGTGTTATGTCCTCCCAGGATTCGGATTCGTGGAAAAAATCTAGAGCCTTAGCATTTTATGGTCAACATTTCGCGAAGGGGGATTTGAGGATGCTTTAACATTACCCCGATTACCAAACTGCAGCATTACTTGTACCAACCTCAAAGGTATCCCCGGACATCTAATGTTGCAACCTTCCAACCTGTTACATTACTGGCACTGTGGAACATCATTCAGATGGAACATTGGCGATTTTCCGTACCATCAGATGTAGTTGTGTGATTTCATGGTATTATATTGCCGTTTTTAATGTTTTCTGCGAAGGTCCATCATCCATTTTCAATGTTTTCTGCGAAGACATGCCAGCCCTAAAAGTACACATCCAAGGTACATACTACTAATCATGGAAGTACTAATCATGGCCAAACCAATTTGTTGTTTCTTGGTTCAGGGATTTCTAAAGAAGAATATTGGAGCGGACGGGCCAAAAGCGTAGAAGAGAAAGTATATTATAGCGGACAACTAAGGTTAAATCCTGATACCACGATTATACTGCATACAGCAGTTGCACTGGTTTGTTGAAAATTGTTAAAAAATTAGGGTAGATTATGAACTTCCGCAATTCATGATAAAATGTGACCATATCATAAGAAGCATGTTCGGGCCTTCTGTTTGTGTTGCTAGAATACAGCTTTTGAAAATGAATCAATATCGAGACAGTAATTAAAATTTGTGCATGGAATTTTAGGGCCAATTTGTGTTCCTTAGTGAGGAAAATAGGAGTGGCGAATCCTAGAGCTGAATACTAGTAGATTGTTGTGGTCTCAGAAAGAAAGTGCTACACGCACGTATTCCTTTATAGCCGAACAAGGTAATTTAAATGATGATCACTGACAAAACCCCGCACTTACCATACGTATCCATAACAGCGACGTCAAGACTTGCTCTCTTTCCGCCTGTAATGAAAGAAGAAATTGTCTTGGAACAAAAGAAGAATGTGGCGTGTATAACCTGCACCTGATTGATAAAGTTTACTTCACGAGAAACGGCGTTAACAAGGGTTAACATTCCTCCGTGAAATATTTGTGTTTTAAAATTAATTTCTTGTTTAATTAATTACTGTGAAACCTTTCCCCTTATTCCGTCTGATGAGTTTCCCCCACTGACTCTCATAATGCACCAGACATGCAATAATCCCATGATTTATCTTACCTCATCGCAATTTTGAGAGGATTTGGGCTCCTTTTTTGCTTGATGAAAACAGCTATCTTAATACTTCTACTCCAACATACAGGTATTAAAAGTAATAATTTATTGGATTAAGAAATTTATTAGATATCCAAAACGTCAGTCCACGAAATAGAAAATAGATAAGTAATTAATTAAGGTTGTCGAAACATGCAGCAAGGAAAATTAGAATGGGAAAAGTAATTTTGAAAGTTCTTCGATGTACTTGATATTCATATGGGAACATTAGAATTTCGAATTTGAAGATCACAGAAAATATGACTATCAAAGCAAAATAATAGCCTTTTAAATCACAAGTTTTGAAGTGGAATGACCTCACCTTCTCGATGTTTGTCCATTTATACCGGGTGTTTGAAAGCCTCTAGGGGCCTGACCATATACGGTGGAAGGGCTGCTAAAAGCGTGCTTTAGTCAGGCTAAGTCCCTCAAGAAATACCTATCATTACTCGAGTATTGCTAGGTTTCAGGAAAAGACACAGTTGAAGGCTAAGTATAGGCATTTTCATAAAATTCTATAGAACAGATCAAACTATTTCCCAGAAATCATTGCTACTCTGGTCGTAATGCAGTGAAGTAACGCGGCAGAGATTCGAAAGAGTTTGGATCGTGCTGTAGGCGATGGGATGTTATGGAAAATATTTGAATGGGAGCTCTTCAAGTCAACACCTAGGAATTCGAAGCTAGCTTTCGACATAAAATATGATAAACGTCATTAAATGTGATAAACGCCTGGGCTTCAGGCGCTGCAACGAATCTATATCATAAACAGTTCCCAACGACTGCCGACAGCTGTGGATATGAATGCTCTTCCAGCCTGCGAACTGAAACAGGCAAAGTTGTAGCACAGTGAGTAATATATCTCACATACCAGTCCAAGTATCTGGCGGAGTGATACATCCATGCGAACTTCTGTGGGTTGGCTAAAGTTCTTCACAGGGCGGACGTTCTTGTCGTAGTGACGGAGAATGTCCTGTCGTAGGTTGGCATTCGCTGAAAAGAGTTAAGATAGTTAAAGATATAGTCCTTCCCATACCGTATAGTGTAAAGGACTGCCCCTTTCTTCGTTTTCTTTTCCCTTGGGCCACACAGATGTGCAAGCACAGATACTGAACGAAATACCTTCATTGAATGGGGCTACATATTTTGAAGGGCTAGGACCGCTAGGTACAGGTCTTCTATCGTATGACTTAACAAACATATACAGGAAAGAATAGGCAACAATACACGAGTTAAAGATACCTAGGACATAGCAGACAAAAAAAATAAGTTCATTAAGCTAACCGAGTAGAGTCAACGTCTAAATGCTAGTCCACTGGTGAGCGATGACCGGTGTGAAACCGCTACCTATGGTGTATAATACTTTCTACAGAATCTTCTATTAGTACCGAATAACAGACTTTATTCCCAACCGAGGAGTGACAACAGCCAACCTTACGCTGCAGCTAAGTGTCGCTGCCAGATACAGTGTGCAGAATGCGGAACCAAGCGTGACTAAATCTATATCCCCTCAGAATCTACTCTTACCGTTTAGAGAGAGTGGGGTATTTATTGGAAGAGAAGGAAGACTGTCTTCACTGCCGTTGGGAGAAGATACCGTTTTCATGAATTTCTTACTTTCCTTGACATTATACGTTAATTGCAGTACCAAATTTACTTCAATATCTTCCCCAGACAGAAGCCCCGTGGCAAATGTTGTTTGCTTTTTATTAGCTAAAATTTTCTCCCATATCTCTTGCGCTTCTGATGACAGTGATGCCTAGTTAATGTATGTTTGTGCATAACCTTTGCCCTACAAATACCGCTGCGAGTCGTTAATCCACAACAGAAGTGCTCTAGGCATGAGCTACTCAAACTGGATGCCCAGAAGAAAACTGCAACCATTTACCTCAGGGTCTGCAGTGACCCGGGTTTACGATTCCATTATGTGGTTCAGAAAGCACACTGGCATTTCAGACAGATGAGTGCATTAGTAGAGAACGATCCAACAGAGAGAGACATAGATTTACCATAAAACCACTCAATGTTGGGCTTTGAATATATACTTGAGGTGTGTAATGCGGTACGTATAAACATTTTTATTTTCTTCGGGCGGACTGCACGTAACATTTGCATAAATTTTCCATGTTTGGAAAGCCAGAGCCAGGTAAAGTTGTCTAGGTTTACTTTCGATACCAATATTTATATTCTAACCCAAACTTATGTTGTACTTACGAAATGCTGTAAATTTGAGTGAAGTTTCCTGGTCCTGGTTATGAACCCTCCAATGTACAATTTACAATTCTGAAGTTGTTTGACACTTTCTCTTCCATTCCAGACTGTCCAGCTCAAATGCTGTATAGGTACTCGATATTGTATTGTATTTGTTATTGTTAGTGATACTAATATTAGTGACTTGCTACAGTTCATTACCACTTTGTCTACATTTTCATGTTGATCACTAAGATTTTTTTATTTCTTTTTTACTGATCAACATGAAAATGTGACATACTGGAACAACCTAAACATACTTTTGTTTAGGCAAGATGGTCACTACAAAATATGTTTCAACATAATACTTTCATCAGGGATATGAACATAAACGAATTAACGCATTTTATTGCTCGACAATCGTGCATAGTCCATACTGCATCTTATGTTAATAGCTATGAAACCAAAATACTACAAAGCTTACATTTCTTAGATTCACAACTACAGAATATTACCGACAACTTTATATGAGGTACCGCACCGTACGACAGAGAAAATTTGGTCTCGTTCGTAGGCGACTATATATATTAGACTACAATGTGAAAAATATCAGTCTTTGTACCATATAAATTCAAAATGACGGTCTTGCTCTCGGTAATCAAACGTGAAAGAAATCTGAATCGGGCAGAAGAGAACGTCAGTATACATTCTATTATATAGCTCAGGGAGAAAAAAACGAATGAGATATTAGGAGCCAATCATTGCCTATCAGCCTGAAACAGAATTAATGGGGTTCGCAGGCGATGGATGGCTGTCTGATGCATTTAGACATCGTGGGAACCCACGGGGCAGAACCATCGTACGTTTTCCAATCATAATCTTTCTTCCTAACCCATGGTCAGTGATTTTACACACAAAAAGGATGGCTAAAGATGTTATTTACTGTAATTACGTCTAACCTAAAACATTACTTAATGGTGTTGCATATGCCAAAGCGAAGGGCAGTTATACACGTGCCCAAGGTTTTGCCCATTCTGCGGAAATGATTCTGAAGATGAACGTCGGTTTATCATGGACTGTTCTCAACGTGATGATAAACGCTCAAAGCCTTTTACACCTATTCAACTTGTTCGAAAGAATTATTGCATTGGATCCTATCAATTAACTCTTTCTAGGAGGATATAACCTTTACTGAATGTGTGCAAATGTGTAAATACATCAAAAAATGTATAGACATCAGAACCTGTAGTGTAAATGATATGTGCATCTTAACATGTTGATTTACTAAATATACTTGTATATACATATATATTTGTATCCACTTCTTTGTTTTTATGTATAGCTGTGGAATACCTTACGAAGGTAGCTTGTTACCTAGGGGGTAATGAAAATACGGTGTATTCGCTATGCTAATGGTAATAGTCACCACACGCAATGCTCGTTTTTATAGCGCAGGTATACAACGCACCTGAGGATACAGCCCTGAACTTCTGAATGTCATTGTACGTGAACTTCATGGTTGAGCAAAGCGTCCTAGACGCAAGAACCGTAGGAATTATCTCCGTGGAGGGCCTTAGTAACGACTAAAGGAATTTTCCATGCACCATTTGGTAGCCTCTCTGTCCTATTTGCGTAAGAGGACGAAGAGTTTCGGAATCTATAACAGGTTGCAAACGACAACATTGCTTACCAGGCTACCATTTCGGAGGTACTGAGTTCCGAGTTTATTTTTTGTCTGTTTATTTATTCACACAATATATGAATAGTGAAATGTTGACATCTATAAAGAAAAGGCGAGGTACAAGACCTAACCCATACTCCTTTAAACTTACCAAATACTAGTACTATACTACTAGTAACACTTCAATCGCAGATGGATTCCGAAAAGCGTATGAGTATACATTAAGTCAATCACAATGGCAAACAAGATGCAGGGCAAATTGCAAAAAAGGCCATTTTGACAACATATTATAATTATAGGGGTTGTGGGAATAAGTCAAATTAATCTAGTTTTTTCCTGTATGGTCTGAATATTGCAAAATCAGCATACAGCGTGCATATATTGATGTTCAGAAACCACCATCGGTTGGCTCTAAATTCCAAGGTCATAACTCCCCGCATTTTGTTCCTTCTGGACATGTCTGGATTCTAGATTCTCTTTGTAATCTTGGATACCACCTGTGACCATGGGTATGTTTAATATCTATCTTTGGGACCACGATGACTGTAAAATCGATTTTGAATGTGACAAAGGGTCACAGGAATAAATCTCAAACAGTGCCCTTACACTACAATTCAGAACCTCCATCACAAATGCTTTTTTCCGCAATTCATCAATGTCCCTTTGATGAATTCCTGACGGTTTTATCTTCGCAATAGGATTTTATGGTAAGTTGTAAATTTTGCATGGATTTCTTTGTTATCAAGAAATGCACGCAAGGACGGTAAGCATAAGCGGATTAACTAGACTGTTATCGTTATAAGTAACTCGCCACAAAGCACAGAGTGATTTCATTTAAAAATCACCTAAGTCATTTATCAAACTATTTGGTTTATGCTGAAGTGGTCCACCCCTGCACTGTCTGTGTATTTGGTTTGTATGAGAGAATCGGGATTTTATAAACATTGATTTTGGTAAGCTGTCTGGGATTCTTGGACACACGTTTAACTTAGATACCTTATCTGACAACGTTAAGCAACTTTTTATTTTGCGTGGTACTTTGCTTTGCTCTTCCCGTGTCAGCAATGGAAGCATGTTAACTACCCAAAATTACATAATTGCAACGAAACGTTTTTAGTCATTTCGTATCTCCCTTTGTCCTTAACTTTGGGTCACGGATTTGGACTTACACTTAAACAAGTTAACTGGTTCTGTTTCAAATATTTCCTTTCACTTGTTTAATGCTGTACAAGCAGTCAACCGATATTTTGTCTCATATAATTAATTTCATTTTTCAACGTTTAATGAATAAAAAATTGATTCTGTGGATTCTGAAGCAACATGCGACAACACCATGAGTGGCAATGTAAGAGTTTGTCAACGCGTAGATTACGTCTATGACAGTACAGGGGTAATCAACATAATCTATTAACTCAGTCGCTGGATCAAATACCTAACCAGAAGAAGTCGCAAGATAAGCTATATTGAGGACGTGAAGACCAATTAAACTTAGTCTCCCCGATGCCCAAAAAAATAATGATAAACCAGAATATCCCTCACTTATTTTCATTAGATAAGAAGCCGGGATTTTCCATATCGAAGTTTGATACCCAGGAGGCATCAAAAGGTTTTCTATCTCATTTACGTTGATCCCCAGACAGCGGATATTGGAAATATTCCTAAACGTGTCCTTAGGCCTGATCTGTCTGGAGTGTCTGTAACTGACGACGTCCCAGACCTTCAGCAGACAATTAGGGGAAGATTGAATCAAGGAAGCCCGTAACTATTTTATAAAGAACGCTGCTGACATACCTGATGTACATGCTAAGGCTGAGAAAATGCTGTGTTTCCGGTTGTGGTACCAAAAAAGTAAGGCAGGGTTGTTTTGGAGGCCGACAAGGACGACGTGGCACAGCACTCAAGTTTTTCATAACTTATTTCAACAGTGCCACGTACAGAGAACAATATACCGATTTCTACACCTGAGTGGAGTGAGGAAAGTCGTGTAAAGTGTATTTCCCAAGGGTACAAAATCGGTGGCGTCAGGAGATTCGAACCCGGGGCCGCTGTGTTCTGGGCCGAAGATCCTGCCGTTACGCCACACGATCCCACAATTAAGGATTCTTGTTTTAGATTGCAGCCGAAATGATCCAACAAATACAGTTGAACATTTCATAAACGGAATATAATACATAGTTCAAGCACAAGTAACGGTAAACACAATTTTTCTTCTCCCAGGCCTAACAAGCTTTGGTGCCGACGTCACTTGGGACCCAATTTGTAGTTCCATATTTCATAAACGTTGCAGCTTAAAGCTTTCTTGGAAATCTGTTTCGATCGAAAATGCAAACCACACTGCTACACTCAACATAGTTGTCTAACTATTAGATTTTAGGTACTTTTTTCTCAAGGCAATTACGTCAAAATATGCCATACTGATTTCATAATGAGACTTTGGGGACCCTATGAACCTTTTTTTTCGAAAAAAGGGCCAAATGTAAATCGTTGCCTTGATCATGAAATCTAAGTGGTCAGGAATGTGGCTGAAAACAGAGCATGATATGCCAAATAGTGGATTCTTTATTTTTGCTTTTCACACCTTCTTCTTTGACTTTGGAAGACATGTACATCCACTCAGCAGCTGTGTCTGTTTTCCGATATCTTTTATCGATTGACAGCATGTGTCTGCTCATGCTGCTACGTACTGTACATATGATGCCCGATCAATGTTGTCCCTTAACAGAAGTGGTATATCATAATTACTGCCATTATTGAATGGCAATGTTATCTATCTTTCACTGATTTGTGGACTCTGATAATTTGTATTCATGTATTGAGCAACATGAAAGGTACGGACCCACCTGTCTCTAACAGGCTGCTAGTATTAGCGTCACCGCCGGAAAGTAAAAACTAATGATGACAAATGCGAGTACAACAACGAATATCAATACAGCATTTGGGTTGGACATTACAGATATGGAAGAGAAATGCGTGTAAAATAAGGGTATATCTTGCACATTTAAGGTTTTTCATTCATTAAAAGATTTATACTCTAATATGTCCACCAATAACCCGTTCTATCTACCGTATTTAGGAGCAATATCGTTGCAAAGGTTGTCTGTGATGAATATCATATTGCAAACATGTGTAGAATCAACATAATTTAGTGTAATAACGTTTTATCCGACTGCTAGTTGATTGATGAATATTGATTGATTTGACACGATGAGATATCACTATGGAAAGTGGAAGAAAGTACAAAATAAAAAGTTATGCAAAAATTATGCTTATGTGGCAGCAGAAGTATATTACTTCATCAGCAAAAAGACAGAGCCTCGTCCGTGGTCTATACAATGCACCTTGGTTGCTTTGCTAAACCGGGTTGAGGTTTCCCCTTTTTAACCAGCTGTTATATATCCTATCAGGGAATAGCCTTAAAGGAGTCGAGAGCAATATTAGGGCAAAGAAATTGGAAATGAAAATAATGGTTATGGTAGTGACATTTACTTACATTGTTTAGCTTGTTTACGTTATAATTTCACACTTTGAGCATATCAAAACCCCACAAAAACGTGCCGTACAATGATCCCCTTAGTTTCACGAGCCTACAAAAACCCCGGCGACGATTTTCAGTGAGTGAACATACACATCACAACGACGTCGTATTTGTGCTTCATTGACGTCGCTACACTGTGATAGTGTTTTTTGAACTAAATGTATACAAATGACTAAATAAATTTGCTTCGAAAATCTTACTTTTTGGGCCCTAATCTTGCTTTGGGCCCTTTTAACATTTACTTTAGATAAAGCAGGCCCTCTGGATGGCTGACAACTACAGCTGGTAAAGTGCAGCGCTAACGGATGTGGAATTAGAAGTCCGGTTTAGCAGAGCGTCCCCATGGTCTATTGTACAGGCCTCAGGCGAGGCTCTGCGCAGGCGAAAGCAAAGAAGAGGCCAAACCTACACTTGTTCCTAAAGCTCTTAAACCCATCACATTAGCCTGGCCTTTCATTTTCCTTAACACATGATGGACTGACTCTGAGCTAAAACGTTTTAAAGTCCATCAAAGTGATTATGTAGTCCCTGTTCAAAGGAAAAATGAAAAACTCGGGATTACTGGCTCTAAATGGGTTGGCATGCTTTTCCTTTAGGAACCTCTTTATAGTTTGAACTGCAGAACCTACATTAGTCAAGAGATTCATATACTATCAGTCACATCAGAAAATAGATGTCATTTCAATGGTTAATTGTGGTTAAAACCAAAGACACTAGTCAAAACATAGACATAACCACAAGTCTTTATAATTGAGTTATTCTCTCTCATTCATTATACAGGAAACATTGATAGGTACTTTCAGCGACATGGAATATTCCCCGATTACACATAGTCACTATGTACGATATCAATGGTAGAAAATGGATGAAATTCACTTTTTGATGGATGTCGTAAAGACAGTTAATCGGTTTTAGGTTTGTAATAAGATTCGTTATACTGCATATTAAAATTGCAAGGGCAATTTGTCCGTGGTTTTACGTTGGTAATAAGGTTTGTTGTACTACATATTAATTTTGCAGGGTAATATGTTCATGGTAATCCAACTGTCGTGCTTGGTTAATTTGAAATGTTTTTAGGAATATAATATGATAAAAGTAAGCTACCATGACATAGTCTGACCGGAAGGAAATATATGAATATTTGGTTTTCTATACATAGATATGCTTACCTGAAATGTCTGAACTATTTTCAAAATACTATTATTAATGATGTGTACAAGAGTATCATATCACAGTCGATGAACACTAAGAATCACATGAATTGTGATACTTCCAAATCTTTAATATTATTGATATCGTTCATGTTGGTTTTCGTAATTCATTGCACATTAACTCGTCTTGTTTCTTATTGATTGTTTTCCGTTATCATGTTTGAACTTATTGTTTTGTACGTTATAAATGTTTTTCAAGAGACTATTGCTGTGTATTCCCCTTCTTAATGATAATGATAACACACTAACTGTATATTGCTCCTACAATAAAACCATCTCTATTTATGATAGCCGAATGCAAAGGTCAACAGTTGACCTTTCAAGGCGTTGAACATAGTTAAGAAACATGTTCAAGGTCTTCGTGTCATGAAGAAACCATGTAAGACACGAGTTGACATTAGGACATATCTATGATGTTCCAGTAGCAAGGAATCACCATAGAAAGTACCAATCACATATCCTCATTACATGTGACGGCTGCCACATTCCCTCTGATTGCAATACGGCAAGCGTTTGAAGACGACCTGCGCTCTCTACTTCAAAAGATAGGTTCAACTGTTACGTCATTTCTCATGGCATTCACCATAAAAGGGCGAATATATCAACGAACAACGCATTTTACGTCGATACATTCCTATCTACAACGCTAATAGCGTTTCGACGGTTATGCGTAACTTGGTCGGATATGGAAGTTAATATTACGGCAGAATTAGAAATGTCTTTTGATTTGAAGATCAGTGCCCGTTGACCACAGAGATGATACTCGTGTTTGGTACGAGGTTTAGTGAAATTAGAATCAGGAGAACTCATCAAATTAGAATTGACCCGTGATTAATTACATATTTCTATTCCCTTTGGTGCAAGATGAATAAAAATCACCTATATCATCTCTAAAAATCATTTGCACACTTTAGCTTCGGACATGATATAGAATATGTATATTACAAGCGTTCAAACATTCGTGGAATATTTGTTTCGCAAGTTTGAGAATATCAACCTTCAAACATACAGTGACCACTGAATAGCATACATACTTTCGTAGCTAAAATCTCCTGCCCGTCATAAAGCGAAAGGAAGCCACATGGATAACTTGTTTCATGCATTGCTTGATCCTAATTCGAATCAAACCAGTCGTTTGCACTGGATCAGGGCACGACTCTGATAGAACCATTGAGCCGAGACATTTAGTTCGTGCATATGTGCACTGTTGCCGTACCGTTGCCAAGGGAAAACTCCCCATCTTTTTTCTTGGAAATATATGGGTGAGCGCGTGGGATAAAATGTCAACACGAGTGTGACATAAGCTATACTTGTCCCCTCAAAGTAGACACGCGACATAAAAACTCAATAAAAGACGAATTTTTCTATTCATAAATGTATAGTTTGAACTCCTCAGACAACATTTTACAACAAAGAATCGAAACTGTTAATTCTTATACACTTAGATATGATAGACTTTTAGGCGTAACTGCATAGTCCCTGTTAACTATCAACACTACAGATAATGGTATTCTTTCCGTAGTACTTGATATATTAGTGATTGCTGCATTTAGCTCATGTTGGCAAGAACATGCAGTTAAGATAACGCATTCATTCAACAGGGACATACTCACCAGGAGAGAAGACCATCAGTAGCACATGTTGGCAAAGAGAACTGGCCATCGGTTGCACAGAGCATACAGTACAGATCATTCACTCACTCAACATGGGCATACTCACCGAGAGAACAGGCCATGAGATGCACATGTTAGCAAAGAGAGCAGGCCATCGGTTGCACATGTTGGCAAGAGCATACAGTACAGATCATTCACTCACTCGACATGGGCATACTCACCGAGAGAACAGGCCATCAGTTGCACATGGAGAACGATGAGGGAAAGGACGCTCCACGCTAACGTCATCCTCATTCTCTCAGTACAGCTCTTCTGTCAGAATCCTGAGAGCAAAAAAAAAATCAACGAGATGCTCATGGACACGTACGTCCAATACACGAAGAACAGTCTAAGTAGATTCTGTGAGAGGCAAGGCCTATTATGTAGTCAGACTGTTGCCAACTGGCTGTGGCGTGTATTTGCAAAACGTATAGATGTGTGGTAGATCGTGTGGTGAATACGTAATTTGTTGTCCTATCATTTCTGTGTGATGGGCAAGGCCACAGCAAGTAAATTCTATGGATGACAAGTGCGCATTGCTTTTCGCCTGACTTTGAAAAAAAATCGTTTTGCTCCGGCGATGGAGTACATGACAATGAGATACAGAAAATGGGAAGTGTGTCTTATAGAAGCTCGTAATAGTGACACTAGTGAGGTGCCAAAGAATGTAGCTGTAAGAGTGAAACTAGGTCAGTACTAATAGAAGTGACGTTAATTACAGGCCTTGAATGTAGTTGCAGGTACTCTAGGCAACTACACTAGCGTCACTTTGGGCCTTTCTTAAATACAAGAATAAAAGCTTTGTTTACCGTGATACCTTGGCTTGTTGCTTCAATTTTTGTTATAACGTGTATGGTCTCTACTTTTAAAATTCTGGCCCTTTTTTGCCTAATTTGCTTAATTTTTCGCTCTTGCATTGTATTGGAAGTCTGCAAGAGATGTCATCCATGACATTTATTTGCTGTGGCCTTACTGCCATATTCACCCGATTGCCCGGTTGCGGTCACCTGATGCATGTAAATGGCTCAGGTCGTGATTAGTTCGCCCCTATTGTGTGTCTGCTTGCAATCAAGTGTGCGTTATATAGGATCAGCTAACAGTTAGGCTGGTGTGATTTGTGAGCCCTTCGAGTCTGACGGTATGTACATTTAATGAAAGCAATCATTGATTGGCGCCTCTCGAAAGCTTCATCTGGCTTCAGGAAAGTGATTTTCATGTTCTATATAGCTAGCGTGAAGGCCAGAGGCTGCTGTACTAAGGATGTCTTCTGCAGATAGTGCGTATAACAATTGAATTCGGAAAACCCCAAACCCAAGCATTCATCTTTTGAACCATAGATAAGTCTGTCCTCCATCAAATGACGTTCAATTCGATCAACCGTATCTTTTTTTGGCTTTTAGTGTGTATCGTTCAATTTAGAAAACCAGAGCACTAATTCTGTTAACCATTGATAAGTCTATCCTCCATCCAGTGACGTTAATGTCGATTGATAGTCATAATGTCTGCTGATTATGAACCCAATATCAGTAATTACCTGCATCAAAGTAGAGGTATAGTTTGGGCCTGTTTGTCTGAGTGTTTGTGTGCATGTGTGTGTATCTGGCACAATATCTTAAGAACCTCTAGATAAATTGCGATGATATTTGGTAAATTGATAGGTGTTACGACCGCGGAGGGCAAGGTTAAATCGGGGTACTGTAATGTACTGCAGCAGAACTTCCGATGTTTGTTTTCTGGTCCCGGACATGTTATGGTCTTGTCTGAAACATCATTATCTTATGGTTGAAAACTATCTCAGATAAAAGTGTACCCTTTATCGACGTGGTATGGTAGAAAAGAATTCTAGAATAAAAAAAAAATTGTGTCCACTGAACGTTTGTTTACGTTATACAACGCAATACGCATGCCTCACGAGCTATCCCAAACGAACACTCTTCGAGTTGAAGCGATCATAGTTTCTGTTTTTGCACGATATGACAAACTGTAACATAACAAGATTTAATCAAGGATACTTTTGTATGAAATCAAATGGCAACTTCTTTTTCACGCTAACATACGCTAACGTCTGTATGCATAGAGAAGGACATTCATTTTAATCAAGGTAGACCCACCGTTGCCTTTACGCACGAAACAAATTACTAGTGCAATGTTATCACTGGAACCGCAGCCTTTGGAATACAGCCGTGGGACTATTTCAATGTATTTGCATGGTAACTTTTATGATATATGTTGCAATAAGTGATTTGATAAAGGGGTTTTGCAACGCGTTTGCCACGTTTCTTGACACGCATAATGATGACAGAGACCATACATGTACTACTAGGTACATGCAGGTTGTGCCGATCAATAAGAAACGTATCAGTCCCAATGTGTGCATGTTTATAGATAGACACCTGCTTGTAAGTATGTATTATTGTATTGCATTGCCACTTACTTAGATATATTTAAATCAAGCAAATTAAGCAATTATTCATATAGATGCTTCTTTGATTGTGATCTTTATCAAGTTTGAATTTCCTTATCTAATTTTTTTAAACAAAACACATCTATTAGAGCTTGTTAATTCGGATTGACGGAAACCTGAATATTGTGTATATATATTCGTTAATATAATGGGGATTGAAAACATTTCATGATAGGAAGACAAGATGCATCTTGATGTAAAGCTTTCGAACTGAACAGTCATAGTTTGTAAGGAATCATATCTGAAGATTTGAAGCGTTACATACAATGTTTATGTCAGAGCAGATATTGAAATCTTGCAGAATACGTAGTAGAGATCCCGATTGGTGTCTGTAAATTCAAAGATTTTCCAAAGACAGCAGGTCCACTTCGATTGACTTGAAAATGAGGATTTATAAACGGGAGACTCGAACATATTCCTAGCATCCTGACCGGAGTCTCTGTTGACAGAGACTCACATCGGGGTCTCTATCTGTAGAATCGGCGATTCTGCCAAATTCGCGATCTCTACCAAGACATTTACATCTAAATTTTCGATCAAATGGATTAACGATATTGTATTACGTATTTGTATTCTGTCAACTGGTGGAAAAGTCTTAGACTATGCTTATTGCAATAGACAAACTAAAGATGATCAACAGTAAAATCAACTCAACTCATTTTCTACAGGTCCTAGACCTTCTAGCAAGCAGAGTGGTAAGCGGCAACCTGTGGGATACCATATGTTACATATCAGTAACCGCAGGTAAGGATTACGCTCGGCTGCTTTATTTATGAGCAAAATTCTGTACCCACTCTTTAATCACAAGGGAGGCATGATGTACGACTATGTCTGGGGGAGTTCGGCCTCCTCATTCACAGTAGTAATTGGTATCTTTTAAGAGTCCACAGGGCGTGAAAAATTGTCCATCAAGCAAAATACTACCGGACAGGGGTAGTCCATCAAATATTTCAAAGAGGCGGACGTTTTTAAGAGAGGTGGGAAAACTAGAGGCGGTGGGGCCATACTAACATGATTACATGGATTCATGCGCGCATCAAGTTTCGTCCCTTTCCAAAAAAGGAGTTTGTGACCATACTGTCAACTATATAAAGAAGCTGCACAATGAGCAACCATATGCCACAAATTCCATAAAATCTTTGAAAACAGAATACTAATATCGTAAAATCATCATAGAATGAATGTTGAAGAATGCCAAAGTCAATTCCAACGTCAAGGAAGATGTGAAAGAACAAACACAAAATCTATTGCATACCATATTCTGTGTTTTTGTCTTTTGTTCAGCTTTCCCTAGATTTGATAATGATCATGAGGGCACCTGTTTTTTCCCAACGTTTTCTTTTCTTCGCACACTCGCACCGCTTTTAGGTTGCCCAGATGTTGTCATCCACATAACCAAAGCAACATGGTCTAATCCACATAAAAGTGTAGGGAGGAAAACCCATGATGGCTCTTTCTATGGTGATACGATAGTAAGCACGCACCTGTTGGGAATGTGTTGACCCATAGTTAAGTTGCAAGGACATCAAGGCCAGTAAGATTGATGGCACGTACGTTTGTATGACTCTCCAAATTCATCATCCCTTAAAAGGGTCAACGACCCAGAGGACACGAGACAGTTTCATTGGATGCTAGGGTCACAGTGAGTTCGTTGAACCCACATTTTTTTATATCTAAAAACAAATTCAAAAGTGGCTCTACGAGTGTGTGGGTGGTGTAGTGATTCACGCCAATCTCAAACATTATTCAAATTCCTAAAAGAAGTCTATTTCATCAATTCTTATCCTCTACCATGAAAAACATTACTTTTAAAATTTGCTTAAACCTGAAATACTAAACCCTAAACTAAATTTGAATCCTAAAGTATTTCGCGAGCGTTTTTGTAGTGCTATATTAAGGAGAATATCATAAATGTTTTCGATTCCTACTCCGGTTTTAATGATAAACATTACGTATGTGCCTTAATTCCTGGTCACTGTTTAGTTGTTAGACAGTTTTATTCAGTCCTTCAGCTGTAAAAATTATAGATATGTCATTTACCAAATTCACAGATGCGGTAACCACTGTAAACTTTCCCCGCACTGTTAACCTTTCGGACAGACTGTCTCATTAATCTATCCTTACATGACCCAGCTTTCCGATGAACAATCAGAGAAGAAAGTTAATTCCTTCAGGAACGACAATCGATACATAATTGGTCCTTTACTCCGAAGCTAGGCCATGTGTCGCCAACGATTAGTGAAAGACAGACTGAAGCTTCCCACGATGCTGAGCTAACAGAGTTGGAAGGCTGTTTCTTTCTTGGGCCGACGTCACAGTTGCGTACAGTCCCGAAAATGGGAATACTAGTACAATACCTACTTAACATCCTGGGAAGTATTCCCTGTAAAATGTTGGTCCTGTTTGCAGACTTTTTTTGATTAGAAATAGTGTATAGGGTCTAAGCTGCTCCCGTTATGTAAAAATTTGTTAAGATTGAAATATGGGTATAAGTACATTTATGGGGCCTTCTTTCAGTCTATTTTATAATATTCTAAGGACAGAACTGACTGTGTTCTCTGTCCTCTGCGTATGCGATTCACTACTCACATGAGATCCAGATATACACACTATGCGTTACAACTTTCCCCAGATCCTTTCCATTTCCTTTGAATCGAAAGCTTTCGTGAAATCCGATAAAACTTTATCGGACCTCCACGCAGGGTCCACTATACAAAATTAACCAAATGGTTAGCCACTCTCGTTCTAGGATCCACAACTAACATGGGATGCAGATATTCACGTTAAGCCATACAATGTTTCCCCAGATCCTTTCCATATTCATCTAATCCAACGCTTTCGTGAAATTAATTCAAACTTTTTCGATGGTCCAAGTGGATTATCTTTAACAATTAGCAGAGAGATAGGATTGAGGTCGACAAAAACTCAAATTCATAAAAAATGAAGACGTAGACTAGGGAAGGGGTGTGAAGGGATTTTGTAATCTAGACATTCGCTTGATACGTTGAGTAAGATGAGTTCCAATAAAGGAGGGGTGTATGATAATGAAAAAAAAAACAGTTGGATAAACAGAAAATAGATGAAATCATCGAGAGACTACCCTCAATAAAAAATGTAATAGAAAAATTGCAGTAGCTACTTGTAACAATTTGCATTTTCACCATATAGATTCACAACGCGTGTCTCTTTTACCTTGCTTTAGAAATGTTTCTTTGTTTCGTACGCTCATCATTGTATTGACTAGACTACATCTTACTCTACGTGGTAGAAGTGACTGAATAGAGCTAGTGTTTCTAGGAAAATACAAAGTCAGCTACACGAACAAATCTCATGTAAACATGCCATACACATATAAGACCTGTGGACTAATCATCGATATCATTCTATAAGCGGTATGTAAATATGACTTATTCAATTTGATGAATTACCATTATACAACTATAAGAAAAACAATAAATGTAGACAAACTATGCAATCAAGAATTAAAGAACAAATTACTGATTGTTCATAGAACAGAAACATAAGATAAAAACATCTTACTTACCTGTTGCTGCGCTCAGACAGTCAACGTGCACGCGCCGTCTCCATCTTTGGTATTAGATTCCACATCCTGAAATACAACAGTCAAAATGCACACGAATTATGATCGGTGCTTTATAATCTCATTCGTTTCACTTCTTGGAAACTGCAAATGAGCCGCCACAGGAACCGCGTCAGGCAATCCCCGGAGTAAGGTAAACGCATATGACTGGATCAGGGGCGCTCACATCCTCCATTTGCCGCCATGGCCTCGCGGCGGTCTACGAACGTACCGGAAACCTTGATGAATGATCAAGAGACCGCTCTTAAACACACTTAATGTTGGTACATAAATCGTCGATCGTAAAGTTCTCTGAGAATCTTAATATGGATATATAGGGTTATTACATCTAGCTTACGAGTTCTACACATATATCTAGTTTATCTATGAGTTATACGTGTGTTACAAGAAAGCTTGATAAGTTCGTTAAGTCATGAATGCACAGAAGTATAATGGAAAGATGTTGGTATGACTTATACAAAAGTCTGAGATCGAGAATGAACTAGACAGCGTTGATGGATAGTCGAAAGGTCTCTCTTTAACACAATAGTTTTAGTACATAAATCATAACTCGTGAAGTTCTGTGGTAAGCTTGATGTTGAAAAACGGTGTATCCTCTATAGCTTACAAGACTTATCCTTAGTTTCTCAATGATTTATACAGTGTATTACAAGAAAGCTTTACAAGTTCGTAAAGTGACGTACAGACGTATGTTATGAAATATCGGTATACCTGATATAAGAAGCTTCTGAATACACTGGATCGCCTTTGATGGATAGTCAAAAGATTGTTCTTGAACACATTTAATGTTGGTGCATAAATCCTCAACAGTAACGTTGTTTGGGGAACTCAATGTGGATATATGGCGTATTGTGTCAATTTACGAGTGAATACCTTTAGTTTCGCTATGATTTATAACTATTTTAGAAGACAGGAAAGCTACAAGTTCGTCAGATGATGAATGCTCTAAAGTATGTTGGAAATATGGGTAGCTTATCTAAGCTTTTGATTGATTGCCATAAGGTCTTCTTTAAACATATCTAATGTTGGTAATACTGTATTTATTGTCGATAGCAATGTTGTCAGGGGGACTTAGTAATGATACATGGTATATGGTACATAGCTTACAAAATATATGAAGTTTCTCTCTGATTCATACTTGTATGTGTCACAAGAATCTTAATCGTATGTTCAATCATAAAGTTGCTGGAGGAAGGATTTGGATAGATAGGTCCGAAGCTTATGAGTCCCGCGGATGTATAAAGTTTCAGTATGATTCATACTCATGTTATCAGAAAGCATTACAAGGTGGTCAACGAACGCTCAGAAAATATTGCATCCAACCTTGATGTCACTCAACGTTTTGTTTTGAGCTTCCGTCTGAATCTTTGAAAAAATGTGTAGTTAATGTTGATGTATTTCTATTGCTTTAATTCCTTTAATTTGTTCGGCTATATGAAGACATAGAGCAAAGGTTATACAAGCAATTTAGCATAACTACAAAGGACTAGCTCTGATGAATTGACAAAACACAACATTCAAGCTTAAGCATTTACAAGGAACATATGACGGCGTTTCCACAAGGCGCAAGACTTAAAGTTTTATTTATATTTTCATATATTTTCATACATATAAATGAATGAGTGATTTTTTAAGGAAAGGGTATTTTAAACCTTGACTTATTTGAATAAACCTTGGTCGATAACTTGGGAAGTATGTTTGGGTTGTGACTTTAAATGACATTTTTCTTCTCGTGGTTTCATAAAATATTATTCTATCATAGCCCATAGAGCCCAATTGAAATGATCTACCTACAAATGAGTCATTGATAATTATGACCTCTGGGTGTCCTGAGTGACGTCCAGATTTATGACATATACGTCAATAACGTAATTTACTGTCTCCAGTCGGTTTTCCCTCTAGTCATTTTAAGCAATTACACGCTTAAGGGATCGAATCCCAGACTGGGATGACCTAAGCTACTTAAGACACAATCATCACCCGACCTTAATCAGTTACAAGGGATTTTCCTGACCTTATCAAGGATAAGATTGATGAGCAGACGAGGACACTTTATCAAAAGACTGCCGAGTTTGAAGGAGAGCCTATGTTGTGCCTATCGACGTTGCTGTATGGGATGTTAAGACGAATACTAAAATGATATCAAAACAAGTTTACAACAGAACTCGGAAGTTGATTTAAACAATGTAGATCCTCAGTATCTATTGTACTTTTTCACAAGTTTTAGTGCTTATCAATTAGTACCGCAAATGCAGTGATAAAATGTTAAATAGATATACTGTACGAATAACACTCTTCAAGATGAGAGTGTGAATTCAAAACACATTGATGGTGTTACTCTCTCCATTGTAATGAAATATCAGTCAATATTTGGCGAGCGGGGAGTAAGAGTGCCCAATCGAATCAGAACTTCGAATGTTCATATACAACATATATCTTTTCACCAAAGTGAATAGAATAGATTACATTACGAACGGTTTCCAAGAATCCTGTTGTCTCTAGATGTAGCGAGATTCCGGAATATTTTCATACTCACCTCGTAAAAATTAAGCTGCTTATCTTAATTTGAGTTTAGACACAACATGTTTATGATATGTTATAACGTTTTTCGGTTCATAGCGCTGTAAGTGTCGTGAGCTCCAATAAGGTCGAGAGCTCCAATAAGGTCGTGTTCCTTTGGACGGAACGTCTGCCCACTGTCCACTGTATTTGATACATGAGCAAGAAGCATAAGAGCTAAGGAAATTTCTTCGTGCAAAGAATCTGTAAGTACTGTACATAGCGTCTGTCTTCTCTGCCACGACCAGTGGTAGAGTTCTCAAATGTTCAGATCAGTGAATCTTAATGTCCAACACCTCAATATGCTCGAACCACAGAGGTCCATCTAAAATGTTTATGGATATGTGACCTGAAATTAAGATGTATGTAAGGGCGTGCCATACAGTCTGTATCTCGTAATTACATTATTAAACTACAAATTGGATACCCATGATAACGCTATCTCATTGGGAAAAGGAAATTACTTTGCCGGCACAAAGTCCCTTGTGGGCGGAGATGAGCCTTGTCGGTTCATTATGGGATTGTCTGCAAATGTGAATGGCGATCAGCTACTTCCTATCAAAGGGAATTATGAGGACATAATGTGGATATAAAGTTTTCCTGTTAGAAGTCTTCACAATCTTTTTTTTTATCTTGCATCAACTAGAATCAACATGACTTTTTTTGCATACATCATATAACACATCATAAGCTTGAAAGCATGATCGCATAATGATTTCCCAAGCTGAAAAAATTCTAGGTGGTATTAAGTTATAATGTAAAAAACATGATATTTTCTCTTGACAATCACTTTGGTGTTAAGTAGTCTCTCTTGCATCGTTACGTTGAAACCGTATGGATTGCAGTTGCTTGTATTTGTCCCCGAACGCAAGATATGAACATCATTAAGTTCCTGCCTGTTCTTTATACAAAAGACTTTGAATGTTTTGAGACCCACAGAAGCATCGTTTTTCATACGCTTTATATGACTCGTACATGAACCTGACAGTGTTAAGTTCATGAGGGGAATATGTGTTACATATCTAATGTAGTGAACATGAGAAATGTACACTGAGCATGACTGTGCGTATGACTTGTCCAGTGCCCTTAAGACTTAATAATTCCTTCAAGAATGCAGCGTTATGACTCGATCTGTCAGAATACGTTTTTGTGATGAGACGCATAAGATCAGGAACACAGCATATATGGGAGGACAGACTAAGGATATAGGACTAGAGAGGAGAGCACATAAGTTGGCTAGAATAAAAGACCACTTCCATCGACCACTTCAATTGGTGTCTGTCTTCACTATTCATCGGATGTCCCCCCACTGTTATTCCAGACATAGTCAAAGTCTACCTTTTGTGCAATTGACATTTTATAGGCTCTGTGTGTTTCAATAGTACTGCTACGTCTAATTTTTCAATCATCAGCAGACAATAACCAATGCAAAAGTTGCTCAAACAACTTGTCGTAGTTTGTAAAAGGTCAGAAGTTTCAGGGAACATCCACTACCCGACTGAACAGAATCTAATGTCTGATAAATATTTGACTAAAATTGTGAATCGATACACAAATGTATAATTGAGGTGAAAACGTTTAAAACGGCAATGTATAACAAATCATATTTCACTTTCTCTCTCATTCTTTTGCTGTTCGACCAGGGTTTTTCCTGTTCAACATCTACTAGTACGTCTTCCGAAAGTTTGTTCTGCAGTCAAATTCTCTGTGGTGCTATTGCCTTTGTCGACAACTATCGTCGCCGGCGGTGTCTTGTAACTACCCGGGCGCAGTCATTTATATTAGCTATCTGTAGTCTGCAGAGCCTTTTTACTCAATATTTTGTGTCTGTTCCGAACCGTATCACTGCTGAGTAAGAGTTCCCTGTGGCGTTTATGCTTATTATAAAGACACTTGATTGCAGATCCTGGAATAAATGAAGCGTTTGGTAGCTGCTTTGGGAAATTTGGTTTTATGTTACCTTACGCTTTACGCCGCCCATTTTGGAGGCAGAATGCGTTTATAAGATACCGCCAAGCCGAGTAAATGGAAGACGCTGCAGCAATTTCGGCTACTGAAAATACATTTCATCCCTACAGCAAGGCATTCATTACCAGTGTGCAAAGTAATCATAGCTTTTAAAAGTTTAGTTCTACTGTGGGAAAAGTAAAAAGAAAGTTAAATGTTAAAGATCACATTCAAGGATTGCAGCAAGACATTGATATAGCCTTCAGGCTACAACTGTGACGGTGGTCTGGAGATGCCACAGGTATGTTTTTTGGATACTAGGCCTAGGGAAATCATTGTTCTGTGTCCGACCATAGACCCGGTAGGTAAGGATCTTTTAAGGACTCGGTTGATCCGATTCATATAAAGATTAACAAATTAAAACTGTATTGCATCAGGATTCTGGTATTTTCAAGATCATATTTTGATTGTATAGATATGCTATTATGCAAGGTGCCAACATTCACGACTTTTGTTTAGTGAGTCCGTTTATCACTCAGATGTCAGATTGAAAATGTCCTTTTTTAGCGTTCGACTAGATAAGGCGGGGTTGGGATTGGCAGGGTTTTGCTCGGGTCGGTCGATAAACGAAAACTCAACGTTAACACCAATGCCTAATAGAATGTTAAAGGATTCCTGATAACAGACGTCCAGAGTAGTTTCATTTTCGATTGTACGGCGAAAAACATCAATGTTGCCCCGGGGGCTAGACATGTCTGGCAGTTGGCTATAGAAAAGACACAGATATTGCTGATCGCACGATGTTTTGTATTGAAAGAGATAATGGTGTTATCAAAGTTGGAAGCTTCTTCAAAATTTATGCACAGGCTAATCATTAGAATACCGAGGATATCCACATGATGAATAGTTGCCTAGACAAGGCAATGATTTTAAGTATATTATCTGTACATCCAACATATAAATCAGTATCAATGTCATGAAGGCAAGCAATAACTTAAGGACTGTATTCAAACGAGTTATCTACTATCTACAGAACTTTTGTAGTCAATAATTCTTCTTTCGTTCATAAGATAATCACAGATTTATGCCGTCTCCATTTGGAAGTCAATAAAAATTCTCGTATGTGGTGTAATGTAGCGTTCGGTAACGGGGTTTTGGAACTTTGGTTACATGTTACCACGCTAAGTTAATGTCAACCGACGCCTCCTTTGGAGCTGCAAAGTGTAAAAAAGATCATAATAGGCAAATAATATCCTGCCGATATCCTGGAATATTTAAACACCCCCAAAAGTTAGGCGTAGTGGCAGGGTGTTTGGCCCCAGAACCCAGAGATACTGAGTTCGAATCCGGGGTTCCCTGATTTGTCCCGTTGACGTTGTGCCCATGGGAAAGGCACTTAACATGAATTTCCTCACTTCACTCAGGTGTAAATGAGGACCTAGCTTGGGTTAAGGACGTCACTCGGATAGGACGCTAAATGAAGGTCCCGTGTTTGAGGAGAGCCACACCTCGAGCACGTTAAAGAACCCACCGCACTTATCGAAAAGAGTAAGGGTCCTTCCCAGTAGGAGTGGTTCAAAACCGACAGTCCTATGGCCGCACATGGGGCAATTGTCGTATTGAGGTCACCTGCGCGCCGAATGGTAGTCGCTACGGACCCTTGCGATAGCTAGTCCCGCCAAATGTGCACTCCTCGCAATTCCGCCCTTGCTGCGAAGAGAGCGTATTCGGCCTACCCAATAATAATAAAAATTTAAAAAAAGTTTACAATTATGTTACTAACTTTAGAAAAGAAGCAAATATCGAAATGAGCAAAGTTTCCATAAAGTCTGTTTAATGATTATACTTCAACTGCGACAGGTTATTTCTGCCATCCTTCAGGCGAAAGATGTCTGATATTGATTTGGAAATAAAAATCATATGCTCTGATAACACAAGGTCAAATTTACCTGTCATATGCTGCGTCCAGACAAATTTATTCTACGACTATCGCAAAAGATTAATGACAACCTGCAGGCAAACATAGTTTGACACAAATTCTGAAACTATGCCCATGCGAAACATGAACAGTTGATGACGGCACAAGGCCATGTTGATTTGATTATATGAATGACATCCTCTGGGAACCTGAAACTGATGCGAGCGTTTGAAAATAAAGTTGCCCCCCAAAAAATGCATCATTATGAAATCTAAGTGGTCATGAAGGTTGATAGAAGGAATTGATAAACCCGCAGATCATGGTCTACCAAGTAGTAGATTCTTTTCATTTCTTTCACATCTTCTTTGACCTTGGAAATTTGACATACTACGACATAAGTACCCGTTTTCTGATTTTGTTTTGCAATTCACGGCATATATTTCCTATTTTGCCGCTGCTTTGTACAATTTATAATTACAGTATGGCCAAACATTTTTTTGGGGAAACTGACGAAAACTGATGCGCGCGCGGATGTCATCAAATCAAGATGGCCTGATGTTCATTCCAAAATTTTTACATTTATGTCTATTCTAGGTTAAATTCATTCATTCATTCATCTTGATCACAGCTATCTACGTAAAGGCTTTCTACATCAAAAATACAATACCTTTATCTACATCATCTTAAACGTTTTGGCATGGTAGTCTGTCACGTTCTGCAAGATGTTCAGCAATTGGCATATGAAGATAATACAATTGTCGGGCTATTTGTTATAAGTAGAAATGCCAATATCTATAGCTGTTTCTTCTGCAGATAATAGTATAATCCTATATCTAGTCACAGAAAATGGATACCGTTCTGTCTTAAGTTTGCTTCCCGCAGTTGAAGTATTAATCATAGCTCATTTCACGATTTTACTGCCATCTAAGTATCCAGCAATGTGTTTTAAAAGTTGTGTTATAATTACATTCGTTTGTCTTTCGCTTTCATTCGTAGCAATTATGAATATAACCCATCACCCCATGCATCTTCTTTATAGAGGTAAAAAATTCCCTAGATGAATGTAAACGTCAAACTGAAAAAAAATGTTCCTATTAAACATTTCTGAACATTGGCTTTTTTACTGGTCATGCAAATTAATATAGTCCATTCCAGTGAAGACGGTGTTATGTAAACGCTGCTCTTTACATATCAAATACTTGTAAGGATTTTTGTCCCCTTTCCGAAATGAACAGGTTTTTCTTAAAGATAGCACATATAAAACAAATTTGCAAAGTTGTAAAAAGTTGCTCTTTGCGAATAAAAAAAAAACTTGTGACAACTTTTTGCCCCTTTCCAAAATGAACAGGTTTTTCTTCAAGATAACACATGTAAAACAAAGCATTGCATATTTTCCCTTTGGCACTAATGCCCATGCTTTATCATGCTTCTACACGCGCCGTAATATTTCAGAAAGGAGTCTTAACTACCCTTTCAGAAGATAGCCATTCCGTAGTATTAACTATAGCTACCACCGGGGGCAAATACGACATCAAGAATACTTTATACTGCCAGAAAACAGCCATGCATTGAGGCAAATACATACAAATGAGCTAGCTGTAATATGATAGCCATTAAACGTAACGTTACCTCCGTAGCTATTAGTATCATACAGGAATGATAGAAATGATAGGTGAAAAAACAATGAATTCTACTCACCTCTAGCTTGTTCCACAAAACATCAGCGACTCTCAAAGAAAGATGCCAGGGCGTCGTCATATATACTGTTTTATCATCAGATAAGGCTCTAATCTTTAATCCATTCCATACTGCAGCTATGTGGTCGATAAACATTACTCTAATGAACCTAAGCGGAGGAAAAAACATCTCATTACAACGGACTAAATCCCGTAAGGCAAAATTTCATTACGATTGAAGCCTGTGTTATGTCAAGACAACTCAACAATGTTCAATGGAATACTGCCTTTTATATAGCCAAAACACGTCATGGCTTTTTAGCTTCGCCATTATGGTAACATGCTAGTCTGTTTCCTGTTGAATAACTTTCAGAGCTAGAATGACCCTTTTTTACCAAATGACTACGTATACGGAGGCCACCTTGCATATGAAATACACCTAATGCAGCCAAACTACACAATACGTAGAGCTTATGAAACTATTCACGGACGTAGAGCTTATGATAGAACACGTAGCAATGACATGCAATGTTAAACCGAAAGTATTGAATTTGAACATATGCAGCAACCGATTCTGTGCCTAAGGTGTGGGTTGTCATAAAGTGCACTGTCTATCTAAGAAATCAAATCGATAAAACAACTCCGATATTTCAAAATTGAAAGTTCAACTCTCAACTTGTGAATCTCTTGCTTGGTACAACAGGACACCCAAGTTTTTGGTGGAACTACCCTAAGTCTGAGATAAGGTCATTTGTAAACAGTTACTTAGGGATAGAGAAGGTGGTTGTGTCTTGTGAGATACCAAAACATTGATTTTGCCAAGAGGTTCTCTCAGAGTTTGTCACATCGGATTGTTTGCTGCCTTATTCAGTCTTGTTCATTAGGAGGAGGCAACAATGCCGGTAGTAAGAATACCGGCTTACCTTTGATATGCCTTGCTTGATGTTGTTTCATTTATATTCTTATTCTTAGTTTGATTTAATCTAGCTGCTTGCAATAAATACATTTTTTCTTGAACTCCGAACTCAGTCACAGCTTACTTAATTACAGGTTTAAAAAGTGGTCACTCATTAATGTTGTCCATTAAACTTGATGTCTCCTTTCATATCACAGTATATTTGGATATCATTCGTTCTATTCTAATCAGATTTACTCATATTTGATTGCTTAATTGTGCGAAATGTCATTTTTCTCCTTCAGAATAAAATTGACCTAACTTTATCATCGAGTAATGGTATTCGTTTTTGGTTTAGCTACTTACAGGTACACTTAGAATTTTGGTCTGTAGCTGACCCTAAACAATTCAATTCAAAGTTGTATTCATTGAAATTCCGCAGTCTAAGTGACACAGAATTATGTTGAATTTAAAAAGTTGTAACGGTCCACAACTAATTTACATACAATATTGCATATTCTCTAAGACAACGATCGCCACAGGTACTCTGTGTCGGTATGTAGCCCCACTATAATGCAGTGTAGTCATATCTGTTCAATATAACTTACTGATCTTATCATCAAAACTAATTTTGAAGTAAGCTGATGTTATTGCATTCCCATAGCCAATCCAATAACAGCATATTACGTTATGAGGATGCCACTAATGAAAATTCCTTTATCTTTCTGGTTTACATTGTCTGGATGGGTGGTTAATTGATCTTAACTTAATCAATATACGTTTTATGCATAACAAGGCCTTGTTTTTAATTACATCACGGTTGCATGGAAATCATCAGGTTTCCAATTGAATTTTAGACAAAAGTTGAATACGGAACTGCCTATATCGAAGGTTCCACGTATTTTTGGTTATTCATCTTTATTTACTGGTTTCTGCATCTACAGTCGTGGAAGCGTCCTGCAGCTTCATTTGATCATTCTTCATTTTCCTCCACTGTGTTATGCATTTTGATAAACACATAATTCTAAAAATAATTCAATTTATCGTATTATCATTGTGTAGTTAACATGGATTGTTTCTGAATTATAATAATGTCAATATAACGTAAACGTTTATGAAGTTAATAAATAGATGGGGAGCAAGTACTGCATTGGTTTGAAATATAAAAAGCCAAATAAATGAAAGATGAGCAAAGGTAAGACATATTGCAGAATAAATGTTTAAAGAAAAATCAATTCAAAAGGTTAGATTCAATTGGTACCAAAGGTCACAAAACAACAGTGATGTTCATTGTCACCCATTGGGTTACATTGGTTGATATGATGTAAATCGTACTTACCAAGTGCGAACATAGTTTATCCCGTTACTGGTACTCTGTGGGTCTATTGGCCATGTGTTTTACGTTAACTTAGAATATCTGTTTACGGCCAGGCCGAGGAAAATTATGTTGTGTTTCCGGTAACCCGACCGATCATAGCAAAATCTGCCGATCCTTGTTGGGGGGGACGGCCAATGACAAGAATTTGACATCAGATTGATGAAAACGTTGTAGACTCTTTTTTTAAACATGTTCTTCTCATTTGTTGCAAAAGAAAAAGGAAAATGAATGGACCCACACAACCTGAGCTACCTTCATATATACACCCAACATGACGTTATATTTGTATATTATTGATGAAAATGTGATATTGAAAATACCAGTGACCTGATGATTTCGGTTTTTCATTGTTAATCTTTACTTGTATGATCTCTTTCGGAAAAAAAATAAATTAACAAAACAGAATGCCTACCCATCAAACCCAGTTTTAAGGGCCAGAATCGGCTACACAACATTTATCTACCTATGCCTCACGTAACGCATTTAAGAACGGTGCCATTCCATATTCAGACTGTCTTCTTCCAACCTTCCCTGTCCTAAAGGATTACCCTGTGCCTAAAATTGGAATGCAATTTGCCTGACCGTGACGGACAGTCTTATTCACAAGCTTACTTAACATCCTAAAAGTCGACTACTGGACGTCAGACCCAATCATGGAAATGGTCGTTAGGATTTCAAACCCGTTCAGCGCCGATAGTATTAAAAGTTTCTAGTTCTCTTGCATGCACTGCATCTTAGAGGCTTAGCTTATCAATAACTAGCTTTCTTGTGACAGCACTTACCTACACTTGGCAACTTGACAAGAAGTAATAATCAAGAGGATGAAAAAGCATAGGATACAGTTTGGGCAGCGGTAGATTCCTTTGTACTAAAGATTCCAGAACTTAGGTGCAAAATTTTAAAATCTACATTCAGATTGAAATTTTCTATCTATTTTCAACATTTCGCGTCACTGTTTTTGTGACATTTCCAACGTTGCTAGATATCAAAAAAAAAAACAAGCAGCTTAAACGCTTGGCTAGTTTTTGGTAGCCTATAGACATCTTCCCAGTCACAGAACGTGACATACAGTATTTTAAGACGTTCTGACTACACGACAAAATCACATGCTAGGTCATATGCAATAAATAAAGCTAAAATAAAGTAGAATTAGTAATAATTAAAGTTAAATTTAATCATAATGAAAAAAGACCAAAAACATTGATCAGTCAGATTATGCAATACGTACGGTGACGTTTAAGAAATAATCTACTGCAGGGAGAACACATGACCACATTTCATCGGTAAATAAATATTTAATATTCACAGTATAACTTCAAAATATACACAGGTACGCCATTTGTGTTCATTAAACGACTGCAAGGTCGTGCAAGATTGCAACCACTACACTCATTTGCATGCAGTGTCTTTGAATTGTAACATGTGTTAATATGTATACAGTGTATTTGTAGATGTCAATAATACCAATTCCATACATCATAGGAGATTCCAAATGACTTGTCGTCGTATTAGTTACGAATACACTTGGATATTTTAAACACTTCAGAAACTTTTCATTCAAAAAATACGTAAAAATTATGATTTTAGCTTACTGTTGGTATTTGTAACATCTACCATTACTGTACTTCAGATTGTTACTCCTAAGCCCACGACGATCAATTTACATCATGGTACGGATACGTAAGAATCGACTTTCGCACGTAAAACATTTCAGATACGAGCGCTGTTTTGAAATGTGTTCTCGCGAGAGCACATACGGTTCAACGAGAAAGTGCGTTAGACTGAACCAGTGGTTGAACGAGAACGAGACTGGCGATACGGTTCCGATAGCCCTACAAATAGATAAATATTTCGAAACCAAGCCAGTGCTCAAGCAGTCTGATAGAGGCCAGACATTCATAAATGTATAGTTTCTAAATGGTTGATTATGAACGGAAACACACTATGTTCAAAAATGTAGTTCGATTACTGTTTTTTCTTCTAGCTAAAAAAAAAGTATGAATAGATAAATGAAGTGCCTAGGTCATTTCATGTAAGGAGAAATAAAAGATTAATCCGACATGCTGAACCGGTGGATTCAAGTACCTGGAAAAAAAACTACACATGCATCTTCCTTTTCTTGAAACGGACATTATCCCTATTTCCTTTCACATTCAGTAGGAATATTGACATACATACGCCATTACACTATTACGTGTGAAGTGACTTCAATAGCACTTTTTCACATGTCAAGTGACTTAAATAGCACTTTTACTGGCGTTAAGTGTACATTTATATTTAGACACATAACGTCATTATGAGAAGCACTTGCGTAATGCTATATTGTGTATATACCTTACGTGGATTCGTACTTATCATTGTACCATTTGGCTTCGTAAGAATACAGCGCAATATCATGTAACGTGTATGTACACACTTCTATACTAGCATATGTTCTTCTTCATGATTCTCTCATATAGACTACATCTCCAAAGGCATATCGTCCATGATGACCAATGTCGCAATACGAGGCAATTGCAATGACCTGCTCAAGCTTGATGGCCAAAATTCTGTCCTACCACTGATCGCCAAGGTTGGTCAAAGGTGTAACTTTAAGATATATAAAATCGGATTCTTATTCGAGTCCTGCCGATACAATACATATACAGTGCAAAGCATGTGTGCAGTGTTTTACAATGCATGACGATGTAGATCTATACATATTGTCTGCGATTCCTTCGATGGACTCTTTCTTCTCTTGGCATCACTCGCATTGTCCTGATCTGCCTTTTAACGAACATTTTCACAGCGGAAGAATATGAATTGACATTCTTTTCTGTCTTTTATCGTTCCAGGGTCCGCCCGTGTTACGGTCGCAATTAGGCACCACTGCTCATCGTCTACCTACCATGAAAACATTAGGGTTACTCCTGTCGTATTTATTTCTTTCCTGATGATGATAGCATGATTCGACATTAAGCCTGTTTAGTTATTTTCGTTTGTGCCTTTTCTTCCCTTTGTAATTTTGATTCTGCAGTACACATTTATATCAATCTACCACATGTGCATTTAGAATTCAAATGTGAATCAATATCTCTTATAAAATGCATTTTTCCGAGACACGTAAATTATGACATCAACAGTGTATCATCTTTTCCATTTAAAAAAAAAACACGAAGAAAGTAACCATATTTAACATTGGGATATTGAGTTAACGTAAGACAGCTAAGTAGACAAAGTTGCAACTATAAAGTGTTCACATGTCTAGGATATAGAAGTAGACAAAGTTGCAACTATAAAGTGTTCACATGTCTAGGATATAGAATTACAAAAAACATTTTCGTCGAAATTCTATCTAAAATGACACTGTGATGAAGCTGAAATTTAGCCAAAGCCACAGAGGGATGATATATAGTAAATTGGTAATTGTATTCTACAGAACTCAGCGGTTATACTGTTTAACGGCCGGATAAAAGATGGCGATCGAAGAGGAGATGCTTGAGACGAGCAGGCCCAACCACAGAATGCGGTTCATCCATATAGCAGTCTTATGCCACAGCTTTCTCTTTATACGGTTGGTCTTTTTGGCCTCTAGATGGGCCTCTAGCAACGATAGAACATTCGCAAGTTTGTCGTCGTTCGTTTGTCCTTTGTTCGTGGCGTCGTCGTCGGGCTGTGGTGTGGCAGTGCTGCAAGAGTCGGGGATGTCTCGGTCGGGATCGTCCGGAGTTTGGCAGGCGCCATTTTGACAGTCACCCTTCGCGGAGCCGTTCTCGCAGCGCAAGGCGAGACCCTCGCCGGAGATCACGTGACCATTTGTGTGAGCGTTCACGCTGTCCTCGCTGGCAGATTTGTGGGTGTTTTCACAAGTGGGCGGCACTTTAGTAGGCGTGGCTTGTTCTTTTTCCCCCTGCACTACCACCATGGTCAGCAAGGGGGACTCAAGGAGTCTTCTCAGCCAGTTGGGAACTTCCTCGTCGCTCTCGTGGATTCTGATCACGCAGACTGTCGCCAGAGTTGCCATCCCTACTATGATGATGGAACCTGTATAAAACTCCCCTAAAAAGAGAGGCGGATGTAAAATTACTCCTTTATTCAAAGGATATCTTCCAAAAACTATTCCGTATCAAAGATGTTTGTTTGTTTGCTTGTTTGCCTGTGATAGAAGATGCAACGATACCTAGATGCTAGCTAATGTATTACGTAAGATGGCGCTTTCGTATATTTTGCAGACTTTGGCTATGACGTAATGGTAAAACTCCCGCCTAAAGCCACTCAACCATCAACCAATGAACAAACTAACAAGCAAATAAACCACGCACACACAGACACACACTCACAGACACACACACACACACACACACACACACACACAGATAAGCACACACACACACAGATAAGCACACAAGCGCACACAAACATTTCCTTTTATTGTAAGTACAACAACGCAACACAAACATTCAAGTATACGAACGAGAACAAAGGCATCACACAGCGCACTTACCAAGAATCGATACATCCCCAGAGGAAGGGGGCATGTTTTCTTGTATCATCAGCAGGTACACTGTAAGCGCAAGCAGTGACGTCACTTCCAACTGAATCCGCACGGCGGCGTTCGTAGGCAGGAAGAATCCGCCTAGCACTATGACGAGGCATGACAGGCAGGGCAACACGTATGTGAAGATGTAATAGTCGGCTTTACGGCGCAGGCGCATGACGTAGCGCACATTTGGGTAGGGGTTAGCACAGCAGGAGTAGGTGTTCATCTCTCTGTAGACAGACATACTCAGTAGTTCCCACTCGCCGTTTTCAATGATATCAGAGGTGTCACCATAAGGCACCCTGTAGGGAAGAAAGATATAACCTTTTACATAATGATAAGGAACGTAATATATTGAATGGTATCTAACCCTCGGCAGAATTAAGAATTGGAATTAGTTCATAGCGTTTCATCCATTTAGTGGTAGATGCCTTAAGCACAATTTTGACCAGAGTTGATTTGACTCTACACTGTTGGGGGTGTCTTAAGATAAAATATCTAAACCCTTGGATAGAGCACCAAACACATATAGCCAACCATGGTGTCCCGATTAATTTGAGCGAGAAATTATTTGAATATTCATGAACCTTCAAACAGAAATCTAATTTGCATATAGACAACGGCAACCATGTCTGAGTCTGAATTGATGGTTGGAATCTTCAAACAGAAAGTTGATTTGCAGCAACGGCTATAGACAGTCACAGAGATGTTAGAACTTACAGATGAGTATAGTTGATACGAATCAAAATGTATTTTGCATATTCATGATCCTCCAGCTTGAGAAAGGAAATTTGTATATGGAAATCATGGCTGCCTTTTCTTGAACTGACCAATGAGTGAAGTTGATTTGGGTGCCGTCGTAACTCCAGGACCCGAGCAGCAGCTCGCATTGCTGATGGTCGAAGGGGAAGAATCTGGTGTTGATGTCACATGACGTCTTGGCAGTTAGGGGCTGAGGCCACTCCACGAGCCCGTTCGATTTGACGATGACATCCGTCAGGTGACCAAGCTTCCCAGTGCTGATCTCGTCAGCGCTGTATTTGAAAAAAGGATACAGGTATCAGCTATTTCACAGTTCCTAGCGCATCATTCTCATACACATAGCCTCTTATAACGTCATATTAATGTTTTAAACCTCACTAAAACTCTGAAAGGCAATCCTAAACCATTTCGTAGGATAAGGAAAATATGTTTAAGTTGAAAACTGTAGACATAGTCAAATGGGCGACGGAACATGAGTTGGCATCGTAGCTAATCGATTGAAGTATGAAACACCGAAAGCTGTCTGAATTACAACAACAAAAAAGTTTCAAAGAAAACCTCCTATATCTTATCACTTCATTAATTTTGTTATATATTTTAAGGGTAGACCATTTAGTAAACAATGAACAATCACAATGAACTACCAGGACCAATACTGGCATTAGAATACATGAATACAAATAAACGAATAGGTGCATACAAATGAGTTTGATTGCACACAATCATATGGTTAGAGCAACATATTGAAATTTAACGTGTCGTATACTTATAATACGTTGCTTGTTCTAATTATGTTTATACAAATCTGTACACAGTAAGGATTATCAGCTCGTAGTATGTTTTTAAATTCAATCGATCAAGCGGGAATAAAGGTGAATAGCTTTAAGCGTTTATCCTCAACATCTAACAAGTGTGATTTTTCTTACTTGTTGTACAAGTAGATATCGGGGAGCCAGATGTCTTTACATGGGATCCTGATGACGCTCTGCCCGCCATGTTCTTCTGGGTACCATTTTAGAAACTCGTCCGTCCACAGCTGGAAGAATGCAGAAACGTAAAAACTCTATTTATATTTAATTTGGAATATGGAGTTACTTACCATATACTTTTGTGTTTTTATTAAAATTCATTTGTATATGTACAGCCCGTATAACCACCCCTCGACGTCACACACCAGCTTCGGCGTAATACACGTTTTCTCCTGTGGTAACGGGGCACCTCTATGATATGCCTAACGGTAGGGCAATTTTGGCATTCATCTTGCATTTATGACATTCATTAATGTGTTAGGTTGTAATAACACTTTAAATTCGTCGTGACCAAAAATGAAATAAACGTACAAATGTAGTAGCCTGGTCTGACTCGATTTTGTCTCTCTGATCAGAAATTGATATTTGTCTTTGTCAGAAATACTACGACGCATAAAGAATGAGTGACAAATCATTTCCAAATTCAAACACAAATAAATGTCAGGTTTCCTTTTATCTAGTTGCGATAATTGTTTCACAACCCTGTTGTTGCAGCATTAGTATAATATTTTTGGACTTCGCGCCACGCGCTACTTGCGGCCCCGTTGGTACTGCAGCTCAGCTGCAATTGTTTTCAGTTCACAGTTGATGTGAACAACACAGGAAGACCTTGAATAGCCCATTGTGGGGAATGGCGCCATTTTGGTCCTACTTGAAATAATTGATTAATCGATGAAACGTATTGGATCAAAAACATCTCTGTATCCTTAAGCCGGGTGTCTATTAGCTACCACAGTGATTTTACAGTTAGCCACCTGGCGTCCTTATTTTAGACCCAAGGCCAAGGCTAATTTTTGCTCATAACCGCCGTTGACATTTGAAACGGTCGATGCCAAATAGCAGAACGGTACACAATAGCATGCTCCGTCGACAGGGTAATATTACGTGGAGGGTGAAGGTTTTAGAACCGCTTGTAAATCCGATCTGATACATTTTTTTCATTAATTGTTTGTACATCTTTTATGACATTGCCGCACATTTTTCGTATGGATGTTGCTTCATATGCATTGCCCCACTTATCACATTTATACATTGCACAAGCGTAGTTTAAGTGTGAGCCAGTTTATCACAAACAATGGGTGGGATACGAAAATGTTGTGTTGAATGAAATATAGGACTGTAGACTTACCAGTCGAACCCAAAGCACTGTCGTTAGTATCTGGTCCCGCTCCGACTGAAACAACAAAAGCATCGTAAGACGTTGAGAAAATCAATAAGCAAAAATACTATGATATATTCAAACGTTCACGGTTTAAAGCAGCATGTGCGATATTAAAGGTGAACGCCCCGAACCTGTAAAAAGTACTTGTCTCCACCACACTTGATCCTTACCTAGACATGTTTTGTTTCCATATTAGGTGCGTTCAACTTTGACATATTGCCCACAATGCATGGCACTGCTCATGCGTAGTTTTAACCGTGAACCGGTTAATGATAGCTAGTCGTGCAACACAGGGTTTGGGCATTAAGTCTATCACTAGTATCAGAAATGATTTTGAGTATACAAAGTACAATGTTGCCTTGTTCATGTTTTAGGCATGTAAAGTTCGATAATGTCGATACCGAATGGGACATTAGCCTCGATCAAACATTATGAGGCAGTAACGCCTCCAGCAGGGATTATGTTGCAGTAACGCCTCTATCGAAATCATGTTGTAGCAACACCTCTGAAGCCTCTGGCGTTCACAGGCAATTAGAAGGTGACAGCAATATTGGTTTCTCTTCATGGCAGCTTAAAATCTGGTGATATGGAAGTTTTACAACATTGTTCTTTGTACACAATCATGTCTTCATATCAGGACCGTCTGTCACCTTTCTCAGGCAGTACTAAGTGGTTCTACTTTGCACTGCAGCTAGGTGTCGCTGCTGCAGTAATAAGAATGCGGTCCCAAACGTGACTGAATGTTTATCTTGCCTCATCATGGTTCATGACTGGAGTAGATTCATTCATTCATACAGCCCCCCCCCCATCGAAATACATTATCTGTCCTTTCTGTATATTACCTTGGCCCCGTGCCTGTCTATTACACAGCTATACAGTGATTTACCATCCTGGTGACACTATCTTCAAGCATTTAAAAGTTGTTGACACCTACCAGCCGTAAGACCTGCCGCAGGGCCACGTCCACCTTCACTTCCGTGGCCTGTCTGGCGTTGCGCACAGACCTGACACTGTTGTCGTAGTCTTTAATGAGGAAGTGTCGGAGCTCGCTGCCGATATCTGGACTTCTCGGCTCAACTCCAGAGCCAGATCCAGATCCATCTTCTTCTAGGAAGATTTCTAATTAATAAACATGGATGGTACACAGTGTTTAAAAATCACAATGTTGAGTACACACACCGTTGATACCATACAAGACTTTCATCAAGAATCTCGTACATACTTAGTATATTTGCCGCAGAATATGATATAGGCATCCGAAATGTTAACGTTGAATTGAAAGCTTTTTTTAGAGATAATGCATTTCTTTTGGTATCAACATTTTTGTGCTGGTAGTAGGGCAGTGGTCGGTATCGACTTCCAGCAACATTTGAACCATTGCAGACGTCACACGTACATTAAGTCTCTTGTCCAGCAGAGCAATTGGGTTAGATAGCTGAGGAAGTCTAAGATTAGCGATTCACTAAAATTCCGATTTCTCATATTTGGCAAGCAGTTTAAATATTTTATATTGCATTCACCGTGTTTAGTATTTCCAGAATCGGTGTCCTCAAATCCCGACCTTGAGATTCCCCCCCCCCATCCACCTTCCCAATTCCTAGACAATGTCAACGTTCCCATTAGTCGGCTGGCCGCTTTTATGTGCACCATCTACCACCCTCTTTCTTTAATTTGATGGCTTGACACGCAGGTCATTACCCTTCCTTGATAGGCCCAAAGTAAATTCAATCACATTGAAAGGACTATCTCAGGATGCTTTGTATGATCTACTCCGCAAGACATGTAATAAACTCTCGTGTCTGGTATGATGAATGGGGTGGTAAGATTGCTCCTGTAGCTCTTGATCTCTACGTCTACTGAAGATCACAGGATCTGTCGAAACTGTGGCTCTGTAGCTGATTAGTATGGCATATTGTTAACTCTTCCGTGGGGAAGCTTATCATTAGCTGGCTTGATACGCTCCAACGGTCACTCCCCTTAGTTTGACAGGTTCGTAGCTAGAACCAACGGAAGCTGGCCTGTCATTATGTACTAATATACCATTCAAAGTTGCAAGACGGCTCTTAACGCGAAGCACTGTATGGCATTTTAAGTTGTAAAATACAAAACATGATATTACACAGTGATGCCGTGTATTGAAGTAATTTGATGATATCAGCGGCACCGCAGAACAAATATACAATTAAGAACATAAACACAATAAAGACGGGAACAGGCTCGTCCAATGAATATATAGAGATAGAATACCAGTAGTGTAACTGAAAATTATACTGACGAGAGTTCAGTAATGTGTAACACATGTATGAGTTGGCATATGAAAGTAAAAATAGTGATACTTACAATAATTAGATACAACATGTTAAACTTTGCTTTTGAATGAATACAACAGAGTTATAGCCACGATGTGTGTAATAGTTTTATAAGAGAGAAAATGTGACATGTTCAGTATGAAGTGTGCAGTAACACTGTCAGGTATCAATATCTGAAAAGTAAATATTCAAATTTAATGTCTGTCTAAGGGGCATGCACGTCGGTAAACATAATCATAACAGTGCAATATTTAATGAGCTTTTCTAATATATCAGCGATTCTATGTATATTGACTTCAATACTCTTTTTCATTGATGGCATTTGGTATGCTTTGGCACAATAAGAAATTATTTGCAAATTTAGCACCAGTCGACTAGTCACAGACCTCATTTGTATTCTATGGCTCCGTCGGTTATACAAGAAGCGTGCGGTACGGGCAGATTTAACTTTACGATTCCCTCGCTTACCTTCCTCTGGTAAAGTACTATTTTCAAAAAAACTCTTAATCATACCCAATGCTCTCAGAGATTTTGTGATTAGGTTTACAGGTCCATTCTGTAACTTCGTTAGAAGAACTGGTTATGTTATACGAGCTTTCAGGTTTTGCAGGTAATCAGACCTATCGTCGACCCGTCGTGAATCTTCAAGTTTTACTGTTTTGTTTTACGTAAGCTAGCTCTCCCTTCGAACGTTAAACGTGTATCTACTGTACGTATAGTGTCTAGCTGGCTGTCTACCTAAATGAAAAATAAATGTACTTCATTCCAAAAATGTAGTTTCTTTTTGTACAAAAATTATCTAGTACATATAAACATAGTATAATTTGATTGTTTAATCTATTTGCATTCCAAGCTGAGTACAAATATATATATTCTTTAATTCCATTTTTTCAAAATGCGTGTCACAAACGATGCGTATCTGGCTGTCTACTCGCATGACAAATAAATTTGATTGTTTTTACGTACGAACATCCTCTCATATCAATGGCAATTACAAACTTTGCAATCTATTTTTCTTTTAAGTAGCATGCAGAAAATTGTATACTAATTCCACTTATCGAAATGCGAGCCATAACTGACCAGACCTATTACCCATATCTGACAGGTTACCCCCATAGCATATAAATATATTTGGTTCTTTTGACCATAGTCTACATTTCCTGCTTGACTCTTGAATCTACCTTCTAAGCAGGGCACGGAAACTTTCATTCCAATTCCACCTCATCGAAGTACGTGCCATAAACTAGACCTATAGGCATATATATCAGCCTGCACAAATGAAATAGAAATGTGGTTGGTTTTTGTTGAGATATTACCTCTTATCTGTGCAGTGGTAGACTTTGCTTGCTTGATCCATCAATGCATCTGGCTTCCAAGTAGCGCACGGAAACTTTTATTCCACTTTCACCTTATAAAAGTCCGTATCATAAACTGGGCCTTTAGGCATATCTGGCAGTCTACACCCATGAAATATAAATGTGGTTGGTTTTCTTCATCGCCCCAAGCACTTTGCCGTGGCATCAGCTTTATACTAGCACATATCGATTTCTAGAAGCTGAAACGACCTCGTGTAGCATGTAATGTATTTTCTCTTTTCGGGCCAGATAAGAGGGTGATAGAAGAATAGAGTACATTTTGAAAAGGAGATTTTATCATCACGAAACGACTGATAGTGGTTTCGGGCGTCTACGACGTGATATTCTAGGGGCAGCTCTAAAGCAGTACTCTGTCTTATTCCTTTATATTTCAAATACGATTAGACTTTTGCGATGTTGTTGTTTCATAACAGGTAATCCGCTTTTATCCGTAATATAATACAATATTGTGCGATAAGTACAAGCTGCGAAAAGAGCCGTTCACACTTGTGCGCATATTAAAGTCCGCATAAGATCCGTATTGACATTTCTTTGGTTAAAATAAAGTTTGTGACCGAAGAAGTCGGTTCGATAACCAGGCTGCACAAAAGTCAAAGTCGAAAATAACTTCTTCCCTGCAAGTTCTACTTGAGGTAAAGAAATGTTAACAGGCACAAGACAGTGTGAACGGGTCCTAAGACCGGACTATAAGCTTTGACCCAGTCACACTGGGATGGACCCCTACTCTTTTCAATAAATGCGGTGGTTTCTTTAACGCGGTCGAGGTGTGGCTCTCCTCAAAAAACGGTATCTCCAGCTCTTCGTTCTGTCTAAGAGGACTGAACGAGATAGATACTCAGTTGGGTGAGGAATTGGGTGGTAATCGCCTCTCCCAAGAGCACAGCATTGGGGCCTGATAGGGATTTGTCTATCTGTGATTCGAACCCAGCAGCTTTAGATTCCAGGACAACAACACTACCGCAAGACCAAATTGCTACATTGACTCATAATTCTTGATGGAAAAATGATATACTCTTAGGCCGCACCGCAATATCACGAGCTAATAATCATCACAATATATCTCAAATTCGCTTATGATATGTGGCATTTCACTCACATTTAAAAGCGTGTCCCAACCGTTACCTTAAATGAGTTAAGAGTCTAATAATAACAGTGTGATGAAATATAACGATTAACCTATAAAGGGGAACACCTACCGGATACCCCAAGAAATAAAATTGCCGTATATCATGGCTGATTTCATGCTATGGTCGTAATTACATGGGAAGGTTGCTGCATATTTCGGTCATAAACATGGCAGATGACCTAAATCCCAGGAAAGGAGACATCAATCTGTAGCCCCCCATGGTGATAGAGTCTGTCAAAAACCCCAATACGTCGACCCTGATACCACTAGATATCATTTTAATGTTTCAGCGGAGCCCAAAATGATTTTTGATGAGTTTGCACAATAGATAAGGACGTCTGGAACGTCAGTATTTTTCGTGTATCTTGGGTATCAATACTATCACTAAAAGAATGTACAGTACTGTGAAAATGTGGTAATTTCAATAATAATCATTTTGATTATTATGGAAAAAAGTCAATGGGTGAATTGCCACGGTTTAAAATTCAAAACCGCTGAAACATTGCAGTTACTCCCTTCAACAATGGAAACTAAACAGGCAATTGAAACCAGATGTATCTGGCTTTCTTTGGCCTTTACGTAATTTCAAAGGCTGCTGAAATATTCATGTGCCTTTTATAGCTCCTGTACGTATGAAGAAATTTGGCTTTGATAGCCTTTTTCTGTTACGCGAGCCTGGTTTAAGTGATTACATTATTTTTTCCTTTAACACTTCTCAGCGTATCTTAATATAGGCTTAAATATCCAAATCAAAGCGTTACAATTGCGCGCCTTTTTTACAGTTGACGTTTTTTTAAAGACCTGCCTGGTGCACACCGTTATTTGCAATAAAAATCGTAAAATACAATCCCAAGAAACCCAGACTGACGTAACGCAAACTAGTAAAAGCGAAACCCCTCATTCCACCAACCTTGCCTGTAGAAGTTGTTACGATTGCAATTTTTACGAAAGGTCAATAAACCTTATACGGTCATATCCACCTTGCCTCATAAACGCTTAACTATATGAAATCGCGATCGTGCACATCTACACTCATGGTTCGTTAGGGCCCGGGTAAATTGGCAATACGATTGTCTAACAAACTGAAAGTATTGTTGGGAGCGTCGTTCACGAGGCACATAGAGATTCAGTTGTCCGGCACCGAAAAGGCAGTTTTAGATCCTTGTCAAGCGGTTGGTTTTGTCACAGCCTGATTGGAAATCCTGCCACACATAGTTCGTGCGACAGCCTTCGACGAATTTTACCACGCCGGGAATAGAAGTTCTCAATGTTGAATTGGAAGATGGATGCAATTACGTGACGATTTCTGGTAGGGCTGTGTCGAAAATTGATAGAAGGATTTCCCCGGCTAAGCATCACATATGGACGCCAAGATCAAACGTCCTGACTTTTCTAACACCATTTGAAATATCTATACTATCATGTATTGTGCAAGCGGCATACCCGCCCTTTGACGTTACATCAGCTACTAGTGCCCATCCAGACCGTTTTAAGAAAATCTACCTCTATAAAGATATTAGTGTTAACAAGATCATCAATTGAGTTGTGAAATTCTGTGAGATTTTGCACGATCAGATATAAGTATGATGACCTAAGATTTTTGCATGGCAAAGTCTAAAAAAAGAGACAATCATAACTCACCTTCCGTGTCATTCAATCCATAAACAGACGTCACCAGTAGAGCTACTATCACATTCAAAATCCAAGGATCCATTCTTGTAAGATTCAATCTTTCTTGGAAGAGGACAATAGACAGTTCTGGCGATGTTTTTTTCACATCATGCTTGTACAGTGGTCACAGTTGTGGAGTCAGTACTTGCGAATGCTGTTCACATGGGCACCCGCCTGTTGCAAATTATTCCATCAACGATCACCGTGCGGGATTCATCTGAAAAAGATGACACAAACTATCAGGATTAAATACGTGACAAGTCCAGGAGGGGCCCTGGCTGACAGATATTAAAGAATCGTCTTCCTATCTCTGGGGGTATAAATAGTGGGAGTAATAAAAGTGGCATATCAATTAGGTTTTACCGCAGTCAAAAGGTCAATGGGGTCATTCCGATGTTTGTCCATAACATGAGCTCACTGCGTGCGAAAATTAACAAATCGCCCGTTCTTCCAAAGGGATGTACCTGTAGCAGCCTTACAGTTGAGCTCCTGGTTCTTAAATGTTAATGAATAGGAAAACACGGTTCAATATTTGGCACGGCAACTCAGTTGAGACTGCGTCTTAAGGAAATGAATGACGTAAAATGAGGGTCCCGTGTTTGAGGAGGTGCCTCGAGCACGTTAAAGGGGACGGACTAGCAACCCCTACCTGTAAAACTTTCAACAGCAAGGAAGGTTGCTAGCATATATGTGCCACTAGGTAATTCAATGTTAACAGCAATAACAACTTTCATCGAAACCCAATTGCCACGTCTACGTTTAAAGTACAATTTCTTGCTGGAAGTCATTTATGTACGTATTTTAGATAGACCGTACGGTAAACCGCGCATGACAATCAATAGAATAGATAGGGTAATTTCTAGTTACCGATATATATGAGTAGAATTCTACATAACCGTCAACAGATGGCGCTTATGGGAATCCTTATTGCCTTGTAAAGACATATAAAGGATTTCAAACACAAAATCCTTTTTTTACTTTTAAGGGGCCCAGAGGGTTTTTCGTTTGTCATGATTTGAGACGTAGGAAACATTGCACGACTAGATATAGGAGATATTATGTTTGTCTCGTTATTAAACAGTCATTACACTTCAGTAAAGTAGCATCGTGCACATTTTCACTGGCCTTTAATTACAGCAAGTATTCAGTGCTCTCGCTCCTTGGTCTCAAAGAATGGATAAACAGATACGACGGGATCTCTCTGCGTGCATTTTAACGAATAATGCAACTCTAATAATAATGGTCCGGCAACTACCATTTCATAGATGGAACAACTCCTGTAATAACTATACGTATCCAAAATTGCAAAACGCATACTGTATCTTATAGATGTTTGGTCAACGTTGCATCGGAACATATAAAGGGTGTTGCGTATACGGTTTCTCTTTGGACACAGCTATAAGTGACCTATATAATTGGATAATATTATCCTAACTATGCGACCACGACGTGCTACATATTACGATTACGTTCTTATACCTGTTACTAATTATAAATGGCAACGAAAAAAGGGCTTATACACTGATGGATTGTCTGCTAGCTTAAAGAATTATGTGCCAATTGAATTTTCTACACTAGACATCACATTGGTACACTGGTGCGATTGCAGAGACATAACGCTCACGCTACGATGCCTTCAAATACTCACGGCTCTGAGCGTTAATCCCTTTTAATGAACAGCAGATGAAGCTGAGACGTGAATCACCAAGAAGACTCCCCAAACCGTGCTATAATTAATGGACAAGGCGCTGAGGAGACCAGAATAGATTATAAGCACATTGCGTCTGATTCCCGAAGCTGTCAGATAAGAAAGGTCGAATGAATATGCATATGGGAGCGAATTGTTTAATTTTTATGATGTAAAATTTATAAATGCACCCTTGCCTTCTGTAAGCTAAAGGCAAACTGGTTGGATATTGCTTCACTAATTAATAGCTTTAAACAGCAAATTATAGATTGAAAAGCATGGCCTAAATAAATTAAAAATATTATTATCATCATTATTATCATCATCATCATGACCATTATATAAACCTGAACGCTATGCTGCCCAAACGGCTGACTAAGCTATGGGAGAGAGTGAGTGAGTGAGTTATATAAACCTGAGCTTGAAAGATTCGGCGGTTGTATCTGACTTGAGTGACAAGTTTATTGTTTCTCGCAATTGTCGCCCCTTCGAAAGTCGCTCATCTTTAACATAGTTAATCACCTACGTGTACTGAGGTATAGTTTTCGGTGTGTGTGTTTGTCTATTTGTCTGTGCGTCCGTTGTTCCACAATAATAAGTTATATATCTTACCACAGAGTGGCAGGAAGTGAATAGCTAATAGCTAAAGGCCAGACTTCAGAGTTGTTAGAAAATAGTCATATAGGAACCTTGACTGACAGCCGACAGACATTCGAGGGCATGGGGTTAATGAAATATGCAAGAATGTATTGTTTATGGTCTGTCTGTGTTTTCGCAGTTATATTTTACACATGCGAGTCATGTTACCATATAGTTAGAGGGATTCGTATAATTCAAAATCAACAATCAAACAAGACATACAAAAAAATTCTAGATATTTCGTTGAGGCATGAGATCTTTTAACCCATTATGAGAAATACAGTTCCCTACCAGCAATGTTTAATGTATGAGAAAAGACAGAACATGGTACTTTGTCAAACTCTAACGTGTGACCTTTTTCAGTGAACGCCTCAGTTACTTCATGCATCCGAAGATTAATCACACAACGTTGTCAAAACGGGAACACACGCAAATAGGATATCAACTTCTGCTGACAACGCTGAAACCTGTGACAGTGTAACATGTCTTAAAGTGAATTACATATTCATATCAATGGTTTCATTTTACATCACGCACCGACGTCAATAACAGGTTGACCTGTTTTAGAGGTACTTTTCTTATTCTATATTCATGACATTTTTCATCACAGGCATAATTGAAAATAATGACCTAGCATCTGCACGCTTTATAGAAGGTAATGACAAAATAGGCAAATTTGCAACATCGACAGCTTCCTCTGAGGCTCATTTTTGGGGGTGACCTTTTTGCGATAGCGCGGCACCAATTATCAAGGGGACTACAATCAATGCAATCACCGTCATTAAGGCATCAACAGTCATATGTTAATTGCAGAAATTGATCCAAAGGTAGTATAAGGACTACTAGTACCCAAATCCCATTATTGCCTTTAAGTTGGTAGATGTTCACGGATAGGCAGTAGGCCTAAGTAAATGAGTAATATTTCCACGGTATTGCGACTAATGCCAAAGTTATATTATTAAAGTTATATACAGTATATAACTGGTTTATGTAATTATGAAGATGGCATGTTTTATGTGTACATTGTGTAGTAGATATGTGTATTTTTGTGGAGTTCATACTCTCTATATAACATTGTAATGTATTATTGTGTTATCTATAAACCTTAAGTCTGGGTCATGGACGAATGCTAGAATCATGTAAAAGTATGTTAGATGGCACCCGGTATCAGTAATGCTGCATTACCATGTTGCAATTTGGATTTGGATTTTGGAATTGCAACAGTGCAATACACGTGGGACACAGGCAGCTATTGCTGATGTCGTGACCCACACACATAATGTACCCGGTTTTTACACTTGGGTGGAGTGGGAAAAGTCGTGTTAAGTGCCTTTTTTCCCAAAGGCACAAGATCCGTGACAGCAGGAGATTCAAACCCGGAACCCCTTGGTTCTTAGTCGGAAATCCTGCCCTTACGCCACACGACCCCACCCATGTTGCAATGTTGATGAATATGCACATGTAGTACTAGTAAAAGGCTTTTAGCTTATTGTATACTATTTATATGAAAACGCTAGGATACATGTAATATTCAACGTCAGGTTGCGTGCGTTGATGTCTCTTTGATATTCTTCCAACATATGTCGGAGAACAAAGACATTAAGTAGCGGTGCCAAAGTTGTAAATTTAAAGCTTGTAAGAAAATTTTGGCCTGAAGATATCGACTGCATATATGGCATTCTCATTACAGCAGTTAGGAGGTACATGGAGTATTCAATTGAGGCTACTTGCGTTGATAAACCAGATTAATGCAAAGCTTTTAAGACAACAAGAAAAATAGAATCCATTGCTTGTAAGCATACATATCATAGCCCTTTCTAGGATACATCGGTAAGAGTATCGAACGCGTTGTGTAATTAAGGTTGCTCGCGTCGATGTATACGTATTTGTCATAATTTCACATTTATAATGAAGGCTGGGGGCTTTACCAGTGCTTCAAAAAAATAAATGTGACCAAACTCTCCTGCCAACAGGCATTTTTTTTTGTTGGGGGGGGGGGGTCACTCATTCACACAATCAGGCTAATTACACAAAAGCGCCATCAGAATAAATTAGGTAACTTTATAGTTCAAAAGCAAGGTATGCAAGCTTCCCAATGATATAACGAATAACTCAGTAATCAATGTAAAAAACAATGGACATATGGTCGAGAGAAATTTTTGCATTTTTTTTTGTCACAAACTACACGGCCCCCAATTAGCTCCACCCCTATGCCTTTAACGTGTGAACATAGCAAAATGAGTATCATTGTAAATGGCAATAAATGAAAATTTTAATTATACATAATGCCAAACAATCATGAAAAAGCAAATAATATATTAGGGATTGGATTTACGTTTCAGAGGTTATTTCGTTGAATGTACATTGCCAAATCTGTCCAAGAAGAACGCCAGACCTACATACTTCAAATTTAAAGTTAACAAAAGTGAGACAGACGATTCATCACTTGTACTAAAATTTCCGCTCCTAACCCTTTTGGGGCTGGAAAGGGTCACACGGATCACCATTAGTGACTGCATCACTAGACCCTATAATGATGATTGATGTAAGAGTTGACCCCCCCCCCCCCCCGACTGCCCTGTTCCATCAACCCGGGCCTCTTCCGCTGACGAGCCACGTCATTACAGACAATGCATCCGTCTGTCAATCACATTTTAGCTCAATTCGAGAAGGACACCATGACGTCTATGTGCACTAGGAAATGGTTCGATGGAGGGGAAGGACTTTAGGCTGAAGACATCAACTGAAAAGCTAACTTTATCCATAGCGATGTGTACCCACTACTAAAAAGTTTTGTACGGCAGAGGGATTCTGCATAAGCGACATTTTAGCTCAACGAAACAGGCTTGTATGTACACATACAAAGAAATACATTTAATGCCAATGTCAATTTGAATAAGAGCAACTTCTTGACGGGGAAGGGGGCCGATACAGACTTTCAAAAACCTCCGAGCCGTTGCTGCACTGACATCACACTTACATAAAGCCGAGTGTCGAGAAAAATTAATGCAGCTGAAGATGACTGGGCGATGCAGGCGAAGCTTTCGGTGAGTCAATGTTTTTGAGTTGAAGAACAGTTTAATTTCCTCACAATGAATCAGGTCAGTTTGAATGAAACATTATGCACGAACTAATAAATAGAAAATATTTAAGCTTAGTTTAAGTTAGTTTTTTGTGGAAAGTTTGTCCACTTGCTTCTTAACCCAAATGATGTATTTGGTAAAATTGCCGTGCGCCAAAAGACGTATAATGGAAATAAACTGTTCTCAAAAAATCCACTCACCGGAATTTTCAACCGAATCACACGGTCATCAGCTATGTGACCAAAGTAATTAGATAGAATCAAACACGTCATACTGTAACACAGCTCTTATCAAATACCACTGTGCACTTTCCATCCATATGCTGTTTCACTCAACCAATGCTGATTGATGCTTGACTTCTGGTTTTTAACCCCGTGGGATAAACGTTAATTGTCACCTTCAGGACAAAGTGACAGGTCAGTTTGTCATCCTCACAAATTGTGTCCCTTCATGATTAGATTATAGGATGAACGAATCAATCTACCCAGATCTAATTCGCTTTAAGTTAAGGCAAATCTGTCCTGATTGTCATCAGGAGATTGCGTTGATTGGTCTCTCAACTTAGGACGGTTAACTGTCCCATCCATCAAGTGATTCTGCTGTCATTGCAGCCCGGAAATTCTCGGAATGACATTTTCCTGGTATTAGTAGGTGTCCGGGGACTTGGGAACGATGAAAAATTGAAAATAATGGGCAGCACTTTACATACCAACAACTGAGGCCAAGTTCTGCTGAAATCATATATTCAAACCGGGCCCGGAGAGGTCGTTTGAAGGAACGACAAAAAAATGTGTATATGTATAGCAAGAAATATTCACAAATTGTTCTCATGAACTTTTTTCTACGTTTTGTTGTCCTTTCTGTCATAATGTCATATCTTTCGTTCCCTAAAACGGTCTGGCCGGGTGCCGGTTTTGGAAATGTGATCTAATCATTAGCACTACTCTGCTGTTAAGTTGCCTCATTGACACCGCATTTTTTTATCACTATATCAGCACCCCATTATGCTTGCCAAAGATGCTACGTTCGGTGTTGTGTTGTAAAAAGGAAATTAAAAAGTTAGAAAGATATGTAATGGTTTTGGTGAGTGAGTAAGCAATGGACGTGATGCAGGTTATGGGGCCATTAGTCTGGTCAACATGGCCATCGGTGGCCTTGGCCATGTGTCATCGGCACTGAAAGAATTACCCCCCGCCTAAGTGATTCAGCACACTCCGAATATTTTTGCTGATGACATTCGGTGTTCCAGCTATTTGGCCCCCTTCATTTCCTCCCTGAGGGCGTAATATCTGTATGGGGATGAAATTACTGTGACACCGGGGCCTAAATGTACATTGGTCTGGTAACCAGGTTAGATTTAGCAGCTTCCTGCAAATAATCACCAGAGCAAGGCAGCAGATGACCACCCGGCAGGTATTTTTAAGATGATGATTCCAAGCATACATATTTCATATATAATAGCCCATCGGCGACATCCTACTTTTTAGAAGATTCATACCACTGCATGGTCGAAACGGGGACGCAAGTAAAATTAAGTGCGTCAGATTCTGATGACAAAGCTGAAACCTTTGAGAGGGTAATGTGTCTTAAAGAGAATTATGTATTTTTATCAATAATTTCATCTGATGCAACACACAAGTTCCTAAATTATTGACCTGCTTAACATGTAAGTCTTTTCGTCATCAATATTCATAACGTTTTTCAGCTCAGGCATAATTGAAAGTAAAAAGAAGTCAAACCAAACAGCTTAGATTGTATTCTGTTGTAGTTTTTAGTAGAGTCGATCGGTCATTTTTTACCAGTATTTTCTTGCACTTTCTGTATTAACTTTTTGTATATACAATTTTATGTTGCAATTGTCCCTGGATATCTTATGATCATAAGTGTCAACTGCCTTGATGTTAATTTGCAATCTTAGTACCTCGCTTACTTCTGTAAGTTCTTTTCGTAGAAGCATATTCAATCTGAAGATGACAGATCTATTTTTTTTGTAAGGTAGTTTTAATCGTTAACCTTGTCAGCAAGAAAGTTTCATATGCCAAACTATTTTACGAGAACAGCCAACCAGGCACGGTATAGAAGCCATAGCTATTGAATATCGTAGGCGATGGAGCTCGTTGCCACCCAGTACTGTGTGTTGGCTTACAGTTACAGTTAGATATGGAAATGTAAAGTGTGACAGATCATTCAGTGTACTTTAACCAGCTGCCGCCACAACGTGTGCTTACGAAACTGGTGTGTTGCATCGAAGTTATACAGATGTATAGTTATTTAGATCTCACTCCTTCAGGAGTCATTTGAATTAAACAGTGGAGCACAAGCGTGTCATCTATCATTCTAAAAGCAGAGGGTATCTGTCCCTGGATACTTGTTATAAGACGCATTTGAGCCTTCCATGAGCACTTACTGTTAAGAAAGCGAGTTATTAGTCAAAGTCCTAATTGCTTGTACACCACATGTGTGTACCATTAAGCATCCGAGGAAGTCCTTTAGATCTTCAAAATCATCGGCGTAACGACTTTACTTCGTGTCTACTGCTAATCAAACGAGCGTCGGGACTAGTCCCAACCTTTTAGTGTGCCCACAATGGAGATAACTATCTCGAACAGCCATCATTTCTTTACAATGTGCTGCTCCCTAGATACGGCCATCGTTTAGAAATGGCTATAGTTGGGACAACATGGTTCATTAATGACCAACGGGTGCACAGGTTAAAACTGCCTTGGAGTAGTATCAAAAAGGTTACAGAGTAATGATTTAAGGGGGCACTTAAGCGCCATTACTAAGTTCAAATCGAGAGTGCGTAGACATGCAATTAGATAACCTTAACCTCTATCTTCTTAAGCAATGGCATGTCTCTTTGGTGTTTGCATCGTTAACTTGATGAGCATTCGTTACCGCCTAATTTACCATGAACATTGTGAGCTTTAGACAAGTAATAACTTTTATAAAAGTCATCCGTCTGGTTTGAATACCCAAAGAAAAACTAATACGTGTTTATTGTAGCATTTCCCTTCACATATCATATCAGAACAACTCATTTCCGCAGAATATATGTCTTCGTTATCATACATGACACATGGAAAAATTCATTTGTTGCGCTTTATCTTTATCATAGTGCTGTAACTTCTATAAAGTCTAGATTGCAAACCGTAGTAATACCAGGAAGGCAAGTTAAGGCATTCAACAAATTATATTTAACGAAACGAAAGAAGATATGCCTCCGTAACGAAACATGCTTTCTCATATATTGCCACAAATAATATCTAAAGAATGTATTTGTGCAGAAGATATGCCACCGTTATCATATGTGACACTCTAAGGTACTTTCTTATTTGTTTCATTTCATCTTAATTTAGTTCTGTTACATTGTAACCTTGTATGGAAATTAAAATGTAAACCGAATTTAAAGAAATACTTGGAAGGTAAGTTAAGGCATTCAACAAAGTATATCTAACGAATGCATTTGCGCAAGATATGCCTCCGTAATGAAACATGACATGCTAAAGGGATTTCTAATTTATTGTATTATACCCGATTTATATTGTTGTCACTTTGAATTCTTGTATTTGAATTACATTGTAAAAAGCTGTATGAAAATATATATACCCGGAAGGCAAGTAAAGGCAGTCAACAATTAAACCTAACGAATGTATTTGCGAAGAAGATATGCCTTCGTAATGAAACATGACACGCTAAAAGGATTTCTCATTTATTGCATTTTATCCGATATCTACTGCTGCCACTTTGAATCCCTGTATGAAATTTAGATTGGAAACTGCATTAAAAGAATATCCGGAAGGCAAGTAAAAGTAGTCATCCCAATAATTATTTGTGAAAAACATTAATCATGCGTAATTGAACAGGCATCCTTTCATAACGGATTTGCACGTGTGTGGATCATAGAATTAATGCTATACACCGCTGGTTGAAGAAGATAATTGCTTTCTCCAAGAAGATGATTCTTTCGACAGGGTGTGTCTGGGACTGCTCGCTCGTACATGTATGTGAGTAGCTTAACTGGAGATCTAGAAGTTGTGACATTTTGGCAAGTGGAGACTGACGAGGCGTAGGCAAAATGAAGAACAGGTTTGGCCCCTGACAGCTTTTAATAGTCTGAAGTACAACGTTTATTTATATCCGTTTTTTTTCCTCTCATGATATGAACATAAACTTTAATTGTTGGTTGTTAGATAGATTGGTGGTCTTGAAAATAAGTGGGGTAGACTTAGGCCCCCTAGATCCGATTTGCTAACTCCAGGGACTTTTTTGTTGAGAAATATGCATGCAGAGATAGAAGCATTACATTGCATGCACCACATGGGAAATACATTTGTGTCACTTTTCTCTGACATAATGAACCCTCTTACATATCGAACTAGTGATTTTAGCATTTGCCTCACGATTCTTTCCGATAGGGTTGACCTATTAACCGTACTTTCTCAGACTGTAGGGTTTGTGTAGGACTCAGGAGATTCATCCGCCAACGCAACTCGCTGAGATGAGTTAACTGCAGTATTCCCAAGCGTATTCGTGTAATTAGCAGCCTTATCTTCTGCCCGTGTGTGGTAAACTCCTGGGGGTTTACCGGTTAATAGTAAATGCCTCCATAACGTTGCTTTGGGAGTTATCTTCTCGTTATAACATTCTCCTGCGCGGATTCTTTATCATGGTATAATTGGCAATCTTTAGCGAAGCCAACGCTGTAATTATGAAAAATCAATGAAACGTTGTTCGTGTAGGCTTCTTTTGACTTCAAAATATCTGAAAACAAATCTATAATTGATTTTTATACGGAAGATCTAGACCTCAACCACAGAAGAGTAGATCACCTTACGGCATACTAGAAGACTCTGGGAGTTACGGGTGCTGGCAAGGCAAGGCGGTGGAACAAGTTAAAGAAAGTTAATGTATGTATATGATATCTGTATATAGTTGTGATGATTTTTGTATACATGTATGTAAAAGCCGACAGAATTCAGTACATGTACAACCCTTCAGTATTTCTGCCAATATGATTTCAGAATAAACTTTGAACTGAAAGTTGAATTGCAATAAGCTTATGCCTCCGTGTATAGAGGTTTTGTTTTGGGCATGTCAGGGTGTATGTGCGCGTGTATTCGTTTTGTTTTTGCATACACTGTCAGTGGAGCGGCAGGAATCGAGTGAGATGATGATGTCACTGCAAAGGTACAACTTCGACAGAGAGTAGAGTTCTCAGGTTGAAGAACTAGACATTTATCAGATATGATATTCAATAGTTACTATTCGGATTTTCCACTGAGGAGTTTTTGTTTAGCCTTTTTTTCTTCAGTTAGACATTTTCCATATGCTAGTTTGCAAGTATAATCATCATCTTCTGGCTGCAGAGACAAAAGCCAGTAGATTATGGTTATACTGAAGACGGGACCAAGAAATTATCTTTGCTTCGGACTTTAAGGTCCGTATTCTGTTCGTTTCTCTCATGCAATTTTAAAGTTTTTCGTAAAAATCATAAACCTACCATTGTCTTTCTGCTAGGCTTTTTTCACGCCCTAAGTGCAAAGCCATGGCCATGGCAGCGTAAAATCATCCTAAGCCTGGCCCTGATTCGTTAGTTTCGATCTATTCACGCTTGCGGGAAGGTAATCATCTTCAAGCCCTCCTCAGCCGTCATGGCCCCGCAGATAAATAGCTTCTTCTTCCGACCAGATTGAAAATGAGATATTTATGTGGGTGGAATGAAAGTAGTTTCTAAAAGCCAATCGAAAATAGTACCATTTCTCCGTGCAAAATGAGGAACATTTGTATTAACTCGGGCAATTTGATACGATTTGAGTGGTATACAAACTATGGAATTGTACAAATTACCGTATGAAGGATGGAATTAAGGTAACAGGTACTAATGACCCACGTCTTCAACTTTCAAAACGTTTTTCCATCTGTTTTTTCGTGATAACGATAATACCAAGAAGGAAAGCTGCAAGGGTAGAATTAAGGTAACCGGTTATGACGACAGACACCTGCAATTTCTTAAAGCCAAAGTAGTACTTTTATTCCGTAAATAGTAAGGAGCATTTAAATGACAGTATGAAAGGTAACATTTCGATGAAAGAGATAAAAAGTAAAGGAATTGTACCAATCACGGTGTAGAGGCTCTAATTTTTCCCGCGCACGTTGTTTGCAATAATAATGTGAACCAGGAAGACAGTTGCAAAGGTATAAGAGAGGGAATTGGTACTGCCCACACATACCCTCAATATTCCTTAGCCAAATTAGTATCAGGTTTCCGTGTTGAAATATGGTGATTTGTAATAAATGTGACAAATTCGAACGGTTTAACTGGTAAAAAGTAGATAAACTGGACCGATTAAAGTATGAAGGTTCTCATATTTTCCACCTGTATTTCACGATAACGAGGACACCTAGGGAGTGCAATGTGAGGGTACAGTTAAGGTATTCGCTACTTATTACACGCATCTTCAAAAAATATCATACAGCCAAATGATTATCGCTTTTCCGTGTACAGATCGGAACATTTGAATGAAATCTTATACGGAATTTTATTCGATTTAAGTGGTAAAAGTACCGGAATCGTATTGATTATGCTTTTAATTTTGAGATTATGAATGAATGATTAGATGAATTAATGAATGAATGCATCAAGACCTTATCTTACAATTGTGCCCTATTGAGCTGGATACAGGTCGACACATAGACATGCTTAGAGAGGTGTGCGGCTGTATTTAACCTATATACATTCTCTTTTCGATAATCGTATGCAACTATGATTATCATTAACACAAGATTATTCAAATGTTGTAATTTTGTATATACTTCACAAGGTAATGGGTCAATGGTTCCCTTATTTCAAAGAAACGTCTTGCAATACGGACGACATTCGACATTATATTGTGTTTCTCTATTTGAACATGAAGCTACACCACATCTTACTTAATATCTTCTGAACCTTCGCATCCTTTCTATGCTTCGAATGTTAATGAAATTTACACCTATAGTCGTAGGCTTTATGGTATTAGAATGTGATATCGTTCCATACATAATTACATTTGATACTGTGGGATAGTGTTTCACGTAAAGACCAACGTAAAGATGATCGTTAAGTTGAGTGTCAAGGGCATGATTACTGAATCACTGCTGCAACAGTAATAGCGAATTATATGAATGGCCACAAAATATTTGGTACGTCAGTGCTAAAAGAATTCAAAAACGAAACACATGTTTAACATAATAGAAAGTGTTAGTTAAAGTTATCCACACCAAATCCATTATTTGAGTTCCTAATACGACTATATCGGTAAGTTAGTATCGGTCATCCTATTCCATCTCTGATACTGAAGCCAATGTAAATCAATAACGTAGTCACTGGTAATTGGAGACATGCAATGTATATTAATATACTCACAGATTGTCAATGTCAATTGCATTCTCTCGTGTGATATATGTATTTGCAGTTAAAGGCATGCTGGTATTGGGCAGACCGTTAATTGAGAACGACCAGAAAATGTTAGAAGCGCACAGTCCAGATGTGAATGTTTTACTTACAGATATGGGACTTATTAAGAATTACACTGTGATATTATTTCTTTTACGTATTCTAATTCGTTCTTTTTATTTTCATTTCATTGAAACAAAAAAGAGACAAATAAACACGGTGATACGCATCAGCACTCAAGCTTTTTTCTTTTATTAACGGCATCAATTGGCAGAAAACAGTAATTTACAAACTATGCAAACGGAAACATATCTCCATTAGAATCTTTATTATGACCATGGGAACATCTTATGCAAAAATAAAGAATAAACTGAGAACATTGCTGACACGCCCACATTTTACTAAAATGACAAGTAACATTAAGTGTGTTGTAATGAAGATAGAGTTACGTATTATATTATACTAAGGATAGTACTATACATAAGGTAATAATGATAATCTTTAGTTCCTGTCAAATAAAATTGAAATGTACCCATGGATGTACCATCTGTTGACATCCAAATATAGAAGTTTTGGCCCTTTATGTAAGAGATATACAAGAGTTTTCTGAAAATGAATAACGTCTATGAAGTGAAGTTCGGGCAGTGCAGAAAGTAATGGATAACATCTTCGCGATGGCACCTAAAGCTACAAGGCAAGCTATGAAGGGGTTTAAGCAAACTAAGGTATTCTTGGGTACAGAATTGCAATAATATAGGGATAGGTCGCACACACTTTAAAGATATTGCTTTTAATTTACAGGGTCTTAATGATCGAATATTATTTTGGAAGATTTAGAATATACTCTCCAAGCAGAGGTGGGGTTCCGGCTTGTTTTTGACGTGTTTTTAGGCGTTTTTGTCGGTCTTTCTACTTTCAATTGGCATCTTTTTTTGTAGATGACAAAGTAGAAAGCCCGACAGAAACTCCTAAAAACACGTCAAAAACAAGCCGGAACCTCGTCTCTGCCTGGACAGTATTAGAATATTCTTTAGGATATTCCGAAACAGGACAAAATAATAATTACTCTTTTTTTTTTACAGAAAAAAAGAGGAGGCTTTTAAAGACAAAGGTTTTTGTCCAGGGCAACTTATCTAAATCTTGGTGGGATACGTATTTCATAAAGTATCTATCTAAATTCCGTACACAATGCCATGTCATAATTCGTGATTCGCATCAATAGGTATGATATGAGTAAACACGCTTTTCGAGCCCTTATGAAACCTTATGCAATCTAATCTCGTCCTGAAGTATATCAGAGACCTCACCGGGAATCCATCAGTATTTGAATGGTACAAGAGGGGGATCGCACTTGGATGAATGATGTTGTATTGTGCGCCTCACGAAAGCAAACGTTGGCATTCACCCAGAGCCTTTCCTGTGCTAAACACGTATTGATGAGGGAAAACATTGTAGAACACATGTTGCAACATCAGGGGGACCTCCAGGATCGTGGAATGCTGCCAGACTAGAAGCTTGACAGAAGGCAACCTCATCAAACTCATGTTACGCAAGCACTCAATTGTGGTTACACCTTCACCCATGCGGTTCCAGCAGTTTATACCCCTTGTTGACACCAGATGCTAGCACTTCATTTTCTATTAACGCAACAATGGAAGATGACAATCGCAATAAGATATGCTCATGCTATACTGGTTATACGTTATTCTTTTACTTTCTAGAAGATCCAAATATTCCTTCCGCATCTTGGAACAATTATAATAGAACCATATAAGTGAATAATTCAAATTATGCGTAATTACAGCAGTCTCATATTCGTTAAAAGAATTAATACGATGAATATGATTTTCGCAGGAAACTATACAAACTAGATACATTACACCATGAAAGTATTGTTTTCATTATCTTAAATAGACTAAACCGTTCATCAATGTTTTTCAACGAGGTGAGTACATGTAAAGGGTGCTCGTTATAGGAACGTACCGCCCCACATAAACATCACTGCCGCCACGAGAAGCTGTCGATAAAACCTATCAAGCGGGCAGGCTCCAAACAGCTGCGGTCATTTAAAAGATAGATGGGATTTATCGGAAAAACAAAATGGATGGAAAGAGGCCCTGTGTGGGTTATTACGGGTTTGGGGTGTCCTACCTATGATTTACATTAAAATGAAGATGTCATCATGAATGTTGGAACATAGATTAATATGTTTCATATTTGGGAAATGTTTTGGGTCTTTTTGAGGGGTCGGGACTACCTCTTTCGTTATATATTTGATAACAAGTTAATTGAAATGTCTTGCATGACCGTTGATTTTAAATGGAAACTTTATAAAAAAATGTTTATTTAAATAACATTACATTAAAACAATGGAAATTCGTGACTTTTGACTACTCTAATAACATGAGGTACACTTTCAAAGGCTCTGTACAACGTCGTAGAAGTAGAACGTTGTAAGTTACCCAAATTACCTACGAAGTTCAGGGCCTCAACGTTCCATATATAGTAAGAAAATGAGCTGACGCCCCTCTTTCCCTTAATGTCTTCATAAAACCTTGACATCATCATGACATCATGACATCCGCGGTCTAACGCTCACAGACTATGCGTGAAAAGAAGGAAATCCACGGTGATGGCTTTTCATAAACATGCTCCGTTAGCCTACATGTTCTGCAAAGTGTGAAGCATTATTTCAGCTCTTCTTAATGGCACCCGTGGGTAATGTTATCGCTTGACACCCCCTTACACAAATGTGCGAGATCTAACCCCTCATCTTCGACACATCGACCTACTCGATTTGTTTCAGTTTACTGCATGGAATCTTATCCGTATAATCCTTAAAGCATGCGTAAAAGTTGGGGTTTTCCTTAAAATATACATTACGTATATATATGCGTGTGTGAGGTCAAACCCTCATCCTCCACATATCATTCTACTCGATATGTTTCAGTCATTACACGAAATCAAATCTGTAATCCTTAAAGCATGCGTAAAGATTGCGATTTTCCCTGAAAATATATTTTACGTATACTTTACGTGTGATTTAAGACCAACGTTCTCGTGGCGCTCGTTCTGGCATTAATGACAGCGGCAATGACAGTTCGTGCCTTTGATGATAATTCTCGTGGCGATGGTACTCCCTTGGGTCAGCGCCATTACAGAACACGGTTTCCCCATTGGGTCCGTGTGCTGCCGTTGATTGATGTGCACTTTGATGCTGTGCATGTCATATTTTACATTGGCGACTTTTTGACTGCTTCAAATCCTGGAAACACACCGCCTTGCATGCTCAATGTCAACCGAAGTGGATTTTACATCTTTATAGTTTCAATGTACATACGTTCATTGCAATCTGTTACCAGAAGACTAAATGAAACAATTAAATATCACAAAATAAAAAAGATGATGACATGGATATATGGACACTAATATAATGTTTTTAATCTACAATTGTGGATTTGACTTTTCGCCGATATTTGTATTTACATTTACATTCATATTTGCAAATGAAATAAACGAAATCAACAACTGTGTCTGTGAATGTATATGTGTGTTTGTTTGTTTGTTTGTTTTTTGTGAGTGTGTGTGTGTATGTGTGCTGGCCGTCGTGATATATTACCTCTCCAACTCAAAATCAGCGGCCTTATACATCTTACTGTACATATCCTACTTGGCAATGCCTACGTTGCTTTGCGATTGACAGTACAAAGTAACGTTAAGCCCTATATTCTAAACGTTTCACTTTTGTCTTTCTATTGAAGTTCCAAAGGATTGTCCCTCCTAGATATAGTTATTTCCCTTGCAGCAGAGGTCTTACCGATTGATAACCTCCATCAGTCCATGGCAATCTCTGATCAATATTTTGCGAATACTATCACAACATTAACCCCGTTAGATTAAGGAATGTACGAAACTGCCCACAAGGGTATCTTCCTCTGTGCTCTGATCGATGAAATGTCGGCGAACGAAGATATAATGGTTATAAGCTCTTGATTACGTTAAGCCTACATGTGATCTGGCCTTCCAAACATTGCAAGTTAGTTGGTCCACGGGATTAAACATCGTTATTGTGTATTATGGGTAGAATAGCGTGACGGCTTTCCGTGAGGGCGTTGGGTAATAAGACGAATAGTGGCAATGTCAAATGAAACGTAACGGGAACCGTGTGCGCTTCAGGAGGCAGGATATTAAAACTGTTTCGGGATTGCCTTTTGTCAGCATTTTTTCTTCTATTCTATAATGATGAATTGATGAGTACGAAATCACTGTGCATTTTCCAATTCAGAGCAGAAGTTGCAAGCACGCACCGGATTGTTAAACAACATATTTTCTGTATTGTAATTGGCCTAACACCTGCTATCAGAGCTATAATACTGAGAACATTTTCCTTTATAGTCTCTCATGAAAGATATAGTTTAAAGGCTATTATCTAACACATTTTCTGTATATTGTTTTTCCTTACACCCTCTTATCTCGAAGCAAAAGGCTATCGCCTTTGGTAATAGCCATCGACTAGTTTTGAAGCCCGACAGTGTGTCTTCATACAGCCGAAAACAAATAAATTGAATTGAATCAATACCTTTGATTTCCAAGCAACTGATTGAGGATATCAGTCATTAAAGTTTGCAGCATTTGAATCCGTCCTGAAAAATATGCATGTACTTCAAAATGTGTACTGTTATCCAACACACTTTCTGTATAGTGTTTTGGGCTGATGCCTTCGGATTTCTCAATAGTTGATTGCAGATAAGACAAAGTATAAGACATGATTATTCGTCACATTGATCTAGTTTCTGAAAGAAAGTTAGATCAGAAAACGTGATAATTGAGATAGTTATCATATCTCCTTTCTTCAAAGCTATTTTCATAATTGTCTTCTCTACTAAATGAAAAAAAAAAATCAGACAGCATCCATCCATCTTATTTCTTTCAGTAATAGACAAATCTTTACTAGACGACAGCTTTCCGAATACAGACAAAATTAGATAGCGCCCCGCTATCTTATTCTTTCACTAATAGAAATATTTACGACTTAGTGAGAAATTACATATGGCTTTTCCTGTGCCTTTGCTCATCCTCTACAGCCTTCATAATTGGTTCAGCAGACCAACCAATCAATGGAATCCTCTCAATGATGAGTTTAGTCAGACAGTGAACGATGGCCCCGCAGAGCAAAGCGTTATTTGATTGGCAGATGGAAGAATCACCTTTCTACCATATATGCTCAAGCACCACAGACCAATGATAAATTCAAGATCGTATCTGAAATTCATTTCTTGTTTATTTTACTTAACGTATTTAGAATTCGTAGCTTCAAAATGATGAATTCATAATCAATTTGCGTTCGATTCAGGATGCTGCAACACCAATGGGATTTAGGAAAAAGAATAATGGAAAGATCCGGTTAAATATTTTTTTATTATTCGACCCTGCGCAGAGACAATGCAATGGTGGATAATGGCTTAAGTTCTAAGCTTTTGGCTGATAGATTCTATGTTGAAAACGTATAATGCGTTATGATATATCATATGATCAGAGAAATATAACTAATTGTGGGTGTAACGGCTGAAAAACGATGCAAAAGTCAAAATTCATCAGCGAAGGCTCATAAAAGCCTCAGTCACGGAAATGATTTTTTATCAAGATAATCGAGAACATAGTTGGGAAAAGGGGTGCATCCATTTATTGATTAGAGTTAATATGGAGTGATGTCTTTTCTGTTCTAATTGACTTCGAGTTGCACCGCCAATTTCCGCTTTGATGATGATGATGATCCATTGTATTCTGCACTATTGGTATTGTTAATAGATATCTTGCATTTTGTCAATGCTGAGTGAGCGAAGATACATTTAAATTGCCTGTTTTCAAAGATGCCTCATGCGACGAAATGTAGTGGATATTACCTGAAACAACCGACCGAAATTTATCACGTTGCTTACCTTGCGTATACTATTACCTGGATATCTAACCTTCACCGTTGTAAAATCAAAATTGTTGCCTATTCTCTTTCTATCGCTTAATCATATACGATATTGGGAAATGTGATAATGCCCAGCTTAGCGGTAATTTGTAGACCATATCACCACGGACGTTCTGTTGCCGAGGTCATGAATGTAATCACTCGCTACACAAGATTTAGATATCGATCGCACAGGTTGCGTTGCAAAAGAGAGAGAGTGACCGTTCTACCAAACTAGCACTTGACAACTATCGGTACCAACAATTTCGCTGATATTACAACTGCAAGGCACACGAAATTAAACGCAAATTAGAACCTCATGGACATCTAGATCGTTGCAGCTTGAATTGCAGTTAGAAAGACTAATACTAGGAATCGGGTGATCAAAAGAGCCATGTTCATGATTGGAATTCTAAAGACACTGGATCGCTCCAAAGACAAAATCATTCACGCTTCGAAACGATTTGATGTACAACGTGCCATCTACGCCTCTTTAAAAATCCCTTGTAGGAAGATGAGTTTGGTGCCAGTGAGGAAATGGAAAAGGAAATTGAGAACGTACCTAGGACAGCCTTCCTCATCTTGCAGCCGACCGGGCTGCAAACCCGTGGAGAGAATAATCAGTACGGTACAGGCAAGAATCTTTTACGATGCCTCGCAAAGAAATCAAAACCCAGCTCTTTTGAAGAAGCGCTTCTGCCCTCTGGGTGGATTCCGATGATGCTTACCAGTAGGATCAAACAGAAGTGATGAACATTGCCCACAACACATGTACGATTCTACTTCAAAGTGACGAATCCACGGAAGCAGTCTTGCTAAGCAGTGATCGGGGCTCCTCAGAAACGCCGTGCGGCTACGCGTCAAGTTACGGCGGTATGTGCATTGATCATGCGTCACGTGATGCTCAAAGCGCCACCATTGGATGTCCTTGAATCCAGGTCTATATCTGATCCCCTTAAAATGTAGCTCTACGACAGGCTGTGAATTCAAAGTGTTCTAAGCGAATATAGCAATAAAAATCCCAGGGCAATATACAACAAAACATTAAGACTATCGGCAAGGGTAGCTTGCAGCACCTCTGCTTTGTTCCATGTTAATCCAAGTAATTTTTCATCGTGAATTTTATCGGCAGTGAATTACAAAGTGTTTTAAGAGCAAATAACCATAAAAATTCCCCGTCAATATGTAACAGAACATAAAAACTATAGGCAAGGGTAGCTTGAATCACTCCTGTGTATGTAACGTGAATCCCGGTAATATTTTACACTGCTATTTTGGTACGGACGTTAGTGTTGTATCGACAGTGGATTACAAAGGGTTTCCAGAGCAAATAACCATAAAAAGCCCATGTTAATATGTTACAAAACATTAGGACTATCGGCCAGGCTAGCTTGCAGCATTCTACTTTGAGTCAAATTATTACCAGTAATATCTTTTACTGATATTTTGGTCCAAATGTGAATCACATTGTTTTAAAAGCTAGAAAATAACCAGAGAAATCCCAGGTCGATATGAAACAAACAATATGACTATTGGCAACGGTGTCTTGTAGCACTTCTGTAAATGTTTCTTTCTTTACAAATGACCGGTCGACCATAACAATCCCAGGTCAATATGCAAGAAAACATTAAGGCTTTCGGCAAGGGTAGCTTGCAGCACCTCTGCTTTGTGTTGGGTTAATCCCAGTAATATTTTATCTTGAAATTTGTGCAGTATCAGCAGGGGATAACCAAGTGTTCTAAAAGCAAATGACAACAGCAAAACAGGTCAGTATGTTACGAAACATTAATAATATCGAGATGAGCACCCATGGTTGCATTATGGTAATTTTTGTAATGTTTAACACTGTTATTTTCGTCAGAATAATGTGTGTCCTAAGCTAGAGCAAATTACCATAAAAAGCCAGGGTCAACATGGGACAAAGCATAGAAAAGATATGGATCAGGGTACACTTAATCAAGCACCCCTGCGTATGTTATTCTAATCCAAGTAATATTCTAGACTGCTATTTTGGGATGTGGAATGGTGGGTCTTTATTAGCTGTTTGATTTTCTCGATGGCTTTCGGTACAGGTTTAACGTGCGCTTGGGAAGCATAAAGAACAATGAACGCATGTGCAATCAAGCTGTGCAATCATGTGAAGTGACACGGTGGACTTGCTGAGTTTTACAAACAGCCCACATATCGAAATCACAAATAAGTATAACAAAGTTGAAGTGCAGAATAACGGAAAAGAAACAAATAGCGTTCGAACAAAATAAAATTAATATACCTGGACAAGTTGAAATGACCCATAGCATACATCAAGTGAACTGATCGGAAATGTGACGTCAGCAACGGGTCAAAGGTGACCGGAAGTCGGTATCAGCCCCCGTCTCGGTGTAGGGATGGTTAATTTTCTCCCAAGAAAACTGTGCATGCAGAAATGTTCGCAGTTTTCGTGGCGACCGTTTCACCGCAAACTTAAAGCCACCGCAAATATTTTTATCCAATGCTGTAGCTGCAAGTAACTTTAGCACTGCCGCAAACTTTAAACCACCGCGAACACTCCATTTAGCCTTAGCGCGTAATAAGAACCACGCGAACTTAAATGCATTTACGGTATAGCCTATTTCATTCCTCTTAGAAAGCAATCCTGGTCGGTGTCCGATATTTATCCTATCCGTTATTCCAAAAAGGAAGTAAGGAAGACCGTTTCTTATTTAATAAAGATTGTTATCGGCCTCTGATCGTTAACTTATTGCGTTCTGTTGGAAACGCATCGCTACTTTAATTTTCATTCCAAGGAAATCAATACGGAATATGATTCCTGAGATGATAAAGTGATTTACTGGATTGTTTCCCATGTATAAGAAGTATTGATTAATATGAGCTCGGGGCAGTGTACGTTCGACCGACTTATACGCCAGTCATGGTTAATTTCAAGAAGCAGGTAACTACTTGTAAAAAATAAATAAACAAGTGATACAAAGAAAAACAGCTTTAGCAATAGACAGATTCTTTATTTGAAGGCCCTGTACCAATAATTACAAAGCAAAGCTACGATACTGATGTAATCAACCACATGGTACTATATGTGGCTTCAACCACGAGTGATTTTGTGATATGGCTAATGTTGTGAATCACTGTAATTGGACCCTAGTGCAGTTGTAGCTGAATCGATCCCGTTTTAACCGAATTTGACTGGAATCTAGTTTAAACCGGTGAAACAAAAATAAAACCCCACACTCCAATTCAAACGGCTTCCTATAAATTTGCAATAGATGCTTTCAATTTCATAGCATAAGATACGCGCTAGTAGTGTTGTTATTGGATTCCATTCTACATACAACAGATTCATTGGTGTGTTGAAAAAGGAGCGTTTCCTAAGAAAGTCCTCTATGAAAAATCCAGAGCTCTAGTGAATTTCATTATTTTATTCATTGTTGCGAGTTTCTCACTAAGCCTGTCTATTTATTTTCCACCTTATACAGTTTTGAACCAAGAAAGCCAAGTCAACCTACTTCCATCGCAATTGTTACGTCATCATCCCCCTAACATGCTGCCAATCTACAATATTCCAATAACTGCAAACACACACTTAGCAAGCAAACCCAGACAAACATAATATAATACCTTTACTGAGGTAATAACACTAATGCCATTGTATATATTCAAAAATAAAAACCCGAACCTTTTCGAATGGGCAACAATTAGCCAATGGAATTTAATTTTTTCAGCATTTGATTTTTCAGCATTTTTCAGCGTTGCGCTGTTTACAAAATGTTGGCGCTAATTGTAGAAAAATGTGAATGAACCTAAAACGACTTCAATAGCATTCTGCCTTCCCAGCAGGTGGTAAACTATAGAAAAACAGGCGATTTCACGCTGATTGAAAAATCCGGGACGCAAAACCTGAGGACATCTTGCTACACGTAGAACGTTGATTCTCCTGAAGCGGATAATAACCTAAATAAAACTGTCTTCTGCCCAATATCCGTTTTCTTTACGAGCATAAACAAGACCGCATCAAAAATGTCAATGATAAAGAGCACATGAAACATAGAGTTATGTATATTACATTTACTGCAATATACAGTTTATAGTTAAATGTAGCTTGGATAGCGCTTCATCGTTGGTCAGACCTAGAGATATCGTTGAATATGTTAAGGGTTCAGTTAATTGAATCGATACACATATCCTCATCATTGGTCGGCTTCATCGTTGTCCATCAATAGACATCTTAATCATTGGTGAACGTGGTGATTTTGTTAAATATGTGAAGGGTTCGGTTAATTGTATTGGTAGGATGGCCAATGTTACCGTTGTATAGCAGGCATGATAAAAACGTGTTGCTAAATTCAAACGTCTATACGTTCATGGATTGAGAACCTAAAAAAAAGATAATAAAAACATTGATAAAAATCAATTAAATTCTTGGTGCACATCTATTGAACCAATGTTATCAATATTGCAAAACCAGATTTATATTGTGCCTCGAGCAGATGCCACATGATCTTACAGATCAATAAAACCGAGGAGGCGCCTATAAAGGGTAACTGATCATTAAAGGCTTTAAATTGTGGGGCAATTGAGTCTCTTCTTGGATAGACCATTCGCAATACGTAAAAATCTAAATGCTAACAATAAATTAGGTATTAGAAAATGCACTAGTTTGATGTTTTATGAAGTATCCAAATAGTCCTGTGGTACGTTTTTTTTTCCTATTGTGTATTTTATTACCCAGTATGCAAACGTTGATCTGTAGCTTAAAGATGACATCGCATTGCAAACCGTATCAGAAAAGAAAAGTTCAGAAAAGATTTGTGTTTATTTACCACAGCAATCTACTACTGCTTCTCCGTATCGATTAGCATTACATTTAGATGTTTAGATGTTATGAAATGTGTTTCCTGCCAATGTCCTGCGTATCTGTTGATGTATAAAGGGCTTACGTATCGACTTCTTGTCAGTCACATATGTAATATTGCAAATTTCCGCTTGGGAAGTTGTAAAAATGACCAAAAGCATTAACGGATGAAAAATCTAAAAGCGGATGGTGCGTTGAGAGTTGAGATTGGCTTCACGCCATTTCTGTTGGGACGGGGAATCATTCAGGATATTTTTGTGCATTGATTTTTTTTGCTGCTTGATGCATGCTCAGCGCCATGATTTCTGTATCACAAAGAATTAAAGTGTCAGAGACACTCATGATCATATGTTTAACGGTTGAATTCAGATTTCATGTACTTTGTGCCAGACTCGTTACCTCCATGACAAACGGAGGTATTGTATCCGTCTGTGTTTCTCTACGTGTGAATGTCCGTCTGCTTGTGTATATTGATATTTATGGTCAATACAAATCAATGACAGTTTGATGAAATATTATGCTATTGTACTTGTGAGTAGGTCTTCTCGTGAGACAAAAGTCAAGGTCAAGTTTAGGCTTCCCTGCGGCTATCTTTGGTATTGCAGTAGAACTTTCTGTTGCAGTAGAACTTTCTGGACAAGCAATGGTCTTGCTTTTTTGTGGCAGCATGTGTAATGGAAACATGCGCCACAAATTTTAGCAATGGTTGATTATCTGGAAGATATTATAGCAAGGGGCTGGATTTCTTCCCTAGAAAAGGCCTGCAGCTGTCGCCTGAGAAGATATTACAGATTTCAGAAGGTTGAGTAAAACGTGCCAATTTAGTGCCGAGAACGGTTGGGTGGTACGCTGGTGAAACCAAAATAGTATACTGTACAGATAGTGCGAGTTAACAATGTTGACAAGTACAACACACGGCTATTCTAAAAACTACTACGGAATACAATATACGCCTTTTGGGTTTGACTTGGGTAAGCATCTTCTTTTTTATCTTGTCGGACGACCTTGGATAGCGTTTGCAGATATGTGTTATTCTACATAAACATGGGACTTCAGAGAGCGACCTATTGGCAGGCCTTTTTCTCTTAAAATTTGATAATTCATACGGTAATTTCATTAAGAAAGTTCTATTCGTTTGGATTTACAGATCTTGTTTCCTCGACCTCTGACATAGATGATCAGCGCAGGTTAACAATGTAAGATAAGGATCATTGCACGGAATAAGCTTTGACTGATTACCCTTATTGATTTAAATGTAGACGTAATTTTCGTTAGCGTTGCCCATAGATGGGTTTGTAGTAAGGGTTCACTGACTTCAGTGGGTAATTCCAAGATCAGACAAGGTCTAGTGTCTGCAAATCCCATGTCTGTGTTACAGGGTCAGAGGTGAGAACCTGGATTTCCCTTTCTGAATTCTAAACCCTTTTATGTATGCTGCCCGTGACGTTCGAGTTCTCGTTCAAGTCTTTCGAATTCGGAAGGAATAGTCCACTGGTTCAAACTTAAAGAACGAGTTCGTCTTCATGAAAAAATTATTTTAAAGAGATTCTCTCATGCCTTGATTAAGTTTATTTGGTTTTGCATATGGATTTTTAATTAACATTGAATGTGTCATTTGACAGCTTCATGCATGACAAGCATATGGCAAATGTATAACTATGAGAACACAAACAAGACGGACAAAACAACGTATACCTCCCCATAAATGGGTAGCCTATTCCATTAACCCAATGACCTGGAATGTCTGTCAAGCGTGATAAACGACTAGCTCTACCAAATCGGAACTCTATTTCCTGTCATTTCAGGCAAATGTGATGCCACCCTTCTACTAACTTCCTGCCAATTCACACACTACGGACACAAACATCTAAACACACCAAATGCTAAACCTTAGTACATGGATCCATAAGGGCAGTAACCAGCACTTGAGGATAAACAATATTTGACCATATTATTGCTAAAACTACCCGGGGTCATTAAACATTAGCCTATTACATCTTATAAATTGTATAAAGGGTTGTGCAAATGTATTTTCCGGTTAAGTAATTACGCTATGTGAAGAGAATCACATACTCCTGAACCAGAGAGTACTTAATCTTGATACTTGTATTGTCTAAGATTTACATTTGGTTTGATCGTTAAGATTCTAATTTGAATATCAAAAACAAAGAATATAAACAGACAACTGCAGCAGAGCGTAAATTCAAAAAGATTGCTAGACAATGACTGGACGCCCCATGTATGACGGTAAACTGAAGAATAGCGAAAATGTCAGCATGGTAGACGTTTCAATAGAATATTCAGTATGCCGAGCTGCACAAATGAAAACCTCCGATCGATAGGAAGCCCAACTCGTCTATAATGAATCTTTCCTGACCCGCTATATTTGTCGATCCAAAGGTCTGCGTAGGTCGACCGATCGTACTTGATAGAACTTGAACAATACGATAGCTGTATACTTGTGGTGCGGATGAGGTGTACGTGTATGAAGAATCATACCATGCACTAAACTCTCCTCACAAAATAACGTATTGTATACTCTAAATGAATCAGTACGACCTTTTGAACAACTTTATGTTTTTGTTAGTTGATGTACTGCTCTAGAATATTATAATGCTCATACAAAAATGATTTTGAATAGTGCTGTCATGGAACAATTTTATTTATTACCAGTTTGGTACAAAACTGGGACAAAGCAGACACAACCTGCAATATCTTTTAAATCTAATGGATTGATTTATCTATTTATTAATTTCTACTTTCTTTTATAATAGTGTTTCTCTCAGTGACTGGGCATTATTCTATAAGGATACGCTGGAAACATATATTGCAAAATAGGCAAAAACACATCAAATGTACGTCGTTATTCAAAATTTTGATTATTACCCACGCCAGGGGGAATTGAATGTAAACTTTTCTTAACATTCAGCGCAACGTCTATTCACTAAATGCAAAAACCTGATCAATTCCTTTCGGTTTACCTTAGTCATCAAAATCTCATTACCATCATATTCCTTTGTGGGCGTAAGACAAACGACGAATCGATAGAATAAGGCGATCAGTTGGTCTGGATAGATATATCCATCAGCAATTGCATAAAGCTTACGGATAACAACCATAATGGTGATAGTTTACAGAAGAAGGAGAATACCTCGTTCTCCTATTTTCTTTTTGATTGCATTTCATCATTCTAGTCAATCAATACATATCTTTATCAGTAACTTTATAAACCTTGTAGGTAAAAACCATATATAAAGGATCATTATAATTTCAAGAAAGAAAAGAAGAATACCTCTCTCTCCTGTCTTCTACTACATTCTACTTCATCATCTTTATAAAAGAGTCTGCCGCTCAATGCCAAATATTTAGAGAATGAATTGTAGCCATAGTCGCAGCTCTTTGGATTCATAAATATATAATGTATCGACCGAGTCAATCTATGATTTCAGTATCATGGAGAAATCCTCCTTAGGGGTTTCCATAATGCTCATAAAGTAATAATACACCCCCATTTATGCGTTTTTATATTATATTTACCCTTGAATGACCTGGATCCAATGTAGTAATGGTCAGACAATTGAGATAAAGCTAATTGCGCCCGTTAAAAAAAAGACATGAACTCTGTGGGATTCAGTGCCAGACTAGTACGTGACTTGGCAAAAGGATTTTAATCCAACAGTTGACCCATAAAGAATAATAACTCCGTTTTAACGCCATTTTCAACGGGTGACCAAAAAAATAGCCATTAAGAAGAATGAATAAGTATTGCGTTCTTGGCATATAGAAGTGATTTCGTTACTAATTTTGATTTTACTAAGTACCGAACGTTGTCTTCTATGAAAACGATTATTCCATCTTCTTGCGACTGATCATGCAGATCCGATGTTTTTTTCGCTGCCATCTAAAAATCTGACTGTGTCCGAAATATTTTATCAGCTTATTATTGATTCAGTGTTTATTGAAAGGCCTTCGTTGCTGACGGTTCAAAATCATCTAAGCGTTAACTCCAATTCATGGGTCCCAAAGAGATCAACCGAAAGTGCAAACCATGTATCTTAGTGACCTTTATCTCATAGAGGGATCATGAAGGCAGAAAGATTTAAATCCACCACGCAAACTGATGTGTCTCAATAAAGCGAGTTGGGCAGTGGGAATCAGTAATGCATCGGCGTACTAATATCTCGGAACACTCACTGAAAAGTTAAAGGTTTTGCAGTTAGTTACAATCTGAGATTTTCTGTTAAACTCTGGCACAATTTTAAAGAATCCCACTTTATTGTTGATTAACATTAGGTTATGCATGGTTCATAACATAGTATACAATCTCGTGTGACGGTTGCAGCAAGTTATCTTGTATTTCAGAATGCACATATGATTAAAGTAATGTAAAAAACAGAATGTTTTATTATATATCAATCACTCGCACCCTATTGTCTGAATCGCGGCTTCATGACCATTGTTTTGAAACTAGTTCTAAACTGAAGCACAATTGTGATTTTGAGCAAGAAAACACAAATACCCAATATGTAACAAGGCAAACATTACGTGTGAAAAACATTCTACGAATGACTGAATGATGTAACGCACGGTTAACGCTTATCAGTGAACACAGGCACGTCCAAAGGGACGAGAAAAGTTATGAGAATCTGCCAACACGATCATAGATTTGTCACGACCTAACAGGTCCTCCTCTCTCGGTGATAATAAAATAACACTCCTCGCTCTGATTGCGTCGTGAAAGGTTTGTAGGCCTTCCGGGAATTAGGTAGAGGGGAGAGGATTATATTACATCTAAAGGTCATCTTATTTCGTAACGTAACCCTCAGTGCTATTGAGACTTGTTCAGACGTTTGGAACAGTATTAGAGAACCTCTCTAGCGTACCGGCTGTGAAATCCGTACCTATGCCGCGCCGAGTACTGTAAGGTTTGGTTTAATGAAAGAGTAAGATTAATTTGATTACCAGGGAGAGTGGGAATGCAATAAAAAAAACGCAAGATGCAAGCAGTACTCTTAAAGCGTTCCACAATAGCAGGGCTATTTAGAAGACGAATATTGTGTGTTGCTAAGCCTTCTTCCAAAGTGGACCCATTTCCTGAGATTTTATTGATTTTGAATGCAGTTTCTGTGGATTATTTGAATGGTTTTGGAGAAAAGTGCGTGCCATTAGACGATGTCATTGTAGTATTTCAAAGATTTTATAGTCTGATAATGTGAAGAATGTGCACCGGATTGCTGCCATTGATACGTTTCTACTGCAAAAGTTTTTACCAGGAGGTGTTCTCTCAATGGCTAATGGCGTTTCTAAAGAGTTCGCTAGGAAAAGTTCAGATCTAGTCATCAATCAGTTTTCACATTGAAGTCCATTTTGAATGCCTTTTGCATGGCCTACGTATATTTCCAATTATCAAACTTATGTTTTGTACATCATCATCATTGTAATCATCGTCAATATCATCATCATTCAACCAAACATCATTTTGATTTTTAGAAAACTTAATGTAAACTTAGCATAGAAAGTTCGCAACCTCCATTTCGGTCGATCATACCTCGTTATGTCATCGTTAATACCGTATCAAATAAACCGTACTGTGTTGTGTTGTATATCGTTGAAAAGTTTAGTGACCTTTACTATATTAACGGTATCCCATTTTTTGAGAAACGGTGGGAATTTAGTGAAACCCAGTGTCCACTTCCGGACGCCATGCATCAGCCTGTGTTTGTGGCAGCACCATAGAACTGTTCCGGGTGTATAGATACGCCTGGGTTCTAATGATGTGGATTACTCAGCCCTTTGAATCCTTTTGAAAGCCATTTATTGTAAGGCTCCATTGACTTGCAAAGCTCCCACGAAGTGTAAGAAATCCTTCAAAAGTAATATGAAAAGCCTGTGGGTAAACGTGCATCGATCGACGTTACCATGAGGGAAGAAGAAGGCTTTTTAGTGAATGGAAATGTAATCCTCTAGAGTGAGAAATACATTTCCTCAACTGGAAACATTGCAACCGTTTGCCATTTTCTTCTCACAAACTTTCTGGTTCACAATAAAAGCCTCCATGGTAAGATATACTTTCCTACCGGTTTTTATGGTTGCGCATGGTGCCGCCATTGGTAAATTGGGAAGTAGTTCGTTCGTTGACTTTGACCCGACCGTTTGCTTTTTCGTTCGTTCAGACCATTGCATTACCTGGCACAAAGAGTAGCAAGTTTCCTTGCTGTTTCAGTAGCAGGGTGCATTTGTACAGGGAGGGGTTGCTAGCCCTTCCCCTGTAACGTGCTTGACGGACACAAACTCCAATTTGAATCCCTTCCGAAATACAGGTGTTGTTTTAACCGAGATGGACTGGCGCAGGATTGAACTGGCCAGTCAGCAACTAATTGGAACCGGGAGCTCGACAGTAAAGCTGCTACCATGCACATGATCTATAGGGACAGCCTTATTGAGAAGCGGTACAATTCGCTGTCTGGTTCTTTAGTGGTTGTGATAGTTTTAGTAATTATAGTTGTCGATTTTTGGTTGATTACAGTTATGTATAGTGCTGCCAGGCACTATTTAACTTTTTAAGACAATTAGAGATTTTCTAAAATTCTTTTAGTTGAAATACGCAATTCTAATAGATGGAAAGCGGGAAAGCACTGAAATTGGGGAGAAACATTAACCACTCTTTTTTTTCAAGTTACAGATATAGCGTCTTTACATTAAAACAAAACAAAAGATTAGTTTTTGTTGAAATTAGCAGCCCCAAACTTTGTGGCCACAGGGAAAGACAGAATAAGCAGTGTCAGTATTGCAAATGTTTTAAAAGTTTAATATTCCGTTAATCTATGGGGAAATCAGCTTCTTGCTTGAAGCCAAACATACAAATTAGAAAACATCGGTACATTTATTTTCCGTCAGCAGGTGTATTGACTCTAACAGTTCCATTTAGAGGAGCTTCCTTTCCATTAACAAGTGCTTGGTGAGAAGTGGAGTGCATCGGAGGGTGTCTAGTTTCGACGCCTTCATAATCTTTTTGGGAATACTTCAAAGTTCTTCCTCATCACCTATCATCAAATTCGGCTTGAGACGGATTTATCATGGCACACATGATAACGATGGTTTATTGGGAATGCTTCAATAGAAGCATTCCCGATTCGCTTTCTTTTTTAACATGATAAGGAGCATATATATAGTGTACTTTAAGATCACGTGGAATGGCTCACATTTAGCATACACAGTACATTGCAGGGGTGACTAAGACATCTAGTAAAGGAATGTATTTGCGGAAATTCTGGACAGTTTGAAATCAAATTTTGGATTTTTTTTTGGAATTTAAGCAAGTCATGCTCAACAATATTTCTTTAGAAATGGTAGTATGAAGTGTACTAGTAGTTTGCTTTCCTTAGTTTTTCTAGCCTCTTCTAGAATTAGAAAACTTGGCTGTAGAGAGATCGGACGTTATGCCCCTATCACAGTCGATAAGCTTCGGCCGTATTTGTTGGTGATCAAAAGGTAGCCTAATTTGAAAACCAAGCGTATTCTTGAGCGAACATCTGTCAATATTTAAAGTTCGCAAGAGAATCACTGGGCGTAGTTCTGTCAAAAAAGTCATTTAGAACTCGCAGACTCTTCGGCCGATCGATTTCCCTGCTGCGTGATAGGGGCTTCAGCGACAAGATAGGAGTTGTGGGGATGAAACAGGCCTCCGGTTGTCAGCTGCAGAGTCGATCTACATCCGCCTCAGTCTGCGTTTGACGCTGGAGGCTACAGAATATGGACTTATAGCAAGGTATATAGTTGTGAGAGGTGCTCAGGTCTCACTCTCATGAGAATTTCAAATAAGGCCATAATAATTCGATTTTGGAAAAACATCCTCTTGGAACCACAGCTGATGCGAGCGAGCTGAGACAACAAAAGTTTAGCCAAAAAAGGTTTGCAAGTGGTCAGGGAGGTTGAACAAATGACTAAACACACCGAGTATGGTATACTATGCTATGATATAGTCTTCTTTTACTTTCGATTGGACTTCTACAACTTTAGTTTCCAATTTCGTTTTACGATTTTATTTCTTCTATTTATAATATATATTTGATAATTTGATCAAGTGCTATGTACAATTGACATCATTGGCGAAAACTTTCTTTTCTTAAACGGACGAAAATTTCTGCGCGCGCGGATATCATCCATATAACCAAATCAACATGGCCTTACCCAAAAGTGTTTAAAAAAGTATCGACAAAACTTTGAAAAGCATGTCAGCATTTTTGTGACTGCGGTCATCTTGCGCTATTTTGAACGTTTATCTATCGATTTTGTTGCTGACGGTAGACAACGTTCTTTTGATATCATCTCTTTTTACATCGCTTCCAGGCTTAGAGCATTAGCTTCATTTTTCTTCCTACCACAATCTATTTTTCCAGAAGGTAGCTGTGAACATTCACCCATTTTTCATTCGCAAAGACCAACGTTCGATAATTTTCCAACAATTTGATGATAGTAGCATAATAATTCAAGTGACTAATAGATTATCTTATTGTATTAAAGATTTAAGACAATATATAAAAATGCACTCTTTCGTTCAATAGTAGTCAAATATTTCCTGCCATCGTCAATTTCTGAAGACGGATCGTTTTTGACTCGATTAACTTAAATCCTGTACATGTATTACAATTGCTTAGTTGTTTCCTTTCACGCCATTAATATTATTCTATCTTCATGCATGGTTGATCTTGCTTTTATCTGTGTTTAAAACAGGAGATGGCGTCTATAAGAACATCGCTTTTGCCCAATCCTTGGTAAATAGATAGGAATAAAATAAAATAGTACTTTTTTATCATGAGAACGGAATGTTCAACAGAGCACATCCTACGCTTGCAAAGCCAGCGGCACTCAGGAACAGACATCGGCCGGCAGAAGAAAATAAGGCCAACCCAAGAATACATGGCGCAGGACATTTCAAGATTCCTTGAAAAGAGTTGGTTTCCCTGGTAAGAATGTAAGGGCGCGGCAGCCGACAGAACTGGATAGAAACTTACTGTTCAATGTGTCTAAAGGCACAAGACGACCTAACGTCTGAGGTGTAACTTTGACAACCTTATTTCGCGTCAAATTTGGCTTTGGGCTACGCTTCTAAGATAACTCTGTTATGTTTCTCGTTATCCGTGGTCTGTTACTCTATTGATCTACTCATTTACGGCTTATTAGAGTGCTTGTCGTATTAGCGACTTGATTACCATCGGGAGATATTCTAAATGGTGCAAGGTAGCTAGATCTGGGTCAGATAGGGCTTCAACTATCTTTATGTATCTACTTTCTGTAGCGAGGAAATGACTCTTACAATTAGCTTAACATGAGTCTTGTCAGCGCTGTCTCACAGATATTGTTAACCTAATTCTTTTATTGATTTTTTTTCAGGTGTTGGTAACATACTCAAGTCGTTAGAGTTATTTTCATGCCGGCACCTAAACAAACGACAAAAAAGGATACAAATATAAATTAAGAGCTAGAATTTGAACAAACTTTTATATCCATTGAGATTGATCGGTCGATTTTAAGAAAATGGTCGTAACTAAAGTGATTGGAATCCGTCAAAAATGTCACAAGTAATAGTAAATTGTGGTTTGGATTAAATCTTCGTGAATTTGAATCGGTCAGGGGTTATTTTGTTGTTTGTTTTTTTGCCTTTTTGCATGCATTTTCGCGACGTACTTAACTTCGGATTCATGTATTTACATTCAGTACCCAAAATGATATTGGTCTTAATCATTCCTGGGTAAAGTACCTTTAACCTTACGGTAGATCTGAAAAAGAAACCAACTAGACTAGGCGTGGTAATGGTCGGCAAAGTGTACCTCTACAAAGTTGATTTAGTTATGCTACTTCCATCTCCCTGGTTATCTGGAAATCCTAGTTTTCTCCCATCAGTTTACACTTTACCATGAAGTGTAGCATGGGGTCCTCCCCCTGGTTAATCCCATTTGGCTTCCATATAGCAGCGATCATGGCTATTATGAGGTTTTCCACCCTCTATACATGACCAATTGTATAGGTAAAACACTATATAATATAGACAAAGTCTCTGCTTGGCACTGAAGGCAATGTTATATATTTCACATGAGCTGTGTATAGCGTTGAGGCCTCACATCTGAACAACTTGATCGCACATATAGTTGTACGAAATATAAATATATTCTCAATTGATCCAATACAGTTTATTAGTTGATATCTTCCAGCTGTTACCGTCGGTTGTCTATCCAATTATCCAATTATCAGCCAATTTTGACTCGACCTCTCTTTAAGATGAAGGCAAAGATGGATCGTGCAATTTTAATAGTTGCTTCTCCGTTGGGACGTGGTGGCTTTTAGAGCTAAGAGGGAGCTTTTCGTGTCCTAGAAAAGTAGGTTTCCAGGGCAACACATGGGACACGGTCACAGGTCACGAAATATACAATCAAGCTGTCACGTCGAGTTTCGATGACATTTAAGCGTCACAATTTTATCGTGAATTCTCCTACGCAGAGCCTAGACAGCGGTCTATACAATATACTTTTGAGGAACTTTGCCTTTCTTTTAAGACGGATATATCTTTTTTGATAATCTTATGATGTATATTTTCCACTGACCTATACGTTTTCTGCAGCAACTGGAAGGTGAAGATAACGAAAACCGATATAACGTAAGACCTACCTGCAGCTAGACTCGCACTCGTTCGTTTCTAAAAAAGTTACATTTTTTTTTTCTTTTAGTTTATCCTTACATAACTTATTAACAAACAGAAAGTTTACATGAATAGAAACAACACTGTGGTGGGTTCTTTAAGGTGATTGAGGTGTGGATCTCCTCAAACACAGGACATCGCATCCAATAGGACGTCCGTAATCGAAGCTAGGTACTCATTTTCACGTGAGTCAAGCGAGGAAAAGCGTATTTCTAAAAGACACAACATTGGGGCCTACCAGGAATTCGAACCCAGACCGTTTAGACCATTCAACAACTATAAACACAAGGTCATCTTACCACCGATGTCCTGCTCTCACTCTCTGTACTGTGTTGCTCTTTAACAGCGTTTGACCAAGAGAATTCTGCCACTCTTTAATTATTCACGCTGCGTCAGATCGAATCTTGTAACCCGTCAATCCTGGCCACCATTTCCCGGCAGGAGACACTCCGGAGACCTGATTGTTTCTTTACTGACTTCCAGTGTAATACATCACGGTACTCAACGACTACGGGGACAATTCTATAAGCACCAGGCCTCAACCGTAAACAAGGGACACAGCTAAACTTTTTGGACAGTTTGAAGAGTGAAACATTTTATGAATGCTCACCAAAATTGAAACAAGTGCTATCATTATTTTGTAGCAGTAGCGATAAATGAGAGAAAAGGAACAAACGTGGACAATTGAGCTGCGATCTGTGATGCACGGGTCAACCTAAGGGCTTCTATCGCTGTCTTCTAAGAAACTCCCTCTAAGTCACCCACCTAGTACCTACCCACGTCTTTTCGGTTCAGCTACCAAGAGATTCCTCATCAAACATTATGACAACGTCTTCAAAGATTTTAAGGCACAAAGAACCGACCCACACATGCAGCTCTGATCGCAGTTCTAGCGTTCGTTCCTCAGCCTTGTTTTCTCTTATCACTTAACAACTGATTTTCAGAGGGGAATCGCCCGCAAAATGGTAACCACAATGGTTTTAGCCATGGTGGACATTTATAAAAGACCTCATCATTCTTTGATATGCCCCAAATTTGAGTTGTTCCTCTTGATTCTGGTTGAGGCCTAGAACGTACTAAAGGACACTTGTAGCAGCATGACACATGGGTCATCAGCCATTCCGACACTTTACCTGAATCACGCAAGATAAAAGAAGATTCCTTACAAAGAAGAGACATTTAAGTTGAGTACAGGGGCTGTTGCTTTAATGGGTATATGCGATTTACTCAGTGTGTGGCAATTTTTCTTCGGAAACCAAGCGATAAGTCAGAATACTTTGTATAAGTAAGGCGAAGCCAAAAGGTGGGAGAATGTTTAGAAATAAGTGTGTCTGAGTGATGGCTTTGGCTTCATAAGACCGGTTTGGGCCAGTTGGAGTCTGCCTGGTACGTTTGGTGAATAATAAACAGAATCATAGCCATCAATTCTTCCAAAAACGTTACGTTGTCCACTTTGCCGTCTGTATTTTTCATAAGGGTAAAGGTAGGGTAGGACAATTCGGAGGCCATAGGGTATAGTGGCTGACATCCACAGTGTCTTCGGCATAGTATTGGAAAGAGGAGCTATCACTTTCCTTCACTATTTCATTTAATTCAAGTGAGAAGTGATTACAAACATAATGGTGACGAACTCAAGTTGACAAACTTATATTAGCGCCACCACTAAGCATTATATACACAAGACATAAAGTGAAAAGATAAGAATACAAACTTTCATTGAATAACGAAATATGATGATTTGATAAATATGTTAGAAACAAATGATACGGTATGACAACAAAAATTCTTGAAGACGCATGTCCGATCCCTTAACCCAATGGTGAAATGGCTAAATGTCTTATTGAATACACTAAATCTGAAACTTAAAGGGAAATCAAGACAAAAACTTTACGTTAATGGAAGATAAATACAGTGGGATTCCTTGAAGTGACAGAGAGATTAGTTCATCATCACACTTTTACTTTCCAAGCCGAAGCCATGTAACCATTTAGAATCAGTGAGGAAATACGGCGTATAAAATACCTTTCCAAATTCAAAGAGCATTCTGTGCTTGGGATTCGAACCCGTGATCTCTGAAACCCGTTTCTGATTGTGAGGCTATCGATGGCACTTCAGGTAATGGCCTTTTGGCCATGTGAACTTTTGCCACAATTGTACAAATAACAAAATGCAAAAACGCAAAAACGTTTTAGGAAAGAGTCCATCTAACTCCCCTCCATAAATTTGATCATTGGACGTTGTAGGTTTCAAGCTGTCTAATAACCTTTAGTTTCTTTACTCACTTACATCGTTGAAGAATAAGAAATAATGATCAAAAATGGCTTCATATTACAGACAGTGTAACGTTACATGTTTTATTGGCGATATCGCCCCTTGGGTTACATTCATAAATGTTACTTACGCACAATGCGGCGTTACGACTTTACAGAAGACAAAGCTTAAGATTGCTTGGTAATATGTGTCACTTATTCTATTACGAATAATGATATGTGTTTCCCAATACGATAAGTAGAATTGGATCTTGGAATTGTGTCTGGGCGCCGAACGGTCTAGACCGTTCAACAAGGTCTGTAAACACAATGATTTGCAGATTAAGTAGGGGCGTAATTCGTGACGTGCGCACGACTATCCTATATACATGTCTGTCCAGTTTGTGAATAGACAGGAAACTGAGTTCTCTTCGGAGTTGACGGAGAAATGAATACTATTTCTTGGTAATAGCAGTATAGGTCAATATGGAGCAAAGTTCTTTGGTAAACTGGGGTATTTCGAAGACAAGGTCTGATTGGTTGGTTTAACATTCAATTATGGACTGAATTCAGTTTAGGTTACTACAATCATTAATGTTATTTTGTTTCGGCTATTACAATTACAATAGATCCAAGCTTTAAAATCTTGCATAAAACAGTGGTATATATATTTCCCCGACCAAAAGAAAGTCATTGAAAACTGTATCCGAAACAATGTAAATATAAGCAAGTTCATGGTGCCATAATCTAATACGCGAACATTCCCGGTCATAACGACTCACCCCTGCACACAGTAGCCAGATATGTCAATAGCCTGACGAATCGCGCTCGTAGTGGCCAGCCGGCCTGTAAACCGCCATCCCTCTTGGGCTGGGGGTCAGTAACCTCCGGCCGAGAGCTTGTGTAAATACAGGCCAGATATGTCAAGTGACCAGAAATCCCTATTCAAGCAATTTCCATACGGTGGAAAATTTCGCCTAATCAAACAAAGCATGGTTTCTGATTAAGTCAACGGAATGAAAATGGACGAAAATCAATTTTATTACTAAAGGTCTTCACCCTGCATAGTCTATTAAATGAAAAAAAAAATGTATTCTACATTTTCGAAGTAACGGACCCTGTCCGCAGGCGTTAATTACTGATCTGTGACCCAAACGAGAAAGAATAATGGCAAGAGAAGGGAAGGGATGCATAAGTAGTACTGTACAACAATTTTTTTATCGAGTGATTTAATTTTGCGGTAGAAGGGAACAGAGGTTTTCATGGTGTTTCACAAGTAGTTCTTGGTTGAAAAAAATCTGTATAAGCATAAAAGAAAGACATAGTCGAGGTAAGAAGTCACCACGAAAAAAATATCGCAAAAAATTCAATTTGTACTGTGGCTAAGTATCGTGCAGCCTGGCAATCCCCGTAGCAAGTGGCCAGTAAATGGTGTGATCACGCAGAGAGGCCTTTAATTTGCGAGAGATGAAAAGCAAACTAGTACTGATGGCTTATCTTTAGAAAAAAAAGCTGTCTTATTGTGCAGATGTCTTGATGAGGGACAACTGTGGTGTGAAAGATGTCGGTTAGCTTGAGGAATGAATCCATTCTACTTTATATTGTTGCGCAAAAACAAGTACTTACAAAAATATGTAATACCTAGAGCCATGGGGAGTTTCTCTCCAGACCTCTCGACGACGTTGAGTTGGAATTTTCTTTGGTATAAGATCCTATAATCTTCTTATCATCGGTCGCACATGTTTACCCAAACGGTCCTCTTCTGTGATAATCTTTAGTATCCATTTCTCCGTTGTAGCACGGTGTCTTGTACAAGAAAGAGAAACAGAAACTGACAAATGAGGAAACCCTTCTATAATTATGTCGGCTAGACGAGCCTTATGAACGGATTACCTCAACTTCCGGTGAATCAATAGATTTTAATGCCTCTAATGATCAGATGGAGTCGTTTTACGTATGAAGTTTGAGCCAAATACTGATGGGTGATTGGCCGCATCGTATCGAGTTAAGTGCCACTAGCGGAGTATTATGGTACTGCACGATGTCGCCAAGCACGTGTATCAGGCATACAGCGACGGTCTGGCGACACAGCAAATGAAGACTACGGCGTTTGTTTTTATGTACGGAGGTTTTGCGTTGGTGTGTCTGGTCGTTTGACAAACAGTGTTTTGTTTGTTGTTCGTAGGTTTTTTTTTTAAATTTTCAGTGCATTATCAGTAGAGTTGCTGGTAGTGAGAGAGTGGGGAGACCGGCGTTATCACGAAAGTCACTCTTGTCGGAATGAAAGGATGCAGGCAGTAGAACTAGTGGTTTAATACATGACAGACATTCCAGGTCACGGGGTCAATGGAAGAAGATACTTATACACGGGGAGGCATCATAGTTTTTGCTCCGTCTATTTGTCGCAGTTATGTATTTTCTGTCATGATCGATGGACGCGTACATTGTCAATCAACATCTCATTGTATACTTAATGAATTACTTTAAAGAGAAACTTTACATTCCTTACAAATGTATGAATTGTCACATTCGTTTATTGATTGACCTGTAAAATATACCAATGGTTTAGAAGGGCGTTACGTTGGGGAGGCTCACACACTAAAGCAGCACTAGTGTTACTGTCAACTACAATGAAAACGCTTATTTAATCACAATAATGGTCATTATCTGACTGCATTCTTGTTTAGTCGAAATGTTAAAAATGTGTTAAAGTACTGTTCATGACTGGTATCCTACTATATGTAATAGTAAATAATTCTCACTCTTTTTATTGATATACTCTACTTTACCTAGCTTCTGTATTGATGCGGAATAAAATTTTTCTGGCCTTCTCATACATGTTTTCAATTCCATTTCATGTTGGCAATTGGATATCAAGTAGAACTATTCCTAATACTGACTGGCCCATTGGCCATTCCTCCTATCGGACATCTTGTGTAGGTACTACTGCGCCGTCCACCCTCCGTCCATGGTACTACTGCGCCGTCCACCCTCCGTCCATGGTACGACTGCGCCGTCCACCCTCCGTCCATGGTACTACTGCGCCGTCCACCCTCCGTCCATGGTCATACAGGACCCGGTCATTTGGTCAGCGGCCGGAGAGCACAGGTACACAACTGACGCTGCCACCTGGAACAGAATTTCACCGAGTTGATCGTGAGCTCCGTAAACAGGGGCATTATTTTCGATGTGCCTGCTTGTCCGTTTTCTTAGTTTGGTTTCCGTCTTTCGTCATTAATGTCTGACCAAAGAGTGGCAGGAAGTGAAGGGCAAACGGGTCAGAATTGCGGGTGTGACAGGAAATAGAGCTAATGAATGGTAGAAAAGGTCGATTGTTTAACATAAACCTTGGACCGGATCTGACAGGCATTCCAGGTCATGGGGTCAATGGGAAAGACTAATAGCGTGGAGGTAGTGTTTGGGTCTGTCTGCTTGTAGTCTGTATAACGCAAACTCCAGCTGTCCGGGGATTTTTGTCCCCCAGGTCGGCGAGGCGGTTACAGAGCGGCGAGCCGTCACAGGAGGCTTGATTGAATTCAGGCTAGTCTGCTTGTATATTTCCGCAGCAATATGTATTCCATATTTAGTTCACGTTTACCATATAGTGACAGGAAGTGATCAATGGAAATCGTACCTGCTCAATGGTGGCAAACTGCATTGACGGTTGCTTCTGGGATATCAGTAACCACTGTTGTAAACAAAGACGAGTGTGTGTTAGAAACAAAATAACGTCGCCATGCCTACTCTCAAATTACAGCATGCATGCTTCAAGTTGACCTTCACAGACGGTCCAACGTTTTCATTTTTAATCGTGCTAAGGTAGTATTTGATAAGGTGGACAAGGAACATACCTTCGCTTCGTCCCAAGAAATGCCATTTTCCGCAGACGCTTGAGCTATCTGCTGCTCCATCACTGGAAGCAGACATACTTATGTTATATCAAAAGAAAAGAAACAGCAACAGGTAAGTAAAGGATTCGAACTCGGGACCTCTTGGTTCTGAGTCAAACGCTCTGCCGTTGCGCCACACGGCCCCACATCCTTTGAATCCATTTAAGTGTGACGGCCGCTGACGGCAAATGTTTGACATCTGTTAAAATCGCCACCTTCCGATTTGTTGCAGAACCTCACACACCCTTTTTATCTCATTAAATCGTTCAAACCTGCACGTGGTAAAACAGAATGATCCTATTGGGACAATTAGCAAATAAATCAAACAAGATTATTTACATTATACTTACTGGTAGACAGCACCCATCCGGGACATATTGAGTTACACGTGACACCAGTTCCCGCCGTCTCCAAAGCAACGACCTGTAACATAGACAGTGACGTAATCATAAAGAACACTTCCAAGAGCAAATTACGGTGCATTTAAACACTTTAGAAGGACCCCATCCGGGCTCATTCTGCAGTGCAGCTGCCGGCCGCCGTGTGGCGAAACGACCATGAACTTATATGTACCAAAATCTTGCTAAATTAAAGGCTCGTAAGATGGGTTTGAAGCTTTGAGTACAGGCCGGTATTTCTGGAGCCCTAATGATAACGCTTTGATGTGGCTTCCCTACCTTAGTGAGACCGTTTAGACCATGTTTTGCGGCGACATACGCACACTTGTTCACAGAAGCCACCAACCCGTGCACCGTGGACACATTGACGATGCGCCCCCATCCTGGTGAGAGATGAATTGCAGTGTCATCCATATAGTCAGTGTAGAAACTTGCATAAAAGTATCAGAGATCCTAAAATAGGTAAATTACGTTGATTAGTATGTCCGCTGTCATTGCTATTTTTGTAAAAGCAGTTCCTCGAGAATGAGAATCTTCTTGATGTAAGGTTCAAATATGAAAATACAACTTTTAGATGAAAATTGTAATGGCATAATTAATAGCATGAATTTCACAGCAGTGTAACTATAACCGATGTCATGAACAAAAACGCCTCCTGCCGAAGAAAGCTGCTGGAGGGACCAAATTTAGGTCACTTCTTCCAGAGCGCAAAAGTTATCTGCTACTCGAAAATCGTAAGCATAGCTTGCACACAACACGCGATATTAAGACCGAAAGTCCTGATGAAGTACCTAGAAACGCTGCCAGGGGAGCCCGGTTATTTCTTTGACAGAACTCGATCTAGCCACATAATAAGGTTCAAGAAAATCCACATAGACCATAGCTTCTTAAATTACGCTACTAATCCATAAACATACATACATTTATGCATACAAACAAACATAAACGGTACAAAAAAAAACCTTCTTGGCGATGGTAATCAAGATTTTCGTTGTGATAAATACAATAAATGGTTGCATAGTACTGTATCCCGTTCTGTGCCTGAAAAAAGCGCGGATCGTGACGGGCACGGAACGGGACATGACAAAGGACACCTATGCTATAAGCCATTACCTTTAGCCTTCATGGCGGGCAGCAGGTGTTTAATGACTTGGAACGGGGCAGTCAGCATGACGGACATCATGGTATCCCAGCGTTCCAATGGAAACTTCTCAATAGGACACACGTGCTGGATACCTGTATGTATGTACGGCGAGAAAAAGCACGTATGAATGAACACATCCATGAGTGCATTGTATTGTGCAGGATCTAATTAGTCATTAGAAAATATATAAGCAGCTTCACGGATCTTGCTACGCATGCGTAAGCAAAAGGTGAAGGTCCCTGAATTGTTGAACTTGTGTCGACCATGCTTTATACATGCTCACATACATATGGCCTTCGTTGGTTTGCATAACTATGTCCAGACCTGTTTTATTTATTTCTCAAGGGTCTTTAATTTTGACCTTTCCATGTGCAGTTAGATCCGTGAAAGTATTAATTTTATCTATAAGAAATGAGAGTGGGGTGGGGGGCTTGCATACTAACTCCCAAAAAATGTTCTCTTAGTATACATTTTACCTCTTTCTTCATCATATGTATTTTGTCACACTTTTGGCGACGCCTCATGTGCGGAAGCATTTATTAAAAAGTATCATTCAATTTATATAATGCCATGTGCATTTCCGTACCTGCAGCGTTGATGAGAATGTTGACGCCCTCTGGATAGTACGCCATCGTCTCGTGACATAACTTCTCGATGTCACTGGGACGGGTCAGCTCGGCAGGGATGTAGTTAGCCTTGACCATGTGCTGCCTGAAAAACAGTGTTTTATTTGACCCTGATAGCACACTTTATTGTCCTGAAATCGTGCTGTTCGTCAGAGTTTTAAAAACATATTTTCTTTTCAACATATTAAGATGAAAACGTTTCCACGATATTCAGTGTGAAGGTAGTTAAGACAGAGCTGAACACAATGACATGCAAATTTCACAAATAAGGACCTGATCTGTATAATTGATGATAGAAATCTATACTTGTAATGTCGGGAATTTAATACATGTAACATAAATAATACATTATCTATCAACTATGGAAATAAGGGCATGATTTGCATAATTAGTGCGAACATGACGTACTAGTAAACGGTGGTAATTACATAATTGGTCTTGGACGGTGATTGGAAGCACAACATTTTTCAAGGCCTTTCGGACGTTCAACTCTTGACCTGCCCACGCACCTTCATGGTTTCTAATCTTTTTATGCTGACACGAAGCTTGTATACCCCGCCGGGTTAGGGCAAAGTCAGAGGAGTTAAAAGACCTTGCTCTTTCTATAAATGATTGATTGCTCTTGAGAGGTGTTGCGCGGTCGAGAAGTAGACCACATAGTGAGGTCGTCTTCTCATCCTGCATATCACACGCCAGTTAGAATATTTTATTACGCGTCACTTGTAATTAAATTTATCATAGAAATACAGAGAGCGAATAAAAAAGGAACACAGCTATTTTGCGGATTGGTTTCTGAAGTAACAGAGCTGTGAAGCACCTCCTGACGTCATAGTCATGTGCTCAGGCAGGTACACCCGCCACTCGAAGAAGTAACACCCGTACAGACCGTCTGTCGTCCGAAGACAACCACTAACCACTGGTTTCCAATACTGTAGGTACGTGAGATATTATGTGTACTACTTCTGAGCAACATCTGACGATAAAATCGTTAACAGTGTCATATCTAGCCTAAATTAGAAACATTCTTTGCCTTGAGTTACACAAAATGCTACGGTTCTGCCTGCCTATGTTCCCAGGCCATCATGTGAGTTACGGTCACAGTTGGAAAAAGGCGCGCCGCCGGCTTGTATATACGGGCAGTTTTTGCACTTTCAGGCGTTATCCCGAGATGACCCCGTGGGATACCCTGTGCTATTTTTTGGGCACAGCCAGGTATCTGAATTATCTTGACTCGCAATTGAAATAAACTGGGGACCCGTCCACCTATAGACGCCGTCAGTAATCATGCAAGCAGCAAAACAATACCCCCCTCCCACGTATCCGGCAGTCCGACGGGGAAAAGTGTGGCTTCAGAGCCTAGCCGATGTAAAAATTATGTGATTAGCTGTCCCAGATCCCATTAGATGTCCTATCGAAGAGTTTGAACTCTTGCGGTTTTTTTGGTACTGCAGCAAAACTTTTATATCTCGTTTTCTGGTTGTGCCGACAGGTATACAATGGAGAGCCCTATCCCTGTTGTCGAATTCCTACCCTACAGCCTGGAACATCATAGTGCCGATGATGACCAACTTGTCGCCCTGGCTGGTCAAATCATCCACGCCTTCAGCACCACCGGGTTTGTGTATCTATCGAACCACGGCATTCCCACGGCTCAGGTGCGGTTCTCTTCATTATAAGTTCTTTCACACTTCCGAGTACGCATGCGCGACGACAGAAAGTGTAGGCAATATGTCAAAGGTGAAGGCCCCTGAGACGTAAATGAAACCCATCTGGACATTGTTACGCAAATCTAGAAAATGGTCGAGGCGAAAACTGTTTATAAGCCAGTGGCCTTCGCCTTTGATCTATCACCCATAATTTCTGTCACCCCGCATGCGTACTCGAAAGTGTGAAAGAGCGTATTTGTGTGTTTACAAAGTTTAACGTGCATGTATAGAGAATGATTCATCCCGTTTCATTCAAGGTAGAAAACTAGTTGTCTCTATGCTATCTAGGGTAGAGCTTCATGCCTAGAAATCAGTACTTATGTCATGATTTGTTTTTCGTGCTGTATCTACAGATCGAGCAAGTCTTTCAAGTAGCAGAGAAATTTTTCTCTCTTCCCAAGAACGTCAAAGAAAAGTACGCTTGGTCGGTGGACAGCGTCCACGGATGGGTGGCCCTAGAACGTGAGAGCATCAACTCGTCGCGTCCAGGCGACCTGAAGGAGGCCTTCAGTGTGAGGTGGGTGCCGGAGAAACCATCTGCATGGCCAACGGCAGAGCTTCCAGAGTTCCAAGACGTCGTGCTTGACTTCTACGATAAGTGCAAAAAGCTTAGCCTGCAAATTTCGGAGCTAGTTGCCAGGGGTCTACATCTGAAGGATGCCAAGGTGTTTGTTAACTCCCACGCGTTGATGGGTACGGGGGGTAACCCCACGGCGCTGCGCCTACTTCACTACCCGCCAGTACCCGCTGAGACCAAGCCGGGCCAGGTGCGGTGCGGCGAGCACTCCGACTACGGCGCCATCACGCTCCTCTTCCAGCAGGTGCCTGGGTTGGAGGTCCTCAACAGGGACGGGGTCTACGTCCCGGCCCCCATCATAGAGAACGCCGTGCTGGTCAACATCGGAGACCTGATGCAGAGGTGGACGTCCGACCGGCTGGTGTCCACCAAGCACCGCGTCCTGCTGCCGACCAGCCAGGGCCGGGAACAGGTGCGCCAATCGCTTGCGTTCTTTGTCTACCCCGACAATGACGTCATCATCACCTGTCTCGACGGGTCCAATAAGTACGAACCAATCACAGCAAAGGGATTTCTTGATCAGAAGTTTGGAGCTACTTTTTAGGCCCGGGGTCTATTTTCAAACCCTGTCCCAATTTGCATTGTGGTAAGGCAATAAGGCAGCCGGGATAACAAAGTCAAGGAAAAGGGGGTTTGAGAACTTCATGCCACAAGCCAACGAAACGGGATTTTGTTAAAAATTAAAAGTTGCTTGAACCATATGCTACAGGTTAAACCTTAATATCTATCAAGCTTCGTACATGATTGTAAGTGGGTCTAGAGGAACTGATCTTCTACTAGTAACGGACTACCAAGGGTGTGTTCATCTTAAAGTCATCTCATTCGCTCATAAAAATCTAATCTATGAACTGAGATATTTCTTTGTGCCAAATTTCAACTTATTCGATAAAAAATGAACGTGTAATAAAAGCATGTGCATTAGTTCCTGACGCAAAATCGTACATTTCTCGATTTTACGACATCTGAATTATGACTCAAAATAGAAAAATCTTGCAAAATTGTCTTCTCTTTATTTGCATATCAATTCATAGTTCGTGGTTATAAACCTGCTATTCGACTGATCTTGCTCACAGTCACTGACGAAAAGTAGTGGATGCTACTTGAAACGTCTGACCGTTTCCAAAATCATATCCAGTTGTTTGAGTAACTGCTTTTTTGGCGGATCAATAATTTTGTTACGTCTCAGAAACCCCCCTCCCCCCTCCATACCTGGTGAACTCCTGGTGTAGTTCCCTAATGCCGGCCTCGTCCTTGTGCCCGGTGAACACGATGTTGCAGCCATTACTGGCCAGTGCCCGGGCGATGCCCAGTCCGATCCCGCTGGTGGAACCCGTCACGATGGCTGACTTTCCAGACAACGGCTTCTCTCCCTGCGACATGTGTCTAGAACAAACATTGTTTATTTAATACACTTAAGGTTCGTGTTTTTTTATGTTGACCCAGTTATATCTTTTCCATGTCCTAGTCACGTTCAACCTAGAGTAACAGGAAGTAATCAATGGATGTATGTAAAACATTATTTACATATGTTTAAGTTTCAAGGCTGCATAATCAATGAGGTTGTATTAAACTACTTCTAAAAGGAAAATGATCTCGGGAATTTGATTTCGTGTTAGGGAGAAATTGAGTGTTCGCAATTGTTTTAATTTCGCGGTTAAAAAGCGGGTATGCGGGGAGAATACAGAAGAATCATTGCGTCGACTTTAAGTTTCCGATGAAAATTTCATCACGAATTTTAAACCACCCCGAAAATTTCCAATTTCAGCGCACACAACAAAGGGAGGGTTGAGATCTTCGAACTCTTGTTTCTGAATCCTTGTGAAGCACATATAGACGTGGTTGAAAAGTCCTTCAAATTGCCTTGATATTGCAACGTAGGATTAAATACTTAGTTGTCAACGAAAACAACAGGAAAGAAAGCAATAACTATTTTTGCAAGCGTAATGGAGGAATGAAATAACAATATATATAAGCCATTTTTTTGGTCAGTATTATAAGAAGGCACACGTAGAATTTTCTTATCGTTTTACTTTGTTTTGAATTCAGCTTTAGGGGTCACTGCCCTTGTGACACCTGACAAACTGCCATGACACCTGTTGCTAGCTGACCTTTGACCCTACAACTGGTAACATCCGGTTGTTGTTTGAACAGCCGCTTGCGTGAGTAAACTATGTGGAACAGACTGCACGTAACACATATTAAGTAGACGGATATACCATGCTCTTGTATATATATAAAAAAGCACATTACTCGCCCGTTCTGGTGTATATTATGTAATCAAAATGATATGACAACAACAAAGAAATTATGATTTAACCACCAAAACGGGCTAGCAAAAGGGAGAGAAAAAGAGTATACACAGGAATAAAAGTTGCAGAAAATGTACCGGTACAAAGGTGCTTTTGCTATGAAGTTGACTTTTTATATCTATTATTCATATCTTTGTCATACATGCAAACATACGATAATGTTTTTGTGTATTAACCTTTGCACAGATACGGCTAATTTAGCTCGAGAAATGTTCGGCGAAGCTTCTATAACGAGGTTCAAATATACGTTGAATTGTTGTTATCGGTCGTTTTAGCACAAAAACAACACGTGTAAATTGCTGCCTTTCATACAACTACACGGAATACCCCCAGAGACCAGTATACACAACAACATGTCGTCCGCAACAGGTGTCTCAACCATTCAGGGATCGATCAATAACAGTCACAGACTGGATCCGCTTTTTTTGCAGGAATTTTCGTTATATCTTCGCGGAGATAATATCTATAACTGAATTTGCACCGTTACGTAAATTAAGTGAAATATACACTTAGGGGTCTCAGTATAATCTTTTACGGAGGGGGGGGGGGTAATTTGGGGGAAGGGCGTCCAACCCAGAACCCCACCCACGCTCCACCCAGGTACTGTCGCCACGGGCCAAGTGAAGAGTTGTATGTACTGTCCACGTAGCCTGTGCCTTTAAAAGTATTGCATCAGTCGTAGTTGTGAACTTTCCAGTCACCAAATTCTTTTCAAAGTATTGCATCAGTCGCAGAGGCTTACAGTATAAACAACCTCAGACAAGGTTATTCAAATATTTCATTTAAGTGTTTGCGTACAATGTATATGTAGTTATATACTGTACTGTAAAAAGTAATATTTTTGACACGATGGCAATGAAAACGTTGAAATGGCTTCAATATCAGTTCATGATGAATATCAGATGTATTATCCATTTTTGTAAGAGCGTATATACTACTAAGCAATTGGGCAAAAGTTAGAAAGTGGCAGGCTTAGTTGTTGTAATCTATAACTGCTCTATACACACTTCGATGTCATTAAGGGCCATCATAATTTTAGTTACCTTCAAACTACATGTACAAACATGAATTGGATCACATATACTTAAAGAAATTTCGCTTACCTTGAGACGATGAAGCGAGACCCCTTAGATTCAACTTGCAGTCTAACCAAACGCTGTAATGATCGTCTTACCAGAGCCGCCATCTTGAAAAAATGTGAAAATACCAAAATGCTTTCACTCTTTTTATACTGTCTAGGGGCTATTGTGCCAAAATCAATAACACCAACGCTTTCGACCGGAAGCAGAAAGAGGATAAGCCACGTACGCCTTGTTTTACATCCGGGTTCAGATGTATTATCAGTAGAATTTCTACACTAGATTGAGAAGTTTTGGGCGTGTTGTGGTGAAATACACATTAAAACAACTTACGCTGACATGGAATTTTAGCGATGCCAGGCAACGTTAACTCGTGGTATTATTGCATCATTCTTACAAGTTAAGTAGGTTCCCGATGAAACAATATGACGTCACCATCTCTGAGCTCTAGGTAGATCCGGTTTAAACAGTGCTAGGTTGATGTTTGCCAAGCCGGGCTTTGTCAGGGGAACGTTCGTTTCACATGTACGGGCGGTCTTAAATTGCAATATCGCTGTATCAACAGTGCTAGATAAGAAATATAACATGTATAGCATCAGTTACAGCGGTATCTTTCGCTAGATAGGTGTCAATTGACTCGTACGGGAAAATGCGTAGGATTTAGTTTAGCTATCGTTACGTAAGTGAGAGAGTGAGTGAGTGAGTGAGTGAGTGAGTGAGTGAGTGAGTGAGTGAGTGAGTGAGTGAGTGAGTGGATCGGGCAGAGTCTGTGAATGAATGGGTGAGTGAATGATAGCAAATATAACCACCAGTATCTTGTCTTGACACCTACAACTGGGTTTACGTTTTCGTAAATATCCTATTGTACTACGTTATCATGCATCCACATTTTGTAAGAAAAATCTGATACAGATATATGATAACATATATATACAATGATACAATAATGAGCAAGTATCAGGGCAGTGGTCATCGTAAGCGGCTTGCTCTCGATTGTTTGTTGGCATGCAACAAGAGCCATCTAGCGGTATTAAGGTGAAACGCAAGATAAACCGTTTATCGGGCCAATGACAGGTAAGCCATGCTAAACTCGCTCTATAACATTTGCACCTTGCCCCGTCTAACAACAACAAGAGTCCTTATAAAGATGGCGTCCTTTATTCGTATCGCCAAGACGTCATCCTTTGCAAGATTTACACGAACAGCCACTGGTACGGCGTTTGCAAGGTATTACGGACAAACTTTTTCCCATTTTGCCATCGCTAGATGTCCCCGGCCCGTTCAAGGTTCAAGGTTCCTCGGGTACGGAGTGCTTGTGTGTGTGTCTTGTCGCACGTAGGCACTGGATATCTGTGCAAGTTGAACTAAATTCCATCAATCTCTAAGCAGTTATAGGGTAAGGTTCAGTGTTTTACGTGTGCTATAACATGGACCCTATAAAAGTCTGATTAGAAAGAAGGCGCCACTAACACCGACCGTAGCGATTGTTGCAGGGCTTGCTGTCTTTTATATAGCCCGGTAACCTAACATAAGTCACTTTTAATTGATGTTGGGGATGAATCTTTCGCAATGGATAATCCAAGCTTTTTTAAATGCTCATGAGAATAGATTATGCAAAGCTAACATTGGCAAAAACAATTGCTATATTTCATTCAGAGACAAGACTGTGGGTCGACTGAAATGATGAACTAAAGGCTTACTGTATGTTGGCAGTCTGTGTAAAAGTAGGTAAAAGTAGTTCCATCGCCTTTTTGAGGCCGTATACGGGACAGTGGGTTGATATCTACTGTGTCTAGGGCACGGTATTGGAAGGCGGAGCCCGACCCCATTCTCTCACCCCCTTTTACCTCACCAACTGAAGCAATGTACCCATTTTTACACCTGGGTGTCGTGTCGTGTAAAGTGCATTACATGACATGATTAAAACCCGGGACCTTGAGATCTGGGTTCTGGGCCAAAACACCCTGCCCTTACGTCACACGACTCCATGTGTGTGGGTTCTGTAAAGAAAAGTGTATTTTCAATGTCATTTTATTTGTCAAACCTTGCAAGCTTACATGTTTGTTTAATCGTTTGTTTATTATGCATTGACCTCATCTAGAAGTAGGTAATTTCATTTTCTTTTTTTAAATCACGGCGTTGTAAGAGTAAAAATATGCTACTAGTACTAATCCTCTGGGGCAGCTACTGCTGACACGAAACCAAAGGCACCTCTAAATACAGAGGTGCCTTTGGTTTTGTGTCAGTAGTAGCTGCCCTCGAGTATGCATTGATATATGCCTTTGGGTTTGCACTGATAGGTGCCTAGGAACCCATCCTGCCCCCCTGAGGGGTCGATCTGCCCTGGTTACCGGGTCTACCAGCGGCATCGGGTTGGGGATAGCCCGGGCACTGGCTGAGAGCGGATGTGTCGTCATCTACACGGGGTTCGCAGACGAAAAACTCTTAGCTGACCTTCAGGAAGACTTCCGGTTGGTTTGATCACTTTCTTGACCTTCTCTTTCTTTCCCTCTATTTAAATCCGATTTACAATCAAAACATTTACTTTCCCCTTTCTATCCAGACACAGCATTATGGCTTCATTCAAAGGTTCACGAAGACTTCCGGTTAGTTGGATCTCTCTCTCCATGAAGAACCATGAAGCATTTGGACTTCAAAAACTGCCTCTCTCTGTCTGTCGGACGTCCGCTCCGAGTCTCTCTCTCTCTCTCTCTCTCTCTCTCTCTCTCTCTCTCTCTCTCTCTCTCTCTCTCTCTCTCTCTCTCTCTCTCTCCTCTTTTTCGTGCTTTACTCCATCTCTCTATTCTGAAGGGTATTACATAAATGCGTCATGATTTTTTGATGATATTACATATTTCATGCAGTGTCACATTTTGAACGAAGTTGGTTGCCAGGAGACCGATGATTAGCCTGAATAGCATTCTTAGTTCCAGCGCTCCCATACCCTCACTTTATTTTGTGAGTGTGGGAGCCATGGAACTGATTAGGATAGCACTCATGCTATCTAGCCCATTAATAACCTTGGCTTTTTTGTTTACATGACCTACTTACCAACCAAATATAATCACAAGGCATCCAACCTTTACAGAAATTACAGCGGTGTAAAAGCCACTTACATCCCGGCAGATCTGACAAGACCTACGGAAGTAGAAAGATTGTGTTTGGAAGCCAAGGAACATTGTACGGACGGAGTGGACATTGTTGTCAATAATGCAGGTGAGAACATTGAAGTTCTATATAGTGACAATCGTCCTAGCTTGGTAAACTCATATGACGACACTTCTGCTGGGCGACACTTCTGGCTAGTACAGGCCCCGCGGATGGCTGGGAAAATAGTAGAAGTTGGACAAATAGACTGAAGAGTATGCTAAGGGAGTCGGCTGCGAAGAGAGGGAAGTCAATCTGCCATCAGCCTGCAAGTGAAACCATGGCAAATATCCTCTCTATAGCGGGCGTAGTCACTCTGGTAATAGAGACTAGTCAGCCCACGTCATGGGGTCATTGAAAACTCATGTGTCATGAATATATCAGCGGTGCTAAGTACGTAGTCACCCCGACCTGTCTATCTTAGGATTTCAGCATACGTCACCTATCGAGTCGTTTCCCTTGGCAACTTGGGACGCCATGATGGCCGCCATGTTGACCGCACCATTCCTCATAATCAAGCACCTCCTACCTGCCATGAAAGCAAAAGGTAAACTTGTCCACACCTGTTTGACTCCTAAGACTAGGAATATATTTCTTAGGGCTGTAAAATTTCTTGTACCTAAGGTAGAAAGTTTTGTTGTTGTTGTTCTGTGCAAAACCACTCTTTAACTTTATTTTGACATTATTTGTAAATCGATCGTGGTATTTCTTTATTAGCTCCACCCCTGAGGCGTTGCTAAAATAGATTTTTTTAATTCCCACTTTTGTTTCAGGATGGGGAAGGATAATCAATATTTCTTCAGCGCACGGGCTTGTGGCGTCTGTGGAGAAATGTGCGTACGTGTCGACGAAACACGGCATCAATGGACTGACAAAGGTGATTAAGATAGAGTTAACAGACACACACACACACATACACGAACACAAAGAAACTCAAACCCACTAGACTCAAACCCACTGGTCCGAACACACACAAACACTCGCATTGTAAAGAATTTAGTTCGGTAGATTTACAACAAAGTTACATGTTCTAACATGTATTGCATATGTAGTGTGTATGTGTGTGCTTCTGCAAACTAACGCCGCTTTATCCAACAACGCCTTTTCTGCTTAGACGCTGTCAAATTTGTCATACGATCGGAAACTGATAACATCCTTGGGATATTCCTGCATGTTTTATGAGAAATTCAGTTGTTTTGATCCTCCTCGGCGGTTGGCTATGTCACAGCTTTCTTCAAAATCCTGCAACAAAAAAACCGTACGACGGCCTACGACAAATATGCTTACATCATAAACATGCTGTCATGCATCAACAGGTATGATGGTCTGTTTGTAGGTCGTTGCCTTGGAAACGGCAGGGACCGGGGTCACGTGCAACGCCGTGTGTCCCGGATGGGTGCTGACCCCACGTGAGTACTTCTGCCTCTCAAAATGGCGGCGTAGCGTAATTAGCATTACGCGAGGAATGTCATGTCTATGTTTAACATTATGTCTACGAAAATATTTTCTACGTGAATTTAATTATCATAGGTACAACCTTAAAATTAGACTGAAGAGGTCAATACTTTATTTTCCAGTCGTTGAAAAACAAATCCGACAGTTGATGGAAGATCACATCATAGCTTGGAAAGACGCACAGGTATCTTGTATTCTTAAAACGAATTCGATAACTAGAGAATTTAAATTGTGATAAGGATTAGTATTCAGACAATATTATCTTCTCGAAGTTTATAAACAAAAGGAGTGTACAACTAACGAAATCAAGCGTTGGTGATATGCTTGCCATTTCGTCTTTGGAAGTACTTTAACTGCATTCAATTTCACGGTAGTGAGTGTACGCTAACATCTCTCTCCTTTATGCATGGTATTTCTTTAAAATGGGTGCTAAATTTCCACTTTCTCCAAGACGATGCTTCTCTCAAGAAAACAGCCTTCCAATGGCTTCGTGACTCCCGAACAGGTAAGGAAGAGCAAAACGTTTTTTTTTAAATCTTTTATTTTCATTTTTGATTCGTAGCCCTATTCAGTGCCACATGTTACTTGAAAACGTATTTGAAAAGAGAATATGCAGTTGACTGCAGTTTACAAATAACCTGCTAGGTACAAAGTAGTATCCAAAAGAATAGCGTCAAGCAGAAACGTATCAAAATTTAATTCTTTTCCATTTATTTCAGATTGGAGACATGGTATCCTTTCTTTGCTCCCAAGCAGCCAATCAGATGACAGGATCCGTCCTTTCCATCGACGGAGGATGGACAGCGCAGTGAAAGGTCCTCTGTCATTGGTCTAGACCAAGACATAGTCACTCCGCTTCAATATTTTTCTTGATTTTCAGTTTTCATTTCATTTATCAAAACACACAAATAAATACCTATGGTGGTGCCGTATTCAAGCCACAAACTTATCATAACGTCAGCAGTAAAAATATACACAGTTCAATACATTAAAAAAAATCAAAATTTGCTCATAATTCGTCTCGTTATTCATAACATATAAGCTTACCATAACATTACACATAAGATACACATATCCTGATACACGTCATTTGCACCCGAAACACATCACAAAGCTTTTGCAGTCTTATCAACCTTCTTATTTTAATATTCTAATATGTTATATATCTCAAATGTAAAAATATAAAATGACACATCATAACATATACATTAAATCTAGTATGGATATACTCAACAGCTATAGGCACAAATGAAATTTAAAACGCTATTAAGGTAGCAAAACTGAACGTCCAGTTTAACAACAAATACTAATGATACGACCACTGAAATTACAGTTTTCATAATAAAAAAAATGTCAGCAACTATGATAGATCGAATGATTTATCCGGTTGGAAAATTTTAAGAGCTTTCAAACAAAGCGTAATTGTCCATGAGCGGACAATTACGTTTTGTTAGTCCGCCTGCTACTTTCCTCATAATGACTGGACCTATAATTTCTAACCACAATTTTTATTTTCTTGCCTTGGTGGTTGGTTACACCCCTCAAACTTCATCAGTCCTCCAGGCTTTCTACATGTAGATAAACGACTTTGCCGCAGCAAGAGGGATCCGGTGTTCAGCACTGGGTCGCCGACTGGTGATCCGACGGACCTGTGGGAAGGGAGACAGGTGACCGCGCTCGAAGCAGTCCAGGAGATGGGCTCTCATCCTGCTCTCCTTGTACCTGACCTGAGTCACGTCCGTCCCCATTGCGATGTCTACAGCCCATGCTATGGCAAACAGTCCGCAGGTAAACCTGCTACCCTGTACCTGGACACGTGGTACTTTAACAGTCAGTACGTCGGTGTCCGTGTTGGCGGGTGGCGCGTAGCACTGACACAACTGGTGCTCCAACGATGCATTTATCTTACTGGGCAAACTGTTATAAACGCTGACATGTCCACCTATGGAGGACGAAACCACCCAGTGGAGGATGCCAGCATGGTGAATCTGTAGACCTTCTCCGGAGACCCGCGTATATCCGTACGCGGACGCTCCTACTGCCGTATCTTGTAGTCCTCCCAGTCCTGGATACTGACGGCGGAGTAACATCTGTGCGGCATGGATGTGTTTGTCTGTCAGCATGTCATCACTTTGGAGTATGGCCTTGTCTTCAGCGGTGAGCTTTAGATCGGGTATCCACGTGTTACGTGAAGGTTGTAGTTCACCACCATGTGTGGCACGTGGAGCTGCTACAATCTGAATACACCGGGATACCTTCTGCACAGTTGGTTGGGTGTTTCCGCGATTCACCCTCGAAAGAATGTCCTCAATTTGCTTGGTCTGCATCCTTACCTCGGTTAAAAGTTTATTCTCCTTGTTTTCATGGTGAAGTTTTTCTTCTTTCTCATACTCTTGTTCCAGGTTTTTAATTTCGGTATCAATGTCAAAGTTATTGACGTTGGCATCAGCTGGTTGTTGAGCGACCTCTGTGCCCGTTGTGCTGTTTTGATTTTCTTTCTTCGCTAACGTCCGTTCTTCGCGGATGACAAGATAAGAAGTGTTACAGTGGCCATGCTTCAAGAAGCTGGGCACTTCTTTGTCCTTCTGATGTTTTTCCTGTCGACGCGAAGGCAGGATGGAGTTGCAGATGTCCAGACCCTCATCAAGTTTCTCTCGAATGATGCATATTTTGGCATTTAGCTCTTCCATCTTCAAGACACCTTCGCAACAGGGTTGAGAAATTGTATGGTAAACACAGAGCTCCAGCATTTGGACATGATTTCTAATCTACCTCAAAGACAGCTTATATCTAATAAATATCTACATAACAAATACATGACGTCTGCATGACACATGAATACAATTCATAATAAAGTAGTATTACGGTTATCACTAGCACTTTGAAAAAAAAAAGCCAGAAAGGATATACGCGATGTTGCTACTGAAGTAATTTTGCTTATTTTACCTGGTTTCTCCTCTTTATTCGGTGTGCTGTGAAACCCGAACATGGCCCCAAAGCTCTTCCACATGTGATCGGCAAGTTCACGGTCATGGTTGACGTCAACGTCAGCGGAAATGGCGTCACAGATGATGGTCATGAGGAAGTTCATCAGGAGGATGAAGATGCAGATCATGAAGGTGGAGAAGAAGATCGGCCCGATGAGAGGATTGGAATCCAACATGTCTTGGGCGAAGAATCTGGGATCAAAACACTCATCATTAGACAACGTCCTTGATAGCATTACTTGCTGAAGCGCAATGGATACGACATGTTTCTTATATAAAATCTACACCTATTTAGTAAAACTAACCTGCCGAGCATCATCTCGAAAAGTGCGAACGCTGTATGGTACAGGTCTGTGTAAGATTCCATTTCGCTTCCGAATATGAGAAATCCTAGAAAGACAAATAAGGTGTCAACACAATGAGCGCAGAGATAGGAAAATATGGCACCAACAAGTTTTTTTACAATATGTTATGTCAGCAAAGGTCTAAAGAAAATATGACATGGTTTTAGAATGCTTACCTGAACTGATAAATGCCATAAAGGCCACGGCAGCAACAACTACGAACGACATGAGCTCCCCCTTCATGACACCGGGAAGGGCCAGGAGTTTGCCGATTGGTTCACTGAAGCGGACGACGCGAAGTAAAGAAATGGTGTTGATGAAGACAACAAGACCCAAGATGTGATTAAAACAAGCATCCCAGTATGCAGCAGTTTGCAGGTCAACAAAGCGTTCAAATCCCAGCTCACCTGGTGGATAAAAGAAAAAATGTCATCAAAGGGGTACTTTTGTTCAAGTCAACAAGTATAAAGTAAAATTAAATTAATGGAATGGAATGTGTCATATGGATGTATAGGATAAAGGGTGATTAAGGAAATCATTCATATAAAACAAGAATACTGTTCATCCAAATAGAAGCAACATGTTGGGCGTACCTTTATTTTTGGCGACCATTTCGAGTGTTTCAGATGCCACCAGGTATCGCTTGATGAAGACAAAGATTGTTGTGGCTGTACCGATGAGACTAATGTACTCAAGGGCGTTCCATTTCGAAGTGAAATATTTCCATCCCGTGCTTTTCATTGCTTTTAGTTCCTTATAAACCATTACTGCGAGGACGAGTGTGAACAGAATGTGCACTAACAAGCTCTTATAGTCAGCATCACTTTCGTATTGAAACAGTTTAAACGAAGTGATGCTTGCTGTTGGCATGAGATGCCCTACTCCGGAACGATCTATGATCATGTTCACAACGCTGAACAGCTTCAGGCTGGGGTTGTAGAAATTCAGCGCGATTGTCACAGATGTTGTGTACTTGTCGATAAAATTGTTTTCTTTCAAGACACGAAAGAATGAAACCGCGGAGTCATGACCCAAAGGCACGTCTAATGAGTGGCGAGTCGTGCAGTCGAATGTGTCGTTTGGATGAGTTAACATCTCCTGAACCTCGAATCGCCAACAGGTACCAGACACGTTCCCCAGAGGAAAGTTCCAGCCGAGGTCACTAACAGACTTTCTAGCCATGGAACCTGCAGCGATGGGTATTATATATTATTGATATGTACCAGATGTTTTTTTCAGTGGACATAAGAATTGTTAGTACCTGTCCAGTAGAAAAATAAAGACATAGAAGATCATGTCAACTTCTCAAGACGTACCTGCAAGTTGTCTAACTTGTGTCAGACGTGGGGGACCGAGGCGGAAGGATCCAGTGTTGTGTGCAAACTGTCGGTCTAAGTACTTCATGTCCCTTCCGTTGTACCAGGTAGCTGGGTACAGAGTCGGCAGCAGGACGGCTTCAGTCCAGGCGTAGAACTGGTCTGGAGTTTTAATCTGTAACCAAAATTTACATTGTCATCCTTACAGTCTATGAACGTTTGTGAACAATGGCTGTGAGTGATGCATTCAGATAAAGGGATACAATTTGAGTTTTAAGTTAAAACTAGCAGTAGTGAACCCTTTGCTTACCGCATCATATTTATGCAGAATATTGTTCGACAATGACTGTGTCTCATAGAAGGCTTGTTGGTCTCTGTCCGCCTGGGCGATGTAGAAGAGGAGGGCCACGAAGATAAACAGAAGGAGAAACTCCTTCAGTATCGAGGCTGACTTCTTGCTCAGTTCCTTCCTCTTCCTAGCTGATTGGCCATCAGACTTGGCAGGTGGATAGACATTCTTTGGTGCTTTGATTTCAGAGTCATGGATAGACAACAAAGCCAACGTTATCAAACAAAGATTAAGCATATTTAAGATACATCTTAGTTGATAATGTTTCTCCCGAAATTTCAAATTAAGTCTTACTTAAAATTAACCTTACAGATGAATCCTGAATTATGTTATTACAATTATTGTAGATATTGTTCACTATCATACCTGTGCATTTAAAAAATCAACTTTAGATAGTTTTATTGTGCTTAATTTTGACCGTTGACAAAAAAATGATATTTTGTAATATGAAAAAATAGCAAAAGAAGAGAAGATAGTCATCAGAAGTCAAAGATTCAAATGTTAGACGTCTAACCTGTTGAGTTCCACAGGTTCAGCTGCAGGTCTTCCTTCTGAATAGTCGGCGGCTTGGCGAGGAACGGGAGACTAAAGATGGCAGCCAGGACCACAGCAAGCACAAAGATCTATGAGGAATGGGTAAATATTTGCAACTTGGCTACGATACTCGGTACACAAATATGCCTAGTTTCTTCAAATGATAATCTCCATTTGTTGTAGTATTTTAAGCCTAAATCTGTTCAGGTTCGATTTTTTTCGGGATCAAATATCGCTATAATCATCATTGAACAATTTACGTACCATAGATTCATCGATTCTAGTCCAAAAGATATTAGCGCTTTTTGATGCGTTCCTAGCGAGTTAGAACGATATGCTCAGCGCCATGATAGTGCCAACAGCCTGTAGGAAATATCACTCTATATCGTGGAAAAAAGGTTTATCTGTTTTCTAACACAAGGTTAACATTATGTTTATTATGAAAAGACGTTACCTGAAGAGTGTCCGCCACACAGCTAGACCCCATGAAGGACAGGATGAAGGCCTTCATCCAGGAGTCACTCTTCTCCTTCCCCCAGTCCATACTGTACAGGATGACGAGGAACGCAGAGGTGGTGGACACCAGGAACACGGTCACCCACGCCACGTACTTGGACAAGCGGAGGAGAGTTTTTCGGAAATATCCTGAGGTTCAACATAAATGGTATAAAGACAACATGACGGGATGTCATACAGCCAAACTTTTATACAAAACATGCCACTAGGCTTCAGTAAAATTACAAGAAGTGTAACATACTGATTACCTTTATTCAGATAACTAGACACACATGATGTGCAAGCGATCCGCATATCAATACTTTATAATTTTGACATCACTGCTTCCATACCTTGCTTTGACGCGCGGATCGACATTTCCGAGGTGTTAGCGGACAGTGGCGCCTCCATGCGGAATAGTTGCAGGAGTATCAGATTCACAGGAAGTACCGTCAGTACAGTCATGAGACTGATGTACAGCTCCTGTTAAAACGTGATGAACAAAAAGACACAAAGCAAATCAATGAGGCTTGGAAAACAATCATATTAAACAGTATGAATACTTAATGCAGTTGCTTAAGTAAGTATATTTTATGAGAATAATATTATGATGAAATAATGAATTTGTAATAACAAAATTATATATAAAGTACGCTGAACAGATAAACATTACCTCTATTGCGAAACGAACGAACCCCAGGTTCAACACTCTTGTGTCAGCAGTTGTGTTTTCTGTTTTGTACCACATGGCGCTGGCCAGCATCATGGTGTTCAGTAGAGTAAAGCAGCAGGACAGACGCTGGGCCTGGGTGAAGCTGAAACCTACTCCAGACAGAGACATACATAAAAAATAAGGTAAGGCACACATAGCCATTTGCATAGATTTTATTACACTAAATTTGTTTATCATTTCCATTCCCTTTGATCTTTTCAATTAATCGTTATGATTTCTTCTTAAACATATCTATTGACAGTCCCTTTTTTAATTTACTTACCCGGCGCTGCTACAAGGGCAGACGCCCACAGATGTTTATCGTAGAACACGTCTCTGCTTGCCTCGTTGAAGGCATTGGTGAATGACGTCAGCTCCTCCTCGGTGCTTGCGTGAACCACCTTCTGCACTTCACCGTCCCCTTTTTCTGACGATAACCAGTCGTTGCAGGTGAAGTAAGATCTGAAAAATTACCATAACTTTAGACTAAGGACCATGTGTGCATCGATGTGTGTTTTGTACTCAGTCATGCTACATTTTCTTTCCATGATAGGAATACAAATTAGCTAATCAAACAGACATGCCATTATTACTTTAATCATGAAGACCATATCCAGTCAAGTTCACTTGCGTTGCTGTGAAGAGGAGAGTTGTTAGCTTTCATACCAGCAAAATCTTGCAAGGCAGATTGAAATCTCTCAAACCCAACATGCCAAGATAGAATAAAATATGTAGTAGGGCATTGCTTGTAGTGTAGCAAAGAGACCAAACTCGAAACAATTTCGATAAAGAGGTCGTTTTTTTTCTATCTTACGCCACATCCTTTTCTATATCTCTGACGATAAAACTTCCGAGGAACCACGATGACGTGTCGCCTTCCCCAGAGTTGTCATGCCAGATGTGCAACGTCATCACTTCTCCAAGTGACTCTCGCACAGGCATGACAAAATGCAAGGTGCTTCCTCGCACCAAAGCCTGAAATTAGCAACGATGAATAAATATTATATCTCGTTTACGTTGTTTATGTTCGGGATGTTGCAATTTTACACAGAGTTTTTCGCGAAGAAAAGTGATGCTTAATTTGAACTGTAAATCAGGCACCTCTTTCATTGTCATTGTCATCTTTGTCCTTTGCCTTTAATACCCCAGCCATAAAAACAAACCCATATGTCTTGCTGATATATCCGTAAAATACTGTTGAGTCGATTTGGCGCTTAGACATGCGATTATCAATATTGTATGGATGTTTCTGAAGGACATTTCTATATTTGTAAACAAAACAGCAAACAAATGTCAATACAGGAATCTTGTATGGTATACCTAAAAAGTTTTAGTTATGAACAAATTTTGAATACTGAGAACGTACGCGTTACTGAGCTACAACACCGACCTCTCCTTCTGGGTTCAGCATCTTGACTGGAGATGTGCCCTCTGACCCGAAGAGTTGGAAGCCGATACGTGACGTGGTCCCTGCCCCGAACATGGACCCGGTGGTGACCGTGATTTGATAGACGTGAGGTGCAGGCATCCTGTCAGGAGGGAGCAGTGTCACCTTGTCCAGCGGCTTTCTTTGGTTGTTCTCTCCTCCACTATTTCCAGAAATGGGGCGTATCTGGGACGCCGGATGACGAAAAGTCATCTAAGGAAGTATAAAAAAAACAACTCTCAGCCATGAGCTTATACAGCTGCATGAATTTAGCTATATCAAAATCAGTAATTCCAAAATTACATTGATCTAGATCTCAGAACAAATACAACATAATGAATTGCAACGTAACACTAACCATACAAATCTACCTATTCCACACGGCTATCTGATGCATTTGCTCGGCTACTGTACGTATCAAATCCCTATAACATGTTAAAGGTTTGGGCAATATCACGTTTCAAATGAAATAGCATAACTGTTTGAAGATTGATAAAGATGAAAAATGAACCAACTTTGCACTTACCCATATACGGTGGAAGTCAACGCACAAGAAAACCATAAGTAGAATGTACAGGATGTACTCAGTCACTACGATGGAAAAAACTACATAGTTTTCGCTCAGGTTGCGGAAGTTCTTGAACGCGTTGATGAAGTTGATGGAGTTGGGAAGTGGAAGAGACATGGTCCCCACAGAGACCTTCCTCTCCGTCATATGACACCGGCAGCTGATGGTCCCATGGTCAAGATCAATGTCAGCCTGTCGTGGGTTCAAGGTTACACGATGAAAATGAGTGAGAGACAGGAATCCGTGTTATGTATCTTAACAGTACAGAAACAGTTATGGCAACCTCTAGACTTTTTGTTCCTACATTATGGTAGAGTTTGTTTAGGGCCAATGACAAAAGGTTAAGTACATTCAATTTGTCTCATTTCTGGTTTCCTGTTTTAACCTTTTTTGAATTCTCTTTCATATTACCCCCCGAAACTTGTTCTTTTTTGTCCTTATATGTATTTTTCTTTTGTAATTGCTGATGAAAATGTATTCCAAAGCAAGCATGCACAAAAGGTAACTAGTAGGAATGCCTTAGCTTGCTGGAGCAGTCTTTTTCTGCCTTTAATTAGACGCCTGGCCACAACTGGCCAACTCGGTGTCTCAGTTTCTACCCCCCCCCCCCCCCCCCCCGGCGACCAAGTCAGTTTGAGAGACGGTCGGTAGGTGATAATAGCTATAAATGTTCTTACGTCACAGCCCTCCAGCTTCCATTGATTATTACTCTCCTTCCAAGATGAGCATCCTACAGCTGATATCGACAGTGTGTAGTCATCCTTGCTCAGGATCTGCACGGTAGGCTGCTGTTGGTGTTTGGCAATGCTGACCGATCCTGTGAAGTATATATGTATATACAATTTTCACCATCGCTACAAGTTCGATAAACAGACAGCATAAAGATGAAATATGTTTCATGGGGAAAACGCACCTAACTTCTGTACACCAACATACAGAATCTGTCCGCCATGGTTAGTCGTGTTGGGAGTGAAGGATGTTGAAAAATTTGTCCCCCGAAGCCAAGCTTCATATCCGTCTTCCTTGATAACTCTTTTCTCGTGATACTTTTCTTCAGTCGGAGGAGATCCGTAGTAGATGTAGACGTGAAATGTCGCTTCTACATCCCACCAGTTCATACGGACAACAGGGATGACGTTATCGTACTGAACATTGAAGGCATGGTACGCCATTGTTGTGCCGTTGGTGTTACCATCCGCCGTGCTCGGTCTTTCTGTCGTTACCTGTGATGGCCGGCCGGTTGGCTGTCCTCTCTTTTGGGACGGTACAAATGGAATATCCAGCTTTACTTCTTGACCTTTGCTTTCGCTTCCGGAATTCTTTGAGTCGATCGTCAGAAACGTCACTGATGACGAGATGTTTTGTCCTCCGGTTGATTCACTCCATGAATATGGGTTCTTCTTGAAAAGTACCGTCTGTAACACGAAATATAACAGTTCATGGATTACTATTCTATTATAATGTAAGTTCAAGACACAAAGTGACTTTAACATTTGAGCGCTGTGTCGTGCACATCACTTTATATTTAACGATGTTGTAACATGCTAGTAGAATGGAAAATGCATTGTGCTTGGGGGGGGGGGGGGTGTTTGTGTTTGTGTGTGTCTTTCCTACCTTGACATCCCGCATGGCGTGTGTCTTAGACCCAGGTGTTGGTGGGATAGTTGCCACAATGTCTCCTGAGTCAAGGATGAGTTCTTCGTCGGAGGAAAACCTCGCCACATTGACAGCGAGGTTTTCTGTTTTAAAGCTTGAGTGATACTCTACATCCTCGGGTTGCAACGCCAGCAGGGTTTCAGCAACCTGGTCCAAAGATGCCACAATAGACTGCGACGCCTTTCGTTGCTTAATTAGATAGAAATACAAAAAGGGTTAATAGTGAAAAGAGACCTTCAGCAGTTATTTTACAACTCAGAATAAGAGATTTAATAATAATGCACTGTTATAATACCAGAAAGCATGTTTATTACGAAACTTCACAGGTCATTTAAATTCTTACCATGTCCTCTTTTTCCCTCTCCTTCTCTTTTAACATCTTTAGCTGCTGCTTGGGGGAGAGGTCAGTGGAACTCGTGTCAATAAGATCACTTTCAAACACGTCGGAGTTACTGTCAGTCTGTAATTCCGTTTTCGGTAACACATCGATAACTGCTGAAGCCGTCTGTAACAAGGCTGAAAGACAAAGAAGAAAGAAACAAATTTATCCGATGGCAATGGCTTCATATGTATCATTAGTTTTTATACACGTCAAAGGTTTCAAGTAAAGTATTTCTAAGAATTTAAAAAAGTCAGAGTAGATTAGATTAGATTAGATTAAAGCACAGGTGGTAGGCAAAGGTATTGTCGTTGAATAGCTGCTGAAGTTCCGATCGTGACGAAGTACTAGGCGCGAAACCCGAAGCGGTGCCGAAGGCACGAGCGGGGGGTTCGGAGAGCCGAACAGGGTTCGGTGTTCGGCGGAGCCGAACTCTGTCTGAGCGAGCCCCGTAGGGGCGAGATAGGTAGGAAATGACCTTTCAAATATCGCAAATTTCTGCTTAATTTCCTAATCCAGCTCACAACATTAAAACGATTTATCATCGACGAGACATCTACTACCAATCTAGAGAAGATTGCGGGCCTAATAGTTGTTAACAACAAAAATATACGGCATTTTGTATTGTCGGAATTTGCTCGATTTCCGGCTAACTGGGTTACCAGCAGTACCGCTCCTGCCGCAACACGCCGCTGCTGCAAAACATGATGACATAACGGCTAGCCAATCAGAGGGAGGAAAATTGGACCTGTGAACCACAGTTCCCGTCAAAGTTTTATTCCTGTGACGTTTCATCTCGTCTGAAGCTCATGTTGTCGCATACATGAAAGTAAGAGGTAATTAGCAAAGGACGACGGGAGAAACCATCCCCGCTAATGAGGGGGGGGGGGGGGGGCATTTCCGGAGTGAGCGACGGGAGAAACCGTCTTCGGGAGCATTTGAGCGAAAACATGTACCGCGGCGGTTACCCAACATAAATACCATAGCCTAACGCCCGTGATTAAAGTGAAAAAAATCAAATAACATTTTTTAAATCTAATTTGATTTTTTATCATGGCCTCTTCCAGGAAAACAGTCATTTTATGGTAGCCCCACTGCAATGAGTTCTTGAATGAGTTTTACTCGGGAACTAGGAATCATATAAAGATAACATTGACCATTCTCACCATCTGCTATGGTCTCCATATTCTCAATAGATATGTCCTGTGATCCTTCAGCAGCAGAAGCAAGTTTCTCTATGATCCCCGCAGTAGTTTGCTGTCCAGAGAAGATACAAAATAAATCCCAAAATAGTGTTCCATAATTAAGAGGCCGGCACATTCCTCTCTATGAACAGCTTATGTTTCTTACTACTGTGGACAAAATTACAGATCATTCGAGACAAAGTAGAGCTAAGCTCACCAACACTGACGGTGGTATTTCTGACTCAAAGCCATCACCAGGTTTGATGATCTCGTTGATGTTGGACGACACTGCAAGAATGTCCTCTGGCCCCACTACTTCTGGTAAACTTTGTTCCAGGCCTTGTGCGAGCTGCTGGAGCTATCAAGTGTTCAAGGGAATATAGTATCAGTATTCAAGTATTTTGACATCCGTTTGCTGGGCAATACAGAGGTAAGAGAAATATTGCTGCATAGAAAAATGATTTATGTGGATCGATCAGATGTAAGTTTATTTGGTATCAATGATCAAAAGGCGTCGTACCTTTTCACCTGGGTCTTCGGTAGTCCGTTTGGGAGAAGTTGTATGTTCTTTTATGCCTGAAACATACTCAGATATTATCTGTCTCAATTCAATCAGACTTTATGGCATAATACATACTTTTGTGAGACAGTACATCGCCTGTTTCTGAAAATATTATACAAACAACTTACAATACCCCCCCCCCCCTCAACCCCCTCCACAGACGCACTCCTAAAACAAACATTTACCTGCTCTCGATGTTTCTTGGATACGTGGAGGCTTTGTTGATTTCCCTGTTGATGGTACTGTGAACAAGAGTAACATGCCATTAAAGATATGGAGTTACGTAATGATAATTGTCAATTTAAAATCATTAAAACTACGCATTGCTTGTGAGATGCTTAATCTTAAGTCACGCTAAAAGTACCAATTTTCTTTATTTTCTATTTTTCGACACAATTTTCGATCCCTCATTAGAAGGGTTTTGTCAGGATCTACAACTATAACGTACTCCAAAACAATTAGGGATGTGCACGTAATATCAATTAGATAACACTGTTGAACAATCTTACTATAGTTTGCAGTGGTCCGTTGGCCTGTTGTTGTGTCGTCAGCCAAGACAGTCGTTGATTTTAATGCTACAAAATGATGAGATGAACATATTTTTCATGACACATGTAAACGGTATATAATCATTTACAACTTGCACATTTGTAATTCAATTTGTAGCGATTATAAGGGGCATCTCCATGTGCTTTTAAGAATCTAAATTTCAAGTCCTAGTGAAAGTATAGTAGTATTTTCAATTTTAAGTTTAGCCTCCCTTTAAACAACTACTGAAATGTTTTGTCAATGATGTACTTACTATATAGACATTTGCAGAAACAAGAATTAAAGGCTTGTTTTCTTCACTAATATATTCGAAGACATAATTACTGAATATCCCTTAACCTTTTATGACGTAGAACTTCACACGACTTTTGCGTATTCTTTACTATCGGACCTCACTGGTGACATCGTAATAACGTGTGTGACAATCAATTGCGCAAAGATAGATTAACAAAACCACTTTGTATGTACTGTTAAGGTAACATATACATCGTTACACATATAGTACCTTCAATATTCAGAGCTGTTGTCGACTCTGTCCAAAAAGGAGAAGAAGTTGTTGGAGTAGTTCTCAATCTATCCGCAGTGGACGCTTTTGTCGTTTTATGTGAAGATTCAACAGGGCTGACCTCCAGTGACGACATAGAGCCTACATGGGCAAAGCATAGTTCTTAGATGTTTTTATACGGTACAACTTAATCGATCGTACAAGAGTTAAGTTGTTAAGGCACCAATGTTTGTTGCTTATTCAAAATTCAGCATAAAGTTCACCAAAGTTCAAGAAACAATCGAAATATTTGGATCATGAATTGCAAGGTCAAACAGCTAGATAAACTTTCCATAATAATGATATTTCCTATTGAAACCATTGTATCGTAAATTACTCTCTTTAGATGTTTAACATAATACAAACAGACACTATACCTGTACTATATGAATAAGTTATATCCACGCTACGACTATACTCGCTGTAGGCCGCCATCTTGATGACGTATGTGGTTTCTGGTACAAGACTTGTGATGTTGTAGGACGTTTTGTGCCCATCAAGCCTGTACGAAAAACATTTGACATAAAGTTGATGATTTTATTGCTTTTGAAGAGGTTGCTACAAAATGGTGAGAAAACATAGCTGTCACGACACACGTAAACAGTGTATAACCATATAATTCCCAATTGCAAATCATTTGTTGAAGGTACAAATTATGGCAAAACGTATTTAGAGATATTTATCAGAGACGAGTCGATTCTACATATATATGGCTATAAACATGTTGAAACTATTTCAAAAGAAAAAAATGGAATTCCGCATGCCAGTGGAAACGCTAATAACATTGATAGTAACCGTTTGACGGTTATGTTTTACTTTTTACTACATTTGAATTAACATATGACCAACTCTCTCGTACAAAATGTTCAAGATAAGCTTGATTTTAAAATGGGACATTCCTGCACACTTTGAACTCGCTAGATATTGTGAGCTCTAACGATGTTTACATGACACATCGCTTTAATGTCTTCGCAACGAGTTTTTGTTTTACCTCGTCAATGTTCCTTCTCCGCCATATTCATCTGAAATGTCCACGTCGTAGTACAGAATGTTTGCCACAGCTGGCGTCCATTCCAGGAACATCCATGTCGTGGAGGACTTGGTGACTCTCAAACTCGAAGGAGGATCCGTGTCTAAAGATAAAATAGGCAAGTTATATGATATACATATATAAACTGCACTATCAGCAGAATTAGAGCAGTAAAGCACAAAGCAAAGTTAAAGTCATGAACTATGTAAATCATGCCAATTCAAGTCTTATCATATTGTACAATGAAAACAAATACAACCAACCAGTCTCAGCTTTTAATTGTACAGAAAAAAATTGCAGTTTTGTTCTTGACGTTATCAACTTCAAGCACATTGTAATATTATGACTTTTTTTTTTAGCTCCTGCTCTACTAATGACCATCAATCACTTACCTGTAACAACACTGATACCGATGGCGATACTCTTCCCCACACTGCTAACGGCCACCAAGCTGATGTCATACTGAGTACCAGGAACCAGACCTGTCAGTACATAGCTGTCTGCATCCCCTGGCGTCATCATGGTAGTACTCCTTCCACTTTCTGTGTAGGTTAGGTTGTAAGCGGTAAGGACAGCTTCGGGTGGTAGCCATGAGATTGTTATGGTGTTGGTTGTCTTCTGTTCAACCTCCAATGCCATAGGACTGTCCGTTTCTGAGCATAACGGGTAAAATGTGTTCATTAGTTAAATTTAAAGATAGCATATTAGTATTTTATAATCGTGCTAACATATGCATTATGTTAAACTATAGACCAAAAAAAGGGGGGAAATGCAGATGCTATGATTTAAATTGTCATACATCAATATTAAAACATCCCATGTCCTATTTTAATTTTTCATTTATTTTTTATAAACGTTTGGCAGTATTTTTGTCGGCTATTATTCTGGCGGTCTTAGATACAATGACTAATATGATATTATACAAAGGTACAAATATTTGATTAAATCCATGTCGTTCAGTTTTAACGAGAAAGATAAACTACTTAATCAGCCCAAAGGCCATAAAGGTGTTTTTAGATTATTATTGGGTATTGTAAACATCAAGATATGACCAATGACCAATACCATATTAAAACACGTTTTCTTACTTGTTCCCACAGTAATGATTACTGCCGGCCCCTCGTTTTGCCTGTTGAAGCTTGTGGCTGATATCACATACTCTGTACCAGGGGTGAGGTCAGTAAATGTCAGATCAGTTTGACCTGTGGGCACTAGCTGTGTGAACAGGCTATCGGCAGTATCACTACGCCTTATCCAGATCCTGTAGTAGATAGCGAGGGAGTTGGTCCTCTGCTTCCACGCGACCGTAACGGACGTTTCTGTGATGTATGTCATCTGAAAGTCCTCAGGTGGGGGCGTCACTGTTAGATAAAGGAACGTTACATATTGATATAAGAATCATACTTGAGTCCAAAAATATGCAATACACTGTGCACGGCTTAGACCTAATTATCCAGACTGATGTTTACATCAAAATTAGGTGTAATCAAACTCACATGTCAAACAGGTGACGTTAACTGGTGAGCTTTCCTTATATATCCCAACAGCCACGAGTGTTACGATGTATTCCTGGTCAGCTTGGACATCTCGGAGAACGTGTTCTTCGTTTACCGGACCGATGTCGGTTGCAATCACGTCGAGAGGACTGTTACCAAGCAAAGTGTGCTTCACTCTGTATCCGACAAGGGGTGCACTATGCTTGATCCAGCTGATGCCGAGTGAAGTGTAAGTTGCTGTTGAGCAGGTGAGGGACTGTGGACTGTACATTTCTGAAACACAAACATGCTTTACTGTGTTTACTGCGCCTGTTACTACCAATTACAGAAGATAGATCTATGAAACAGTATATGTACAATAATTACAATAGAGATCCACCAGAAATATATTTAGTGGGCACAATAAATTTGGGCCCATACTACCAGATTCGTCGCAAAAAATGTGTCGGTCGGATGAGGGTTAAAACTGCTAACATATTCCCATTTTGAATCATTGACAGTTCATTGTTTGTGTACATCTCTCTGTAATTCTTGTATATGTTAGAAATCATCAAAGATGGTTAATCACAATCCGGTTCTTAAGATATTGCGATGGACACGCAAGCACACACACATGCACGCACCCAGACAGATGGGCCAAAAACACTTAAAGAAAAAGGACATGCTAACCTTTGTGCCCAAAGAAGCAGAAGTCCCTTATGCGAACAGGCCATCCTTTCATAGATGTCGCTGTGATCCTCCAATACTGTGACGTCACGTCGAAATCCCCGAAGTGTTGTGGCTCCGTGGTGTTGACCAGGAGAGCGTCAGAGCTCTCCACGACTTCCCACACATATGGGTGAACGGTCGACTTCTCCAGAACAAAGTCCTTCATGTCGAGTTTGGGGTATCCGAGCTGGACGACCCTGATCTTGTACACCCTATACCGTTCCTGCATGTCCACGATTATCCTGTGCTTCTTGCCCTGTTTTTGGTTCGCACTTGGCCATGCCCACACGGTGTCCGGTGAACAGTCCAAGGCATTCCAAGGCCAGCCTTTGTTCGATGTGGGGAAGATGTCCACGACCCAGCTTTCTCGTCCGTTAAGCCATCCGGGATCAACTGGAAAGGGAATATGATTACTTTTGTCTTATCAGGATCAAATTGAAATGTAGACACGTTTTAAGTACAAGAACTGGAATTCTGAAGATAGCGTGCTACAAATAAATCGAATAAATGTCAAATGTATATTAGCATACGTTCATACACCAACGAACGGTTAACTTTCCTTGGCAAACTATCGCGGATCTTAGGACACACAGTTCAACACATACACACACACTCACTCACAAAAACACTCATATATACACACACTCACACACACACACACACACACACACACAATCACATACACACTCAAACTGCTTAGTTGACCCCATTCGAATATCTAGCCACCACTCGAAGCCCATGTAGAAAGCCAATCCCTCTTAAATAATCAAATCTACAACTGGTTCAATGTATCGATGGAGTTTTTGTTAAACCGACTTTACTTTCTTCTACCTATGGAATTAGAGAGAAAAACACAAACTACTTAAACCCTTTTACAGCAATATGCATGGTTTGGGGAATACCGGTACCAATGGTCCCAAATTACATACTTACAAATACGTAAGACTAGACGTTTATAACTGTTCTCTAAAACTAACCTTCACTTCCACTCACAGCACGCACGTTCCGATTGGCTGGCTCTTCTGGGCCTCGCAAGGGACCTGTGATGATAACAATGTTGTTTACTTACGTTTATGAATGTTTAACATCAAGGTAAGCAAATAGAGTGGTACAATTTAAACATTACTACTGGACAAATTACGATAAACATCGGACGTTTCGGGCGTTCATCCGACTGCCCTTCTCGTTGAAAAAGGGCAGTCGGATAGACGCCCGAAATGTCCGATTTTTACAGTAATTTGTCCAGTAGTAATCTTTAAATTGTACCACTCTAATGTTGTTTACTGTTATATTTACTAGATCATGAACATGCGGAACCAACAGGCGACCATGATAATACAACACTCATGATTTTAAAGTTTTCAACTACCATAATGATTGATTTTTTAAATAGATTTTTTTAAATAGATTCTTCTGGTTCAAAAGAATTTCCAAACACACCGTAAGGTATTTTGTCAGCGTTGAACGATCCCTCAACATGTCGTAAGGTGACGTAATCTGCTGCCATCCGGTCAACAAAACCTGCACCTAGCCCAACATCCGGGTTCTGTCGAAAGAAACAAAGATTATTACCAGCATCAGGTATGGACTATTAACTTGGTGTCCTCATAATGTAACGCGCTGCTACATCATCATCATCATTCCAGGGTATTATCACTCCTTTGGAGGAACCCCTCCCCAGTGGCTGCTACATATGTGATAAATTTTGGAAATACAGATGTGTAAAGCCAACTTATTGCATTTTTATGTTCGGTAGTTTCTGTCTAGTGAACCGGCCCTACCTCAGTCGGCCGACCGAGTCCAGAGGTCCTCCCATGCCCATCGGCTGCCTGCGCATGCGCATCGCCGTGGGACTTCTCTGGCTCCCCAATAGCCTTCAGTGGCTTGGCGCAGGCCGTGCCAGCCAGAAAGGCAAGTATCAGAAGTTGAATTTTCATGAGTCTGTTGGACGGTACACACAAAACAAATGCAAAAATATATTGAAATTAAAAATAAGAAAACACACACAAACACTCACACTCACACTCACACTTACACTTACACACACTAAGAGAGAGAAAGAGAGAGAGAAATAGCGAGAGGGAGACGGAGAAATAGGGAAGTCAAAAAAATAAGATTTTGCTCCCTTGGGAGGGAAGCAAAAAATTATTACAAGCTATACCTCTCACAGAGGACATTTTAGCTCACTCTGCAATTTCCTAAAAAGACTTGCTAATTTTGATTCAATACACCGATACTTGAATTCAAACCACACTTCGTGTTTCTTTAGCCGGTTTTCTTTTGCCAAATGATAACTGGTATCACACTCGCCCAATATGAGAAAGGCCCTAAGCAATAAGTTATTCAATCTGCAGCAGGGCTAAATGATTAATTGCTCATATTCAAATAGCTACATTACAATGCCTAACGACTACAGTCATCGTGCGTACCGGACGGTTAACAATCGATCTTCGACATTATATAGAATGTCCTTGGTATCCCTATACAATAATAATGAGGTTATTAGGTTGTTAGCCCGTCACAATATGGCGTTGTTACAATGCTCCTACGACAAGCAATGGGGAGAATAAAATGAAGAAAAAAGTTGAGATATTGCATGTGGACATTAAACAACTTTATATCCACGAACGAGCTTTATTGTTGTTTGCGCTTCCACAGGAAAATTGCAGGATGATAATTCTTTACTGTTATGAACAGTACATGGGTTTAGAAGTAAACCGTTGTTAATCGGTATAAGGTCTCGTCTATGAGTTTTTTCTTCCCATTGACTTCCATGTTATAATACGTGTTTTACATTGGCGCGTTCGTAATGAAGCTATTAGAAATGCACCAACTGTAGGTCATTCATTCTGTGTTGAGCTCATTTACATCTGGAAAAGTTGACAACAGCTTCACTATATACAATCTCTGTTTATGGCAATTACAAACTGCACTTCGCTATACCCCACAAAATGCACTGACCGACTGCAAGCGTACGGCCGTACCACTCAATACCTAGGACTGGGCAAGTCCGTCCTAGCACGCGGCTACCAAACTCTACCTGCTAATTTCTTCAGTTACAAACAAGCTTCCATCAGTTTGACACTTGACATATCTTGAGATGGCAAAAAGGAAATTTCCCACCGCCTTAAACACGCGTTAAAGCAGCCGTTTATTTTGTAGTTAGGGACTCTTCATGAATAACTCCAGATTAGCCAATATTATCAAGAAACCTTGATAATATCTACTAGAAAATTTTAAATACAAAAACAGTCAAATTGTAAAGCATATAAATCAAATTTCTATCGTCGACAACTATCTGCAGAGGTAACATGGGTATTCTTGTCCCTTTGCTATTAGAAACGATTGACTATAGGTTATGTGTACATTACTATCGGTAAAGTTTCTGTAAAGGACATTTTTGGTATGGGTAGCAGGATGTTTTGTCCCTTTACTCTTTCTTAAAAGAAACATCATGGTAACTTTGGAATGTCGCCAATACTACATAATTGTGACCTTAAGTTTGCAAGCTGCAGGCGAAACATATGTTTTACTCAATTGGAGCCAAAGACACCTAGCAGAGACTGCCAAAATTGACTTTTTAATAGCCTCCACCTATGACTACTCAGTCTAGTATCCTTACAAAGTAGCATCTTTACCATAAATCCAGCGGTTATCAACCCTTATGTAACAAATGCAACATATGATTTTGCTCTACTAACCTCATCAACAAGTGCGGCGTCTACAAGTCCGATAATAACACTGTTTCCACTGGAGAAAAGTCAGGCAATGTATAGCTACGAAGTATACTACATGGCATTGACAACTCGAATTGAGCCATAACTTTCAAAACAAGGATTTATAAATTTCAACTGGCAGAGTAGGCTTGAATAATTTTCGTTTGTATAAGAGATACAACGCGTATTTTTTTGTAATATTGATTTCGACCACTAGTTACAATCCGAACATTTATCTCATAGTGTCTCGTTCTAAGAATTATAGGACTCAGGTACAACTTTTAACCATTCCGAATATTTCTTTGTACTTCGGTCAACACACCCATCTCGGCATGTTTTCACAACTAAAAACCTATGAAAGGAAAATGTATCCATAGGACAAACCTTTAGAAGATTCTCGAACAACAGTCCTCTGTACGAGTAGTATTTGGTTCGGCTCCTTAGTAAAATGACAACGTAGTTTTATTTGCTGCCAAGGCAGGTCAACAGAGAAACGCCTATGCAATGAATTATTCAAACTGTAGCAGGCCTGCAGGATTAATTGCTCATATTCAATTGACCAAAGTACAATGCAGGATGGTTGCAGTCATTATGTCCACTAGGCGGTTAACAATAGCCATTCTTATCTATATACAATGATAATTGATTGGATAGTTGTGAGGTCTGTAACACAATTTTCCACGGAGGTTGTTTACAGCTCGCTCCAACATGGTGCTAATAGATTAAAAGTGATAGTTATCATATACGTAGCGTTGTTGAAAGACATCGATCTGCGAGGAGCGGAAAATGAAGTCTGCAAAATATTCAAGATCGTGCATGTAGCTGTCACTATTGCTAAGAATAGACGTAAAAAGACATATTCTTGCCCTTTTACCTGCGTATAGGAATAATACTGTAAATGCAGAAATGTTCGCGGTGGTTTTATGTACACGGTTTTTGCGGTGACCGTTTTACCGAGAACTTAAAACCACCGCGAATATTTTTGTCCAATACTGTAGCAGTATGTGACTATAGTGCTGTCGCAAACTTAAAACCACCGCGAACACTCCATTTTCGTCTTAGTGCGAAAAATAAAAACCAGGACGCGAACTTAGATGCATTTACAGTATCATAACAATTTTGTAACAGCGTGAACACTACACGAGCTTCAACTAAAGTAAGTTGAAAGACTTAAGCAAATAAACAAGAAAATTCCAAGTCAACAAAAAATGTTTCCTTTATGGGTTATAATTATCGGTCAAGTGTCCGTCCGCCACCACTATTTGCAGTGGTAGGAGGAATATTCTTGCCCCTTTCCTCTTTTTGGAACAACATCGCGGTAATTTTTAAATGACGCAGTTTCTACAAGATTTTCTTTCTTACTTTGCGAAACCACAGACAAAATCTTCACTTGTATTTTACTTTATTTTACTGTCAATCGAACAGCCTCGACTGGAAAATAAAACGCTACTTAGGACTTACTAATCGACAAGTAGTCTTCAGTCAAACCGTAATTCCCGTCTTGGATAAGATAGTAACATTGAAAAAACACTCCATGGCTGAGATTTTAACGAACCGTGCAGTTTAAGTGTTTGATCCAGCGTGTATGTATCCTTCTATTAACAAACATAATGTATAATATAGCTCCACTGGCCATTTCTACAAGTTGGAGAATAACGCTGTTGACAAGCATACTCAGGTACGAAGGTCAAAACCATTCCTTTGGAAAAAGAACAACTTCATACATGGCATTGACATACAGAATTGAGGCATAACCTTCGCGATTCGGACAAATCGGAATTTTGTCCTATAGTGCCTCGTTTCACTACAAATTATGGTTAGGGTTTACACTTTTGTACATATTGTTCTCGTCGCAACATGCAGTTTGGACATGTCTCCATCATAGGTTGGTCTGGCTACTTAAATTAAAGATGATACCATATGCACATGGAATAAAAATGTAACTTTCGGACAAACCTTAAGATTTCCGAAGAACTGTCCACTGCAGGACATGTATTGGGTACTGCTCCTTGGTGAAAATGATCACTCAAGTCAACAGAGAAACACCTGTGCAATAAATTATTCAAACTGTAGCAGGCCTAAAGGATTAACTGCTTATATTCCTATGCGCCATAGTACAATGCAGAATCGCTCTATGTATTGTGCGAAACAAGCGGTGACGTATGGGCCATCCTATCTCTATACAGCGATAATAGATCGGTGCATAAAAAGGTCTGTAAGTTGATTTTTTTACAGAGGTGGTGTGTCAAACGAGAGCTAATATGGCGTTGTCTAAGTGGTCAATAACACCATGTGTTGAACAACTTTGTGAAAATATATTGTTCACAAACAACGGGAAAATAATAATCAATGTTTCTATGCGCAGTCAACATTTGCGATGGTACAAAAATATTCTCGTTCCCTTTTCCCTTTCTTAGAGCTGATTTTAGAATGCTACATATACTGAATGGTTATGTATTTGATAAGCTTGCAAGCTGCGTACATAATACAAGTAAAATGAACTTATATTCTACTTCATTTCTTCCTTACACACACAACCGCGACTCCCAAACAATAAATACAGGCATTATGCCTTCATTCAAAATTCAGCCTAAAGACCGTCGTCCCTGACTTGGATAAAGTAGCAACATCGCAAGAAACAACATGTGACCTAAACCATTACATAGATAAAACGTATAGGTAAGGAAAGCATCTAACAATTAATATGTGACTGGTTCTGCGGAAGAAAATAGCATATTACAGTGCTTCTTCGCATGGAATAGTCTTTCCTAAAAAAAACGAGGGACATAAGGTGTCGCTTTGGATTTGTAAGTTGGCTTTTTTCACAGCCCAGACGTTTGAGGCAAGCGTCTCGTTTCACTAAGAATTGTTGATTCAGTGCCACTTGACCAATCCCAAAAAACTGATATTATCGAAACGTGTCAGGCTGGATAATGTTTTATCACTGACCGTTTTATCTATTTCAAAGGTAATACCTCAGAAAAGAAAGATGTAACCATCGAACAAACCTTTATGTTTTCCAAATAACAGCCCTTGGAAAATTTTGAATGTTACAATACTACATCTTTAAACTCTCACCTCACAAACCGACAAACACACTATTCAAACAAGTTATTAACTAGTACCTTATTTTTTTCTCTTTCGCACAGAACCGCGACGGATGAAGTAGCGAAGGAATACCGCATTGCCTAAATGTTTACAAAGTAAAGCATAGCTGAGAAAGATGTCTGCACACCAAAATCCACCTCTTTTATCAAGGGGTTATGTGTCCTCCGGATCCAGTTTACATACACGTATAGTCTTGCCCTACTAGCCCTTTCAACATCTACCGTTTGTCATAGAATATCGATGTAGCCACTATTCCTTAAGGAAATACTCTACGTATTGTATGTGCACACATCGTTTTCTGCTTGAACTATTTTCCATTTATGGAAGAACGTTTTTGCACAAGTTAACCATTCAATACAAGATAGCCTTCAGTTCCTATCGAACCAGTTTGAAAGTATTTCCACCAATGGCCGTTCAGTCTACATTAAAGATGTATACCTCATAAAGGAAAAATTAACGATCGTACAAACCTTCAGAAGTTTTCCAAATAACAGCCCACTACAGGAGAAGTATTCGGTAATGCTCCTTCAAGAAAATGATCACTCGGTTTTATTTTCTGTCAACATAAGTCAACGGAAAAACACATGTGCAATAAATTATTCAAACTGTAGCAGGCCTGAAGGATAAACTAATTATATGCCAATGCGTCACAATAAAGCGTATAAGGTCTCTATGCATTGTGTTTACAAAGTAGTGACGCATAACAATATTATCTCTATACAGTGGTTGTAAATCGGTTCACAGTACGGTCTGTAATATAATTATGCACAGAGGGGGAATTTAAACGGTAGCCACAATATGGCGTCGTCATAATTGCAACATTACCTTGGGTTAAACAGTATCACAAATAATGGCAAAATAAAAGAATCGACAATTCAAATATTTCAGACACAGTCGATGGATATCGGAAACTGAATGTCTATCCATGAAAGACGCGGATTGAGGTTCAAGTTTTAAGATTTTTACTCTGTGATATGAAATTGCATTTAATAAATTCGTAATAGTGTAAATGAGGTTTTCTATAAACATTGGGTAGTCTAAACAGTTTAAATAACTCTTATTTAATTTTATAGAAAGATTGTAACAGCATACTTAAGTAACTGCTTGTCAACAAAATGGTAAGTACAATGATTAGTATTATAGATGTCTGTCAAGTTATCTTTCTATGGCTACTCTTTGCAGAGGTACTAGGAACACTTTGTATCTTTTCTCTTTTTGAACATCTTTTTCTGTCAATCTTGGAAGAACATGACTTAAACTGCGCAAATACGGCATGCAGTATTGTAACATTCAAATTTTACCATGGTGTCCATGGTACATGGTAAAATTTAATGTTACAATCCTCATTTTTAACCTCTGACCTCGCAAACTGACGGACACAATCTTTAGACAAGTTATTGACTAGAAGGTACTCCGTTTTTCTCTCTCGCACAAAACAGCTTCGGTCGAATAAAAACTTTTATATTAGCCACTCAACGACTACCCAATCTAGCCTTAGATGAAGTAGCGCAAGTGTATCACATTGCCTAAATGTTTACAAAGCTAAGCATAGCTGACAAAGATTTCTGCATACCAAAATCCATCTCTTTTATAAAAGGGTTATGTGTCCTCCGGAGCCATCTTACTCTTTTATCAACAACTGCGTCAGAGAATATCGATGTAGCAACCATAGATTAGCACGCTCAGGACGATTCTTAAAATACCCTACATATTGTATATACACACACATAATTTTCTGCTTCGAGTGCAGGCTTGAATTATTTCCTATTGATGGAAAACAATATGCGTCTTTTTTTCAGTCGATGTTCTGAATTGCAAGTTTAACAATCAAGGCGTTTGGTCCTGAGTATCTTGTTTTACAAAAAAAGAAGTGTTTTTTTGTACCAGTTAACCATTCAATGTAAGATAGTCTTTAGTTTCTATCGCACTAGTCTGGACATATTTCCATCAATGGCCGTTCGCTTTACATTAAAGATGTACATATATATGCCTCATAAAAGAAGAAGAAAATTAACAATTGTACAAACCTTAAGAAGTTTTCCAAATAACAGCTCACTACAGGAGAAGTATTCGGTACGGCTCCTTCAAGAAAATGATCACTCGGTTTTATTTTCTGTCAACATAAGTCAACGGAAAAACACATGTGCAATAAATTATTCAAACTGTAGCAGGCCTGAAGGATAAACTGCTTATGTGCCAATGCGTCACAATAAAACATAGAAGGTCTCTATTCATTGTATTAACCTAGTAGTGACGCATAACAATATTATCTCTATACAGCGGCTGTAATTGGTTCACAGCACGGTCTGTGATAAAATTTTCCACGGAGGGGTAATCTAAAAGGTAGCTACAATATGGCGTCGTCATAATTGCAACATTACCTTGGGTTAAACAGTATCACAAATAATGGCAATACAAAAGAGTCGACCTTCAAATATTTCAAACACAGCAGGTGGATATTTGAAACTGAATGTTTATCCATGAAAGACACGGATAGAGGTTCAAGGTTTAAAACTCTTTTTCTTTTTCCCAGTGATGTGAAATTGCATTATAAAAAAATGTAATAGTGTAAACGGCACATGAGGTTTGTCATAAGTATAAGGGCTTTTCTAAACAGTTGGTGTAAATGAGGTTTTCCATAAGTTATAGTTTGAATAATTTCAATTCAATTCTATAGACAGGTTATGACGCAAATACGACATGATTTTAATCATCACCTTGGAAATGTTTGCATGTTACAACACTACATATTTTAACCCTAACCTAACAAACCGACGGACACACTATTTAAACTAGACTGGCCGTCATTTGCTTTAAGAGCAAATTCAGCATGTTTCGCCCATACTCCTCCTCATGCAAGAAGTGGGCTGTCCCAAAATAACTCCTGGGCACATAGAAATATTACCTGCATGTTGGAAGGCAACATTTGCGAGAGCATCATACTTTGCCAATCTCCCTCCCGATGCATAAATTGACTGTTCCAGAATCACCCGTGCAAAAACAAAAATTTCAAACTCTTCATATCTTTTTAAACTTGGTGTCATCTGATAGGTATTTGTGAAAGAAACAGAATGTTTTTTGTTTCAACAAAATCGGACATACCGTTAGCGAGTTACGGCCATTCAAAGGTCTGAGAATTAGTCCTCAAATTCTCTGGAATCCGTAAAAAACCGTTAAAATGTAACGTTAATATCTTAAAACTGTCATAGCTCAGTAATAATTCACAATAGAAGCACCAAATAAGCTGCATTCTCTTTATTTACAATGATATTAACAAGTCCTTAAAGCTTGTAGCTTTGCCTTCATCGTTTCTTTAGATTTCTCATCTCAAAATATCACCAAAAGTGGGAAAAAAATGGACATGGGCACAGGACATCTTAAATATGCAAGATTGCGATATCTCTGTAACCGTACAATATACAAGGAAACAACTTGGCATACATGGGTTCTGTAACATGCTGAATCTAAATATGGCGGCCATAAAATCTATATATCTGCTTCAGAAATTATGAATTATGATGAATAATTGATTTCCTGAGGTAATAAGATGTGCATCCGCTAATTAAATATGCCACTTGCATATCTTCCTTATACTTGAAGATACACCAAAAGAAAAAAACGTGGTACACAGAGGTTTAGACACATGCTGATTCCAATTTTAGCCTCAAAAATATAATCTGATCCAGAAATATTGAACTACATGTATTACCCAATGCTATATATTTACATTTGTACACACTGATATCATTCTTTGTACAATCTGCAATATTGGTCCGACAATTCAATATCCAGCATTCATTTCATTTCTTCCCCTTTTTTCACTGCAGGAATTTCGTTTCTTGTTGCAGGGCAGTTGAGTGGCAAAGTACATGTATTTATTGTATTGTATTGTACATGTATTATATTTCAATTTTACGGGAATCAGACAACTGGATCATGGAACAGGTGGCCATTGCTTCCCTGGTCTGGAACTATTTCTACAGTTGAATCAACTACAAAAGCTAAATCTACTTTTTGTATGGTTTCTCTATCCAGCTGAGATAACCAAGACACACATGCTGATCACTACAAGGGTAGAAGTTACTGAAGTTCTCTTTCGTTATGTACCAAAACTACAGTTATTTACGGCAAATAGAAATTATATCTAGTCTCGTCTTCTAGTTCACTGGCAGTTCTGTTGGTTCTTCATCACTTTCCTCCTCTTCACTCTCTTCATTCCTGTGTCAAAAGAGAAAACGTCTGTTGAAATTCAAACTTTATAATACATGCACATGGCAGACACAAATTTCAAACAATGTATGATGAGATAAATATGAAACTTGGATACTTAGGTACTTTATTTCCTCCATTAGCTACCATACATTTATACTAAGTAGTACTGGTAATTGCATACAATAATAAAGGCTATCATTCATTATAAATGTAACAACTTAATAAACTTAACAGACCAGCATAGTTCTGTCAAGTGAGGTTTATACTTCTACTCATAAAATAAATTACAACGGAAACTACGACTCGAGTAGAGGGCAGCTGGGCATCCCCGCCGCCCCCCTCCCCCTAGCAGTGACGTCAGAAGGTGAGGATAGCGAGTACAGTTTTCTGCATTTTAAGTTTAGATTACGGCACTAGCAAAAAAAACAGGAACCAAATGCATCCATAGGGCGTTGAAAATGATTTATAGTAATCATACATGCAACCACTGGCACGAAAATCCACGTATTAAAACGGCAAATTCAAATCATTTGAGCAAGGAGGTTAATATTTAACCTCCTTGATTTGAGCTACCATTCGGCATACAAAAACAACAGTGTTTACCGATAATCATGCGGCCAAATTTGACATAAAAATAACCCAAAACCCACATTAAACTACGTAAAGACTTGGAAAAAGACATTACCTGGCATTTGGGTAATAGAAGTGTCCGTATTTTGGCCCGATGCCGACGTAATCGGCTCCGAACTACAGCGGTCTGTAGCGCCCGGGCCGCCGTCCACCATCTTGCTTCCTTCCCAAAACTGGCTCGCGATTACGGAGCCCACCATGGCTCGAATATATGCGAATTTGGTACCAAAATAACAACAATCTCTTGAATTTTCCAACGATACCAATGTCGAAATGTTTTTTAAAGGGGTACCTCCCTCCGGAATTTCGATTTGAAAAATCAAAATGTGAATATTTTCACCAATGAAAGTCGCACAAGCTGACCACTTTATACATCATTTTGTAGATCGTAATGCTGGCTACAAATTGGCGACTAGTTTTCTTGTTTACGAGTGACGTAACGATCCGTATTTGGATCGGCGCGAAGCCGGCCCTCCCCAAGTGCGTGACCGGGAAGCGGGTGCACCTGCTCCCGCGGGCGAAATGCGCGTAACCCGATGGGCGATTTCTCGCTTATGGTTGACGGTATTTTAGTAAATCCTTCACAGATATTGAGTTAAGAACCTTCTTTAACTACTGGTATAAAATTATAAGCGATTTTTGACCGTTATGTATCAGATCGTACGCCTTGAATTTGGCGCATTTTTCGGTTTTGACGGGGCCGGAGAACAAATTTCGGGATCTGCGCCACCCCTACTACACTGCGAGACGCCAAGAGCTTCTTACTGCAAAGGCTTGCGTGTTTACCTGCAACATGACCTCAGGTGACCTAAATAGAACAGTGTTCTTTGGCCAGTAGCAAATGGAACGCGGGGATCCTTAGATAGAACATGGATTCCTTGGCCAGCAGCAAATAGAACATGGAACGTGGATACCACTTTTGGCCTGTTTTTGGTCTGAAAATGGGTCCAAAAGTCCCCAAAATGAAGCATTCTGAAGTGATGTACACCAGAATTGTGATTGGAATCCTGTAGCGACATGTTCAAGGCACCCTTGTACCGAATTTCAGGTCACTTGCTAGCAATACCAGGGCACAGGAGCCCAAAATATAAAAATTGTCTAAAAATGCCCCAAAAAACCTCCATAAAATGGATTTTAAGGCCTGTTTCAAAACAATTAAAAAAGGGTCTGGGGGTATTTGCCATCTTAACCTCCACACCAAATTTCAGGTCGGTTGGGTAAGAAATGGCGGAGTAGTAGCCATTTGAAGATTTGTCAGGAGGAGAAGAAGAACCAGACAAATACAATATGTTGAGCCCATACTTATGGGCTCAACATAACTAGTTATTAACTAGTACGTTCTTAATTTTTCTCTTTCGTACAGAACCGCGACAGATGAAGTGGCGAAGGAATACCGCATTGGTTAAATGTTTACAAAGCTGAGCATAGCTGAGAAAGATTTCTACACACCAAAATCCATCTCTTTTATCGAGGGGTTATGTGTCCTCCGGTTCCAGTTTACAAACATGTATAGTCTTGCTCTACTAGCCCTATCAACAACTACAGCTTGTGAGAGAATATCGATGTAGCCACCATTCGTTCATGATGATTCTTAAGGACATAATCTACATCTTTTATGTACACATCGTTTTCTGCTTACAGTGCAGGCTTGAATTATTTCCCATTCACGGAAGGACGTTTTTGTACCAGTGAACCATTCAGTATAAAATAGCCTTTAGTTCCTATAGCACCAGTTTGGACATATTTCCACCGATGGCCGTCCAGTCTACATTAAAGATGTATACCTCATAAAATAGATTTTAAAAAAACAACGTACAAACGTACAAACCTTCAGAGGTTTTCCTAATATCACCCCACTACAGTTTTCGGTACGGCTCCTTCACAAAAATGATCACTCGTTTTTTTTTTCAAGTAATTTTTCAATTTTTCTTGGGGGACAATTTTACATGGGGATCCTTTTTCATGGGCGACAATTTTTCATGGGGTACATTTTTTCATGGGGAACAATTTTTCAATGCATAGATGTTGGCTTTCCTCCACAGGTAAATTTAGTCGATCTTTCGTGTTCGTTGTTTGGGGCTTTAAACGACCGTTTAGTCAATACTACTCGTACACCCCGACATCCTCCGAGTCAATGACCTAAAGAACATTGCTGTTGAAGTGCTCTACTATTTTGGCACCTGCTCTAGTGTCAGAAGTCTATCTGATTCCGTTGCGTCATAGTTTCGTATGTAAGGTCCACTGTGGAGAGACTTTGCCCTCTTTCCCTCTTTAAAGTTTGACTTGCGCAACTCCATCCGCTAGGTGAGATAACCCTATGACATTTGACAAATAACTCTTCGGGCATGGAGCGCTTCATTGGTATGTCCACGTGCAGCATTAAAGACCTCTGGCCAGGTGCCCAAGGTTAGTGTACACAACCAGGAGGTACGTTTTGATTTATTTGATAACAAGGCAGCCAAAATAAACGGAGAGAACAGATGACACAATCGGGGCTGACCAGAGGTACGGTGCGTCATGACGCTAACGATGTTCGCACTGTTGGCTCTTCTATCCACCGCTGCCGCCCAACAGGTAAGATAACTGACAGTATATATAGGTAACGAATTAGCATCTTTACAAACTATGAATACTCTCGGTTTATTCCCTAAATTGATTTTACCCCCCATGTAAGTTTATTTTTTAGTTTTAGGAAGGCATTTTTTTAGCCAAACATCTGATAGGACTGGCACCAAATATCACTCACAACCCTGGTTTTCAAATGTCTCGTAGATCGGGAGTAAAATAAAAAGTTCTGTTTCAGTGTGTGTGTGTGTTTTCTCTTCTGATTCTATGTTATATGTAGAATCAAAAAATCACATCTTGAGATTCAAGATGGCGGTGCGTGGGTAGAGACGTGTTGTTGTGAGGATGGAAAATTGTGTTTTGACAAAACACATTTTTAGATTTTTAGATTTTTGTAGATTCAAACGTCTTCTAATCCCGTAATGATCCGTAATCTCTCTTTGCTGTTTGTGACTTGCTGTCCTCCCGATTACCTTTCTGAATGCAGAAGTGTGCATCTAGACGTGCGAGAAAGAGCAAACGAGTCCACGTCCCGACTCGAATATGGCCTGCATTCCCTTTTGCGTAGAGCATAATCAGCCGTTTGAATTCTACGCAGAGCTTAACCGACCACTCCAATTCACCGTAGAGCGTAATCTGTTAGCCTCCTGTGCAGGCCTCCTATAACGCGCGACATATATATTGGGGGAGGGGGGAGCTCTTATGCCGGCAAGGGAGTTGTACCCCTCGGCTATACAACTCCCTCGGCTGCACAACTCCCTTGCCGGCATAAGAGCTCCCCCCTCCCCCAATATATATGTCGCGCGTTATAGGAGGCCTGCACAGGAGGCTAGTAATCTGTGTAGTTTGTGCGGAGCGTAATTAGCCGCTTTGATTCTGCGTAATGCCTAGAAGCTCCCCGGAATTAAGCGTAAAATGTAATTGATGGATTGTTCGTTAGTCAATCTTATCCAACCTTCTGCCAAGTCGCAAACAAGTGTCATGTCCGCAGCCATTTTGCTTTATCTTCCCTTCTTTCGACAAAAAAGAGGAATAATTGGCCAGGAGAGTCAGTCCAAGGCCAGGTTAACGTTTCCCCCTCGGCTGCGCCGCCGCACCCTTTTGGTGCAAAACTCCTCTGGCGAATCATTCTACTCAACATTAACAAGCGTAGTGAGACTAGTTTAGGATGATCAAATGGAGGCTAGGTCCCGTGTTTGGGGAGAGCCACACCCCCACACGTTAAAGAACCCACGACACCTTTCAAAAAAGAGTAGGGGCATGCCCCGGTGGGAGTGGTTCAAACCCTACAGTCCTATAACTGCACATGGGTTCGCCCTTAGTAATAGCCTCCGGCTAGTTGGGCAACCCCGGCATGTACATGTAAGTATGAAATGTTTATTGTATGTGTCTTTAATGCTTTTCGACTATTTTCATAAGTAAATCATACCTCACTGCAGCCAATGTAGGCTGCTATGTTATGTTTTGTCTTGGGACGCAAATAAACCATTAATGTATACATGCTCAACCAATAAATAAATAAATAGGATGATCATCAAGCGCCTTGCACCGTCTCACACGGATGGCCATAGGTGGAGATTTGTGCAGCCCTTTCGGGAACGGTATGGATGTTGGTGAACATATAGTTGGTAGGCAATTATGCCTCTTAATTTCAGTAATGTTTCTTTGTTCTCTGAGATCAAAAACCTTTGAACTGCCCTTGCAAGATCAAGAGAAACGGTGATCTTATAACCTCACCAATAACGGAGGTCACACGATGGGGTGGGCATGTCAACTACATTATCTAACCTACGTAAATAACCTCACATGAGAGCACATGTGCAATCCAAAGGTGATCTTTGGACAACTGTCTTGTCAAGCTACAACATTTGCGAAGCTTTATCTTATCTATCCAAATAGCTACATATCCTAGGGAGTAAAATATCTGCACTGACCTTTGTGCCTTTTCAGGTTTGCTGACAGTGTTATTCACATCTTTTAGTGGCTTGCAACTATTTTGCTAAATATTACTCACCGCTACTCATCTTGACTATTTCCTTGGAGGAAATCATTCTCATCGATGTTATATGTCAGAATATCAAGAAAGGCTTTTTTTGTTTTTTGTTTATTGTTTTGACCGTTTAAGGCGATGCCACTATTTGCAAAATAGAAGAGATTTCTTGCCTTCTTTCAGTCTGTCTGTCAGCAGATTTAGCCACATATCATTAAATACTATGTAGTAGTTTCATGTTGTTCAAGGATATCTAATTGTAAAGAAATACGTATATTCTTTATTTCTTCTTATTTCTTCAAACCACTCCCAAGCACAAAACAAGACAACGTAACTGCCCCCGTACACATGCGTTAATCTAGTGGTGACCAATAGGAAAGAAAGTCGCTCTCCCTCAAACCGTAAGATTTACGCAGATTATCCTATCGTTGTTAGGGTCCCCTTTGTGTGTTAGAACATCTGCATCTGTATTTATAATACCGGTATAACACACCAGCTAACACCCCACATTCCACCAGAACTCAGGCCAATGACCAGTGCCGTGAGTGCACAGTCAAACTAAAGTGCGGAACCCTACTGTTGATGATACTTCTATCATTCACAGTTGCATGGATAATACAAGATTTAAGCTTGTTTTGTGATGAGTTCGCAGTAAAATGTATGAGGACAAAAGATACATACAATTAGAAACAGTTAACGACCTTTGGTCATACTCGTTACCATCATCAGCCGATATTTTTTTCAAATATTTTCTCAGTTGCATCTTGTCGCTGGCAAAAAAAGACCATTTGACGCTTCTGAGTATCATTTATTCACTATTGAAATTATGATTAACAACTGAATAGATGTCAAGGAAAACTAGACAGGTACTATTTGCAAGCAAATACATAATGTTTATCTTCACATGGTCTGGCCTTACAAACGACTGCTCTGTTTATTCTTACTCAACACACATTTATATACTCCTCACGCAAGCTCTGTAATGCTTGTTGCTACAATGCGTAATCGAACACAACGGTGTTTACCAGTATCCATGGTGACAGCTGTTTGGGACAGGTCATTGATCCTATTTGTTTGGAACGGAATCAGAAGAAGAAGAGGAAACGTAGCAAAAACGATATGTTTACCTTTTGTGAATGTAAACATGATATAAAAACTACGGGCTGGATATTGGTTTGCTTCATTGATAACCACTCCGCTCTCACGCTAAAACCATATGGAAGAGTATTGTCGAGCAACGGGTTACTTCTTATACCTGCGGATCCTGCCAAAATAGATGTTTTTGCGGGATGCTTACTTTTTTACATGAAGATTCAGTTAATAGACACGGTGAAATTTTAATGTATCGTGCCCTCTTTCCAACGGAGAACTAATATTTTGAATATTTTCTTTGTGGTTATTACACGCGGTACACATTTACGTCACAGAACCTCGTATTAAAGCATATATGACGAATCACGGACCGAACCAACCATGCACCATAGACAGGCTAGACACCCAACTTGATACCCGTCTCAAAGCCAGCAGCGAAGTTCCTCGAAGTCCAATATTATTATCATCATCATCATCGTCATCATCATCACTGTTATTATCATCACCATAATCATCACCATCTTCATTGTTAGCACTATTGTTATTATCATTATCATTGTTATTGATGTTTTACTATTATTAATATCGTCATGAAAAGGCATCTGTTTGCCCGGCCGGATACGTCAACTTCAGTGGAACGTGCTTAAAGTTCTCCAGCGACAGAAAGACGTACCCAGACGCGCGAGATGTCTGCCAGCAGGAAGGTGCGCACTTGGTCGTCATCAAAACAGCCACACTGGACAACTTCATCGTCGACAGAATGAAAAACCAGTACAACTACCCGGCCGAAACCTGGATTGGTATGGACGATCTCGTTACGCATGTAAGTTACCGTTAGTACCTTATCCTAAACTAAGAACTAAGTATTGTTTGGTAACGCTTATATTTTTTTATGACCTTACAATTATACGATATCAAATTATGTTGCAAATGAAACTACTGGTAAATGCAATGCCATACATGTACATGACGATGCGTTTATAGTGACACGTCTGTGTTCACATCGCACCAAATCACATTGAAAGTCAGTATGCATACTTTTCTTCTTAACATGTACATCTTATGGATGTAGTGGAATTTATGGTGGTAATATCAATAACATTTCATGCTTTGCATGAGCTTCATGAGCAAAGTTTTCCTAAACTAGATATATCATATAACTGCTAGCTTCGACTATGTGTCTCCCGTCAGCCCTTACCGTCTTGGTAGATGGTCTTAGTAACAGTCTTGTCAGCCGCCAAGCCTTGACGGTGTCTTCATGCGTCCAATGTTTGCCTGGCAGCTTATTCTACAGATGGCATAACTGATATACCACCAACATTACCCACCGCCAGCGTCGCGCATCATCAGCTGTCTAAGCCCCCCTCTCACAGCGCCGCTGCGTCCTAAACCGAATGTGTGTTACCCTTGACTTTATAATGGGAATATCATTCAACACGTACAACAAAACACACAAAGCATACTAAGATTCGTTTTTCGTCGATGAAATTCGATGAGGGCTTTGTCAATTCAATCGGCCGCAGCGACGCCGCCAGTATGCCGCGGGTCTAGTGAGAAGGAGCTTTGAGGAGTATACTTATTAGTCCTGTGGATACAAATCTCATACAGTTTGTAAATAAAACTTTCGTTTTTCGACTTTTAAGGGACAGTTTGTATGGGATGATGGCAGTGTGCTGTCTCCGGGAGACTACACCAACTGGTCTCCTGGTCAACCCAACGTTGATCCAGAGCGCTGCGTAGAGATCAGGCCACAGTTTAGCTACATGTGGAACGACCATATGTGCGGGGAACTGAAGTACTACGTCTGCCAGAAAGGTATGCCCTTTTCCAAACCTGTACACTGACATCGGATCGAAGAGACGAAGAAGAAGAAACATAAAAAAAATACATTTCGTCCTCATACCTGTTGTATGCAGTGACATATTAAAAGAATATTATGACTATCTAAACTATTTCTATAGTATAACTTTATTCAAAAAGTGGCATTCAAATGAGCGTTTAGGCTTGCGAAAGAGACAGCTGTATAAGTGGTATTGGAAATAGTGGTACTCCTTGTTTAGCTATCGGTCTAAAACGCACCAGTTGTAATTGTACGGACATGTACACGTAGACTTACCGAAGTGAGCCTGACTTGTTTTGTCTTATTCTATAGCCATAGACATAGACGAGTGCCAGTCCCAGCCCTGTCAGAACGGAGGCCAGTGCATCGACGGGAATAACCGCTACGACTGCCAGTGTGCGTCTGGGTTCGCCGGCACCAACTGTGGATTGAGTGAGTGTCAAAAGCTGTTTGTTTGCAGTACCAAACTGCAATGTGACAGTAAAATAATCCAAAGCTTGAAAGGCCTGTGATTTTCGTCTGTCCCTGGAACATCAATATATCAGTTCGTGCCTTTAAATGTATGTTCATTGCAAAACTTAAGGATTGTGTGCCAAACCGTTGAATGAGGCCCTGAGTGTATACAGCCAAGGCAACCACATACCAGATCTTAGATCAGGTACCTTAGACCAGATCTTATTGGGCGACAAAGGAACTCAGATAGTTTTTAAATGAAAATGGCCCCCAATCGCAAAGTATGGAACTTTGAAGTGATATATGTCAAAGAGTTTGAATTAAGTGCAGTGGGCATATGTCCTACGCACCCCCATACTAAATTGTAAGTCATTTTGTTTTAATGCCATGCTGCAGGATCCCAAAGTGTAGAATTCAGTCTGGAAATAGCAACTAATTTCTAAAATATACATTAGGAAGTAGTGCATGAAAACGTGTGTGAATAACGTTTTATAGAAATATGCCTTAAACACCCTTACACTAAATTTCAGGTACTTTGATCTGAACACAGGAGCCCATAATACTGTTAAGCACCATTATAAAAGATGACAAATACGTCAAGGGGTATTGTCCCTCTAGATCTACCACCATGGCAACATTGGCCGAAAAAGTATTACCATTTAATGATTTTGAAGGGTCAGAAGAAGACGAAGGAGAAATATTAGGAAAAACTATATATCTTATTCCCAAACTTGAGGTATGGGGTATAATATTGTAACCAATCTGTATTTCTATAACACCATGTTTGTATCAGATATAGCTATTGTAGTATGAAAAACGGTGCGTGAGCATTCACAGAACCCTGGGTACCGCTACCTATCACCAGTTCCATTAACGCCTAGACTTACGGAATTGATCCTGAGTTGTTTTAACTTATTCTATAGACATAGACGAATGCCAGTCCCAGCCCTGTCAGAACGGAGGCCAGTGCATCGACGGGGATAACCGCTACGACTGCCAGTGTGCGTCTGGGTTCGCCGGCACCAACTGTGAATTGAGTAAGTGTCAAAAGCTGTTTGTTTGCAGTACCAAACTGCAATGTGACAGTAAAATAATCCAAAGCTTGAAAGGCCTGTGATTTTCGTCTGTCCCTGGAACATCAATACAATTATCAGTTCGTGCCTCTAAATGTATGTCCATTGCAAAACTTTGAATAAGATTGTGTCACCAAATCGTTGAATGAGGTCCTGAGTAAATATAGCCAAGGCAGTCACATACCAGATCTTATATCATTTGGCTTTTTTGTCCAATAATAGCCCTGAGATCTCAATAGTTAAGCATCATTATAAAAGATGAAAAATACGTCTAGGGGTATTTTCCCTCTACCCCCATGGCAACTTTGGCCGAAAAGCGGAAAAAATCTTACCATTTAATGATTTTGAAGGCGCTACCTATCACCAGTTCCATTGACAACTAGACTTACGGAATTGATCCTGAGTTGTTTTAACTGAAATATAGACATAGACGAGTGCCAGTCCGAGCCCTGTCAGAACGGAGGCCAGTGCATCAATGGAAATAACCGCTACGACTGCCAGTGTGCGTCTGGGTTCTCCGGCAGCAACTGTGAATTGAGTGAGTGTCATACGTAGTACCAGGCTAGTGTTCAAATACCAATTGCGCAAGTGCGTATATGCAAAATTCATGCTACCTCCATTCAAAATTTCAGGTCATTTGGGTCAAAAATGAAGAAAAAAGACAATTTGGACAGTTGACATGGGGGGTAGGAGAAGAAGAGACATTGGGAAAACAATATATTTCACTCCCACACGTGTGGCATTAAGTGAAATATTTAAAAAATATGGTAACAGGCTTGCATCTTTATATTATCAGAATTATATTGTGACATTGTCATGAGCGATCAGGCCTGTGACGGATGTAGCTATTGTGGTATGAAAAATGGTGCGTGAGTATTCACAGCAACTTGCGTACCGCTACCTGTCACCAGTTCCACAAACATTGACGCCTAGACTTACGTAATTGAGTTGTTTTAACTTATTCTATAGACATAGACGAGTGCCAGTCCCAGCCCTGTCAGAACGGAGGCCAGTGCATCGACGGGATTAACCGCTACGACTGTCAGTGTGCGTCTGGGTTCGCCGGTACCAACTGTGGAATGAGTGAGTGTCAAACGTTTTTTGTTTGTTGTTTAGTACCAGGCTAGTATTCAAATACCAATTGCGCAAGTGCGTATATGCAAAATTCATGCTACCTCCATTCACAATTTCAGGTCATTTGGGTCAGAAATAAAAAAAAACGAATCCCTTTGAACAGTTGACAGGGGGAGTAGGAGAAGACGAGACATTGGGAAAACAATATATTTCACTCCCACACGTGTGGCATTAAGTGAAATATTAAAGAAATATGGTAACCGGCTTGCATCTTTATATCATCAGAATTATATAGTGACATGGTCATGAGTGATCAGGGCTGTGACGGATATAGCTATTGTAGTATGAAAAACGGTGCGTGAGCATTCACAGAACCCTGGGTACCGCTACCTATCACCAGTTCAGCAAACATTGACGCCTAGACTTACAGAATTGATCCTGACTTGTTTTAACTTATTCTATAGACATAGACGAATGCCAGTCGCAGCCCTGTCAGAACGGAGGCCAGTGCATTGACGGGAATAACCGCTACGACTGCCAGTGTGCAGCTGGGTTCGCCGGGACCAACTGTGAATTGAGTGAGTGTCAAAAGCTGTTTGTTTACTTGCAATACAGAACTACAACGTGACAATGACATAAATAAAAGTTTGAGAGACTGGCAATTTTCGTCCTTTAATCACGATATTGTTGGAACATTTATTTAATTTAATAGAAATATCAAATCCCGTCTTTACATGGTAGCAATGCCACGCGCCCTACAGGATTCGTAAGCCCCAACTGCCAAACTCGTGGAAATGAATTGGCAACGTTATCATTTCGTAAATACAGTAGATTCCGCATATATGTATAGCCCATCTGTCAGCGCAAATTATACGACTCCCCGAACTACTGTCCGAAATAGCGATATTGACGTCCCGAACGTCTTGCCTATTCAACAAACAAGAGCACTGAGTACACAGACCGTTAGCCATAAGCTATAGGTCTTCTTTATAACTTTTTTCTTCCGGAGCTCGGATCAACAGACTGGATAACTCATTTCCTCACTTCACCCTCAGGTGTAAATGAGTGCCTAGCTTTGGTTAGGGACGTCCCTTGGATAGGACGTTAAATGGAGGTCCCGTGTTTGAGGAGAGCCACACCTCGAGAACGTTAAAGAACCCGACGCACTTATCGAAAAGAGCAGGGGGTCTTTCCCGGTGTAAGAAGATCAAACCATTCCGGATAAATGTGGTAGGGAATTTCCCGAGTAGGGAGGGATGGAGGAGAAAGGCCATGATCACCCGTAAGATCAGATAATGATGATGATGATGATGACGACGACGACGACGACGACGACGACGATGATGATGATGATGATGATGATGATGATGATGATGATGATGATGATGATGATAAGGTTAATGTTCAAATTCAAACCAACCTTGTTCAATACTGACTGGGATACTTGTCTTGCCCTCCAGTGAACTACTGCGCGAACCACCAGTGCCAGAACGGCGCCTCCTGTGTGAACCAACCAGCTACAAATGGCTACGTTTGCAACTGCCTGTCGGGATGGGAGGGGTTACGCTGTGAAACACGTTCGTTTAATATCTATTGAATATTTGTCAAGGTAGACTGTTATGATTTTGTCGGTACGGTGACCTTAAAAATGTGACCCTGAAAAGCCGTACGCTGTTTCTCCGTACACCATATCATCAAATGTCAGTTATTGAAAAGCATGATAAATGTATTGATAAATCCTTCCTTAGCTGGACATACATGAATCTCTCACGTTTATGACATTTTCTATTCCACGTGCAGCATCTTGTCAGAACACGGTCAGCCTTTGTGGCAACAGTCCCGGATGGCCTGATGTCAGCCTGTGCTCAGAGAGTTATGTGGTTTCCGCCTGCCCCGAATTCTGTGGCAGATGCAGTAAGTATAGCGGGTATCTAACTGGGTTGCGCCCGATTGCGCCAAATTGCGATTGCAAGCGACGGTCGGGCCAACCTCTCGCCCGAAATTGCCATTTTTTTAATTCAATAAAATATTTGCAATTGCCAATGGGCTCAAAATGACGCAGATAGGCACAATCACTGAAAAGATGTCCGGGTCGGGTTGACATCTTGAAAAAGGTGATAGTCACTTTTTATGTCAATCCTTCATGAATCTGAATACTAGAATAATGCGTATGAATAAATGAATAAACTTACGTGCCCTTGTTTTCCTGTCAGGCTGCCCCACAGATCCTGAATGTAAGAACGGTGGTAGTCGTGGTGATGACCCCAACCTCTTTGGTGATGATACCTGCGACTGTGTATGTGTGGGGTCATGGAGTGGACCTACCTGTGAAGGTACCTATCTATTCTTTTATATATCGTACTGGTTTGTTGTCAAACAGAACTTGTTGATATTGAACACATAGTGATACAAAAACGTAAAATGACATGTTTCTCATGTGACAGTCAATGTACAATGAGGTTTGTGTGAACATTTGGTCTACGTTTGTGTGAACATTTGGTTCTACGTTTGTGTGAGCACTTGGTTCTACGTTTGAGTGAACATTTGGTCTACGTTTGTGTGACTACTTGGTTCTACGTTTGAGTGAAAACTTGTTTCTACGTTTGAGTGAACATTTTGGTCTACGTTTTATGGATATTTGGTCTACGTTTGTGCAAACATTTAATCTACGTATGGTTCTGTAAACATTTGATCTACGTTTGTGTGACTACTAGCATTTTGTCGACACTCGTGTAACCATTTGGTCTACGTTTCTGTGACCATTTGTTCAACGTATGCGTAAACACAATGACATGATAAAAGATCAATGAATAGGGCAGGAAGTGTATGACATTTCCTCAACGACGAATGAAAACATTGGTAGGATTCTTTCATTTTTCACAAATGAAGAAATAATGTCACGGTGTATTTCTTATTATTTCTTTTTTGCTAGCCTGCTCTCTGTCGTGTGCAAATGGAGGTGTTGTGGACCAACGCACGTGTACATGCGTCTGCGCTGACGGCTGGGACGGACCTACCTGTTCAGGTAATGTCTTATCTCGGAATATGTCATCAATTAAGGTATGAGGTACGTGTATGAACAACAGATTCTGAAACATATTCTGTTTGATGTTTTTAATGTTGACATCAGTACTAGGTTTATGCACTCTAAATGTCAAAATGTAGGTATCTTTTTTAAAATCTTCTTAATGCCTTGTTGTTGTGTTTTTTAGTTGTTTTGTTTTGTTTTGTTTTGAGTCTGATTTGGAGTCCTCAGAGGATCTCATAAGAAAGAAATCCCTTGCTGTGGCCAAATATGTGTATTGTGTTCTTTCCACAGACGTGTGTGCGGATTCCAACGTTCTGTGCGGAGCTAACCCTGGTTGGCCCACTGTGGAGTCATGCACCGTGGAGTATGTACAGGAAGCCTGTCATGCTTTCTGTGGCGTCTGTAGTAAGTTTGTCTGACGGAATGTTGTCACATTCACTGAATTCTTTTACAGATTTTTATTTTTATCATGGTTAAGTTGTCTGTGAACATCTTGTCCGTAGACTAGAAGCTATATGAAAAGTCAGAGTACTAGTAAGCTTCAAAACTGGCTTTATCGATTCGTAGCCTGCCTTGGTTGAGACGAACCATTTATGGACTGTCTACATTTGAAACCTCATGTTTTTACCTTAGGCACCAAGCTTGACTTGCCAGGCTTATTTGGGTGTGAAAAGTAGGGGGTAATATCCAGCGTTTTAAAGAGCCACAACCAGAACATTGGCACACTTGGTAAAAGTTCTTATAAAAAGCCTATTCTTCAAATATGTTTGTATTTTGAGCTGTATTTCACAGGTTAGGGTAAAGGGTTTTCAAATTCTTATTATTGAAAAAAATCAGAAATTAAGCAATGTGTGATTGTTTTAGAATCCGGCAAAAGGGGAATGTTTGGCAAGGAGAGTCAGACCGCCGGAAGGTTATCATTTGACTGACTGTACCTGGCTAGTCAACGTATTGTGGCTTAACTATCCTCATACTGCCAAACTATTCACATTGAAATAATTTCATCCCATTTGTGTCCTACCAGTTATATCTAGTTAGGGGGGATTTGCGCTTACAGGGAAACGAAACTTACTATCTATGTATTGGATGCTTTCATTTACTTGTTAACTTTTTTGTACATAAGTATATGACTGTTTGAATTACATTCCTTTCTTGTCCGATGGCGTGTTAATATAAGTTGTATTAACTTTGAGTGCTACGCCATCTTGTCTGTATTTGTTATCTTTGTTGTTTCATTAATAAAGAAAAAAAAAACTATTCTCGATCTAGCTGTCGCAGATATTCTGGTAGAGACTACCCCCGTACCCGTCATCGTGAACCCACCCGTACCGCTCGGCAGCTGTCAGGCCCCAGTAGATCTCGTGTTCGTCATCGACGGGTCCGGTAGCGTCGGCGCTGCGGAGTTCGAGAAAGTCAAGACCTTCATGAAGAACGTTGTTTCGGAGTTCAACGTTGGTGCAGTCAAAACTAAAGTAGGGACATCGCCTCACTTTCCAGTCAAACACACATGCTTCGTTTGTGAAAGGAAATGTTTTTATCACTTAAACCTAGCGGAAAATATATCATCTGGTTATGTTTAGAATAGGTTATGGGTGGCGCGGTATTATTTTGGCTAGGGTGGTTGACTCAGGTCCTTGAGGGGTGTGGTTCGAATCCCTGACAGGTTCCGATGTGGTACCCCTGGGACAGGCACTTTTATACCAATTTCCTCATTCGACTCAGATCTAGGAAAGAAAGTTTGCTCAAGTATGACGTTAAATGGAGGTCACGTGTTTGAGGTGAGGCACATCTCAACAAATAAAAAAAAAACTTCACATTTATCGAAAAGATGAGGATCCTTTTCTGGTTTGTTTGTTTGTTCGAACCTTTGTTTATTCATGATAAGCTCAAATCGGCACGCCGGCCGCTTTTCATTGAGGTCATGAGGGAAGAGGTAAGGGTCAGATACAATATAGCAGAGATACACAGTCATTTGAGTCCTAATAACTCTATCAACATATATCATTGGTGTGAGTGGATTAAATAAATCTGTCTGCATATGCAGATTGGACTATTTAGGTGGTGTGTTATGCCATGAGGAGGTTTCGTGTTTATGCCAAATAAACAAATACATGTACAAACGATAGGTTCAGAAGTAACAAAAATGTTATTTAAAATTCAAATTTCTTAGGATGCATATCATATATTGTCTTTAGGTCGGCGTGATTCAGTACAGCTCTTCTGTGAAAGAGGAGTTCTCCCTGAATGCCCACTGGACCAATACTGCTGTTCTCAACGCCATCGACAACATTGCGTACATGGGAGGAGGCACGCAAACTGGAACAGCCATCACGTACATGAAGGACAACAGTCAATGGAGACCGAACGTTGCCAAAATCGCTATCGTGGTGACTGACGGTCAATCTGGCGACGATGTTCGAGGTACCGTTGCAAAGAACTTCGTTAATTGCTCTAGAATGATCATGAAGTTTGATACCTGATACAAATTTTGATTGCTGAAATATTGACATTTCTGGGGTAGAATCGAGACTACCTGCCATTGTGTTGTGTAATGCCCTGTGTTTTTGCTTCCCTTTTTTGTTTGGCGGGCCAGAGCTAGCTGCTAAATTGATAAGGAAAGGATCATAAAATGGTCACAATGACCACCTTGTTGTGAAGTGAAAACTGGGTACCACAGGAGAAAAGGAGGGGAGGTCAACAGATTACATGGGAGAAAACTGTCATGAGAGACTTGGAGGAACTGGGCTTCACTTGGTAAGGAGTGAGAAGGCAGGCACTGCACAGAAGTGCGTGGAAATCAGTGGTGGCCCGCATCGTTGACAGATGAAAGCGGCGACGATGATGATGATGTTGTGAAGTTCATGCAAAGAAATAAGTCAAACTCAAAGAAACAAAAACAAATTTTCTTCTGGTAAAGGCGAGAATGTACCTGTACATGTGTTACCTACATTATGGGTACGCTTAGTGTAAGACTTACAGTTTCATATATCCTAGTGACGGTTTTGATGCAAGTTTGAATATACGCCGTTTAAATGTACGCATCATTTCTCATTACACTTTACTTACATAGATAGATTTGACTATGTCTCTAGATGCAACAGCTCACACAGTGTTAAAATAGGCAAATATATAAAAGATTGTTTTGCCATTAGAAAAAATAATGATACTCATATTTAGCCCAACTTGAATCAGGTAAAACCTAAGATAGTCATTTTGTTGCAGTGAATAGTTTTATTCCATACTTATGTCTTGTTCTATGTTAACTGCTGTTGCCATACTTTGTACCTGCTACAATAGTCGTGCAATAAATTTCTACATGCCTTAGTTCCAGTTTAAGTACACACCATGCAAAATGATCATAATTTCCAACACAAACACCCTATACCGCAAACGTCAGCTTTTTCAAAAGCACTTGTTTTATTTCAACACTGTTCTTGCTTAGTCCCATCCACCCAGGCGCAGACTGCCGGCATCACTATGCATGCCATTGGTGTTGGAGGAAATGTCGACCAGACTGAGTTGGCCGCTATCGCCAGTACCTCTCAGTACGTCACCACTGTGGCAGACTACGACGCCCTGGACGCCCAGATGGCCCAACTGACCGCCTCTGTTTGTGACGGTATGGGGATAACCACTATCTCAGGGCACACCGATTTCATTATACGGATGGCATACATTGAGAAGCGCAAAAAAAATGTTGCATTTATCATGAAATCTAAGTGGCAAAGAGGGTTATAAACAAATTACTGAACACAGAACACAGAACACAGCAGAACATAATATACTAGACCTATTTCCCTACTTCACACATTTAAGTACTGTTCAAAAATTCATATTCCTAATGCGACTAGACAAACCTCCCATTGAAAAACACGTCTGTTCTTTTATATCTACTATAACCGAAAAGCGAGGAGAAGTAGAATTTATTTAATGATAGTCATATTCTTTTGTATCCGCTAACTGTACTTGTATTATATTTTGTTGTGACCTGTACTTAGCCAAGTGTGGCAGAAATGTGCAATAAAGGTCTTCATTCAATATACTAGACAGTAGACAATATTATATGTATAGAGATATCTTCTCCATTGGGAAACTCAGGACTCGAAATATATTTTCAGGATAACTTTAGTGATGTAGGAGGCAAAACACTACATGCACCACATCGCAGGGAGACTAACATAGACAAGTACTAAGTATTACACTGTCCCTTTTCTAAACGTATCCAGGAGCGTCCAACGAGTGCGAGCTGCCTGTGCTGCAGTACCATACCTGTGTGCAAGAGGCGCTCTCCACCTGTTACTCCCAGACCGGTGCACGTGAGGTGAGCAGGGCGAGGAGGAGTGCGGACACACCCATCACCCTCCGTCACCAAGGTAACGTCATGGGGAGCAATGCCCTGACTTTCTCTCAAGATGTCCTGTGCGTTGTAGGAATGATCCTATTTTGTGTTGCTATATAGCTAGTAGTACTAGAATTTGATGACATCAGATACACTAGAAGTGCTGGAAGGTGCGTCTACATCTATGGTGAGACAGCCATGTGTCTGTGGTGGTACAGTAATGTCGTCAATAGTGGTGAAGTAACGTTTTCTGTGGTGATACAGGCATGTGTATGTGGGTGTACACTGTACAGTAATGTTTTTTGTGGGGGTACAGCCATGTGTCTGTGGATGTACGGTAATGTTTCATGTGGTGGTACAGTAATGTCTTTAATGGTGGTGAAGTAATGTTTTCTGTGGAGGTACAGCCAAAGGCATGTGTCTGTGATTGTACAGGAATGTTTTCGATGGTGGTACAGTCATGTGACTGTGGTTGTACAGCAATGTTTTCTGTAAGTGTACAGTAATATCTTCTGTAAGTGTACAGTAATATCTTCTGTAAGTGTACAGTAATATCTTCTGTAAGTGTACAGTAATATCTTCTATGGATGTCTCTTCCAGCCCCTGTGGTGGACAGCCGGGGTATGCTGGCCGTGCTGACCGTCACTGTGGGTGTCGTCTTTGTGGCCGCCTTGGCATTCACCTTCAAGATGAAGCAGCTGACCTTGGGCAAGGCCAACGGCAGTGCCTAGTTTATCTAGTGCCTATTTGATAGATCAATCAACTAATCAATCAATCAATCAATCATCTGCGAGCATCAGGCTGTAGACAGCTCTCTCCTGAAAGATGGATTTTCAGTACGGCACCCCCTAGCAATCTATGTGATCTGACATAATATCCCACAGCTCGTAACAGGATAGACATCAGAACATGACCGAGAGATTGTCTTATTCAATTGAAAGTAATCTTTCTTTGTCACTTTTCTGATATTGTAAATGTCGCGGGATGTAGATTTTACACTAGATTTTTTTATTAATTGCAAGAATAAACAATCCAGTCTTGAAAACGTAAAGCGTAGCATTTTTTTTCTTACGTGGAGGCATGTGCCAAGATGCACATACTAAAATGAGATTCAAATCATTGTTTTATAGCAGCAAGAAATGAGACTTGAGGGCTGTTATTTTGGTGTTTCTGTTTTTTGTGTTTTTTTGGCGTTGACTATCAGTTAGTTTGTTCACCTGCTATAGGAATCCCCGTAGGCGTAATACTGTGTTCTGCTACCTCAAGGTAACCGGGCCCCCCTTCCCATGCACCCCCGCGCGGTATAACAGGTGCGTCACACCAGGGGACTTCCGGGTTCGCTTAGGTCAGTCCTCCTTGGGTCAGTCGTAAACTTGAATAGCTTGTTATATATCTGCGATATGATCTCCCTCTCAGACGTGCTGTGGATAACGCAGACATGGTAAGGCTTAATAGGTGTGTTTATTTGACGAAATAGGGTTTAGTATGCCTATGTGTCTGTTTAGTAGCGCACCCCATTTCTCGGTGCTCAAGGGGTGCAAGGGTTTAATTTTGTCATGAGCCAGGCTCCGGATCCGTTGGACTCTATTAACGATTGGAATGGTGGGATCTCCAACGTACCCTTAAAAGATTACTGGACACCTACCGATAACAAGCTCAATACATGCCGTTAAATGAGACCCCTACCAGTATATATACACAACCAGAGCGTGACCTTGATTAGTTCATATTGACAAGATAACTTGACTGTAACAATGCATTTTATTTAAAGACGGCAGTGCTACATTGTTAAAACCTTACTTCAATAAGCTCGTTCACTATTTAGACTGGAAGCACAACGTCAAGTGGGCGCGGGGGGGGGGTCATAAAACGTTCTCTGACACTTCAGAAAGACAAACTGGTGGGATGATAACACACACACACACTCACACACACACACACACTCACACACACACACACACACACACACACGCACACACACACACACACACACACACACACTCACACACACACACACACACACACAGATATATATATATGCGTCAGATGTGTAAAGATTCAGGACAGACTTGTATATTTTATAATTTTAGTATCCCTGTGTAGGAACTTGTTTCCTGAGGCATGAAAAGGTTTCATATTGCTTCGTTCCCTTATGTAGAAAATCTGGGCCGATGCAAGTTGAAGACGGATAATTATATTTCAACATGGCAACGGATGCATCATCAGATAAACAAGACACGCAAGAGGTGAGGACCAAACTGTCAACAGTGGTGGACGAATTCCTTGCACTTGACCTGATCTTTCAAACTGGTTCATGTCTGGACGTTGTACAGATGGGATATGCAAATAAGCTTATCCACGCCATAAGTAGTGAAAATAAGCTGTTGAAATGCGAGGCATTAAAAAGTCTCGGAGATCTGTACCTGCACAAAGCAAAGTTAGCGTTCGGCAAGGAGAAGGAAGCTAACTTTAACAAAGCCTGTGCGTTGTACAGAAAAGTATTAGGATACTATAGAAGTAAGGAGGAGAGACGAGTTATACAACATCGTATCAAATATGCAGAAAAATGTACAAAGCTTGTACACAAGAAGCCGAGAACTGAGAAATCTGCCACTGTCACTTCGGGTGTGTCGCCAACACTTCACGAAGTGAAAGAGAAAACCATGATGAAAAAACATGATTTGATGCCATTAATTGAAGGCTATACAAAGTCCTTCCTCAGCGCACTAGCGGATAAAAATAACAACCTGGAAATAGAATCTTTGAAGAGTCTAGGAGATATGTACCTGGAGATGGCAAGGGTTAGCAACGACGAGACAGTATTCATTGAAGCAGTTGGCCTGTACCAAGCGGAGCTGGACCGCTGTGAAGATTTAGATGGCAGAGAAAAACTGAAACAATGCATGAAGTACGCCCAGAAAGTCAAAACGATGGAAGCCAAAGTAAGACAAGAAGAAGCTGACAGTGACCTCAACAGTGAACAGTAAGTGTATACTTCTATCTACCTATGCATCTATCTATCTATCTCTCTCTATATATCCATCCATCTATCTATCTATCTATCTATCTATCTTTCTATCTATCTATCTATCTATCTATCTATCTATCTGACTATCTATCTATCTATATTTATATCTATCTACATATATCTACATGTATCTACTCATCTATCTATCTTTCCATCTATCTATTTATCAGTCTATTAATCAATTAATCCATCAATCTATCTATTTATCTCTTTTTATCTATGTATATATATAGAGAGATTATAGAGAGAGAAGGATAGATAGATATGTTTGAATATATATAGAGAGAAATATATCGATCGATCGATGGATAGATAGATATACAGATAGATGGAGCGTAAAATACCACATAGTGCGTGTATTACAAAGTTTACACAGGACAAAGAAACTAACGTTAATTCAAAGAATAGAATTCGAATGTAATAAAATGTGTGTGTATTTTTAGCTATTGAACGGTCATTTATATTACATCCGTTTTGCAGCATATGCAAAATACTCCTGCGGATGGGCTGCGAGTCCCTGCAGGCAGGGGATCTGGACGAGGCTGAGAAGGACTTTGCAGAAGCGCTCAGGTCCGTTCACGTGAAAGGTAATTATAAGTCTTATAGATACTAGTCCTTAGATTCAAAACGTTGATAATGGGATGGACACAGTGCTATGAGAATAGTATCTATAGCATCTTTGCATATGAGAATAATACAGCGCTATACGAACAGCATTGACCGCATTCGATATGTGTACTGTGATAACAAATATCTAGAAATTTTGAATCGTACCCTTTGTGTACTGTGTACGAAATGTTTAAATAGTATGCACATAATTGCATTGAGCAGAATCACCTTGTGTTTCCAATGCGGAAATCATCAATTGACATATGTGACAGTTGTAGATGTTCAGCTGCTTCTTTGACATTTCAACTTAAAAGTTATATTAGAAACTACGCCACAATGCCTGATCTAAATATTTATCTTTAAACAGAATACAACCCAGGCCATACGGGTCACTGGGAAGAGACAGAGCCCCTGCGCAAGTTAAGCGATGTCTACCTGAAGAAAGGAATCCAGTCGAAAGACGGGGGAGATTTCACCAAGGCCGCAGCACTCTGTAATGCAGCACTGGTAAGATCACGGATGGGAGACAAAGAGAGTATCAAACAGACTATCCAGGAAATAACTCAATTATTCGTTAATCACGTGCTGGGCATAGAAAGAGTGGACGAAGATGACATTAAGAAGCATAAGAAGCTATTGCAGGAAAGTCGAGAATTTGTGGAGAAAGAGATCAAAAGAATTGAACAGCAGGTAGATCCTTATAGCCTCGATGATAAAGACCCAAAGATAAGAGAAGTGGAGAGAAAGAGAGTGGAAGTAATCAAAGCATTGTTTGACGCAATTGCTCATCAGCGACGTGAGTTTATAATGACAATGAAGTTTATTGCATATTCATGCCCAGCAGCGGGCTAAATGCATTACAGTATTATAAGAATACTATATAAAAAAAAATGCTATGTTTTAATTATGATTTACATAATTCTTCTCTCTTCTTGAAACATTTGTAGACAAATTCACAGAGTTTTTTCATTACATCGTAATTGGCTGTTGACATAACATGTGCGAACATTTCCTCCTTTGTTAAATGTGCATATCTTTGGTCTAGCCATATGTCACTAACAGGAGAATTGCGTATATCTTTATAAAGAGAGCATTCTAGAACAAAGTGTACTTCATTTTCTATATAGTTCTCATCACAAAATATACACAGTCTGTCACTAGGAGGAGTCCGGTTATATCTACCAGCTTCAATATGTAGTACGTGATCACTAATCCTTAGCTTAGTCATGGCGCGGCGATGGTTAAAGTTTGTTATATCAAGATATTTCTCTCTTTCATATGTATGTTTAAATGTTTTGTAGGTTCTTAGTTTGTTACCTTGGTTCTCTTTTTTTCCACTGGAGTTCAGTTCTGAGTAAAAACTTTGCACATAGATATCTTTTAGTCTTTGTTTTACTTCAGACTGAGCAGATGATGTATTACTGTCCCTGTTAAGTAGAAGGTAGGCAAAGCCTGACTCCTCAAGGATTCTACTAACAGAGGACAGCCAACATGGCAACTTGCGTCGGTGCATGTCTTGTTGAACTAGAAAGGACTCAAACTGAAGACTGTTTGGGGGTACTTCTCTAACTAACCTTTTGTAGTACGAGTAAAGTCTAATACATACTTCAATCCATAGTGGGTACCTGCCGAGTTCTGCCCTCGTTGCCAGGTTGCTTATAGCAGGCCTTGTAGACGAATGCATAAGCGTAATGGGGTCCCCTCCCTGTAAATACGCCATGATAGGCTTAGGTTCTCAAGCCACGGGATTGGTAACCCCGTATTCCGATCTGGAATTTGCCATTTTGATAGAGGAGGAAACAGAAAATAATCTTGCGTATTTCCGTTATCTTACTTATTATCTACACATGAAAGTAATCAATCTGGGAGAAACCATTCTCCCATCTATGGCAATCAAGTCACTTAATGATTTCTGTTCAGATTCAGACGACCCACTGGCCGATTGGTTTTATGACTCTGTAACACCACGCGGGTTCGCTTTCGATGGAGCCATGCCAAATGCATGTAAGACTCCACTGGGCAGAGGCAAAAGCAGCACATCAACGAGTGAACTCATTCGCACGCCAAGAAACATGACGAAACTGCTAGACGACGACCTTACACTTCACTTGAAGAAAGGTTACCATCTTGCGAGTGTATTGGGGAATGCGTGTTTTATCACAGGAGAAAAAGACTTAGTGGAATCGTACACAAATTTATGGACTCAGCAGCTCAAAGAAAGTAATGGATCAATACCACGAGCCATAGTTAACGCTACATTGGCAGAGAATTCGTTCATGTTAGAACACGAGGTTCTAAGTGACAGTCTGTTAAATGTGAAAAAAGAAATGTATCGTTTCTCAAGTCTTTCAGTGTTCTGTTGGGCATTACTTTGTGACATACAGCCAACCACGATCTGGGATACCATTCAGGAAATGCACAGGAACGGAGTCATCAATGGAGAGAACGCACATCACTTACAGGTGCTGGTCAGCATCTCAGCAGAACTGAGGCTGCGGACATACATGAATAATGGTGGTCAACTGGAAAGCATGTCTGCCTTGTCGTCATTGTCAACAGCTGCAGACGAACGAGAGAAGTTAGAGAAAGTGTTTTATTTCTCAAATAAAAACCAACTCATGAGGTACTACTGCACGTCAATACCATTGGCGATATTTCTTTCACAAGTTGTTGAGAGTCATCAACTGGATATAGAGCAACCGCGAAGTCTTTTTGACAAATCTCCGATGATAGAGGCAGCTGTATACAAAGGTCTAGGTGACTATAGAAAGTGGAAAACATTCTCGGAACAGGCACTACAGGACACATTTTCTGAATATGGTAAGAACACGGAGCACCCTTACATCGCATACTTACTTCACGACTTGGCTGTCGCTTGTCAAAGCCTCGGCGAGCACCAAACTGCCATAAGCTATACCGAACAGTCCCTTCAGATGATGAAGCGTATCTACGTTGAAGACACTGCACATCGTGACATTGCCAAGTTACTTCACGACTTGGGCGTGGCCAAGAATAAAGTAGGAGATAACAAAGAGGCAATAAGGTATTTTGAACAGTCACAGAAGATGATGTTGGATGTCGATGATGAGAACCTTTTTTCACCTGATATTGCCGAATTATTTAACAACTTGGGTGAGGCTTGGGGCGATCTTGGTTATCACCGGAAAGCCCTTTGGTATCATGAACTGGCACTAGAGATAAGAAGGAGTATCTATGGTGAGAGCACTGCACATCCTGGCATCGCTCTGTCAATGAACCATGCGGGCATTGCCTATTTTAACCTTGGTTACCATAGAAAGGCCATCAGATATTATGAACGGTCGTTGCAAATGCGAAGAAGTATATATGGTGCAAATACTATACATCCGTACATTGCGGACTCTATCAGCAATTTGGCGATTTGCTTGAGGGAAATCGGTGAATATGAGAAGTCCGCCAGCTATCATGAACAGGCACGACACATAAGACAAACTTTCTATGGCGAGAACACAGCACATGCCGACATTGCAGAATCTCTAGGCAACTTGGCTGGCGCCTTCATAGACCTTGGTGATTACGAGAAAGCATTAGATTAAAGTAAGCAGTCACTTAAGATGGCGCGGAGTGTCTACGGTGAAAATACTGCTCATCCTTACATTGCCGTGTCACTTAACAATTTAGGTAACGCTTGGGGTAAGCTTGGTGATCACGGGAAGGCCGCTAGCTTCCATGAACAGGCACTGGAGATGCGACGGGCTATCTATGGTGAGAACACTGCACATTACGACATTGCATCATCACTTTTCAATTTAGGTGGCGCCTGGAGTAAAATCGGTGATTACAGGCTGGCTGTCAGCTATTACGAAAAGTCACTGCAGATGATGAGTTCTGTATATGGTGAGAGCGGTGAAAACCTTTTAATTGCCTCGGCGCTTAACAACTTGGGCGACGCCTGGAAGGGTCTAGGTGACACGAACACGGCTAAGAGCTATCATGCTCGGGCGCAACAGATGATGTGGCGTATAGAGTATCGTAAACGTATGGAGGAACTGCAAATTCCAATTTTATCGGACCTTTTTCATAGCTTAGAGAATTCCCAGGGATAATGGATTCACCTTGGTGAGGTCGAGAAGACCGTCAGCTATCATTAATAAGGGCTGTAAATCACGACAGCAATGTTGCATTGTCGCATCATTAGACAACTAGAGTAGCATCTAGAGTGACTTTGGAGATAACAACGGAATTTATGATTAGTTCGTTTAAACCATCTTAGGTTTATATGTACCCAATTGTACGATATTGCTATGTATACCTATAATGTTTCCACCACATAGTCCAATTCCTTGATTAAAGAGAGGGGTAAATTGTAATGATTTAGACACTACATACAGTATGGAATGAAAATAGCATGCAAGATCTATTAGAGTGTGATAAGATCGATAAGTGTGGAAATGAAAGAAAGAAATGGCAACATTTTTTAGTACACTCTAACTCTTTCCAAAATATGTAACTTTGAATAAAATGTATCTGTTATTGCCTCATAGAGCAATATTGTACAAGAAGATAATAATGATAATATCATATGAAGACATGTTGTTAGGAATGGCATATGTGAAATTTGAGTTGCAAAAAATTGCTTCTTATAACGGATAAAGAAGTCTTAACAATAACGGTTCGGCTTATCGGAATGTCACTTACATTGTATATATACAGCAAGCCCTTTTGTATGTTTTCCGAAACAAGCTGTATGTATTTATGTATGTATGTATGTATGTATGTATGTATGTATGTATGTATGTATGTATGTATATGTCATTTCAGATAAACTCTGTAAACGTAATGACCATTATCATTTGTTCCTTTCCTACACTGGCACATAGAATCAAATGAGGTATCTTAATGGTATATATAGCAGATCAACGTGTTTAAATTTCATCCATACCCGTTCTCTCTTTTCTAAATGAAACATCCATGGGTGAATTCATGGAATACAATGTACTGATTTTTATGTGCAAATAAAATCAAACAAATCAATCAACATTACACGAGGGCCATCATGACTTACTTTTGTGAACAGATTTATTTCTGACCATAACTAAATATTTGTTTTTCATACATTTAACATATGAACAGTTCCACTTTGAAGCTCTCATTAAATACAATTGATAGCAATCTAGACGTATTTCAAGATAAAACACATGATAATAGATTAACCAGATACAAAAACTCATCTAAGGTATGCCATACAGAATCATGTAATATCGTCATTACAAATAAACAAGATAATAGATTACAGATTCGGAGAACAGTATAAGATTGAGTAGTCCAGATGAATCTCGGACCACTACGACCTGGAAACATAGGAGAATATAAACCTATTCTACATGTTCTGTTAAGCGTACAGCAAAAAGAGGTAGAAATGACATTTCTAACTCGACATCAATCCACTAACACTGCAGCTTAACTTGAATAGAACGTATTCAATGATAACTAATTGTATCGAAAAGACGATAAGAAGCATATACTGTACATGTACCAATGCTGGTAGTGTCCAGAACTTTTTCTCCTGTTTTAACTCATTACAATTGATCAGAATAACTTGCAAATAATAAAATATGCTAGAAAATAATACTATGGTAAACTAACATATGCTTAATAATAGAACTCTCCACATAAAATATTTACAGTATATAGGGTTTAATAAAATAGTAACTACAGACAAGGAAAACAAAATGAACTTCGCAGTAAACAAACCTGAACATAAATAACATTAGACAAAAAATCTATTACTTAAAATTTGTATGACAAAGAGCACAACGTTAACCAAATAAAAGCACAATGTGATATAAAATATATGTCTTTCTATAGCTTAACCACAGTTGTCACTAAAAATAGTAACCATATATAGAAAAAAATGCAAAAATTACTGTTTTAACATCAACACTATCAGTTTGTACGCAACGATTTTATATAATTTCTAAAACCATGTCATAATCAATGGCAGATAGTATTACAATTATGATTAAAAAGCTAACTTGCACTTCAGAAAGAGATAATAAATTCTTCACAATCATCGACCCCTTAAAATATTATGAAACCGTTTCAAAATATCTCCAATTACGGTAATGTTAAACTATTGACATTACTCCTAAATCTGAGATCATAGATATGTAGTTCATATTCTTAAGTTGACATTCTTAAGTTGCAAATATTTGAATCAACAGTTACTGTGCATGGTGTCAGAACGTGTTAGAAGTGATTTTCTTGTGACTGTCTAAAAAACATAGATTTGAGAACAAAATGCCCAATATGTATGTACTGTTGAGAAGGCAGACTCTGTACATGATAACTTCTTAACTTAAGGCTTCCTGACAGTGAATCAATTTCTACTTCCACAAAATGAGTATAAAATACTGGTAATGACAATCTGAAGTGTGTTTAAGTACAATTGCCATTCAAAGGCTCTAAGTACAAGTTTGAGAATTTCAGTCATTGAAAGATTCAATTTACAAACTGACAATCTTTGAAATGTTAACCACGATCTTGCATTCATCAATCAATTTAAGGTTAAAAAACCTACAAATAAAATGTTCAACATGGTTCTGAGAAGCTACACAAGCTACGTTAACTATCAATTTTGCGAATGAAAATATTGATTTTATTTAAAAGCTTATTTTACTAGGCAATGCAACAAATTGAGTGTTAAACGTTAAGTGAGGTAGTTAAAAAGCCTCTTAAAGACATTGTAGCAATTGTTGTACAGTACACTAGGCCTCGAAAATGGGTGAAAGCTTGTAAAAGTATTGAGACAAAGGCACTTTTGGTTTTGGTCTGTTTGTTTGTTTGTTTGTCTTGGTGTGTGTCCAGATTTGTTCCCACTGGCCTATGTTCACCATTGTTCCCAGGCTGAGTTGTGACCGGAGACTGGCAGGATGTGGATGTTGAGAAGACCTGCATCCAAATTCTTTGGCAGGCTGGCAGTGAACGTTCTCTGTCACATGGCCAAAAATCAGGAACCCAAGGATGGCATGTGCTCGAGAGTGAAGAACCATGTGATGTGTAAAATAGATATGGTTGCGTTCTATTTCTAAATCTATTTCATAGATTTGATTGACCTTTGATTGACCAACCGTGCCTAATTCCTTACATCGGAAGTTGAGTGACATTGCAACCAGTGCAATTACAACGAGTGCAATGGCCTAAAGGGTAGAGTGTTCGCCTTGCACACGTTAGGTTGTGAGTTCGATCCCTGGCTGGGTCATACCAAAGACTTTATAAAGATGGTACATACTGCTTTCTCTGCTTAGCACTCAGCATTTGGGAAAGAGTATAGAAGTTAAACACACATCAGTACCAACAGACTAGCCCCCTGTTGTAGAGACTTGCACAAAGTTGTGTGGCCCAAGGGCTGCAAATCAGAGATGGGCGCCGCCATATCCTCCACCAAGTGGCACGGGAGGACTTTAACTTAAGACTTTGTTTGAGTCTACAGCTAGTGTTCTGCTATACAAAACTCTCCTGAAGTGATGAACAGATGAGGTAGGAGTCTATGAGTCGTGGTTGGACCAGTTGGATGAGGTCCTCCTGGGAAAATTCATCCTCACCGCAGACTGTGGCCAGCTTACGGAGGGTGGCCTGGAAAATAACAACAGATCAGTACAAGGACTGCATGATACTGACCAACAGCCTAGTGGGTAGAGTGCTCGGTTTGCATTTTGGAGATTGGGGGTTTGAACCCCATGCTGGTTCATACTTTGAAAATGCTTATCACTCTGCACTCATGAAAAAGAGTATTGAAGTTCAACTGTTGAAGCCACAGTACAGCACTACTGTAACAGTAGGCCACTGCTGTAGTGCTTGCACAGATGTGGGGCCTATTTAAGGGCTGCTATAGAAATGGAGAGGGGCACTGCCCTATACTCTGAAAGGTGTACATTTTGACTCATAATGCAGCATGCTATTTCCAAACAGTCAAAATCTACGAACTATCTTAAGATTTTGCTGTGTTAAGCCTTTAATTGCAATTGATATTTTGTCTATAAAATTTGTCTGTATTTTTACCAAATTAAAGATGTCGTCCGTATTACAATAATTAAAGATAAATAAAGAATAAACTGACCAGGCAGGCTACTAGAACTGAGTCACTGTAGTTTCTCTCCTTTGGCTTTCTGCATAGTTCCACTAGTCTCTGTAAACCTGTGGCAAGAACAACATACGAAACATTCATGAACTTCATACTTACGAATACCAAAAAACAGATGCAAGTGCCTTTCATCTATGAAAATATGCAAAACTTTGTGTTGTTGTCAAATCAGGGCATGGTCACATTCGTCGTAGGTCATAGAGTAAATTTTAGGTCATAAAATTTTCAAGAACGCTGTGACAGAACCAACCGCTGTTAACGATCTAAGAAAGCCTTTTCCTTAACAAGAAAGATGAATAGTGCAAAACACATGCACGACTATTGCAAGAATGTCCTCAGTTTGCGATCGTACATTGACTGTACAATGTACATGTGACCAGAACCTTACTTACACCTGTTACAGTTACCGTACCTCTTAATTGTTTAACCACTCCGGCTGTGTTGACGTCCTTACACAGTCGTGCCAGGGCTATTGCCGCCTTCTGCTGGACCCGTTCGCAGGCTACCCGTTCTGTCTGCTTGTTGTACGGAGGCTTCTCGTGTAAGAATCCGACCAACACCGTCAGCCCATTGCACTTGATGATATCCTCCCTGCACTGCTCCAACATGGCAACGTTGGCCAACACTGTACACAACTGGAGACAAACAAACAATAATATTTATTCAATACCATGTAAGAGTATTATACAAAATGAATGCAATAATAGCCATAGCTTAACTATTTACAGCTCAAAATATCTTTCTTGGCATAGCTTTACTGGGTCAGGCAACATACAAAATCACCTGCACAAGACAAATTACTTTGCAAGGTTTGGAGAAAAAAAACTAGCAAGGACAAGTCATTCTATATTGTGTAGTATAAGCAACAGTTCACTTGTCCTCGCTAGATTTTTTTCTCCAAACCTTGGCCATCTTTTAAAAAGCACATAACATAACAATCAAGGGATGAAACGTCTTCAATGAAACCAGTGTCTTAAAAAACAGTTACCTGGTCCTTGATGAAGATGGAGGAGACCTTAAGACGTACGGAGGAGGTTATAAGAACCCGAGCCACCTGGTATCTTGCGAGGAACTCTGATGCCATGGAGTCTAAGAAGGTGATGTTAGCGATGGCCGCTGAACCCAGGAGAAATACCTCCGGGGAGGTCGCTGTTTCACACAGACCTGGGAAAGGGGATAAAAAGGTTGTACACATTTGTGTGTATACCAGATCCATACATCTACGTAATATCATGTTTTTTTAATGATGTGACATATATATAACTTGCTAATAAATCATGATTGAAAACACAGAAATCACAATGCAACAACGTACAAAAGTTACGGAAAACAGACACTTTTTTAGATAAACCAATGAACCCTTGTGTTGGGAGAAGGCAAATGTTCAATGTACTGTTTTCCAACTAAAAAAAATTGACTTCCTGGAATTTTCGACTGAATCACTCAGTCTTTTTCAGCTCTCTGACTCAATATTTTTTAATTAGAGAACAGTATATCATTTTTATAAATTACTATTTACCAAATAAGATGAATATTCTGAACATATTTCTGTTCTGAGTTCCTTACCTATGAGCCCCCTGAGTAAGTCCTCCATGTTTTCTATAAAGCCGGACACATGTCTGTAGTGGTCAAGCATAGGGGAGGTGATCTGTGCCAGGACTCCGGCCACCTCTGTCCTGGTCGCCTCAGTGGTCAGCGGGTCACAAAGGATGTCTGTTAAGCACCCTACACCATCAACCTTCGGGACAACATTACAATGAATTAACCTTTATCACACTGAAGTAGCTGTTTAACATTCAATTCCCTATTGGTTACAGAGTTAGGCAGCAGGGAGAAGTGTAAAATACAGTAAATTGTCATACAAAGCACCCTTTCCACCAACTTGAAAATAGAATTAATATTTTAAGCCCTTGAAACACTTTAGGCAATGCATTGTTTCCTTCATTTGACATTTACAAAGAGACATAACTGTCTCAAATTACAGTTACAATCAAAGTTAAATTTGTGTGACCCTTGATTCTATATTTTGCAATATAATGCACGATGTAGAAGTATGATTTAAAAGAAAACACACAAAAGTATTAATTCACTAACACACAATTTCTTGAAGTTCTTTTATCTATAAAATTCCTTGAGTGATCTGTCACATTTTTGGTTGCTCTGAGCGGTCATATACTATGAAAAGAGGGTGTACAAAATGACAGTTACAGGTACTAAAAATACATAATACACTGCATTGCACACTACAGAGTAACCCTTCATTAATGTAAAGTTAACCATTGAATCCCTACCTTCTCCACCTCAGCTATGGCTTCAGGTACAGAACACAAGGTGGCCACAGCCCTCAGAGCCTGGGACTTCACAAAGTTGGCGGTGTCCTGTCTACAGATGGTGAACAGGGCTCGAACACCACCCTCCTATGGGACATAGAGAAAGTACATGGACATGGTGTATATTAAGAATAGTAATGTTACAAAAGGGCTACTGCTATTATCGGTCAATCTTGGACATATTGTGTTATTTTAGTCTGTGAAAGTTCTCTCAAAACTGCTTAATTATCATACCAAATATGCACAATCACATTTCAAAGGATATTTGGAGTTTCTTTTAACACAACCAGGTAATCTCACCTGATGAAATTATTTTCGGATCACATTTCACATTTAAATTACTACTAATAAAAGCATCACCAAACTGCTATGCTATTATTCATCACTTTTGATGTGAAGTACCGTACCTTGACTATGAGGTGGCACATCTGTGGTTCGCCCTGAGCCACGCCCACCAGACTGGTGATGGACGCTTTGATGCAGTAGGCACTGGGTGAGTCAGCCACGCCCTCAACTATGGTCTGTAGATACAGGAGAGGGACTTTAGCGAAGTACAGTCAAACCTGCCCAAGAAGACCACTCAGGAGACCAATTAAATCTGGTCTATGCAGACAGAGGGGCACTACATGTAGGATTCTTAAAGCTTGTGTCAATGGGAAAAATTTATCTAAGGGACCACCAAAAAGTGCTTACACTTACAGAAATCAGAAACTTTTTCATTGGTTTGTTCTATATAATTGGCATGCATTCGTTCTATTTTGATGCAAGACACCATTATACTGATAGTGATACTTCTAACTTATAAAAAAAATCATACAGTTACAGCTCTGAGAAAAGTGCTCGATAGTGTTTTTTTCTCTTAAGGTCTATAAGCACAAAACTTGATGCTTGGTAGCTTATCATAATACAATTTTTTTACCTTGATTACAAACAGCTAAAATTTTTTAACTTCTTGATCAAACCTGTAACAAGAGAACCATTGATTCAAATGTTATTTTAAATCTTGACAATATGATTGCTACTCACCCTAACTTCATGTGCCAGGACCTTGTCTATGAGCCGTGTGAAGGCCTGACCCAGGCACGTGAGGGAGTGAACCATGGGCAGCTTCTGGGGCTTTTCTCCATTGATCTCTCCAATACTGGAAGGATACAACAGTTAAACAAACGAACAATCAATCAATCAATCAATCAATCAACTAATCATCTACAGGCTTTGACAGCTGATGCATTGCAGGGGGAGACATCTCTCTGTATTTTAAATCCATTTGAATTAAGATTTTTTTCTAAAACCATGCACCCCCTTACCCTAGGAAGCAGATTCTCTGACACGCATAAAATTCACCAGGGATGCTACTATAGGTCTCATGTGGCCAGTCTTCATTGTTTAGCTGTCTAACTGTAATCACCCCCCCATAGAAGCTTAGAATACCTCATTTTAACATAAATTTCTCAAAAACTGCACACCATGGAAGAAAGGAAAATCCACAGCTCCACTCACTTGGGCTTCCATCCAATTTTTCACTAGAAAAACACTAGTCTGTATGTGCATTCCTCTGATCTATTCTCTTATATCTACATTTAACCACTTCTTTATCATTAACCCTGGTTACACTTGAGCCAAACATGGCCTCCCGAACACCAGCCAACCAAGGATGGCCGTACAAATGTGGGTCGGGAGCAGTCTGACCTGTTTTAGAGTAAGAGTAAAATTTGACTCCCAAACACACCCTGACGACTAGGTACTGACTTCCTTCCAACCACCAGCCAACCCATTCCAGACCCTCAGGAACCCAGCCAAATTTTTTTAACATTTCAAGACATCTGGCTGGTGCAGCCGAACACCAGCCGAACACAAGCCGACCTACATATAGCCCCTGAACCACTACCAACTATTGTTGTGGGAAGGTTGTGAGGCAATGTTCAGCTATATGCATGTGTAACTAGAGCTTTTAATTACCTTTCCACATGTTTGATGAGTTGTGCACACTCCTCCATGACCACCTGTTGCTGCTGGAACACGTCTATGGCGAGGTTGGGGCTGTGGGCGCTGATGTCGTGTAGAAGGGACCGGATCGTGCACGTTATTCTTAAGGCGTTGCTGTGGACTTTCTTCCACCTCTCTTTGTCAAGTTTACTGTGGAAAAAAGGAATAAAACTTATCAATTTCATAGTAAATCCAATATCAAGGAACACTTTTCCAAGGTTACAGGTTTACATCTAAATCTTTTATGTTAGGGGGCTGTCATGATAACACTTGTGCGTATATCAGGTCCGTATATACATGGATACGCATTATGTTTTTTAATGATATGACATAACTTGATCATGTATTCTAGTAGTATTTTTGAACTAGATTGATAAGGAATATTCTATGACTGCTAAAACTAATATCAAACTCATACGGACTTGATATAATATGCACAACCCCCTTAAGTGCACCACTCACAAAAAAAGAATTTCAATCCCTGCATCTTGAAAACCTGACTCAATAGAATTTTGCAACTACGCCAGTGGTAGAATGTCTGCCAGCAACATTGACACAGAAAATGCCAGTCAAGTTGTGGCGCTCATTAGCATATGAAATGGACGATGACTCTCGACCCCCGCCTGGAGCACACTTGACTGAACACACCTCTAATGTTACCAGACATCCTATTCACAGCCAAACTCACGATGACAGACATGCAAAATAGGTGTGGACACTTTACACAAAGCCCTGAAGTTAACATCTTTAAAGGAAACCAAAGCAATATTAGTGCCCAAAAAATGGAAATAAAATAATGCTGATAGAAATCTTTATGGTTGTGACATTTACTAACATTGTTAAGCACATTTGCGTAATAACTTCAAACTTTGAGCATTTTAAAACAGCGCCAAATCGTGCCGTATGATGATCCCATAGTTTCGCAAGCCTACAAAAACTCCGGCCATGTTTATAAGTGAGTTCTAACATTACAACAATGTCATATTTTTGCATCATGGGCGTTGCTATACATTGTGATAGTGTTGTTTGAACTAATCATGTATAGAAATAACAAAATAAAATGACTGTCAGAATCAAATTTTCGGGCCTTGATATTGATTGGGTTTCCTTTAAATGCATGGACAACTTTTCTGTCAATCAGACACAAGGTTCATACTCAGTAATTTAGCCTTGATTGCATAAATCACTGAACAGTAGAGTACTCTGAAAAATACAATTCACAACGAGTAGGTAGTCAAGTGGTTGGTGACCCAGTCTCTGGACCAAGAGGTTGGGAGTTTGAGTCCCGGCTGCCATCACTCAACCGACATGCACGCTGTCAAAACTTGACAGAAGAGGACAATGGTACAATGAACCTGATATATACGTATATTCTGTACATATTGTCTGTCTTCTCTGTCACGACTTGTGGAAAATTAGCACTTCAGAGAACTTAAGTGGATAGAGAGCACTTTCACTTTGACGTCACAACCTTGCTACCGCAAAATTATTCTAGAAATCATAAACATCTGAATAATGTTAAATCATCTTATCTTTCCTTGCTGGAACCTAATTTTTTTCGTAGAAACTCAGGGAAAGGAGATTTTCACCCAGTACTTTGAGCCTGCGGTTAAAGTAGTCCGGCAGTCCGGTAGTAATACATTAGAAGTGCATATTTGAGGTGGAGATTCGGGTAGCCAGGAAAATAAAACCACCACGAAAATTTCACGATTAACGGCTTATCATAAGACATACTTACTGAAATAATTTGGCACACTCTGCAGTGATGATATGAGCCCTTTTTCTCACCATCTTAATGTGTTCTGGGGAAAGAAAAAAAGAAAGACACATGATCATGAATTATAATAGATTCATCAGGTTGTTAGATCAAATGACTTGATATTTACATAACAGTCTTTGAATGTTTTAACTGTTACTGGTTTTCTACACAAAGTACAATCACAGATCCATTCAGATATCACAGAAGGTTGCTTTTTCACCTTTGGTATTTCTGACAGGGGAAGGTAGACTTTCCCCATCCTCCGCCTGTATAGACTTGCCCTGTAACACCGTCATACACTCTGTCTCTGTCATCCAGCGGAGGTCCTCAAGCCACTGCCGCACCGAGTCAATGTCTGTTAGCACTGGGGTACTGCAAAACAAAAGGATATAGTATTACTTGAAAGGTAAAACTTGCAGGCAAACACATGGTCTAGCCTAAAAGACTACAGTAACTGCTTTGTTCATTCTAGATCTTACTGAAACACAGTCTTATAAATGTAAATGGTGACCAGTCCCTTCAGCTCTGTCCTGCCACTTGCTACATTATGTAATCAAACACCGCAGGGTGTTTGCTACTTAACCAGTAACCATGGTGACAGCTGTTTGGTCAAGGTCAATGTCCTTATGTGTTTTGGAGAAGAAGTGGAAGAAACTAACTGGCTTCAGCAGTTAGAAAATTAGTATAAGATAAAAGTTTGATTTTTCTGAAAACTCACTGTAAAAGCATTTAGAAGTCTAAACCAAAGTTCTCTCACAAGTGATGTCATGCTAAGATTATGTCATACTTTCTAGTAATCATCATTTGTACATGATGATAATCATTATCTGACAAACAACTGTTTTAAAGATGTCTAAATTCCTATGTTACACATATTGCACCCAAAGCTTGTGTAATTGTGATGAAAAGGAATTCCACGCAATTATCAATTATCAATTATTATAAATTCAAAGTTATAAGCCAAGTTCAAAACTGTACTTAAACCACTACTGTCCAGTAGTATGTGACTCATAGTGCTACCGCAAACTTAAAACCATTTTACATACAGCAGTTAAAAACATAGTGTAATATGTGCCAACTAACTTGAGCTATGAAATTTTTAAGTACCTATGACACACTATAAGGACATGCTCTGTTATTTGCAAAATCGACCTGTCCAAATTTGGAGACAACGCCTGAACAAGGACACATCCTCTCATCCATGCTTATTAATGTTTACCAAAGCGTGCACGCGTCAACAACACGCCATGTCGGTAAACATTCCGCGGTTACGCAAATTTGCGAGGTAAACACAGCCTCCCCGTGCTGTATATACAAAACGTGCGTGCGGGTATCGGCGAGAGCTACGATTCGTAGTACGAAACAATTTGTCAGCCCTTACCTTATCTTTGTACTCTCTTCATTGTTCATATAGGCTGGAAAGGTCATACCCTATGGGGGGGTAAAAGTACAGTAATTGGTCAGTGTACATATGTATTTTTGAACAACATGTTTTCACTATCTTCAATTGTTTGAAGATAATGAAATCTCATAATTCAATATATTCTAAAACTGCCACACCTATTAAATAAAAATAATCTTGATGAATTTAAAGATATCTAATTCTAAATCAGCATCAGTAATGCCTTATGAAGTCAACTCCATAATCCCATCAGGTACAAAATGGCATTAAGAAAAAAAAGATATATTGAAAGAGATGAATATATCAATGCAGCATCAGTAATCCCCAAGGTACACATTTACACACTTCAGATATCGAGGTGTTCAAGACTTTCTTGAGATTGGTCTCCATAACAGCGTTCCTTGATGTGTCAGTCTTATATATTATTAGATAATGGTACCTGGTGGAATATATGTATATCTATGAGATATTGAAGTTTTATTTCAAACAACCAGTAAACCAGCTTACAGTTGTGAGAAGCATTACTCTATAGAGTAATGCTATATATAGTCAGAAGCTCTGAGGAAGATGTCTGACAGGCATTGAAACGTAACCTGTGAGAGACATTACTGGTTGCCCAAAAGAAAGCTCCAATTTCCTATAGTACGTGGTAGATGATTTTTATGTTCTACCAACCTGATGAGGTTATTTTCAGATACGTACATGTGTATATATATATGAGAATTGATTTTTTTTACCCCATTAATTGGCATTAGGAGGATAAAACAGTGACTCAATGAATAAAAATTCACCCTGCCAGACATTTAGGATAATGCATTACTAGCAGTAATATAAAATATGAAATCATATTTTCAGTACAGTAGATACAACTGTTCAGAAATCTCTACTACTACACTACAAAAAAAGACATTCTTGTTTTTTCTTGTTTTTTCTTTGTTGAAGAAAAATTATCTTCCAGAAAGAAAATTATTCTGTGTGCAAGAATAAGAACGAATAAGGAAATGTCAGTGAGGACGTAACAAATATAAACTTTTTCTTAGAATATTTTTCTCTGACCAAGTTGTTTTTTCTCACACATATCGACTAGAAACCTCGAAATAAATTTTCTTGTTGTTATGATTCTTCTATGGCACAGAATTTTTATCTAAGATATAATAAATTCAGAGAAAAATATTCTAAGAAAAAGTTTATATTTGTTACGTCCTCACTGACATTTCCTTATTTCTTCTGTCCTCAAGAATAAATTTCTTACACTTAGAATGAGTTTCTTGCACTTAGAGTGAGGTTCTTGAAATAGGAATACCTTTCTGTCCTCAAGAATGAATTTCTTACATCTAGAATGAGTTTCTTCCACTGAGAGCGAGGTTCTTGAAATAGGAATACCTTTCTGACCTCAAGAATGAATTTCTTACACCTAGAATGAGTTTCTTGCACTAAGAGTGAGGTTCTTGAAATAGGAATACCTTTCTGTCCTCAAGAATGAATTTCTTACATCTACAATAAGTTTCTTCCACTGAGAGCGAGGTTCTTGAAATAGGAATACCTTTCTGACCTCAAGAATGAATTTCTTACACCTAGAATGAGTTTCTTACACTGAGAGTGAGGTTCTTGTAATAGGAATACCTTTCTGTCCTCAAGAATGAATTTCTTACACCTAGAATGAGTTTCTTGCACTAAGAGTGAGGTTCTTGTTGTAGGAATACCTTTCTGTCCTCAAGAATACATTCCTTAAACCTAGAAACAGTTTCTTGAACTAAGATGGGGGTCTTGAATCAAGAATACCATTTAATAAATCAATGATAATATAATGTAAACATGTTCCAATCATATTTATTATTATTGATCTAATTGTTTAATACACAGTTTTGGATTTTTCTTTCTAACGGCCATTCTTAACCAAGGATTGCAAAGATTAACCAGTTTGCAATACAATTGTTTCGATAAATGTTTCACATTTGATGCTGTGATAAAAGCACATTTTCTCTGTGCTCATACAAATAACTAATTGTCCTTCTAAAATTGTCAGTTCTGAAGTGTTGTAGCTGTCCTTCTTATAATCAATGACTTGTTATTGTTGAAAGATTGTCCAAACTTGAGACGGGGGCATCTTCTTTGGTCCAACAGGTTTCCAAGTCTAGAAAAACACACAAAAACAGATGACGATGACTGTCATTTTCCTACATCGCCCCCTCCCCCTTATACATGCATGGGGATGGGGGCTTGTGCATTTGCTTGAAAATGTTATACTTATACTTTTTAGTACCTTGAAGGTATTACTGCACTTAACGTACATGTTCTGCAATTACTGGTTGGCATGCAACCACAAACACAACAAAGGTTTCTAAGCCTAGAAAAACACACAAAGACTTAGTGACTGTCATTTTCCTATATCGCCCCCCTCCCCCATATACATGCATGGGGATGGGGGCTTGTGCATTTGCTTGAAAATGATATACTTTAACTTTTTTAGTACCTTTTAGGTATAACTGCACTAAACGTACATGTTCTGCAATTACTGGTTGGCTGTATCATGCAACCACAAACACAAAACTTAGAGTATCTACTTGGGAAATAAGTTATTTTCATGCAAGACAGGCTATAACATACCTGGAGCATATCTGTTGATGGCGTTGGCCTGAGGAAGCATTTTGGAACTTAAAACAAGTCATCTACGTTGTGTAGTGAGTCCCACATGATACCAAAAAGTGTCCTCATGAAACTAGCCGCATCTTTCCCTAGTATTGTAAGATCTAAAGCGCACATCAAGCAAATGCAGCCGGAGCCCAAACTCAACGGTCCACATTCAAACATTACAGCAAAGGATGATGGGAGTATTGAATTAGCATAATTTATTTTCTTATTACAAGAAAAACAATAATTATCTTCTTGAACTTTACAATGTTAAGAAAATAAAGGAAATCATGCAAATTCGAACTTTCATTTCACTTTCCATCTTTAGATAACACAGAAAAGCAGGAATCATCTTTCTTTAACTTTGTGGAAAAGGAATTCGAACAGAAAAACACTTGGGAATTACTTGTTTTACAGTTTCTTGATTTTCTCATTTTTCTTAACTGTATTTAGTCAAGAAAATAACTGTATTTGGTCAAGAAAATCCTTTAACATCTTCTTAGATATTACTAAGAATTGCAAGAATCATATTTCTCAGACTTCCTAAATTAAGAAAACAAGAATTTTTTCCTAGTGAAATGAAAGTCTAAAGAAAAATTCATGTATGGCAAGAATAAAAATCTTAAGAGTAGATTCTGTAAAATACTCCATTTGACCAAACAAGAAGCAAATATTGTGTGAAGAATAAGGAAGAAAGATTGACTAGCATTTCTAGAATATTCTTGCTGATAAAAAATCATACTAGAAATCCTATCTTCACCTAAGAAAAACAAGAATAAAACTCTTAATGTAAGATCTAACATTCAAAGGTTTTGCGTAAGGTTTCTTGATTTTCTTGAAATTCTTTATGGAAGAAAATCTTTCTCTCAATAAGAAAAATCAAGAAAACAAGAAAAATAAGAAAAAGCATTTTTGGTAGTGTAGTACTAGTAGACTAAGTACTGATTTAGTTCCGTAATCAATTATTACCAGTAACACAATTCAATTCTTAGAATAAGTATTAGGTTTTTTGTGTTTATAATGCCCTTTTGTACTATAAAATGATGTACTAGTAGTTCAATTATGTACAAAAATCAATATCACGGGACACACAAAGGGTAGTTAACATTTAAGACAAAATGTTAATTATCTATCAATGTCCTAGTATAACCTGGAATGTGCATGAGGTACATTCAACAAACATATCAGTATATACAACACCACTTTTAATCTAAATACTTTCACTGACATTACTACAGTAATAGAACCTGGAACTATACTGGTAATCTACCGCTGAGACAAGTTCCTTGACCTTTAAGCAAGTCACATGTACATGTGGACATGCACATTGTACATGTACAAAATGTATATTATGACAGAGGGCATAGATTCTTGCATAATCAGATCAAAAATAGAGTTTTATAGTGCAGTAAGGGGCCTCATTTCAATTAAGAACTTTCCCACATTTGCTAGAAGTCACTGTGAATCTTTAAATGTTTGCAAAGGTTTAATTTTTACATTGACCACTTATAATATACATGTAGCGAAATTATAGCACTGCAAATATGTGCTTCATAATATATATAGAAAACCTCCTTTTCCCTGACCTACTTTGAAATAAAACCACTGTTAACGTAAAATAATTCACAGTAACACAAACTCAATATTTACCAGTCAGTTAGGCTTAAGGAAGCTTCCGATGTGTCTTAAGATGCACCTTGGCTGCCTAAACATGGTTGTGTGTATAGCTGGTATATCAAGTCTTATCTTAAGTTGGTGATCCTCAGGAATTTAGATTAAGTTCTTTCTAACTTGAATTAAGACAGGGCTGTCTCCAGCTTTCAGGTCTTTTTTCTGTCCCTCATCGTTTGGGACATCTTTTGTTAATTTTCATTGTTAAATCTGTCATTTCAAACTTATGAAAATGCATTTTCATCAGATGTTTTGGAGTTGGACGGACAAGAATGAAATTTTTGCCTGTCACAAGAAGCAAATATCTGTCTCCGGACAGAGGGACGGGTCCTGGAGACAGGCCTGCTTGAAGATTTGGTGAAATCATTACTGACAAACTAAACACGAATGCTTCAAACCTCAAGAAGTACTTTACTTAAGGTACAACAAAATGTAACAAACGCAAGATCGTTACCTCGAGAACTTCGGCTATTTTTTGCTGTACGTTGGAGCCTGCGGTTGCAGCCATCCTGTGGTCCTGTAGCCGCCCTGCCGTCTGTCGTACTGTGCCTACATGTTTGTGTGGTATGTCACACCGGCCGCTGGAATGGCAAAATAAGGCATACATCAGGCCATATCAAATCATTTCCTTGGTTCTCAGACATTTTTCAGCAAGAAATGCAAGTTGTATTTTCCCCTAGAACTATGGCACCCAGTAATCGTAGAGTGGAACTTGTTGCCAAGTTCTGTGCGAGCTCTAAACAATGCTTACAGTTGGATGTGCAAAGGTTAGGTGTGACAGACAGACTGTTCAGGGTAATATAACCAGCTTCTGCCGTGCAACGTGCCTGCAAAAATCAAAGCTGGTGCGTTATGTGGAAGGGCAGTTATACCAGCTATACATACTTACATGTAGATAGTTACTGTAATAGATAGATTAAGACTCCCTGAAACTGTGTGACTATTTTACGTACAGACTTTCCCCTCAGACTCTGTTTTCATAAATTTAAAATAATTTATCTTTCAGTTAAAGCATCAAATTTTGTTGAAATCCGACAACCAGCAATTTGAATTAGTCTAGCCTCAGGCCAAAACCCCACAGGCCTAGGGTGACACAAGCAGATACAGCAAATATAACACTTAGTATCAAACTCTTTATGTCCATAGTAAGCCTTCTGTAGACACATAGTCGGAACTAGAGAATGTGTATTACACACTATGTCAGGAATTTAAAGCAAGAAACGATGTGACTTAAGGGTGGTTAATTATATGAGTTGAAATTAATTACCCCTAATTATGGAACCCTGCTGAGATGACCAGTCTAACGACTTCATACCTTACATAGCAAGAGCCAGTCTTAAAAGAATTCCTCAAAACAAACAAATAAAACGGGTCTTTGCAGAGGGCTTTAGAAATAAGTCTTCTAACTTAATCTAGAGTTCTTTACTTTGTGAATTATGTAATTTCTAATTTTAGAATTTTTATTTGGAGTCTTCATTATATAACTGATATTTCAGACTTTGTTTTATATAGAAATACGACATGAAGAAACATGCCAGTATCATCTACAGTTGATTAAAGATTATAGCCCATTGTATTTGTACATACCAAAATTTACTTGGCAGATGCTATTTCTAATCTCCAAGCAGATGTAAGGCTCAACGTTTAGTGTTTTAACTTAGAAGTTAGAATTTAAGGCTTTTTGTAGTAACTGTTATACGTCTCTCTAATTCTAGTGGTCAGCATGGAACTTCGTAAATCCATGGGCCGGAAATTGAGCCTGGGTCAGCCCCGGCTGGGACATGTTGTTTGGGATTGCATTTGTCATTTTGGATGGTGATGTAAAGTCGACAGTATGAGGGATCTTCGTGATCACGCAAAGGCCTCAAGCCTCAAACCTCATGCACGTAAAAGAAAACAGTAGGAATGTCCCAATGTACTTGGCTAAATTTGTGAGTTGTAGCAAAGCTGCATTGCACTTTACAACATGGATACTGCTAAACAAGAAAATGTCATGCATACTGTAATTCTTTTTTTTTTTCACTGTAACGTTATGTTCATTGTTTTCACGGTCACCTCTGAACATTTATGATTCCTTTCCATCCAATCTGTAAATCACTTGCTGCCACCGTGAACTTAAAGTTCAGTGAAAATGTCCACTTTCCTTACACTGTGAAATTTTGCTACCGTGAATTTGAGGATAAAGTGAATTCCTGTATTGGATCGTCCTGTCTCACTCTGAGGTCGCCCACGTTACTTTAACTGTAGCATTCTAAATATGTAGTTCCTGCCATATGACAAAGAAAAATTGATTAACCGGGAACTAGCTCAGAATTCTTAGAATCAAAACTTAAATGTACCAAATATGCAAAGCTAAAAACAGACCTGCACATATCTTTCCTGATTCAATCCTGAACCACATAGGCTAGCTTCTCCTTGCACCTTTCTTGTACAAGTCCATCTTTTGACCATTCATTCACATATTTACCGAGGCCTCCTAGGCAACTATTCTCTCAAAGTTTAAAAGGGACAATGCGGACGGGCCGACAAGCCGCGACCTAAGCTGTAAGGCCCACAGTGTCGGGGGACGGAGGGCCTTTGTTGTAGATCAGGAGTGCCCGACTGTTTGCACACAGGGTGAAAGGGATTCGGTGACAGGTGAACAAAATAAGGCCAGAGGACGCAGCGTGTAGGGCCTATTATCTGGCTACATTAACTCTCACTTAATCATAGAGAATGGGGCACTCTATACAACTAGTTATAGCTTAACACATTTTAAATTCAAGACATTGTGCCCAGCACTGTATGCAGTATAAAGGAATTTGACATATATTGTTGTTATTCACCTTGTAGTGCCTAGTGGAAGATATAGGGTAGCAAGTTTCAGTGACAGAGTATATTGCTAATTTTTCTATACAGGAACAAGTTTCTTTACTAGAGGACCCCCATTTTACGTCCCTTCTAAAAGATGGGCTCATGCAGTTGTGGCACAATTTTTGCAAGTAGCTCTAAAATTTCATCTGAATATATATATACATATAATTCTAATATTAGTAGAAAAATATTACAAGATATACTTGACTATACTCAGCACTAGAAATACTCCTCAACTTTAAGTCAACTACCTTGCACAATGTTTACGCGAGTATGGTTGAAAAGGTATTCTAAAGCTTCTTCCTACTTACCAAAACCCTACAGTATTTTGTAATGCTACCACAAATGCCAAAGCTATCAACTATTTCCTTGAGTCTTAAAGCTGAACTCCTTACCTTGACCCCTGGTTTTAGATTTACAAAACTGTAACTGAACTTTGAGCTCACTCAAGCATACTAGCCAGAAGACCTGACCCAAAACAACTTTCCCTGACAATCCTAACTTTGCTGTTTGGTAAAATATCAAGTTACTTACTTGACTTGCAAATACTCCGGGCTTGTCTAATACAATTAAAGGCAGCAAGAGATACAGAAACAAGTCGCTAGGGGGCCCCAAATCTAATCATTTTGAAGTCTCATCAAGACATACATACAAATATATTGAATTAATGTGTTGACACACAGACACACAAACATGCACACACACACACATAATATATACACAAACATGGAACGCATACGAAAACATATGATGTTGGCACTGAAAACACAGTCAAAACTCGAGGCTCTGCATGGGGGGCCAGAAATCTTTAATGGTAAATTCAAGGCCCTTGCCCTTTCCGGTATGAATTACTAAGCACTACGCTTAAATTCGGATATCCCAATTCGTAAGAAAATGTAGCAAAAACAGTAGTGGGATTCTTTGCTATAGCTATAGCAATGCAAAAGGTTTTGGGAGAGAGTTCATAGCGATAGTATATATCAGGATCTTTTCAACATTAAGTCAAGGGGTACCTGGTAAAACTAGACTGCGAACACTGCCATCACTAGATGCTCCGCTATGACTTTTGGGCAATCTGGCTACGGGATATGAATAATTTCTCAATACAATGAATTCAGGATATATCAAGTAATATGCTACATGTACGGAATATAAAGCGACCAATTGCGCTTCTCGAATAATTTCAATAAGCATTAAATCCTAGCGGGATGGCTACAATCAACAGTAAATCAAAATATCTCCCTTCGCCACATAGAAGAAGGTATGCAGACTCTCACAATTGTAACCATCTAGCTTTTGAAGTAGATCACCCAAGGTGGCTATTGAAGCTATTCAGAGTGAAAATTAAGTACATATCCCTTGCTGGGATAATGACCAAAAAAGTAGGACAGTCACTACTTTCTCTGAGTTAAACAGAATCCAGAAATACCCATACTCTCATCTCCCAAATAAACGTACCGGTACGTTTATTTTTTTCAGCCTCAAAATCCACCCAGTACTTTCTTATTTTGGACAGTACGTTTATTGTTTTTTGAAAATCCATCGGGGCTTTGCTTACCAGAGATCCCCCTTATGTCGAAAGTTTAGTTTTTTCCCATATTTCCCCGATATTTTTGCTCCTAAATCGCTATTTTTCGACCAAATGACGTGGATTTCCCCGCCGATACAATGACCCGGCATTTGTGAAACCCTGGCGGCACTAACATATCCGTCGATCTCGCTACAAAGTAACGTTGTTATTAGGAGAAAATAACACGGCACACTGAAGTTTTGAAATGTATTTTTCATATAAACAACTTTGACAGTCTCTGTTTAGATCGTAAACCAAACACACTGATCAGAAAAGAAATTACATGTATATGCCAGCGGCGCACAGTGTTTCAAGTACACATGTAAGATTACTCACGTGAGATCAAGGAGGTTAAAATACAGCCTTTCCCAAAAACTTTGAAAAGCTAAAAACAACACCTTGCTGTTTGTAAAAATTGTGTCTTAGCATTAGAAACTGTATAATCACTTTAAAAATATACTAGAACATTTCAATCCTACCACAAACATGTACATTTAGTCCTTTGAAAATCGCCACAGTAAAGACGTATGGCAGCGATAGTCCGTGGGAATGTTTCTCATGCATGGAAGAGCTCACCTTGAAGAAGGGGAAACAACTTTTTTTGATCTATAAATAAAACTCCTCTGCCTCAGTCAGAAATGTGCATGACAATTTCACAAAAATAATTTTCCATAGTAAAGTCTATACACAAAATTAGATTGCAATCTAGTCACTGTTATCATCTCATAAAAATGCTTTTAAAAAGATCACTCCTCTACAGAGAGAGTGCAGAGGCTTTCCAAGAATTTTGGGTGTAAGCCCCGCCCCTTACTGTGTTGGTGCCGCTACCATGGTTACTGTCTGGCTCACCCTTTCACAGGCCCTTTGATGTGTAACATGAGAACCCTGTGGTTTGTTGCCACCAAACCTACATGTTGCAACATTGTACAGGCCTGAGCAAGGAGGTTAGAAATACATGTATTTTTAACCTCCTTGGCCTGAGGTATCTAATTGACAAATTTGTTGACAATTTAGTCTCTCAAAATGAAATTTTTTTTCTACATACAAGGGTAATTTTTGGATTTGAAATTATTTGGATAGCAACAAGACTGAACCAAGGACAATATATGATAATATCCTTAACATTATATAATATATTATAATGTGATTTTGGTCTATATGCAATGCATGACACGATAAATGGCAAGTTCCTCCTTTTCTGTATGGCTTTTACAAATAAGTAATACTTTCACTGGGCATATATTCAGTAATTTTCTAGACGTTGATACATATCTGAAAAAAGAGTAGACTCTGAAGGTGTGAAGTGAACGGAGAAGTTTGGCGACTACTTGTGTTTGATGATGTCACTTTATACAATTTTCCTTGATCACTTGCTTCAATTTCCAAGTAGAAAATGCATGTATCATGTACATTTTCACTTGTTGAAAATTGAAAGCACTGTTGGCCCCCGGTTAGGAGTCATAGCAGGGAACCTATGCCCAATTTTTCCAAAAATTTTGCATCATACTATAACGTTACATTTAAGTGTTACAAAGAGTAGGGGTCCTTCCCAGTGTGAGTGTATCAAACCTTACAGTATAGTCAGGGTTGACATCTTGAAAACGTGATAGTCACCTGTTATGTCAATCTTTCCACAAATGTGGTAAATCTCAATAAGTAAATCAGGCATAAACGAATAAAAAGAACCTACCTGCTTATCATCTCCTTTCCCCAGGACAGATTAGTAGCATCACTAGCAATTTATGTGTCAATTTGGTCATTTTCCAGGGGGTATGTTTATTCCGGGGGGTACGTTTATTAGATTTTGAAGATTTGTCCGGGGGGTATGTTTATTCCGGGGGGTATGTTTATTTGGGAGATGAGAGTATATGCATGGCTTTCGTAAATACAAATACAGGTAAGGACAAGAGACAAATTTTGAATTCCTACATACCTGAGAAGACCACAGTAATCGTTTGTAACGCTACTGGATAGAAAACAGTTCTAGCGATGACGTCACTAACTTTAAGTCAGAAAATCCATGCGCAAACACACAAAGAGCGCGGCAGTCGAGGTTGTTCATGGAATTCATTGTCTCTTCCAAAGGTTTGGAAAAGCTTCTTGCCGCGGTTTATCGGATTTCCGCAAGGAATCCTGAAAAACTTGTCCAACATGACTCCTGAGCGATCAACCGTAGAACTGCACCCTATTAGGATGATTGAGAAGGGAAGGGGGGTAATTTGAGGGATGACCAGGACAAAACACAGAAGATGACTGTAGATAAAGTGGAAAGTGATTATAGAGGGGTGGCCGGTACAAACAAATCAAGACAAGATACTATAGGGATGCGTACCGGTTATAAAGGTCCGGTTATTACCTGAAAAAACGTTTCGGTTCAGGTCCAAAAAAACGAAACCCAGTTTTCCGTTTTTTTCGGTACTGGACCGGTAAAAAAATCTAGCACTCACATTATATCTTTTTCGTTCTAGACCATCTTAAACCTTCCGTAAATCGCAAAATTTGCGCTCGAAAAAGACGAAAACATTGCCATTCATGGCGGTCATATTATCTGCATGCTGAGGTACAACAAGCAATCTTTCCCGAAAACGATCTTTTCTCCGTGAAAATATCCCAGCACCACCACAAGACAATGTATCAGGTCATGAAATATGTTGTGATTAGTAAAGAATATTCCTATCGCGGTAGATACACCGTTAGATTGTGCAAAACACGATCAAAATTGGCGTTCTCGACACCGATCGAGGCGCTAGGCGCCATATTTGTTTTGAATTAGCTGCTCTCGCGAGATTTGATATAGGTTACATGCAAGGTCAGCTGACCTAAACAGCGAGACTTCGCGAGACTTCATGACCTTTCACCCACAGCCGCGGGAACTGAAGTGAGAAGACGTGAAGATACTGTAAATGCAGAAATGTTCACAGTGTTTTTTTGTTCTCGGCGACCGTTTCACTGCAAGCTTAAAGCCACTGCAAACATTTTTGTCCAATATGTAATATTATAATATATAGCAGTATGTGGCAAACTTAAGACAACCGCAAACACTCCATTTTCGCCTTAGCGCGGATTAAAATCTCTGCGAACTTAAATGTATTTACAGTATCATTGTTAAATTTCTAGGTCTATAGCCAATGTTTGTTTTGCTTATGGGGTGGAAAGAAATAATTGCTCCTGACAAAAAGGGTGGAGAGAAATAATTGATTATGACAAAAAAAAGAATGTAAAATAGACAATACTAGATCAGGCATTACTGTAAATTCTTCATTTGTAGTGGGGAGTTAATTTTGTGGCAGGACGAGAGCAAGGTTTTTGTCTGCTACTACTAGAAAAATATTAATATTGGCAGGCTAAAAAAGTATTGGCTTAAATCATAATAAATAATGAGATGCATAATGGAGAAAAAATGATATTTTTGAGCCCTGGCAGATAAGTCTTCAATACTAGTGTTGATTTGAAAATAAACCGAGTCTCAAATGATTTTGTTTGAGCAGCCCAGACACATAGAGCACACAGCTTTATTTGCTAGCTCTTCGCACAATGTGACTGTGAGATTTACATGTTCCGAAGGTTTGACATTTGCCTAGGAATTTCCTACCATTGTGTCACCACACAAGTGCCTCGAATGTACAGACATAGAGCAAATAGCTACCCAAGATATAGAACTAGCGTTTTCACGTGATGCACCAACATTGAGGCACATGCAGCTATTTCAGTATTTGCATCTCCATGATTCATTGTTCAGGAGTTTACGGACATCAAGCGAGCTTCTAACACTTTCAAATAACCTTTAGGAAGTGTGAAAGTATATATATAGCTTATATATACAATCTAAGACCCCGTTCATATTATGCCTATCATAGCCGGTTGAATTAATTTGAAGATTTAACGGTACCCGGTTGATTTAGCCGGCTAAGAGGTTAAACCCTTATTAACCGGTTAATTTGCGTTCATATCGGGCAAAATTGCCAGCTAAATTAACCGGTTAAATCTTTTAATTAATTTAACCGGCTATGATAGGCTTGATATGAATGGGGTCTAAATAGGAGACTACCAAAAGGATACATAAAAACTTAACTTTATTTGATTCAATTAAACTCGATCCAATGAGGAACCTCTAAAATTACAAATGAAGTTTTAGTTTTATCACCTTTATCTTCAACTCCAATGGAGTGTCCAAATGCTTACAGTAAGTTTTGCAGTCAGCTTTTCTACTTGCTCAAGATAAACAAACAAAATCTGGTTGGCAGGAAAAGTAAATAATTGAGAAGTGGGCAGCAAATACAACTTAGTTCCACTAGGCTTCAATGTGTGTTCATTTTGCTGCCCTTTGACACCAACACTTCCATTTTCAAGGCCTTCTGACTCCCCATTCATTTAATGGAGGCACCTGCATGCCCTTTTAGAGTATTACCTTATCAGTCATTTAAATTCAATTAAATTCAATTGGTAGCTTGGATCTGCTCAAATTTAATGTAGAGTGCAACCAGTATGTATAGCGTAATGGGCACCTTAATTCAGCATAAAGTACCGAATTACATTTTAAACATAATACATAGCCGCTGACTTCCTGTGTCTAGTGTAGAGCTTTGACAGTACCCCCCATGCGCAGACCCCCTTTAATTTTTGTACCTCCCCTAACCCCCTTTAGATACTATACTGTATCAACGATTTATTTCGATATGCACTTTTGAAGGAACCGTATATATACAGGTACACCATGGCCGAATATTAGGTCCAGACCTGTACCTAAACAATTTTACAGGTATATATATATACTAGTAGCAAAGTACACAGCCCAACTTCTGACACATTTGTATTAAACCAACACGAACTATGATGAATTACAAATAAGGCAGCTGTAGCAGCCTGGCACACAGCATGACTTTAATTCAAGACTGGTAGACCAAACAAGAAGAAACAGAGGTTCCTGATAGTTTATTATCTTTTATACAGCATCTGTCTCCATACACAGTGGGGGAGGGGGGCAGAAGTTGTACAAAATCAAAAGCAGACCTGTCCCAATTTTGAAATATTTGCTGTGGTTTCACATTTTCATTTAAACAGCAATCTCCTTACACCCTGAGTACTGTAAGTGTAACTGCATTTACGTTTGCGTGGATTCTATATCGTGGTAGCGAGAAAATGTTCGTGGTGTTTTTGAATTCACGGTTGAAAAAACAAGGTAGACGAAGAGAAGACAGAACAAGCATTTTTGCACACACAAGTCTTAAGAGGTTCGTTACTATTGAAACAACCCAAAGGGGCGAGTACGCCGCTCCCGGGATTCGAGCCCCGAACTCCCGATCCGCACGGCAACGCCTTAACCACTACGCTAAAAGGTCGCGACCAGTTAGCCTGGTCAGTTGGAGGCGCTTGAACCCCCACTGTTACACTACTCCCCCTTTTCTTTTAAGATTCGTCCTCGAATCTCCGAGTTCGATCTTCCCTGTGTGGCACACGTTTGCCAGGCTCACAGGGCCGGTGTGGGAACCAGTGAAACAACCCAAAGGGGCGAGTATGCCGCTCCCGGGATTCGAGCCCCGAACTCCCGATCCGCACGGCAACGCCTTAACCACTACGCTAAAAAAAAATTAGTAAAAGGTCGCGACCAGTTAGCCTGGTCAGTTGGAGGCGCTTGAACCCCCACTGTTACACTATGAAAACCATGAACATGAAACCACTGAAAATTCCTACTGTCTTTAATACGACACTGTATTGTTTCAACTGTGAGCTTAGAATTCAGTGCCCCCCCCCCCCCACGCACACACACAACAAAAGTAAGTCCTCACAAAATTAAATCTACTTACACTTACAGTATGCCTCGACTCCTGTGGTTTCAAATTAGGTCAATAAATTACTATGAATGGAATGTATTAAATTGATATCTTCTTTATTTATCAGTTTTAAAAGCTGCAGCTGTCATATAACAGATATAAACAAGGGAACTTTTAGAGTTCTCAATGGAATATTCCTAGAGTTAAAATGTGCGGAATGTTTTAATGACCTTGTTGGTTTGGATTTGACAAGGTCCAGCTTGACCGAATTAGCACCCAGATGGTCAGTCTACAACATTGGCAACAGTCTCAATTCGGAATGACCACAGGAAAAAGGAATTTTGCCACAGGGAAGGGAAGTTTCATAGGAACTCCCTATTTCTGGCACCTGTTCTTGAAATGGATCAAGGAAACAGATTCTCTTCTTACTGTAAGATTTAAACATCTTCACTTTGATTGAGTTTGAAGATCTATCAGGACTTTAAGTGCTTTGAAATCTTGCCTTAATTCAAACCTAAAAATATCGGCTAATTCTCATATACAATTTGTTACTTACTTTTTAGATACATGTACGTTATATTTATTATCTCGGGCCTAAAAAGTCTTATACTGTTATAGATTTTTTTTTTCTGGCAATTTGTGATTTCAATATATTCTACTAATCAGCAAAACATATTCTCCTCAGTTGTACATGTATAAGTCTACCTAAGGTATCAGACGGGTTTGTTGTGTTTTTCAACACATACTAGATAAAGATCACAAGAAGTATTGTAGTAAAGTTAACGTTACCCCTCTAACTCTAAGGGCCTCTTTACACCTACGACATTTTAGAGTCGTGCGATCATCGTCGTGGGCGACGTCGCCGGCGACGGTATTTTTTGGCCGTCTAAAGACGATCAAAACAATCGTACGACGGCAATAAACGGGAAATCCTCGAAATGTCGTGCGACCACCTCGGACCCAGTCGCACGACGTTCAGCGGGGGGGCTGTGGCTGTGTTTTTCTCGTCTAAAGAAGAATCGTCGCCGGCGACGGAAGTGGGTGATATGCTAATAAGCCTACAGCGTGCTGTTTCCTGTCCGGGAAGGAAATTTCTATCGTTTTCTTTGTAAATATGCATGCAGTTAGCAATGGAATCATATTTTTCTCATCCGAAACCGGTTATTCCGGCGCGACGCCCTGCTACCAGTGGCTACTTCTCTAGTATGCCCCTATTCCTCGATCCCCGGGACATCCCCGGCAGCGGCCACGAACTCGGGTTAAATCCCGTCCGTCTCTGTACCAGCCTCAATCTCTTTCTTTGTTGAGCACCGTTCTCAACGTCTCATCTGCAGGGTAACAGTTGTTGCAAAGTCAGTAAAAGCTTCATCTTTTGACGAAAACAAGCGGTTCCCCCGCCATCTTGAATTTGAGCGCAAGAGTTCACTTTGAGTCACACACGCACATCAATGGAATTCTGCGCCGCGGGGGTCCCATGATATTTCCTGACCGTGTGTCTAAAGAAAACCGTCGCCTACGACGATGATCGTACGACCTTATAACATTGTAGTCTAAAGTGCGCCTAAGCCTGTTGTTACCAAGCTGTATATGGTAGTAACTTAAACCATGATTTATGTACATGTAGGTAGCGCCTAAGGTCACACGTTCTTGCTAATGATGAAATAACGATGACTAATACTTCTTTATCTCACACGATCTCATTAAAACAGGTGCACCAAAAATAACCAACGCTTGGGAAAAAAAGGAGCACTCTTTTCCAAAACCCCTTTTCACGGTCTGTTGGTTTAGGTGAACAAATGACACCTACCAAAATATTTGTGCTTGTCCACACTTCAGTAGTTCAATTTTAACACAGAATTAACCACAAACAATCATCTCATGTTACGGGGCACGACTTTAAACTGCATCAACACAGTCCACGGTCTCTGGTCCTCAGTTCAGAATCGTACCGTTTCTTTCGTATCGTTTATGGTGACATCCAAGGGAAGAGAAAGATATTTTTTCTCCCAGTCCCGCTTATAAGTTAACTCCACTCTTAAGCATAGCGGACATTCGGGTTTATTTGTTCACCCTTCGCGCTTTTGTTCAGCTGTATCGGAGACAAATGACCGCAGGCCCCGGCGTCTTTGTTGTGTGTTTACAAAGTGACCTGTGACATCTTTACATCAAACGCGGTGTAAAAAACTCCCCAGGGAAAAAGAAGGATTATTCTACGACAAATCCAGACATGTAATTTGCAACCAAATCCTCCTTCGCATGCTAGATGTGATTTTCACAACCTTTTACAAAAGTTGTAATCAAAACCTTTGACTCAAAGAAAAATAAAGGCTTTGACTTGACTTGACTTTGAATAATAAACAATCTGTTGTTTTCGTAGGATAAGCAGCAAGCAAAAAATGTTTAACTTTTTACAAAAGGGCTAAAACCTCCCAAACTTGTTAGCTTTAGATTAACATGCTCATTTTCTAAAGAACTGTTCAGGCAACATACTAAATGTACACAACATTCTCTTAAGATTATCTTGGCTTGTGTGTGTGTGTTTTAACTATGTAGAAAGGGTGAAGTCTGTCATCTCTCAAATATGCCTTGCTGTAGTATACATAACGTTTTTAAGCTTCTGTATTGCAAGTAAATTAATCAAGTAAATATTTGCAAATACAGTAGAAGCCACTTAATTGCACCTCGGATAAACGCACATTCCGTTTAATTGCACCAAATCCCAAAATCCCAAACCGGTTCCCATTCACTGCATTGTTAGTGACTCCGCATAACTGCACCGCGCATTGTCACCAATTTCGGATAACTGCACCAATTTTTTTCAAAAATCCTCAAAAAGTTAACTAAAAAGGTGCGCTAAAAATCGGCAAACGTGGTACAAATGAGCCGATACCTGCCGGTGTAAAGGCGCAATACCGCCAATATGTTTAAAACTGTTTTTGAGTAACAAAAGAAGGCGGTCTCCATTGACAGTCACGTTGATAGGAATCGTATGGGAGGTCCCGGGCGGGTCCAGGGCGTGTCGGAACCATCAAGAGATGCACGCCTACCAAAGGCGGCATTGCGCTTTGGCAGACAGCATGCTGCACTCAATAAAGATTGGTCTCTACCTGTACTACTATCTTATTACTGTGAATGCATTCAAGTTCGCGTGGATTTGATTTCGCGTTAAGGATGGCATGGGGTGTTGTCGGTGGTTTGAGGTTTGCGGCAGCTGCCGATAATAAAAGACCGGCGTCTTTACGTACATCTAGTCGGAAACAATAGAGGCTCGGCAAGGGCTACAGACGTGTAGGCGGACATAACAGTCGCTTTTGGCGGTGCGGTGCTAACGTGATCATCTGGCTGAATCCGCGTCCTAGAAACTTCCTGCATTCACCGGAACGAGGTATACGCGGGTTAGGCTCTGATACTGTATAAGGAGAATGATCTGTCCTTGATCTGAGTCATCTAACCATATCTGCCCACTAGATACACTGTACATTTTGTTCCTTATTTGGAATTTTGACGACAGAGTTTTTCAGTGTAATTCCTGGACACAAGTTGTAATTAAGAAGGTAATCTCTGCCAAACATACCGCTATCTTAACTTAGAATTGTCAGACCTATGTCACCAAAGTCATCATTTTTAGAAATACAGTACAGGCGGAGTTGTGTTTGTTAGATTAGATCGTCCTTGTGCTTTTACGCTATCAGCGCATTTTTAGCCTTTGTTTGCGCATTCACCAACACAAGTGTGAAACTTTCGATGTAATTTGTTGACTCAAGTTGTAGATACGGTGTCAAGTTTGTCTTAGTCATACCTACCGCCATTTAAACTAAAAAAATTGTGAGACCAAAGTCATTATTCTAGACAAAACGTTACAGTCGGAGTTGTTTTCTTTGCTGTGCGAATCAAGCATATTTTCTCTTTCTACACGTGTACAGTACCTAGCTACTGATTTAAAAGAAATGTTAAGTTTAATCTGTACAGTATCATCATGGTAAACTTAACAAGATTTTTGTACAGTACATGTCCTTGAATACGTAAATAAAGTTAATAACTGCATAATTTCGTCCATTTTCTTTGTGCTAGTGTTTCTGACTAACAATACACCGCCCCGCCCATGGTGGTACGGTCCAGCTGGACATTTCGCATAATTGCACCAGCCGGATAATTGCACCAAAAACGCTGGCAAATGCGTGGTGCAGTTAAGCGGAGTCTACTGTATATCCGTCTCCGTATTCTATTTTCCACACACCTCCTCCAAAACATAATTCATAACAACACCAACAAGGCTGTCGCTACTCCAAACATGAACTACAATCCTCCGTTGCCACGTTTCCTAATGAATTTGTTTGCATTAGCGCATAAATCGTGAGTTCTTTACATAGTTGTGGTTCGATAAGAACGTTTTCAAGCATGCAACAACACTGAAGTACCGCCGCCCCCCTCCCCACTTTCGCCATCTTCACTTACCGACACAAAAATAAGGTTTACAGAAAAACTGAGACTTACCAAAGGATGACTTTGATGCGGTTAAGATGACATGAAGTTCGCGTAAGGCTGACGTTGATTGGAAAGTTGTCGGGAGTTGTTTAAGTCCGCTAGACCGCCCTTAAGTACGACGTACCGCCCCACAATATTACACATACCTACGGCAACTTAACTCGCGCATGCGCACCAGACGAGAAAGGACAGGGAAATTTAAATCTCCAAGTAGATGTTAGGAGGGATAATGTGGTGTTTAATATGTACCTGGCAATTTCATGAAATGCGAATGTAAACTAGAAAGGTAACATTTGCAATAAAATACATAATGTTTACCTTCGCATGGTCTAACGTAATAAACTACAGCTTCTTTTTTTTCTTACTCAAATAACATGTATAACGTTTATATACTAGTATAGTGACCAGCCCCTCCAACTCTGTCCTACCACTTGCTACATAATGTAGTCTAACACCAGTAAACAGAGTGACTGTCGTCTGGTAACAATTATTGATCTTATTTGTTAGGAACGGAGAAAGAAGAAGATGAAGAAATGAATCATAATAAACTAACATGTTTCCCTTCCGTAATAACGAGGCAGACAAAAAAACATTATTGTGTATTTTGTTCGTCCCAACATCCGCTTTGAGGTTGGGAAGATTGTAAACATATCCATTCCAAGTTTTATTTTTATCCGAAAAAGCGAGTTTCTCAAAGACAGGTTTGGCATGTTTGGGGACTGAGGATAAAGTGATGAAAAGTATTGTCGTATTGTCTTTTGTTGGCTTGCATTCTTCATTTCTGAAATGAAAATTTGAAAACATTGCGTGTCAGAAAAACGGTGCAGTCGGAAAACATCCCATTTTTCATTGCCAACATCTGACAATAACGGTTATGGAAATCAATAAATAGCATTGTAAAAATTAAGCTTTACTCAAGCACGACTATGCTAATGACTTTGGCATAAAAAACGTTCTCCCACAACGCTAGAATTTTAGTTTCACAGCGGAACTCAATAAAACTGCAATTTTAAACCTTGCATTGCAACAAATCACATTCCTATATACTTAACTTGTGGATATACTTATTCCATAGGGAATACTTTACGGCCGAAATGTCTAGTCACAAGTATTTAAATGAGGTATATGCAGATTTTTTACACAGAGGATTGTGGGAACGAGAAGCAGAAGTCGCCATTTTGTTTGTGACAACGGCGATCTCCCGACCAGGGTGCCATGGTACGTGCAGGTTTCGCTGTTTCCCGCCGCGGTTTGAATCTCGCCCGGGCCGCACACGTTCAGCTTCGTAGACAAAGCATGTCTGGGACTTATCAGATTGTGGATGAATACCTTTAGGAATGAGATTATTACCGTAGAAAGTCTGAGGGAAAATCTGTGTATGCGCGGCGTACATGTTACGTTGGCTGAGCGCGCGTGTTTGGTTTGAAAGGGGGAGGGGGGCGGTTAGGGGGTGTGCCAACTACAGTACGGTGTTTTGATTACTGAAATTTTACTGAACTTCTACGTGCACGGATTTTATTGTCTCGTGTCTTACGTATTTAGAGGTCTTGTAACAGACAACGGTCAACTGGATCAGTCGATCCCCTTTTTTTGTCTGTTCCCAAGCCCTGAAGGTCAAAACATGTTTCCATTTTTTTACTTGACCACTGATATCTAACCCGTTACATCTAACGTTACGCAATACTGGACAAGACCCCTATGATACTGCTAAATTTGTCTGAATAATTATTACAGACATGATATGGTGCACAGACATATATTGTTTTTGGCTTGTCTTTATTACGAAATTATGAGTGTCACTGTGTATGGAATAAAAAAATAATGGATGTGTGTGTGTGTGAGTGTCTGTGTATTCTTGTGTGAATGGGTATTGGTATGTAAGGTGAATGATTGTGTGAGAGTGTATGTGGTGCCTGTGTGTAAGTGGGTATGCGTGTATGTATGTGTGAGTAGGTAGGTATGTGTGTGTTACTGTGATTCCCTGATTCATACATATGACAATTCACAACTCAAACATTGTCATCGTCCTTCTCTATGCTGTGGGACTGGAAGCGTTGTAAAGGGGTGAAGCTGGCCATCTCTATGTATGGTTGTCTTGAAAAATTCTATTCTATCGCACTTTCTAGTCAAATTCAGCAAAATCTGTGAAAAAGAAAGTTGTAACACCACATTGATGAATATAGCGTGCAGAGCAAAACAATGAAACAAAAAAGAAAAACGTTTTAACTGACCGCTGCTGTTTTCCTTTTATTCCCAGGATGCAACAGTACCGCCCCAGGCCCCTTCTGTCCCCATGACTATCCAGGTGTCGACAGAAGGCGGTACTCAGTTTCCCGCGGTCATGGTCGCGGAACAGCCGCCTGCGATGCTACAGGTATACAACGCTTTCTACTTATAGATGTGGGTAGATACTGTGATTCACTGTAACTTTATGTTCACTATTTTCACGGTCACCTCTGTACCGTGAACTTATCATCACCGTGAAATTTTATTTTATTTATTATTTATGATTCCTTAACACATTCGTCCTGTAAATTACTTGCCGCCACCGTTAAGTTAAAGTTCTGTGAAAATGTCAATTTTCCTTACACCATGAAATTTTTCTACCGTGAAGATATAAATATGTTACAACTTGCATGACATCCATAGAAAGTGTACTAGTAAATTTAGCAAGCCTCTAGAGTCCTTGGTCTTGTAGATAAAAAGGGATTAAAATTCATTTTTGGGAATTGGTCACCTAACCTATAAATTTACTGTAGGACCTGGTGCGCAGACAGAATTTTAGGTGTGAAACAAAAAAAAGTCTTATAAGTTATAAAGTCAGCAAAACGCAATTGCAAAACCTTAAGCTTCTGCCTCTATGAATTAAGACCTTCTATCTGTAATTCTATACCATAGCTAACTTCAAAATTGTAAACAATTACTAGTAATACATCAAACAAAGTACTAGTACAACAAAGGCTGTATTTTCTAATACTTGTGATGTTACAGGTGGAACCTGGCGGGCAGAAATTCACCCACGAGATCCCCGACCTCAGCGTGACCATCCTGGATTGGATGAACGGTTGTCGCTCCACGGGATTCCTCTGCGACATCACGATCATCATCGACGGGAAGCAGTTCCGGGCGCACAAGACGATCCTCGCGGCGTGCTGCGACTTCTTCAACACGATGTTTCACAACGAAGTCCAGCAACAGAACTTCCACAGTATTTTGGAGCTGAGAGGAGTTACTGCCGGTGAATGTTATTTACATTTTTCTACTGTAAATCATTCTATAATAGTACTGTATTCAATCAAGGTCACTCAAAGCTTCAAACACATTCATATCCAGCTCTGTCCTGCCACCTGCTACATGATGTAATCAAACACCACAGGTGTCTGCTACTGTGCTACACCTCTAGTGTAGGTGACAGCTGTCTGGTCTTGGTCATTAATCTTATTTGGAGAAGAATAAGAAAGAAATCAAAAACAATAAGTTAACCTTCAGTGAAGGTTAACATACCAATATGAATAGTATTTAGTAGTAATACCTTCTGAAGGTCAATAGTAGATGAAGGTCACATTTGACGCTCACGCCAAACCAACCCAAAACAATTGAGTACTGAGGGGCAGACAAAAATTTAAAACTAGGGACAGCCCTGATCCATTGAATCATTCAGCCAAGGATGTTTAAAATTGGACTATTGAACCTCCTTGAACAACACATGCTATCTGCAGGAAATATTTCAGTTGTCAGTTTAAAAGTTTCACTTTTGTATACATTCCCAGCCGGTCTGTAGGGATTTGTTGTATCATAACAGCTGTTAAATTTTTCTGTGTTTTTCCTTTGCAGGAGGGTTTTCGGCTCTGTTAGATTTCATGTATACAGGGAAGATATCTGTAGATGAGACTAACCTCACAGACTTCACTGGAGCACTACGAGCACTGCAGGTACATTGGCATTTTTGGCTTGTCTGCCTTTCTGTGTTTGATATTGTAGCTGTAGTTCCTATATGTTCTGTTAGGGGGAGCTGTGCAGTTGCCATATGTTCTACCAAAGGGAGTAAAGCCTGCTTGCCATGTTTCAATATGATTGTGTTAATAGATGTGTTAATAAACCACATCAGAATTAGTTACATTTAGATACAATGCATACCTATTAAGTAAGGGCATGTGTATTTTGAGTTTTTGTTCTATAAAAAGGTTACAATTTAAAGTTTAACGTCTTTATCTGTAGAAGTTTGTAAACAAATCCTGTAACCTCGGAATAAGATAAACTGATATGGTCTTTGTACCCATGATATTTTGATGTTTAATCACCATAGATATTTGATTTTTGAGAGTCCTTTTTAAAATCTTAGTTAGCATATAAACAAACAAAACAAACAAAATGTGTTTTTTTGTAATGCCAGTATGTCATTATGTCATGTGGTCTACTAATAACTGAATACATGAATGACTCCTGGGGTACTCATGTATAAATGTTTGCTGTTGTATTACATGTATCTATTTATAGGTCAGAAATGCTGACGACATTTGCAAGAAGTTCGAGCCCTTTGCAGTTGCACTAGCCAATTCACAGGTATGTGTACTGTAAATTCATTTATTTTCGCAGGGAGTAATTTTGCATTATGAGGGGAAAAAAGGTTTTCGCAGTGTTTTGAGCTATAACTATTCTGTCCTTCAGTTACTGTATGTAGCAATACATTAGAAACAATGTTGATGTAAGAACATAAGAAGTCACTACAAAATAAAACCACTGCAATCCTTTCAAGATTTGCAGTAATCAGATATTGAAATGTTCTTTACACAGTCTGAGTCTGCAGGTGAGCTGACAGAATGTTTTAGTGGGGAATCAGGTCACGATGAGGCTTTAACTGAAAGGTAAGAAATTATTTTATCCATTCATAGTATCATACTGAGTGATCTGATGTTAAGCCAAAGAGTTCACCAAGAAAAACGCGAACATAATACCACCGCGAACATTTCTACATTAACAGTATGCAAAGAGGTATTACCGGGTATGCAATAGAAACAAACAAACAAGCATTTATACACAGTCTAACAATTTGCTGTGTTAAAACCTGTTACAGAAAGCTGAGGTCACCCAGCCAGAAAAGATACACCTGTGAACAGTGTAACACTGCCTTCAGTACACCCACCAACCACAAGAGACATATGCGCATCCATACTGGGGAGAAACCATACAAGTAAGTACTATATAAATGTATTGAATATGCACTATGATAGTGCATATTCAATACATTTATTATTCATTAATTTCTTGTAAACCACTGGGAATGAAAACCCAAATATCTAATGGCATTACATGTGCAGTTGACTAAAAGGAATACATATCAGACCCTTTGTCAGATCATGAAGTTTTTTGAGGTATCTGAGTTATCTGACTTCAGTTTGGAATGTGTAGGAAATATGGATTACTGCTGCATAGGGTAAAAGCATTTATGTTTGTTGTGCTTTTATTTTGCGGCATGTTGGAAAAAGAGGTTTTCAAAATTCACTATTTACTGTACTAGTAATAAACATTGGAAGGGTATATTTGTGATGTCGAGAGTTCACCGTGAAAATGAAACCACCGCAAAAGTTTCAAGGTCTACAGTATGTTACTGTTGCTTTTCTAATGAATGAACACTGAATAGATGTTGTACCTGTCTAGATGTGCAGAGCTGGACTGTAATGCAGCCTTCAGTCAGTCCACCCACCTGAAGGAACACATGCGTATCCACCGGGGGGAGAGACCCTACTCCTGCACGGTAAGGAAAAGGAAAGGGATCTCGAACCAGTTTAGCTCAAATGAACTCAATGAGCAGATGAGCTAATCTTCCACTGGTCGTGACGGAGAAGACAGACGCTATGTACAGTATTTACAGGTTCATTGTACCGGGGAAATTCCCCTAGCTCTTTTCGACAAGCACAATGAATAGTGGACCACGGCTTAACGTCCCGTCCGAAGGACTGCGATCCTTTCCAGTAGCGTGCATGTCGGGTGAGCGACACAGCCGGAATCGAACCCGGGGCTTCTAGTTCCAGAGGCAAGATCGCTAACCACTGGACTACGCACGCTACGATCGCTAAGGACATGGTTTACCTGGCTAACACTGTGACTGTGGCTGCTATAGGGGTGCATCTCAAGATAAATCTCTTCTTAGTTTCACATAATTATTGTTAATCACCTTTGGTGTAACACACCAGTTATGGACAATAACATACTGCATTAGAAGGTTGGAAAGAGAGAAATCGGCCTGTAGATAAATTACAGACACACTATCCTTACTTTACCTCTAGGGAATGAAGTATAACTGTGTTTTTTTCTGTTTCTGCAATTTTCAATGCATGCAACATAATGCAGCCTTGCCACACATGTACATCTAAATCAGTACTGCTATTTTTGTTTGTGGGGTTGGAAGTGTTGCAAAGCAGTCAAGGTGTAGGGGGTACTCTCCAAGCAGAGGTTGGTAGGAAAGATTGGGACCTTTTTATCATATGCCCGGTTTATAAATTAGTGCGAACAAAAACAGGGCATAATTTCATGAAAAGGCCACAATCTTCCCCATCAACCTCTGCTTTGAAGTCAATCATCTCTACTTAAGTAATTGCTTTGTTTTAAAATTGCTGTAACATTCTCCTAATTTGCTTTGATAGTTTTGCGACAAGAAGTTTACCCAGTCCACCGGCCTGCGACGGCACATTCGCCTCCACACCGGTGAGAGACCTTACATCTGCACCGTCTGCCAGGAGACCTTCAACCGACAGAGAACCCTGAAGATCCACATGAGCAACAAGCACGAGGGCAAGAAACTCTTCATGTGCAACATCTGCCACAAGGGGTTCAACTACTCCGAGAGCCTCAAAGAACATCAAGTCATCCACGGAGGTTAGCAAGATGGCATTTTTTGTTACATTAATTTTTTGATAGACTATACAGTGTTTGGTGGCATCAAATGACCTGGTAGAGATGACTCGAGATTGAGAGGCCACAGGTTCGATTCCTCAGGTGTCTTTCTGAATGGATGTTATCATGTAGAATAGAGGTCCCATGTTCAAGGAGGTGTCTCAAGCATGTTAAAGGGGAAGGGCTAGCAACTAAAAAGACTTTTTCTTATCCGTGACCCCTCCACTTCAACTTTGTTGAAAAGCAGCCATGTGGCCCGAACAAGCATTTCATAAGAAAATAAAGGCCTTCACTTGACTTGACTTTGCCCCCTCCCTGTAAAAGTACATCTTTCTACTGAAACAGCAAAGAAAATTTCTGTCATATGTGCCACTACTCTGGCACTACAAGGGTCTGAACAAACAAACAAGCATTTGTTTTTTTGTTAATCTTCAGGCAATCGTCCATACAAATGTGACCACTGTGGTCTCGGCTTCAACAATAAGAAGAACATGGCCAAGCACATCAAGAAACTTCACGAGTGTTCTCCAGGAAACAGGACCTTAAAGTGCCCCGAGTGTGAGAGCTTCTTTGGAGACAAGTCAAGGTAAGTAATCCGAAGTAGCTGTGCTTTTTTAAAAAATCTATAATTGTTTTTTAAGGGAGTTCCATAGCTTTCTCGGTAATCCTGTGGTTTGCGATACTGCTTTTGAACCTGAGAGTTGTGTGCAGAGTTTGAATCACGGTTTGTACATTTTGGTGCCAAAGAAAGAAATACAGTAAACAGCTGCAGTGTGATATCCTGTCTTGAACCTGTTTTCAGACTGACAGCTCATCTGAACAAAATCCACAATAAAGACATCAGGAGGCGACCACGTGACAAGAGAAACGACAGAGGGCCCAAACAGGTGATCGTGGTGTCGCCTGAGCGTAGAACACACATCGTCACGCGGTCTGTAAGCCACGCCGCCGGCAGCGACGCATCTCAAACTCGCCAACAAGAAATAATCGTTGTACAGGTAGGAACAATCGATCCTTACTCATTTTTTAAATGAAATGTACAGTAGACAATTGGAAGTTACCGGTATATGTAAAACAATCAAGTCACACTGGGTGCATGTGTGCAATTTTACTGTGCCCCAAATCTCATTTTTACTGTTTGGGTACGCGAGTGCAACTAAATATTTGTGTACTAGTAGGGTACTATTGTATGACTGTACGCTAGTATACAGCATATTTTTGACGTTTAAGTGTCTAAAAGAATGAAACCTTTGTTGTATTACTAGTTTGTAATTTTGAAGTTAAGCCCGTTTCCTCCGACTTGATTGAGTGGAGCAGAATTTTTTTCTCGCCCTGTCGCTTCATATTTTTCCTGGAAAAATAGAGATCTAATGCAGCATCAGTAATCCAAGAGGTACTTATGCACACTAAAACATCAGGTGTTCAAGATATTATTGAGAAGTCCTCCATAACACCATTTGTTTAAATGTGGCAGACTTAGGGTTCCCATGTGTCCTATCAACAGACACAAATACTCCTTCATGCATTAATCCCATTGTCATCCCATACTACTACACCATATTGTATAAGATAGACTAGTACACCATATTGTGTAAGATAGACAGATTAGCCTAATAGAATATTATCTACGTACCAGTGAATGCCATACTTTGTACCTTGTACAATTGTTGTGCAATAAAGTTATTTATTTATTTATTTTATCTATCCAATCATATATTCATCTATTCACTCTTTCTACCAGAAGGATGAAGACGCCGCTGAAGACGAGCCAAGCTACGTCATCAAGGTTCTTGTCTCTGGTGAAGACGACAGCGTCGGTCAGCCCGAAACGTTGGCGTGGAGCACCGACGAGCAGAACAAGGACCGTAACACGGAGGAAAGCGTTCAGAACGTCCAATCAGGGAATGGTGACATCCCTAGTCAAACTGCTACGGCAGTGGTGGTAACAGAAGCTAATGGAGTTGTACAGAGTGTTGTTGAAGATGGTGTAGGGAATAGTTTACTCACACAGGGTCAAGAACCACCGGCTGAAGCAGTAAGCCAGCCCGAGGCATTACAGAAAGGGACAGATACTGGACAGACTGTGTGATATAGTTGGTCTCGTATACTGTAAATGCAGAAATGTTCGCGGTTGTTTCATGTTCGCGGTTTTCGCAGTGAACGAGACTTTACTGCAAACTTAAACCCACTGCAAAAAGCTATTCCATTGTGTGACTGTAGCGCTACTATTGTTGTTTCGAACGCAAACTCAAAACCACCGCGAACACTCCATTTTATACCTACTGCGAAATTAAATTCCCGCAAACATTTCTGCATTAATTTTTACAGTATTCAAAAGCCAAGGCAGGGTATATATGTATGTGTGATATACATGTATGAAACAAATCACATACTTAAAAATGCAGACTGAAATTGCTTTGATTTATTTGCTGTTGCTTCGATTAAGGTTAGACATCCAGGTAATTAGATATGCAAGGTAACAGTTATTACTCAAGCAACAGCATACAATTTGGAAACAGACGTTTCAGACAACATCTGCTGTCTTTTGTCAGTGACTGGACAAAAATCTGGATTTACCAGGTTTTATACGAACATTATATTAATCTCACCAACATATCGATTCAGATTTTTTATGTTTAAAACCGGCCTAATCCAGATCTTCTTCCAGTCACTGATGAAAGACAGTGGATTCTGCCTGAAACATCTGTTTCCAAAATTCATCCAGTTGCTTGAGTAACTGTTACATGTACCTTTCATATTTACTAATTAAGTTGCTTACAAATGTAATTGTCCACTTTAAGTTTACTTGTACATTTGAATATATATATATATGAGGTTAACCTTAAATTAGAAAAAGAAATGGTCAAGGGAATGATATGGTTTTTAAATTCTGATCATTCAAATTCTCAAATCTCTTGTGAATGTTTGTTGTCATGTACATGTGTAATTCTTAATATGATTATTACCATATGCAAAGAAGTGAGTCTTGCTTGAGGTTGAAAAAACGTTCTTTACAAAACTTGGGAATATGGGGAATATGGGAAATGCTAAAACTGCAAGACTGGTGCATTTTTCTATTACTAGAGCCAGTATGAAATGAAATGAAGTTCACTTGACTTTTTGTAAAAAAAAGTTGTACATTTGTTTGACTTTGCATCTACTTTGGTAAATTACATACCTGACTAGGTATACATTTACAAAGTTACTCAACAAAATGCCTGTATACAATACATTATTTTCATCAAGTTGTGACATTTATGTGGTTCTCAAAGATGTACAATGTACCCATATGTACAAATGTAGTATATTTGCCTTTTAGCGATTTCTCTGACTGTTACAGAAATGAGGTTTAAAGTAACAGAGTTTCTGTTGCCCATGCTCCTTGGTGTTAAATGTTGTATAGGACAGGGAAAGTAATTTTGCTTAGTATAAATTAAAAAGAATATTTCAGATCTTTACTGTTTTAGCGATTGACTGAATTAAAACATACCATATATATCTGCATTGTTATTCAATTTCTACTTGTCTAGATTCAACACAACCAAAAAATGGATCCTTATAATCCAGTATCGGCTTTGTCAACTAAGACCCCCATTCCACTTCGACGGCGCTCTCACCGCGCTCTCACGGCGACCTAAAATGGTCCGGAGCACCGTGAGAGCGCCGAACTCCTGGAAAACGTGCTCAAGTGGAATCTCTACGGCGACCCTTGCGCGCTCTCGGCGCAACCAAAATGTCAAATGTCAGCAACTTTAAAAAAGATTTCACAGATCACTCAACGAATTCCAGAGACAAAGAACGAATTTTTGTTACGTTTTGTGTGCTTTGTTGTCTTCTAAGTCATACCTTTACCTCTTGCATCATGTTTGAATGATAAAATCAAGCGGAAAACAGATTCAATTTTAGTCGCTGCACGGTCGCTCAGTGTGTGTCTATGACCCCCATTCCACTAGGACGGCGCTCTCGCCGCGCTCTCACGGCGACGTCAATTTGGCCAGATCGCCGTGAGAGCGGCGAGAGCGCATTGGGAGCGCGGTGAGAGCGCCATGCGCGCCGTCACCTCGGCGATGGTTTTGAACATGTTCAAAACAGTCGCCGTGAGCGTGCCGAGGATGGCGATGGGATCAAAGGGCCGCAGCGAGGGATCAAAGGGCCGCGATCAAGGATCGCAGCGAGCACTCTACGAGGATTGAATGGTCTTAACTGTAGTTCAAACAAATTTCATTCTTGAAGCGGTGTATCTTGAATTTTCTGGGAATTTTGTGGTCAAATCAACATTTTCCTAATGGGTAATACAAATTGACGAATAACTACTAACTAAGTACTTGCTTCCATTCAAATTAAATTCCCTCCAAGTTTTATTGTCTGTGGTTCAAAAAGTGTTTAACAATTCTGTGATTTACGTTTCTATAATAACGTAGCATGATAAAATATATTTTTTATAGCAAACAGGTTACATTTGAACAAATATATAACTTAAGACACACACTAATACCCCCATTCCACTTGGACGGCGCTCTCACCGCGCTCTCACGGCGACCTCATTTTGGCCAGATCGCCGTGAGAGCGCCGACAGCGCGGCGAGAGCGCCATTGAGAGCGCCGACAGCGCGGAGAGAGCGCCGACAGCGCGGCGAGAGCGCCATGCGCGCCGTCACCTCGGCGATGGTTTTGAACATGCTCAAAACCTTCGCCGTGAGAACGCCGAGGATGGCGATCAAAAAACGAGCGCCGAGAGAGCGCGGAGCGAGCGCGCTGAGCGCCGTGAGAGCGCCGTGAGAGCGCGGTGAGCGCCGTGAGAGCGCCCAAGGTGGGATCAAAGGGCCGCAGCGAGCGTTCAAGGATCGCAGCGAGCGCTCTATGAGGACTGAATGGTCTTAACTGTAGTTCAAACAAATTTAATTCTTGAAGTGGTGTATCTTGAATTTCTGGGAATTTTGTGGTCAAATCATAGTTTTGCTCGTGGGTAATACGAATTGACGAATAACTACAAGTACTTGCTTCCATTCAAATTAAATTCCCCCCAAGTTTTATTGTCAGTGATTCAAAATGTGTTTCAAAATTCTGTGATTTACGTTTCTATTATAACGTAGAATGATAAAATATATTTATTGCAAACAGTTAACATGACAAACAACACAGAAAAAACAAGTTTAACATACATATATTACTTAAGACACACACTGAGCGACCGTGCAGCGACTAAAATTGAATCTGTTTTCCCCTTGATTTTATCATTCAAATATGATGCAAGAGGTAAAGGTATGACTGAGAAGACAACAAAGCACAAAAAACGTAACAAAAATTCGTTCTTTACCTCTGGAATTCGTTGAGTGATCTGTGAAATCTTTAAAAAGTTGCTGACATTAGACATTCTGGTCGCGCTGAGAGCGCACAAGGGTCGCCGTAGAGATTCCACTTGAGCACGTTTTCCAGGAGTTCGGCGCTCTCACGGCGCTCTGGACCATTTTAGGTCGCCGTGAGAGCGCGGTGAGAGCGCCGTCCAAGTTGAATGGGGGTCTGAGCGACCGTGCAGCGATCAAAATTGAATCTGTTTTCCTCTTGATTTTATCATTCAAATATGACGCAAGAGGTAAAGGTATGACTGAGAAGACAACAAAGCACACAAAACGAAAAGAAAATTCGTTCTTTATCTCTAGAATTCGTTGAGTGATCTGTGAAATCTTTGGTCACTCATAAAAAGTTGCGGACATTTGACATTTTGGTCGCGCTGAGGTCGCCGTAGAGATTCCACTTGAGCACGTTTTCCAGGAAATCGGCGTCTCTCACGGCGCTCTGGTCGCCGTGAGGGCGCGTCGAGAGCGCCGTTCAAGTGGAATGGGGGTATAAGTAATATACAATGTATGTATGTTGTTTTTTCTGTGTTGTCTGTCATGTAAACTGTTTGCAATAAATATATTTTATCTTTCTACGTTAAAATAGAAACGTAATTAATTGTATGAAGGAAGTCGGCTATGGAGAAAGGGTCAAATATGCAACCCTAGAGGCTGGCTTATCCCGGTGCGCCTGCGAATGAAACCCTCCATGGTCAAAGTCCCCCGGCACATGTTCTTCCTGTAGCCGGCGCGTCTGGTAGCTGGTAGAGACTTATGTAAGGTCATAATGACCTTTTGTATCTGTATTGTTATTGAAACCTATGATCACAATACCTGTGCTTTAGTGTGGAATAATGTGAAGAGCTAGGCAATCTATCTTCATAAGTGCGCCAGGTATTCATCAAACTTATTGTAGGTGACAGACGTCCTCAGCTGTTAAAAACTATTTAACAAAAACTAGCGTGGCCTTCTTAACGAAAAGAAGCAACAATATGTACGACCATACATGCATGCATTCCGACACATATGAATGCACCAGGTCATAATGACCTTTTGTATCTGTATTGTGATTGAACTCTATGGTCACAATAACTGTGCTTTCGTGTGGAATAATGTGACGAGGCAATCTATCTTCATAAGTGCGCCAGGTATTCATCAAACTTATTGTAGGTGACAGATGTCCTCAACTGTGAAAAGACTATTTAACAAAAAACGAGCGTGGCCTTCTTAACGAAAAGAAGCAACAATATGTACGACCATACATGCATGCATTCCGACATACATGAATGCAACTGAATGAAGGTTTACTTGATAAAGATTCAGTATATGTTGTAGTCTGAAATAATTCTTAAATGAAACTTAAATCTTTAGCTATCATGATAGTAAAGCCCATTGTGCTTTTGACCATTATAATAGCTAACGATTTTTTTCAAATTTATTGCTTGACAGTTGCGCAATGCACAGCGTATCTATAATAATAAATTCTGAAAGACTCCTTAAAGTCTACTCTTCATGTACTCAGTGACTGATATTATTATACATGTTTCTATTACAAAGATACATAGAAAAGTTGCCAATGAAAAAAGTCAGGTTAGTCACCCCATTCCGCATCTTATGTAAGGTTATAATGTTATTTAGGTCTTTCATGTGATTGAATCCTTGGGCCGCAATAGCTGTGTAAGAGAGGCAATCTGCTTTGAAATGACACCTGCAGTCTACCATACAGGCATTTATCAAACTAATTGCAGTTGACAGACGGCCCCAGTTTGGAGGCGCTATGTGGCAGACTTGAATATAGCAACAATATACGCCAAATAGCAGTTACTTACGCAACTGGATATGTTTTTTTGGACACATTAAGTTGTCTTGACTCAATTTTTTTTTCTTTTGAACTATCTAAAAATGTCTTTTCACTTTATTTCCATATTAATTCATAGTTCGTGGTCAAAAACCTGCTCTTCCTCAGTGGTTGCATCTTAAAACGTACGAACATTTCCAAAATCATATACAGTTGCTTGAGTAACTGCTATTCGGCGTATCTTATCTGAAAAAATTACTATCTTTTACCGGGGGATATTGAAAACGAAATTATGGGCTTTTGTGTTCTTGAGGATATATGAAATTTCAGAATTTTATTTCTAATTCTATTCAGAAGTTGTGCCAACAATCTATCAACAATTCTAAACGAATAACGTAACAACTAACGCAACGAAATATAGTTTTATAATCAAAAGTGTGCGTATAATAAAGATTGACATGGGAAAATCAGGCTAGCGCATGTCCGGTACCTTAAAAACCTGTTAGGTCTGTCATGTGAATGAAATCTATGACCACAACAGCTGTGTGTTAATGTGGAAAATGTGAATAGGCAATCTGCTATGAGATGTCACGTACAGTACATCAGGTATCCATCAAACTTATTGTGGGTGACAAGGGCGTCCAGCTGTGAAGGCCTATGTAACAAAGACATATTCTCTGACATAAATGCATAGACCTAGTCTATAGAATCATAGGTCTTTGCCCCAATGCCACTACAGCTGGCTGCACCACCAATCGAATCCTAAACATTGTATGTGCATTTTGTACAACAGTTGAAAATAGGCATCTGAAAAACGCATGTGCGTGTGTGTTAATTATTTTTTTTCTCCGGACCCTTAGAATGGCTTCTAGAGAGATACTAAACAAAAAGTATTCTAGATTAGGGTCCCTTTGCATTGGTTTCTTAAAATATTGTTCTAAAATTTTGGGTTGGGTATGTTATGTTATATTATGCACAGCAGTGTAACACATTGGTGCCTTACAGAGTGATGACTATTCTCTTTATATGCATTTACAATGCTTATATGGATGTGTGGATGGATTTAACGCATGTACTGTATTTCCAGCTCGGAAAATGGCACGTCACACAATTTATTTCAAGTGGATGATAATCTACTATGACATGTTGCACGATGATGTTTTGTACTTTTACTTGAAAAGATTTTCACTTGGATTCATTGTGTGCGGCAGACGGAATAAGGTGTTTTAGGACCAGGTAACAAAGGCATTCGCCTTTAGCAAATATGACTATGCAAACATAACATTACATCCCTAAAAAGGCTTTTTGTTGCAACTGGAGAAAGAACCTGGTAACAAAGACCTGGTGTTTATCCAAGGGATAAAAACATAAATGTGGATCCAAATAGCAGTAACCCAAGTAACTGGATAAAATTTGGAAACAGTTAGATTTAATCCAATTGCTTTACTAACTGCTATTCGGTGTACTTCATCACTTGGACGTCTATCTTTCATCGAAGTATGCTGTAAAGCTTGGGATACGAATTCCCCATTCAGTCCCTTTGTAATTGATAGATGTACTATATCCATGCTTTTTATCCTATCTTATTTTACACGTTTAATTTTTGGAACCGTTTACGTTAAAGCCATTTTTTTAATTACTGCAACCCCTCCCTCTTTAAAAAAAAATGCCTCACGTGGCTATCTGCCCACAATACTTGTTCTAGCCAATGCGTTTAAATAGTAGTCATTTATTTTTACTGACAGATATCGCATATAAGGCAAGCGGGTACATTTTATAACCTCGACGCGTAAACAAGACACAAAACAAAACATCGTATTTGATACCACATGTCCTTTCTCCTTTAATTATGTGTTGGAACCACTGCTAAAAGGTTCTATAGAAATAGCACAGAACTGTGCAACATTGTGGTAATTTAATGAATATCACGTAATGCTGCAAAGGAATGACGTGAAATATTGTTCTTAGAATTAGACGCCTTTATATACAGATTATTTCTTAGGATTAGTATATTGTAAATAGTACACATATACGCTAAAAGCTGTTTTACCGCATGAAGCAAGCACTAGATGTCAAATATGAAATATGTAGTCTAAACTGACTTATCTGCATCTAACTCACACGAAACGATTCCTTTCACCATAATATATTTATCTGATAATACTTTTTACAAATACATCGTTATCAAATAGTTTTACCACAATATTTACATGATAATAAGTTTTTACAAATATACCCTTATCTAAGTTTTCCGATAATTCAGAATAGTGCCAGGTTATCAAGCGTCTCCTATTTACAAACGACGAATTGATTTAAACATATAGTATACAAAAGAAATTGCACAATATTAAGCAAATTTGTAATGGCTCATGACAAATGCAACTACTGTACAAGAATAGCTTGATGTGGGCATCAAAAGCTTTCCAATGTGTAATTATCTGAGATCATTAAAGGTTTGCCCTCTAATTGTTCAACCAACGCACGATTTGAGCCTACAACACACGTCTGATTACTACATTACGTCGTCTTTCTTGTTCACGCGGCGTGCTGCCAACTTCTGTCGCAGTTTGCTTTCGAACAGGCGTCTGGCGCTCCTCTGCCGTCTCTCCAACCGTGCCTCCTCCGCTGCGTGTTGGTCCATCAAGTCTTTAGCAGTGTCCGCGATGGCCTGCTTCTTTCCACCACTCTCTAGCTGAGACGTTCTTCCTCTCGCCGCTAGTTTTCTTTTTAGCATCGCTTCGGCTCTCCGTCTGCTCTCGTTGTGCACTTCTTCGAGCCTGGCTGCATCGTCTTCATGAGCCTTAAGGAGGCTTTGAACTTGTTCATGAGCATCTGATACAGATTGAGCTACAAGCAACGAAGTTTCCTCGTTGATTACATGGCATGTATCTGGAGACACTACGGTAGGGTGATGTCTTGTTTTGTCATCTTGTGAGGAAAGGGCATCACTTGTGCTCTTGATATTTGGCCACAGACACTTTGTGACGTCCAAGCTGTCGTCTAATGAATCTTCTATCTTCTGCAAGTTTGTCTTTAGCTCGGAAAGCTTCTCTTCGTCTGTACAAAAATAAAAATCCAATAATCATAAATATGTACGAGTAATTATATTCGTTAATCAAGGTACACAGATGACAAGATGATATATTTATTTTGGAACAAATGCATTGCGTTTTTTTTTTAGATTGCAATACGTTTGTTCAAGTAAGTATGTTTCTTCACCTGTTGTTTTTTCAGTCGTGGAAGGGGAATGGATCCCCAACATTTCCTTCAAGCTTGTCCAGATGTAGTCTACTAGATCCTGGTCATAGTCGTCGTCAATTGAGTCACCCAAAGCAATGGCGTCGCAGATGATGGTCACCAGGAAGTTGACGAGTAGTATGAAGATACAGATCATAAACATACTGAAGTAGACCGGACCAACATATCGGTTTGCCTCCAGTATCTCATCCACAACCCAGCTGGAAAAAATGTCATCAATAACAAGGTATTGGATTGGTTACACACTTTTGAAATCAAACAGCTCAATATATCTTCTAGCTTGCGCCAAAAATATTATCTCGGTGTCTAACCTTCATCAACGTATCTTCTAGGGTTTCTGCAAGTACGTGGTTAATGTCCTCTACTGCCAGCATATCGATCTTTAACACTCTTGAAAATATATAAAGGTCCCATTCTGTAAGTTTGTATATTTTATTGTGTTTTATTCACGTGCGCTTTAATGTAAAATTTCCGTCACCTTTTCGTTGGTTCATATAGCGTGAATTGGATTCGCTACCCGAGCATCCAATAAATGTATTGTTAACAAAGATCACTTAAGAAAGTAAACACATCAAATTGTGCAGAAGTAGAACCCTACAACTTATATAGAGTCGGATATATTTTACTATTATATATATATATCATGTGTGTGCTCTGTAACGTACAGATATAGACGTATCCTTAGTATGAAGTAAGAAGACAGAAACCTGGTGAATACTAACCTGCCCAACAGCATCTCAAACAAGGCGAAATTGGTGTTTATGACATTGCTGAATGCCTTCATGTGCGTCCCAAATACCACCATTCCTATGTTGGAGAAAGAATTCGTTACTAGATGACATTGACAGTATAGAAAAGCACGGTGAATTGCATGCATTGTAGGTAATCACAGACACACACAAAATATACCTTGTGTTTCAATAGGTAGTAATGTAAATAGCATTCACTGTATTGCAGCTTAAAGAGTATTATATTACCGGAAGAGCTGAAGGCCATAAAAGCTATGGCACTTATGATCGAAAAGCCAGCTAGGTCCTTCTTCATGACACCTGGTAGAGCAAGAAAATGGGCGATGGTCTTGTTGAACTTGACCATCCGCAGTATCGTCAGTGTGTTAACAAAGACTAGAGCGGCGAGCACGTATTTCAGGGCGTCATCCCACCAGAAGGCTGAACCAAAGTCGATGAAATTATCTATCCCAAGTTCACCTAAACATGTTTAGTGGGGTAAGACAAACTATTAATGATGCGATAATATATTGTGAAGGCAAGCGGAAAAAAATCAAAGTTTATTACACAACAATTTCATCAGGTACAACGTATGGCAAACAACAGCTAAATGTTCCACGAAGTGGAAGTTTTAGTCGAAGTGTTATCCATGACATACAATTTCTCCAGAGCCATGGAAAACAGAAACCAAGCGTTTTCCGGATAGGATTTTTTCACTATATTAATAAATATGTTACTAACCTGTAGCCTCCACTATCTTGCCCAGAGCTGCAGATGCGAAGTGATATCTTATCCCAAAGGCACAGATGACGGCTATAGATCCCAGTATGCTGAAAGACGCCATCAAATTCCATACGGAACCGAAAAACTTTATTCCCTCCTTCTTAATATCAATCCCTTCTTTGAGCAGGCAAATAAAAAACAGCAATAAGAAGAGAATGTGGGCCGCCATCACGCCATAATCAGAGACGTTTTGGTACTGGAATAGCCTATGCGTTCCTACAACTGTGGATGTAGAAAGATGGCCAATGCCGTCCCGATGGACGGTCATTTTCAAGCTGCTGAATAGCTTACGAGACGGGTAGTAGAATGACAGTTCCAGAACCAGGCGTTTTGTGTATCTGTCTATCCAATGGTTACGCTGAAGGTCAGACAAAGTGGTTGTAGCCTCAGTTATGGCGATCGGAAGTTCCATGTAGTATTCTGAAATGCATTCCGGATTGTATGCCGCCATCCTCGTGACATTAAAATGCCAACATGAAGAATTTTCGCTAGCAACCACCCAGCCATTTTGGAAATCCAAGTCTAGTTCCATAGTATCTGCAAAAGGTAGAAAACATAACCTTTGACTATCAACACCTTTTATAGTGATGCATGTATTATACTGATGTCTTAAGTTGTTCTAACAACGATGAAACATATATAGATAAGGAACGACGAAATATTATGGGCTATAGAAGCTTTAAGCGAATTATTGTTTAAACTCACAATCATCATTTGTAAAATAAATATAGACATACTAGTAAGCTATCTAACAATCCAACAAATAGAGAACATCAAATAGTAATACAGACCTGGCGCCTCCCTCAGTTGAGTAAGGCGTGGCGGACCGACTCGGAATGATTCGGTATAAATCGGGAACTGTCGGTCTAGGTACTTCATCTTCCACCCATTGTACCAGAACGACGGGTACAAGGCAGGCAGGAGGATCTCCTCAGTCCACGCCCAGAAGTCTTCAGGAGTCGTAATCTGTGACAAATAAACAATTAAACCTACCGGTGTTTCAATAGTCCTCTATATAGATAATAATCTTTATTGAAAAAAGTACAGCGTCTGTCGTTAAGTCTTCTACAGCTATACAAACAAACAAACAGATGAACACAAACAAATATAGCATACGTAAATTAAAGCATACGAATGAATCAACAGGCTGAGTTTGACGTGTCATTTGTCACTACTCTTTATAAGGTCTAAACATTTTTTGATATATTTACCTATTTGTACAAAGCAATTATAAGGGTTATCTCCTATGTATTTGAATTCATCTATAGGATGGAATGTATATATTTCTATCAAGCAAGCAAGCAAGCAAGTAAGCAAGCTTTGAGCGTTATCATGGCCTACCGAATCAAAATCTTCCGTTAGCCTGCCGGACAGAGTCTGAGACGCGTGGAAGGCATACGGGTCCTTATCCTGCTGACCGATGAAGAACAGAACAACAACAAACAGGAGCAGGACGCTGTAATCTTTCAGGAGTAAGACGAACTTTTGCCGCTGCTCGTTCTTTCTTTTCATCCTTTGCATGGAGGCCACTCTCGGTGGGTAGACCTTCTTTGGAGCTAAAAGGGTAAACAAAATACATGGCTTAAAATATTTCAATGGCATTGATAAACGTCCATTGATCAATTTGTACCATCCTTAAACAATATACAAACATATGGACGAACTTGAAACGTCGTGCATATATTGACAAAACATCACAATATTATTATACTACCTACACATACTGAAGTGCATATGTAAATTAGATATTGGTAATAAAAGGGAAAAGCTTTTTGTGACGAATACCTAAACTATGATATACGGCGCCTTCCACTATGGGGCTATCACGCTGTGACCTCGCTGTGTCCAAAATTGAATTTGTTTCACCATTGATTTGATTATTAAGATATTATGCAAAATATAAAAGTGTGACTAAAAAGACAAAAAAACACAAAGCTTAAAAAGATTCGTTTATTTTAATCGAATTAAGTATGCGATTCGTTGAGCGCCTTATTATATCGCCCGGTCGCAGTGCGGCCACAGCAAGTGTTGTTCTATCGGAAAGGGGCTGTAAGACGACCTTATAACAATAATATTGCAAAATAGACACAACCCGTTGTCTGCTGAATACTAAGGACATGGCATTACCTTTACGGCCCAAAAGGTGTAAACGTAATTCTTCTTTTTTGATGTTATAGGTCCTCTGCTTGCTCGAAAGCGCTGGGCTGCAGACCAAGGCAGCTAACAGCGCCAGAAGGAATATCTGTTGAAGAATGTTGAAAGTGTTTTCAAAAATTGATATCTAGAATTATTTATATATTAGATGGAGTGTAAATATGAATCATCTGATATACAAATGTAGCAGTCTCGTGGTGTGGCAAAAAACCGGAATGAATAAATAACACACAGGGTTAACAAGAAGTGCAAAATTGAAGAAAATGGAACGAATTTGAACGAAATGGAACGAAATATGGAGCAAACGGAAACAAGTGGGCGGTTAATGAATATAACGCATTTTATTCATTATGATTTTACCCAGAACGACGCCAAATAGATTTTTACAGCGTTGTTGTGTTAGTGTGACTAAATCATTCTCTCAAGATCTGCGATTGTCACCAACGGCTATGGAAAGTACCTGGCCAGTCTCCACGACAAGACTTGATAGACAAAACGACAAGAAAAAGCTCTTCAACCATGCTTCGCTCTTCTCCTTTCCCCAGTCCAGACCGTACATGATGACAAAAAACGAGGAGGCGATGGACACTACCACCACTATCAGCCACGCCACGTACTTCGGCCAGCGGGACAGTCGTGTTCCAGCTGGCCGTGGTAAGGAAATAAAGAGCACAATGAAATGGTTGATCATTTGATGAAGGTTGGACATCTAAGTAGTAAGATATGCCAAAAATAGTTACTCAAGCAACTGTTTCAAAATTTTATCCAGTTGCTTGAGTAACTATTTTTGGAGTGAATTGTCGCTCAGTTAATGCCATGTGGCAAAGAAAATGAAAGCGTAACAAAAATCAAAAGACTGTGTCAGGAATTGCCTATTGCTGACTTACTGAAGACCGAGTGATTCGGTTGAAAATTCCGGAAATTGAATTTTTTTAGTTGAAGAACAGTTTATTTCTAATTATCTGTTGCTGACTTGTCGATTGATGAATATTCTTGTAACAGCTAATATTTAGATCTCCATTGACAGTAATCTGCAATGTAAAATAAATCTGTCACTTAAGCGCAGTTGTTAGATATATAGGAGTGTATTATACTGAGGGACCTTGGGTTGGAGATCTGTTTGGACGTATCTTTTTAGGGTGGCGTAATTATGTTAGTTAAAATCCCCCCACACCATAAGGTGTATAGAGCGGTGCCCATCTCCGTTTCATAGCCCTGGGGCACACTGTGGTGCAATCACTGCAGCAGGGGGCTAGTCCACTGGCAGGTGTAATTATGTACCTTGGTAGAATTATCATAATATTTGTATATATCAATGGTATTCTATGAAAATAAAATAAAAAAGTCGCATATACATTGATCATTATTGCGCTGGATTCTTGGAGCTGTGACGGGAACTGGAATCTGGCGTACTTATGTACCTTGGTGGAATTATCATAATATTTGCATATATCAATGGTATTCTATGAAAGTAAAAAAAAAAAGTAACATATACATTGATGATTACTACGCTGAATTCCTGGAGCCGTGACGGGAACAGGTATCTCCTTTCGGAACAGTAGAACCGGCACCACGGTGACGGGTATCACAACAACAGTAGTCACCAGGCTCACATACAGCTCCTTTTAGAGAGTTTAATAATTATGAAATTAATCATCATAATAATCATCAAAAATTTAAACGTGGCTTCTATGTTGAAAAATAAGTAAATGTTCATTAACCAACTGTTCTAACTAAACCCTAATTTTAAGAAGAATGAATTTTCAATTGTTAAATGCCTAAATGGGTTATATGTACATATTAGTTCTCAAACTGTGTTAACACTCAATGAGGTATGTCATCAACACTTGGGCATGCAAGGGTCTTTAGTAATTAAACCGACTGACATGAATATCCTCTTCCCCTATCTGGGTTAGTCGCGTGCGCGTTTGAAGTAAATCAAGCGTTGCCTCTTACTTGTAAGGTGAATTGCACGAATCCCAGGTTATACACGATGTTAGTGATGGAATCATCGTTGTCATCTCTGTACCACATGGCGCTGGCCAGCATCATAATGTTGGCGATTGCCAAGCAGCACGACAGTCGTTCTGCCTTGGAAAAGCTGGACCCTACGGAAGAGGTTGAAATAAATTAAGCTCACAAGATTAAAACTACATTTCTTTGATATCTCATTAAAGTGATTATTTTTCTATCCATACAATTGTAAAAAATCAGTTCAGTTCCATACCATTTGTCAATTACTATGAGATATTTCATAAAAAGTACAGTTAATCGACGTTGCAACCAAGACGGGGGCCGATATAGATTGCTGGACACCTTTGACCTATTGCTGACGTTTTACATCTTTTTATGTTATGTGGCATAGGTTTTGGGACATTTCAACTTGAGAATGATCAGATGACTGAGCAAAAACTTGACTTTGTTCACGGAAATGGTGTTTGAACTCATCACAACAACAAAAAAGCAATGTTTAACATCATTCAATACCTTCAGGTGACACAACAGGAGATGTCCACAAGTGTTGGTCGTAGAACATTGCGTTCGTGTTCTCTCGTAACAGTGTGTTGAAAGATTGCAGTTGTTCCACTGTTGCCGCATGTAGAACCTTTTGAACTTCGCAGTCACCTCTGACGTCAGACAACCAGTCATAACAAACAAACTGGTATCTGCAAATGAAATTGAATATTCCCGATAAAGAGGTGAACATTTGTTGCTTTAGTCACAGTCCTTCCTAACGGTAAATAATCACAAGCAAAACTGGCATAAACATGTTATTTCTTCAAATTATATCTTTGAAGACGCAGGCTATTTGTTCGGCTGGTAGTTCCCTCTTATCTGTAAGTCATGGCCCACAATTTTAGTCAGGTACGGTTAAGTAGATATTGGGTTCTCACACGATTAGAAAGTAACAATATACTGACGACCACAACTGCTGTGTACAGAATAAGTAGCAACACAGTTTATAGTCATGAATCTAAGAAAAGAAATGAATGTATCTTACGTTGTGTCTGTTTTCATGTCCTTTACAATTATGTCTCTCAGGAACCAAGACGCAGTATCACCCCCGCCAGCGTTGTCGTGCCAGATATGCAGTAACTCCAGATGACCCAGTGGCTCTTTCATGGGCATGACGAAGTCATACGACCCACCGCGTAGCAATGACTGAAATGTAAGCATTCAACAATAGAGCGATGTTTTAGTTAGAGTCCATTGACATGTTGGAATGCAATTTTGCATGCAATTTTAAAAGAAAGAAACGACCAGACATACTTCTCCTCCAGGATTCAACGTTTTGACTGCCGTCTTGCATTTTGACCCGAATACTTGGAGACCTATTCGTGCCGATGTGCCCGCACCAAACATGGAGCCAGTGTTGACGGTGATCTGGTAGAGATGTGGGGCTGGCATCCTGTCTGGTGGGAGGATTGACAATTGTTTCAGCTGTTTCTTTCTGTTGGGATCTGTCGAGCCACCACTCTTATCCTGGTCCAGAAATATAGAAGTTAAAATGTAAAACAAAAGGACTGATATGGGAGCAGGAAAAACATACCTCCGCGAACTATCTAGAGTTTTTGTGTGTGTGTGAATTTTGAATGTGACATTCACATTTCTTTGGGACTTTAATAACTACCAAAATATTAAAAGTCAGACAAACATATAAAACAAGAGTCTTAGGACCCAAAATCTCCATGAAACTTTGTTTCTTTATTAAACCAGTTCCCCCCATTCTATATCGCTCAATGGTATGACCCACACAGGCCGGGCAAGGGGAGAAGTGGCTATAAATAGCTACTGACCTAGATAAGAGACCAACAGATGGTGCGACCTCAAAGCCCACAATAGAGTAGATATTCTTCATTACATATGCAAATTCAGTATTAATTTGCATAATTAGCACTTCAGTTTGTACATCTCTGTCCAACCTACCTGCATATCAAATAACATGAAAATCTGTCGCTCCTTTCTTCAGTTATTCTGCTTGCAAAATATTTACAAACACGCCATTGCAGTTCCAGTGACACATACCAGGGGGCCCAAAATCGACCTTGACCTTTCTCCTCCCAGCACCTACCCACATACCAAATATCATTTCAATCCATCCACACGTTCTACAGTTATGCTGACTTTAAGCATCCGACGACACCCATGCAAACGATTTACCTCCTTACTTATGCAAATTCGGTCTCATTTGCATAGTTTGCACTTAAGTGTGTACAACTTGGTCTAACCTACCTGTGTACCAAAGAACATGACGATCTGTCGATCCACTCTTCAGTTCTTCTACATTGAAGATTTTAACAAATACGCCATTGCAGTTCCAGTCACACATACCAGGGGGCCAAAAATCGACCTTGACCTTCCTCCTCCTAACACCCACCCACATACCAAAAATCATTACAATCCATTTACAGGTTCTACAGTTATGGTGACTTTAAGCGTCCGGTGACACATACATACACACAAACACCAAACGCAAGCAAAACAGTATCTCCATGAAAAAGCCGTTTTTCATGGAGATAAATATCTTGGGTTATAGGTGCGAACACACATACACAACTAGAAGAAGAACCCAGTCGGAGGTAAATACAGCTGTGGTCGTCGTGATGTTTACTAGGAAATACGCTACTCACCCTAAGACGCTGGAAATCCACATTAAGGATGATCAGCAATAGAAGGTAGAGAGCCCACTCGAAGACAACCACGTAGAACACAATGTTGTTTTCACTCAGGATATTGGGATTTCCGAAGATGGTGTCGAAATCAATGGAATTTGGAGGAAAATGTACGCTTCCACCTATGACAGCCTTCGGTCTGGGAAAGCTGCAATTACATCTAATGGCACTATTGGATAAATCCACGAGAACCTAGAAAAAAAGAAGAATAAGAGAATTGAGTAAAACTGCTTAAAGACTTTAAACAAGTATGTATTTTGCACCTTACGTTATCATGATAGTATGTTTTTTACAGCTACAGCTTTGGGGAGAGACACGAATGGTTTAGGTGTAACAAGTCATTAACCCTTAAGCTGCCAGGTTTTTTAGCCAAGTAAAAATCAAAAATGTTTGACCCCTGACCTCCCTCACGAAACCCGCGAAACACCCGGCGGCGCTAACCCCCCTAACTTCCCGGCTTCGCGCGCTACACGCACGCAAAGCTGTTTTGTTCTGGGGAATACCCTATCCCGGTTATAACCGGGTCCAGCATACAAGGCATATTTCTGTATCCCTAGTTAAGTCGGGACTGGCAGCTTAAGGGTGGGATTTATTCACCGCCGCGAGCTATGTGCGTTACACCGACTGGCGCGGTTGCCATACTGGCTGACCAATTGTTTATCAGGTATTTCCATCCAAGGCAGTTACTGTACAGTGACAACGATTGGTATTTTTCCTTTGTCAAAGTGCTTAATAGACACACAATTAGATTATGTTATTATGAAACTTTGCTTGTTTTGGTTTACCATTTCAAAAATTAGCAGTTGATGTAAGAGTAGAAAACAAAGGTATTTTACATCTTATCTTATTACGTTTTTGACTATTTTTTATCCTGGAAATGAAGAATAAAATTTAATCTTTACCATTTATCTGTATCTGTTTTCATCTTATCTTATTACATAAAGATTTACTCACCCCACAGTCGTCGCTTCCCCACTTCTCTGACGTATACTCCCAGCTGAGACAACTTACTGTTGATGCCTTCAACTCGTAAACTTCAGGCGAAGGTGCAGTTTTCAGAAGAGTACGAGGTCCTAAACAAGTCAGTATCATTAGTACCTATTGAATACAGACTACATGTAAACCCCGATATCCCCAATTACTAAGAATATAAATATATACTATAATATGTTAGTGGGTCAATTCGTCTTCCACTCCCTCATGCAAGTTGTAGTTTGATCAATTTTGTTTTGTTTTTACACATGAAATCAGCGAACAGCTGTCGTGACAGTGCTATACTATATTCAAATTCACCGCATGTAGAATTATTTGTTTATCATCTGCAAGAATATTCGGCAGTGATAGATAGAATACCTGATATTTGTATCCCAACGTACAGTTTCCCCCGGCGTCGATCGATATTAGGTACCCATGTTCGCAAGCTGCGTGTTCCTCGATGCCATGCCAGAACAACCTCTTCCTCCGTGACTGTCTCCATGTCGTCATAAAACTCCTCTGTTGGTGGTGAATAGTAACGGAAAAAGATCCTGTAGCTTGCAGCGTGGTCCCACCACGAAAAATGCATCACAACAACAACTGAAACAGCAGGTACGTCGAAAGCATGGTACGCCATGCTCATGTTGCTACGCCGCCCCCTATTGGTGACATTAACAGCCAACTGCGTTCCACCAAATCCACCTTCCTGTAGTGCTCTGCGTCGACGACTTGGTTGCTCTGTTAATCCCAATGCTACAGGAATCGAGACATCCAGTTGCAAAGCGCAGTGGTCAAAGTGTTCACCTTCCAACCAGAATATAACAATGGGCGTGGTGACGTTCTGCCCAAAGGTGGATGCGTTCCAGGCAAACAGGTTTCTCTCCAAAACTATCATCTATAAAAATATAAGAATATGATTTAACTTGCGTTTGCTTGATCGAACATTTTTTTTTAAATGCTCTCTTCCATGTCAACTATTAGAAATTGGGTAATTTTGTCAAGGAAAAAATGAAGCATGATTAAAAGACATTGCTTACATTTGGTCTGATAGTTTTTCATTCTCTTTTCAAGTGCGTTGTTTTGCATTGATATTTGTTTGCAGTCTAATATGTACTAATACATTTATGCATGCATTTCAGCGATTTGATCTGGTTTGATTTTATAATGTAAGGCAAAGGGAAATTATACAAAGGCAAGTGGCTCACTGACCGTAGCTGTACTGCCATTAAATGAACAGTTTGTGGCAGTTGCAGACATGTTGACTTGACCGGGAGCCCCATTAATTATGACGTCGTTACTAGTAGTAGACCTTGCAATCACGACAATAACGTTGTCGTCTTTGAATGCAGTAACGTATTCGTCCGAATATGGCAAAATGGCCAATAAAGCGTTTGCTGCTTTTTCGATGGCTTCCGTCAAACACAAACCCGCGTCACGAAGCTGCAAATGAAAGGTGAATAGACCTTTTAATACAATTTTCGATTACCCAATTTCAAGTTGCCTATCTATTTTCATATTTGTGTGAAATACATTGAAATTATACGCAAATTAACAGCCACTCGAGCAAATAGATGAAATCTAGAAACGGTCAAACGTTTCAGACGGCATCCGCTATCTTTTTTTCAGTGGCTTTACGACAAACTGGAGTTACCAGGTTTTAAACCAGAATTCTGTATTGATGACGTGAAAGCAATTCTTGATATTATACGTTTCGAAAATCAGGTTCAAGTAGAATATTAATTCTGCTGAACCAAAGTAAATTAAAGTCAAATTCTGTTCTCAGGAAGCAAGAAGAATTACACACTGAGCAGTGAAACTTGCATGGAGCAACTATAACTTTGCAACCAACCTGCAGCTGAAATTTCTGTTGCTTGTCTTCTATGATCTTTAGCTGTTGTTTGGGAGAAACGTCTGTCGACATGATATCGATGACTTCCATATTGAAAAGACCCACAGAGGTGTCAAGATTGGCCGACTTTCCGACTGGCAGCATTTGGACCAGTCGGGACACTGTTTGTACCAGAACTAAAGCAATCCAGGAACATAACCATGGTTGATATAATAACGAAAGGACACAATTATGATAATGTTCAGATTAAATACAGGGTCCTTAAATCAACACGGTATCACACATTGGAAATGATTATAACAAAATTCAGGCTTACGTTAGTATGTTAGCTAAGCAATGAGCTAACGTAAGCTCTAAGTAACACGCAAACATTACATTTGTCCAATACTGCATTTTACTTGGTCCAAATTCAGCAGTATATAGCATGATTGTATGGTTGCCAATAAAAGTGCCTTAAACTGTGTTTCTCTATAGCATCCTTACCGTCATTTACTGTCTCCATCGTTGATATCGTAGCACCCTGAGATGCTCTGATGAGATCAGACGACATGCAGAATAGCTCTACAGCTGCTTCCTGTGGGGAAAGAAGCAGACATTCTTAGCGCGGTTGATCAAAAATATCATATACCATCCTAAACCTATACGAATTTGCTTGCTTGTTTGCTTGTATTGCATACACGGTAAACCGGCTCATAACACACCAGGTTTGCTCTTAAGAGTAGAAGCTGCATTTCCAGACAAATGTATCTGATCCACTCACACCGGTAAAGACCACTACGCTTTTCGATAAGTATGGTGGGTTCTTTAACGTGCACACCTTAAACGCGGGACCTTCATTTAATGTCCTATCCGAAGAACGTCCCTAACTGAAGCTAGGTGCTCAGTATCACCTGAATGAAATGAGAACAGTCGTTTAAAATGGCACAATATCGTGACATATCTTCGGGTTTCGAACCCAGGACCTTTGGCAGAACACCAGCAGCTTGTGCCACACGATGCAACGATGTTTTGAGGAAAAAAATGAATATAAAGAAATCTTATCTTACCATTTCAACAAGAAAGTCGGATGAAGACATCGGGAATTCCTCAAGCTCGAACAGATCATGGATCTCTGTTGCGATGTTGAGGACGTTTTCAGAGGACGTGTCTTCTTCCAAGGATCGACCAACTTTTCTTTGCAGACGTTTTATCTGCATAATACAAAGATGAGAACTTGAAAGTGATCTTATCAGTGTTATTTTGTATGACGTACAGCTAATTTGATATGACGACACAACCGTAACGAAAATGATTAAAAAAACATACAGTATATACAACAACAGATATTTTCAAATAAAAAAACAGCTTACCGCTTGGAGGATAGTCAGCGTCGGAATAAAAGTGTGATACCCCTCACTGTCATAGCCGTTGACTAAAATAGTAAAGAAATATAGATATCATGAAGTATCTTTGTTTCAGCAACACATTACTACACAGGAATATCCAATAATTTACATAAGACATGAAATCACAATAAGATACCGTCTGCTGTTTAGAATAAACATTATTTTTACACTACAGTAAAGTCCGGATATAACCAAAACATTGTTAACAGATAAACATCCATATTCATTTTTTATTCTTACAAAATGTCATTGGATATCAAGAAGTCTGTCTAAAACATACCTGGTAATGCAATAGGTGTGGTCAATACATTTCGGAGCTGGTTATCTGTAAAATGAAAAAAAAAAAAATTCATGCATGGCAGCACCCGATAAGATATTAGTGATAAGTATTATACTAAAACATTTTGTTTATATACTCGCATCTCCTAGTTGACAAATATCTTTATTGCCTTAGCATAACAAAGATTCAAAGCTTTGGGCTTGGATGATTAATAAGCTGCAGATGTGGTAAACATGGATGGATTTGTTAAGTTTGTTTCTACACTAACCTGTTGTAGCTGACATCGTCGTTGTTTCTAGCAGCTCCAGCCTAAAAGGTTTTAAGTCTTGTGTAGAGTCTGCAAATGAAATACAAGTTTGCTGAATAATATTAACGAGTAAAATAAATCCCCCATAAAAAAGTGGTGTAAATCCACTGTTAAATTCCCGTATTGAAGTATTTCTTAAGTAAAATTCTTGTTAGAAATAGTGTAGATTGGATAATAATAATTTATTGTATTTGTGTCCTAATTCTTTGAATGTCATACTTCAAACTTCCTTAGCTTATCCCAACCATATTGCAAACGGCCAGTTGGAATGGTATTCTCATTTGTTTATATTATCATATTTGTCACCTTTGTGTGGAGGAGCTGTGTACAGTTGAGTAAACCAGAACGCGTCTGTGGTCCTAAATCCGTGGCTCTGTGTTGTTCTTGTAGCTGATGTAGCGCTGTCGATTAATGAACTTTCGGCGAGTGCAACTGGTGGAGATGATACATAATGTTTAAGATTTTACTTTCGATCTGTTCCCTAAAGTATTCACCTTGAGGTGTACTGTGTCTGATTGGGGTATATTTCAAACGGCAATTTGACGGTAGATTTACTTCATGAGTCATGTACAAATTTTAAAAAAAAACTGATATTTTCTTGTTGCACCTACGGATTCTACGTGTAGAAATAGGTATTCGGGTGTATCTGGGAGTTACAACAATGGTTTTTGAATATCTAACATTTAAGAGCAAGTAGAAGCATTTACCTGTGCTACCAGAGATCTCAATTTTATCACTACTTCCGTACATGCTGATGGCTACAATCCGGATGATGTACTTTGTCGTTGGGGTTAGCTTCGTTATGTTGAAAGTAGTTGGATAAGGGGGTGCACTGTAATGTCAAAACAAGACGAAAACTGATGGCTGACGTTACTACAATTTAACACCTAACCATTCAAATCCATGATAAAAAGTTCGGAAGATTCAGTTCACTTTCTTTGTTGCTGCAAATTCCGTGAACTATATTTCAGATAACCATGCATATATCTATAATCATTTGCGGTTGTTTAAGATCCGGCAAAGTTGTGTATAAGTTTATTTTCCATATAATGACTGTCATTCTTCAATCCAAATCATATAAATTAAGTGAGCTATACACCTTTCGTTTTTTAATTATACCCCTCCCTAAGTTCAACCATAAACTTTGCCAATGCCAAATACTAGTAGTTATGTATCATGATACCAACTGACGATGAAGATGTCGGTTTGATTTGCTATAACACTACGTTATTATTTTAAAATCTGTGTTGTACCGTCCGTCCACTCACCTTAATTGCGTCTCACCCTGACTTGCAGACTCTAATACCTCAACATGATAAGAGACCACAGCTGCGACAGGTGGTGTCCATTTCAGGTACATCCAGGTTGATGAGACCTTGTGAACCTTAAGGTCAGCTGGAGGGTCCGTGCCTGTTTAATGCATAGTGAAAATACATGTAGTAACATGGAAATGTAAGTGTACTCCATGAGCTAAAGATACGTATTAACTTGATGTGAACAAATATGGGGTGGGAATATTTGCACCATCAATTTTTTTTTAAACATTTTATTGTACAATATGCATATCCGATCAATTATTACTATTAGTTGTTATTGATGTTTTTTGTTTGTTTAGTTACCTGTAGTGCCCGTTAAGGTTATTGTTTTGCTCCGCCCAAAACGACTAACTGCCGTCAAGCTGAAGAAGTATTGAGTGGCAGGGACCAGGTCCTGGATCAAATAGTTATCGCTGTTACCGGGAAGGGTAACAGAACTTGTGGACCTTCGTTTCCGGCGTTGTTCTGTGCTTCCGAATGTGAGTTCGTATCCCGTAAGCTTGGCAACTGGCGGGGTCCAAAACAAGGCCAATCTCTCGTACCGTATGTCGTCCAAAAATAGACGCAACGGAGGGTCGGTCTCTGCGGGTTGCATATCAGAAGCAATTTAAAGTCATGGCAATTTGTAGTAAACTGCACATGTATATAACGTTGCCATTATAGCCCATGTATAAACTTTTCAATTCAAAGGTACTAGTTTTCCACAGAGTCATTGACGATGAGATAAAAAAAACTGTTACAAAAACACAGACAAGCCAGTCTACAATTCAATATGAATAGATCTTACCTGTTACTATTGTTACTTCATTTTCTGGCCCTTCAAAAAACGCGCTAACACAGCTTATAGCCACCACATACTCTGTGGCAGGAGCTAGAGAAGTGAAGGTAGCCGAAGAAGCTGTCTGGGTAAGATGCCGTGAAGTTATGGACATAGTTTCCTTGTCTGTCAGCCGCGCCCTGTAGCCAAGCACGAGTGTTCGAGCAGGCTGTGCCCAGAGAACAGTGACCGACTCGAGGCTAGCCAGACTTAAGCTGACGTTGGTTGGAGGTGGAAGCCCTTCAGTTGCAATTAGGAATTAAAATACGTTTATAGAAATTGTTTGCGTACTTTCTTAGAACAATTTACATGACATGCATCCATTGTTCGATTAATTTTTCGACCATTTTTCATTTTTACATAGCTTTAGATTTAAGAAGAAGTTACACACTATCATGTAGGGTAAAATACCACTGCAATATACAAATATATATACTATGTTGCGAACGTCCATTTTCTCATGCTTAACTCTTGGACTCACAACTGGAAGATGACGTTTGCAACAATAAGCGTTGCGTTTCAAGGAGTATGTACTTAAGAATTTCTTAATGAATGAAGCTACTATTTCCTAGATTGACACATTTTTACCCACCGGTAATACACTCTATGTTTGCGTTCGCGCTATCATTCCACAATCCAAATGCATGAACTGAGATGGAGTACTGTACTCCACTAAACAAGCTGGATATTGTTGCGTTATTGCCGCCAGGACTTCGAAAATAAGTTTTCGGGGATGGCTGATAGAATCCTGCAAAAGAAACGATACTTTCAACACCAAACCAATGGAAAATATATAAAATGTGGTGATTATTGCTAATTGCTTGCGTTATCATCAATGTCTGAATAGTTGGTATTTCTCATGAAAAGCTGCCTGATATAGAATCCATATTAACAATCATAACAAGATGAGTGTAAAAGAAACAGAACAGAAACAGTATTTTGTTTTGAATTTTTAGACTTGGTAGACACTTACCTTGCGTAGGTATGTAAATTATACCGTATCCTCTTATGTCAGGGACTGGTTTGATCCAAGCGATGGATATTGAAGTGGTCGTTATAGCCGTACACAAGAGATGCGACACTGGATCAAATCCTGTAGGTAAGAGTATTACATGGATTGTTTCCTGGTAATACCATGTCATCACAACTGTGGAATTACTAATTGATTTAATACTCCGTGTAAATTTACTATCCTGCTTAATACGTCACAAGACCAATTTGTTTACTAAATCAAAATCGCAACATCCCTTAAAATAACACTATAAATTCGAATAAAAAAACATGTTTCATACTATAGTGTGCGCACTTGTTACTGCAAGGACTAAGAACCCATGATAAAACTGAATGTGCCGTTTCAAAAATTCATTATGGCATTTTCAAAAAAATCGTTGCACGGTACTGTTGGTTACTCCGCAAGAACATAATTTCTCACCGTCACATGCGAACCGGTTCACACTCAGACTGTAACCAGTCGCACAGTAACAGCTGAAGTTGCCGATGGTGTTGTTACAGAACTGTCCGCAGCCTCCGTTTGTAGTCTCACACTCATTAATGTCTGAAGAAAGAAATGTATAGTTTGATGTTGAATATATTTATCTTAATGAATTCCATGATATCGGCAAAAAGGCCAATTTCTGTTGTGTATGAACGATATCATTACTGAAACTATGCCTACCGTCACAGCCGAACCCGTCCACATGTAGCATGTAGCCTGCACGACACGAGCATTCAAAACTACCGATGTTGTTGTTGCACACTTGGGAGCAGCCACCATTGACAGTACTGCATTCGTTTATATCTGTAAAAAGACAATCGATTACGTCAATACACTGGTTAACTGCGACAAAGTAATCATTGCATGCATGGAACATTCGTTTAATCAAAAACATTAACCCAAAAACACAATTTTCAAGAATATCTTCCGACCTGTTCACTTGTCATTAATCCCGTAAGGTAAACATAAGATATTCTATGCACCAAAGCAAGCAAACTGTGGGAAATCTAATATCCCAATAATATAAAATTTACCTACCGTCACACGTAAAGCCATTGGCATTCAATACGAAGCCAGTGCCGCAGATGCATTGAAAACTTCCTATGGTGTTGCTACAAGTCTGCTCGCAGCCTCCGTTTGCTGTACCGCATTCGTTGATATCTAAATATGGATAGAATTTTAACATTGAGAAATATCATCATACTAAGCGTCATTTGCTCACAGTAAATGGAAGAGAATAGCATAAAAATAAAATGTGAGATAACTGAATTTTAAAGAGTAACTAGAATGTTCTTACCGTCACAGGAAACGCCATTGTCATTTGAGCTGTAGCCAACTCCACACGAACACAGAAAACTTCCAATTGAGTTGGTACAGGTCTGCACGCAACCGCCGTTTGCAGTGGAGCATTCATTTAGGTCTGTAACAATTATAACAATTGTAGTGCATGAATTCAAACCTAAGCGAAAACTACATTATGCAAAGAGTTCTCAGGAATCTACAAGGTAAAACAGAGACCAATATCTTTAAAAGAGGCACGTGTAGCTGTAATTTCATTATTCTTTATTGACTTATTCTTGAAAATGTCTGGTACAAAAAGAAAGATACATACCGTCACAGGTAAGACCATTGGTATTTAGATTGTAACCATTGACGCACGAACACTGGAAACTCCCGAAGTTATTAACGCAATTTTGTTCACAGCCACCGTTTGCAGAGGCACATTCATTCACGTCTGCAGTGTAAAATATGCATACATGTATATAAAAATAGCATCTAATCACACGGTAAAAGATGTCGGTAAAAGAAAATGTAGATAGAACGTACAGGAAAAGTATTTATCTTAAACAAACATCTATACTCACCGTCGCATGAAAACCCGTTTGCATTTAGGTTATAGCCAACATTGCACGAACATTGGAAACCCGGGATGTTATTGGTACAAGTCTGCTCACAGCCGCCATTCCTAGTAGCACATTCATCTATGTCTGCATGGGGTTTGTAAATAAAAGCACACATATCATTACAGGTTCATCTGCATTGTTTGTGAATATCAAATTTATACCTGCTTCATTTTGATTATTTTACTGTCTTTGGATCCAGCGGCTGAAGACAAATTAGTGTCAAATGTTCAATTCGTATAAAACCTTTTGATATAACGATTCCGATTTCAGAGTTGAGTAGCAATGAAGATGACTGGGTTATCATTTGTTGCTATAAACCTGGTTCAAACGATATCAGGATCAATGAAGTATACTATAGCTTTGAATTTTTAAGTTTGTGAAAAACAAGTGCAACCCTTTGACCCAAATTACTCGTATGCAGGTATGATATGAGCCAAAATTTGCCTTGAAGACTAAGGTTGTATGCAATGAATGAAAATGTATGTCCTTCTACAAAGAAAGCGTCAAGAGGAGGACGCTCACCGTCACATGCCAACCCATTTCCGTTAAGACTATAGCCACTCTGGCACGAGCACTGGAAGCTTCCGATGGTATTGGTACATGTGTGCTGACAGCCACCATTTGCAGAAGAGCATTCGTTAACGTCTGTATTAGAAAACATACATAATTCTTATACGTTGAGACACACATACACAATTCGTACTGCGCAGATTAAACCAACGTACAGATATCTTCGGAATCTTAAAACGTGCAAGGGCATTTGTTTTCACCAAACAAGGTAGGGGCAAATTTTACAGCCAGCTTAGCCAAAGTGATGGAATCTTTGAGGATCGGACATTTACTGCATACTTCAACTAGTATGAATGTTTAAAATGAATTGTTGAAATATAAAAATCATAGTACCACAGCTTTTTCGACATTGTCAACATAATATAAAATTCAAAGCAAATCTTAAGCAATGCAAAAATGCAAAAAGTTAATAAGCAGAATTAACTTTGGAAGGAATCGATTCATTCTTGTAAATTACATGCTAGAATAAACACAAAGTCATAATTTTTAAACGTGGCCGTCGCTTTCGCTGTTATGTTAGGAGCTGTAAGAGAAATGAAAACGTACTTACCATCACAGAAAAATCCATTGCCATTCAAACTATAGCCGGTTCCACAGGAGCAGAAGAAGCTGCCGATGGTGTTGGAACAGCTTTGATCACAGCCTCCGTTTGCCGTGAAACATTCGTTCGTATCTGCGCAAACATAACCTTCAATTAACTTGCATAGAAATATCATCATCATCATCATTGGTCGGCTGCTACGCAGGCGACTGTAAGTTTCCAGTTATTTCTGTCATAGAAATAAATACTATACATTAATTCTATTTGCATTTAAAAGTAAGGTTTCGCTGTCATCGATATTATTTTTCTTCTAAAATGATAACAATAGCAGGACCCCAACCAAAAAAAATGCCCATATCTGAAGTCATAACGCAAAAATTACATCGATTTGGTACAAAATACACTAACCATCACAAGTAGAACCATCATTATTTAACCTATAGCCAGTCCCACAGGAGCACAGGAAGCTTCCGATGAGGTTGTTGCAGTTTTGGTCACACCCACCGTTTGCAAAGGAACATTCATTGATATCTGGATATAATAGATACACGTTAAAATAATTGAGTTCAATCTTCAAAATATTTCAAATCAAAGACTAAGTACCGTCAATCTGGTGGTAGCTAGTTGTTTTTATATTGCTCCATTTCACTGCGATCACTTGTATTTTGGTTCTAAAAGGTGAAACACATGCATCTGAAATACACGTTTTAACACCCTCAAGGTTTTACCTATATTTTAAGAATGTGATGATGCTAATAATCAATGTCGCCAAATTATCTATGATATGAGTTTCCACAATTGATGTATAAGCAATTCTATGCATGCACGAACGTATAAAGATCAAATAGCCGTACCGTCACAAGAAAAGTCATCTGCATTTAAGTTGTAGCCAGATACGCAGGAACACTGGAATGTACCAATGGTGTTGGTACACACGTGGTCACAGCCAGCATTTGCATCTGCACATTCATCAATGTCTACATTACGGGAAGAGAAAGGGTGTTAGGTTAAAGTAAGTTTGAATAATCAATGGGCTAATGATTATACAGACCCTCTTTACAAGATATACAAAAACAAACACTTGCTAATTGTGACAATAAATCAATTAAAAGCATAACACAGATTCTGAAGTATTGAAAGAACCTATATTTTGTTTATTCGTCACATTTCTTTTATCGTAAACTTAATTAGATATAAGGTCAAGATGAGCAGATTTTAAAAGATTATATGAATATAAATATACGCCATACATATTGGAATGTTGATTAATGTCCTACCGTTGCAGGTGGGTGCGTTTCTGTTCCAAGATTGATCTGCTTTACAGGTGGAACTAGCATCTCCGATCATGTCATATCCCAAGTCACACGTGAACAACACTGTATCCATGTAGAAGTTGGTACCAGTCAATCCACCATTTGCAGGAGACGAGAACATCGGGCACTGCACACCTGATATAAACAGAGATAGAGTTTATGCTGTCAATACTTCATAATGAAAGGAGTAGAATACTCACTTTGCAATATCTACCTTCATGGGTTTTAGTTTCCCTTTGAATGAATGAAGTGCACGTATGTGCGTTTTTTGGGCATTTCGCATAATCACCATGAAACTGATTTGTATACATATATGGAGGTACCTACCCAGACTATGCTAACACCCAGGTTATAGCAATGATCATTTTAAGTATAAGCTAAGCTGTCAATATTCGTCAAATGAATTCGCCATTCATAGCATGCGTTTTTGTTTGTTTTAACCATGCGATCTATAAGGAAAGCTAAACTTACGTGTGCACGTCGGGACAACCCCGTCCCACGTGCGATCAAATTGGCAGGTCAAACTGACGCTTCCAACAAGATCATATCCAGAATCGCACGTGAACTCTATGACGTCATTGTAGAAATTGAAGCCAGTCATTTCACCGTTTGCAGGAGCTATCAGGGCTGGGCACTCCACACCTAAAAAGACAGTTTGATTAAGTTAAAGAAAATGTGTTTTTGCCTCATGCAAACGGAAGTATTGTAGTCAGATGGCGTGTTTGTTTTCGTGTCATGGTTCGTGCAATTGGGTAAGCTGTAAGAAAGCAAGGTGAAAATGATGCAATATGATATTTGGAGACTTGCATATCTGGTGTGACTTTGTTCTAATGCTGTAGACATGCAGTAAGTGATGATTCATGACTGGGCGTTAATTAGGAATACCCATTTTAAGCTTGTCTGTCTGCTTGAATTTTGATCGATGAGCAAAATAAGACTTTTTTCATTATGAGCAAAAATAACAACAAAAAATGTTTAATCATACGTGTACAAGTCGGGGCATCCCCATCCCATGTGCGGTCAGATCTACATGTCAAGCTGGAGCTTCCGATCATCTCGTATCCAGTATTGCATGTGAACTGTATCACGTCTTGGTAGAAATTTTGGCCAGTCATATCGCCGTTCATAGGAGTTCCCAGTACAGGGCACTCAATGCCTAGTAAAAGTAAGAAATACAATATGTAATTATGATATGTCAATGACAGCATTTCATTTTTTTGTTAAACATCCCTCTCAAATAACATCAATGAACTTTTTATATTTATTTTTCATCCTAAATTGTAGCATGTAAGAATATCGTCATCGCATTATAAGTGTGGATATGCTTAATGTACATGTAATTTGCAAAGGTCGAAATAGTTTTAAATACTAAACTAAAAAGAATTCGATATTGAGTAATAGCATAGTGCGAGTCAAATTCCATGACCTACGTGTACATGTAGGAACGACCCCATTCCACGTGCGGTCAGCTTGGCAGGTCAAACTGGCGGTCCCAACACGGTCGTATCCAGAAATGCACTTGAACCCTAGGATGTCTTGGTAGAAATTGTCTCCGGTAATGGTACCGTTCGTAGGAGCTGCAAGAAGTGGACACTGTACGCCTAATGGAAGTAAAAAGACAACATCAAAACAGTTTCCTTTAAAAAAATATCTTTCTAAATTTACATCCTGAAAGAAAAAAATGTTGTCCTTTTATGATAACCTACGTGTGCATGTTGAGACGTTTCCACTCCAGGTGGCATCAGCTAGGCATTTTATGGATGAACTTCCAACAAGGTCGTATCCAGAATAGCATGAGAATGTTACCACGTCTTGATAGAAGTTTGAACCAGTCATTGCGGCATTTGCAGGAGCGTTCAGCTGCGGGCACTGCACACCTAAGGAAGATTACACACGTCTTAGTAAAAGGCAGTGTCTTTGACAGCATACGACATGAATATTTAAAAAAAAAGCAAATCAAATGACAAAACATCACACATTGCATAGAAAAAGTGTCTATCCTACGTGCGCATATTGGGACGGCTCCGTCCCATCTGGCATCAGCTTCGCACTCTAAGGCAGAACGTCCAACAAGTTCATATCCAGAATTGCATGTGAATTGTACCAAGTCCTCGTAGAGATTGGAGCCTGTCATTGCACCGTTTGAAGGAGCTGTCAACAGTGGGCACTGTACCCCTAAGTTAGAAATATAATAAAGTGTATGATGATAATGAATTCCGTGTGCTTGGTCAAAGCACTAGTGAATAACAATTAATAATGATGCACAAACAGAAAATGAAAATTAAACTTCATGGTTAGTCTATCATGAGACTTTCTTCTTTGAAAATAGTGAGCATTGAAAAGACCCGCGTTTTCAATGATGAGAGGGTTGAATGATTTCAGAAGGAAGAAAATTTTCTATAGACTTCTTAAATTAGTTAATCTAGCACCGCTTGTAGGGATGTATACGTTATCAAAACACTGTATTTACATGCATCAGTAGGAGAGAATCGATAGCTTAAGAAACACAATCTCTGAAAAATAAAGTCATTTTCCTACGTCTGCACGTTGGGACCATTCCACTCCACGTTGCATCAACTTGGCATGCTAAGGTAGAACTTCCGTCTATCTCGTATCCAGAAATGCAACTGAACTGAACCCAGTCTTGATAGAAATTGGACCCGGTCATTGAACCGTTCACAGGAGCGGTGAGCAGCGGGCACTCAACGGCTGAAGGAGTAAGAATACAAATTTAACGCTGTCCATTCGACGAACAAAAAAAAGATAAAAGATCTCGTCAGAAAACAATCGACAACTTAATGCGAAAGAAAACAAAAACAGATACCTGTGCATATTGGAACACTCCCACTCCATGTAGCGTCAGCTTGGCAATTTGACGCAGTGTTTCCTATCAGGTCGTATCCAGAACCACAAGAAAATTGTACGACGTCCAGATAGAAATTCGATCCACTCATTGCTCCGTTCTCAGGGGCTGTTAGCAGTGGGCACTCCTTGGCTATTAGATAGAAGAATGATAGAATTTCAGATCAGTCTCTTCAACAAATAAGAAAAAAATGTCAGCTTGAATGAAAAAAAATCGTTAAAGATATAAAATAAGAACATATGTCATACGTGGGCATATTGGGGCGGCCCCACTCCATGTAGCGTCAGCTTGGCAAGTAACTGCAGAATTTCCGTCAAGGTAGTATCCAGAATTGCACGTAAATGTTGCCACGTCCTGATAAAAATTGGATCCAGTAACTGCTCCGTTTACAGGTGCTGTCAGCAGCGGGCACTCTTTGGCTATAAACAGATTGAGAATGAAATTTTCAACAACAAGAAAAAAAATAAAGAGAACAAGACGATCTCTTTTAGCTTTGAAAATTGGAAGATCGACACGCAAATAAGAGGAACACCCCTCAAAGGTAATCTAAGCCGTACGTGGGCATGTTGGGACGGCCCCACTCCAAGTAGCATCAGCTTGGCATTCTATTGCAGAATTTCCTACTAGGTAGTATCCGGTATCACAGGTGAACTGGGCCACGTCTTCATAGAAATTTGATCCAGTCATTGCCCCGTTTGCAGGGGCAGTCAGCAGCGGACACTCCTTTCCTATTGAATGAAGTAAGAAGAATATTTGAGAGCACTTCTACAGATGAAAAATAAATGGAAAGACATTGTAAACATAATTGGAAAAGATGGAGTTTCGCAGCCTCATAACGTTGCCAAGTAATTTGTCTCATTACAATGCTGTTAGTAGCTTTGATAATGCTCACTTCAACATTACTTTGACACATATATGATTTTTTTTATCTTAAACAAATAAATTTCTACCGCTTTTGCTGATCATGGATATGCAAAGACGTAATTTATTAATATAATTCGAGTAATTCATTATCTGCTCTTTTAAGTTCACATATATTGCACATATTCTTTAGAAAGCTATCAGTAGAAGATTGTCATTCACAAATCAAATGATATCAAACCTTGAATAATCCGTGTCCGATGATATCCACCTTTCTTTAACTTACATGCATTAGTATCAATACTAGCAACTAATCCCAAAGGGAATCCAGAATCTAATTATTTCTAGTTTTTGTCATAAACTATCATAACATTACAACAAGTATAATACCAATCCTTCGAGTCGTTCTTGAGTTATCTTAGTCACCACCAAACAGACAAACATTAATATTCCTTCACGAAAGTTTAAGCCATACGTGTGCATGTTGGGACGGCCCCACTCCATGTTGCATCAGCTTGGCAAGTTAATGCAGAAATTCCTATCATGTCGTATCCAGAATCGCACGTGAAGTCGACCACGTCCTGATAAAAGTTGAATCCAGTCATTGCACCATTTGCAGGAGCTGTAAGCAGCGGACACTCCTTGCCTATTGGATAAAATGGAAAATGACTTGAAGAGCTTTTTCACACACACACACATACACACACACAGACACGCACACACACACACACACACACACACACACACACACACACACACACACACACACACACACACACAACGATCTAATCAGCATCAAAAATTGAAAGACCGTCAACTCAAATGGAAAGTAAAACTCCTCAAATACAACTTTAATCGTACGTGTGCATGTTGGGGGAGTCCCATCCCAGGTGGCGTCAGCTTGACAAGTTAAGGCAGGGTTCCCTATCATGTCGTATCCAGAATCACACGTGAACTGCGCCACGTCTTGATAGAAATTGAATCCAGTCAATCCACCGTTTGCAGGGGCTGTTAGCAGCGGGCACTCCTTACCTGAAGCAGGAATTGAAGTTCAAATCAGTATTTCATTGAAAAATATAAATGTTAAGAAGATCTCATAAGCTTTAGAAAGGGGGAAAAATAGTACAACTCTTTTGGCCATACGTGTGCATGTTGGGGCGTTTCCACTCCACGTTGCATCAGCTTGGCAAGTTAATGCAGGAATTCCTATCATGTCGTATCCAGAATCGCAAGTGAAATCTGCAACGTCTTGATAGAAATGTGATCCAGTTATGGCACCATTCGCTGGAGCTGTCAAAATCGGGCACGCCTTTCCTGTGATATGAAGTAAGAGTAGAATTTCAGAGTGATCACTTAGATGAATAAAGAATGTGTCCGAAAGACATTGAGAACGTTAATTTTCACTTAAGGAATGAGGCCAAAAAAGACATTACTTTGCTTATTACCTTTGTCTCAATACAATGTTATCAGTAATATTGTAGTGAGACAAATGCAAAAATGTACAAATGTAGCACGCCGAATATAAACCAGTTTATTTATCCAGTCTTGAGTTATCTTGGTCACAAAAAAACTGGTGGGAAGACACACAAACGCTGTTCAAAATATAACGTACTATTTGATGAACTAGAAATACTCCTAAAATAAGAACTGGTCACAAAAATACTGTTTGGAAGACACACAAACGCTGTCCAAAATATAACGTACGATTTGATGAACTAGAAATACTCCTAAAATAAGAACTGGTGACAAAAATAATGTTGGGAAGACACACAAACGCTGTCCAAAATATAACGTACGATTTGATGAACTAGAAATACTCCTAAAATAAGAACTTTAGTCATACGTGTGCATGTTGGGGCAGGCGCATCCCAGGTGGCATCAGCTTGGCAAGTTAATGCAGAAACACCAACAAGGTCATATCCCGAATTACAGGTGAAATCTAGCACGTCCTGATAGAAATTGAATCCAGTCATTGCACCGTTTGCCGGGGCTGTCAGCAGTGGGCACTCCTTACCTAATAAAGAAGTGGGAACAGAATTTAAGAGCATTCCTGTTTTCCTGTCTTTAAAGATACATCTAGAATACAATGTCAAAGGCCCATGTCAAAGGATGACTTGATTGTACGGATGGCATCGACGCTTGCAATTTTGTCCGTATGAAAAAAAATGCTTGCGACCATACTGTAAATCGTACAAAGAAGTCTCAAAATGAGCAAAAGTATGCCATAGATCTAGATTGAAGGAAATCCTGAAAAATAATAATAATGTCATACAATGCCTCTTTTTCTGGTATAGAACGTACTGATCTGGTCGTTAACTTGCACAAAATGTACTTCAGGTATTCAAAAATAAATAGAAAAAAAACACAAAAAATGAAGTCTTTTCCTCAATTTACCCTCCGTAATGTACTCGCAAAACATTCGTAATGACTTACGTTTCGTAATAAAGGTATTTTGCCTAACTTTTATTTCTTTTGATTATTAGCATGCATCAGCTGCACAGCTTGCATCAGCTTTGCAGTGCCCATAGGATGATATTTTCAATCAGTATGACCTTAGCTTTAAAAATAGAAAGATGACAACTCTAGTGGAAAGTACTGCTACTTTTAAGATAACTTTATTCATACGTGTGCATGTTGGGGCGGTCCCATCCCAGGTGGCGTCAGCTTGGCAGGTTAGTGCAGAAACCCCTATCATGTCGTATCCAGAATCACACGTGAAGTCCGCCACGTCTTGATAGAAATTGGATCCACTTAGTGCCCCATTTACCGGAGCTGTCAGCAGTGGGCACTCCTTACCTATTCAATACAGTAAGAATGACATTTCAAACCTGCCTCTTTAATTGAAAAGAATATCACCTGCAACCCTCATCCGACGGATACATATTTGCAACTAGTCCGGTCGTACAGTGTTCATTTTCCAACACTATCTAATCCGTAATTTGTTGAATTTCGTATGAACCCGGCAGGACCAAACACAAACTTTAAAGTATATCTTTAAAAAAATAGCCGGTAAAAATGTCATCGTAGTTGTAAGACATAGACATAGAATCATAGTAGTAATTTTTTCTCCGATAAAAAAATGACATTGCAAATGTACATTTACATCGGGGTTCTAATACAGTCGGATCAGGTTTTAAAAAATCAGCGCCTGAAATTTAAAAAAAAACACGTGATAGGTAATCTTTGTCATACGTGTGCATGTCGGAACAGCCCCATCCCATGTGCGGTCGGCTTGGCATTCTATTGCTGAATTTCCTATAAGGTTGTATCCAGGATCGCAGGTGAACGCCGCAACGTCTTGATATAAATTGGATCCACTCATTGCACCATTGGCAGGAGCTGTAAGTAGTGGACACGCTACGCCTGTACGATAAAGGAATAGCACATCATGTAAGAGCAGCATACTCGACAAACTAGAGAATTAGTGAAGAAAGAAATTGCAAACGTAAATGAAAAACGATGATTGTTGAAAGATAATTGAATCCTACGTGTGCATGTTGGGAAGGCCACACTCCATGTTGCATCAGCTTGACAGGTTAGTGAAGAAAGACCTACAAGTTCGTAACCAGAGTCACAAGTGAAGTCTGCTACGTCCTGATAAAAATTGAATCCAGTCACTGCACCATTTGCAGGAGCTGTCAGCAGCGGGCACTCTTTACCTATAATATAATATAATATAAGGTAAGATTGAAAATTCAGAACAATCACTTCGACTATGGAAAAATAAATGGGCTAAAAGGAAATTAAATCTAATTTAATCTGAAGAATCAGCAGGAACAACACAAAACATTTCATTTGTGTACAGAATTAGAAAATTAATAATTCGAATATAGAATTAAACTGCAATAACAAGTTTAGTCGTACGTACGTGTACAGGTTGGTTCGACCCCGTCCCATGTGCCGTCAGCTTGACAAGTTAATGCAGGAGTTCCTACAAGTTCGTATCCAGAATCACATGTGAAGTCTGCGACGTCCTGATAGAAATGGGATCCAGTCATTGCACCGTTGACAGGAGCAGTCAGCAGCGGGCATGGCACGGCTATAACATAAAGTAAGAATGGAATTTATCTCTGTGAAGACTCTTGAAAATAAGGTAATTTTACAGGACCTCTTTCAATCATAACTAAAAATCAATATTTCAAACATTTTACTGACAACGAGCTCAATATACCTGTTGGATTGAAAAATATATATAGATTTTCTTTCTTGATGGATTTACCCACTGTTTTTTTTTTTGGCACCACGTAACCCGACGGTGACTTCAAGGTGTGATGCAAAAGCCACTCTATGGGTTACATATACAGCTGTAACATCGGTTCTTCTCATTCTCCCTAGATCAGAAACATCTTGAGACTAGCTCAACTGTTCACAAAAGACTGAGAAGTAACAGACCCAACAGAAGAAGCAGGGGTTACGAAGGCTGCTCGGGAAATTCCCTACCCCATTCACAGTTGAATAAGGAAAAAAATATTGAATCATATTTAGTGCATTTTCTATTTTAGTTTGAGAAACTAGCTTCGGAGGGAAGGACTTACGATCACAAGCAAATCCGTCACTGTTCAAGTTATAACCGTTCAAACAAGAACAGTAAAAACTCCCAATGTTGTTGGTGCAAGTCTGTGCACAACCACCGTTGGTAGAGGCGCATTCGTCAACATCTGTGTGTCAAGACAAATCAAACATATCAATTGTATTACTAGGTGCCAAAATATAAGATGCATCACATTTTATATCATTGTTAGTGCTATTGCATTTTTCTTAGTACATTCCTGCACTCATAAATTTTGAGAGCCCGTTGAAGAAACTTTACACAAAACGAAAAGAAGCCTACCGTCACATAATAGCCCGTCTGCATTCAAACTGTAGCCAACCCCACAGGAACATTGAAAACTCCCGATGTTGTTTGTACAAGTCTGCTCACAGCCTCCATTAGCAGACGCACACTCATCCACGTCTATGTTCCAAACAAAGGAAAAGTAGTACCACTATGAATTAGACTACACGTATTGCCATCACTCTTAATTGTGTCGACTCCGGATCACAGTTTAAAAAAGGGTCTACTAATGTTGCCCATATCATATCTTATAAGATAGATAATGAAGGTCTTTTTTTGTTGTGAACTGTACCTTAATCAACAAATATAATAGTAGATATTGCTTTTTTTAATTATATATACGTTCTCTAGTACGACAAAGCACAATGATTTATATTCCTTATCCAATTAGAAAAAAAGAGCTAAGTATGGCTAGCTTCATCTTTCATTGCATTCACAACAGCTGCCATAAGGAGCAAGAAGAAGCTGAATATTGAAAAACAGGTATACATAAGTCTTTGTAGATGTCAATTAAGATACGAAATTCCTGTATCACTGTAATTGTAGTTCTGTTTTATCACCATGCCTTGTACTTGGCTTGTATACCATAAACGTGCAATGAAGGACTTTCAATTATCCATTTATCCATGTACCGATTTATTCTCTTACAGAGAAAAAAATCAATACAATGTATAACACCAGAGGCGTTGGATAAAGTTTTACCGTCACACAACAACCCATTGGCATTCAGGGTGTAGCCAACGGCACAGGAACATTGGAAACTCCCAACGTTGTTCGTACAAGTCTGCGCACAGCCACCGTTAGCAGATGAACATTCATTCACGTCTGTGTATGGAAACAAATCGAACATATGCGGCTTTAATGTACACTGTGTCCAATCCAAACGGGCATCACATTTTTCTATCAAATGAATGTTCTTGCAGTTGCATTTTTTTTTTATGTGTGCACTTTTCAGGAACCTGTTTCTAAAGCAAGTATGCGAAAAAGGGAAGAAGCCTACCGTCACACAACAGCCCATTTGCATTCAGTGTGTATCCAATCCCACAGGAACACTGGAAACTCCCGACGTTGTTCGTACAAGTCTGCGCACATCCTCCATTAGCAGACGCACACTCATCCACGTCTATGTTCCAAACAAAGGAAAAGTAGTACCACTATGAATTAGACTACACGTATTGCCATCACTCTTAATTGTGTCGACCTTTGGTCACATTTGGAAAAGGGTTTAGTCATTTTACCATATTATATCTTAGATAAGACAGATAACGAATGCCTTTTTGTTTTGAATCATAATGGGACAGAATGATTTTTCAATTATATATTATTTTCCCAAGTTATGAAGCAGCTATCTTCGACTTAAAGAGCAAGGATCTAGAACTACCAGTATACCTTAGTCTTTGTAGAAAGATTCAAAATTCCTTCTGCTTACTCTTACCTTATCGCCATGCCTTGTACTTAGCTTGTAAGAGCATAAACGTGAATAAAGGACTTTCATTTATGTATTCATCCATGTATCGATTCATTTGTAACAGAAAACAATTAATGCAATATATAATATCAGAGGCATTGGATAATGTTTTACCGTCACACAACAGCCCATTGGCATTCAGGGTGTAGCCAACAGCACAGGAACACTGGAAACTCCCAACGTTGTTCGTACAAGTCTGCGCACAGCCACCGTTAGCAGATGAACATTCATTCACGTCTGTGTATAAAAACGAATGAAACATATATGTAAAAGGTGCAAAACCCCAAAAGGAATCACATTCTTCTATCATTGCTCTTGCAGTTGCATTTTCCATGAATTTGTGTACATTTCAGGGACCTGTCTGGAAATAAAACCTACAAAAAACGAAAGAAGCCTACCGTCACACAATAACCCATCGCCATTCAGACTGTAGCCAACCCCGCAGGAACATTGAAAACTCCCGATGTTGTTCGTGCAGGTCTGCGCACAGCCGCCGTTGGCAGAAGAACATTCATTCACGTCTATGTTCCAAACAAACGAAAAGAGGGTCAAGATGCATTTTGCCATCATTCGTATAATAACAGTGTCGATTTTTTGACTCATTAAGGAAATGATCTATTTATCTATTGGTCTCGCTCTAAATCACATACAACTAGACTTATGTCACTAGCCAGTAACTGTCACAAATAGCTTGCCCTGTGGACAAAGACAAGATCTGTAAGTAATCAAACACACTAGCTTAAGTATGAAGATTGCCTTCAGTAAAACTATATAACATTTCTTGTGACAGCCCTGGTTAGTGTTTTACCTTAGTGGCTTTTGCGTTAATCTTATTGCAAAAATCAGTTGTAATAACTAATTGAAGGAAATTAAAGCAAAATTGATAGATTTATTGAATATACAACCAAGAGCAAACGAAGGCGTTAAATAAATACTTACCGTCACACAGTAATCCATTGGCATTCAAGGTGTAGCCGACACCACAAGAACATTGAAAACTCCCGACGTTGTTCGTACAAGTCTGCGCACAGCCGCCGTTAGCAGAGTTACATTCGTTCACGTCTGTTGTAGAAAAAAGGCACTCAACAGGTCTTAGTACAGTATACGACCAAGTTTCGTATATGATACCGGTAAATGAAAACAATAATCAAGAAAAAACTACCATAAGGACGATTCACATGATGGAAAAGTTGCTGATGAGGAATGATGCCGCTGCTTAGACAGAATGAAAAACACAAAATTGAAGTGGAGCATACATATGTGATCAACTTCTAGACTTATGAATGTAAAATCTAATCTAAACAAACATACCATTGCACGATAGCCCGTTGCCATGCAGGTTGTAGCCAGCCGCACAGGAACATTGAAAGCTCCCGATGTAATTCGTACACGTCTGCGCACATCCTCCATTTGCAGTGTTACATTCATTCAAGTCTGTATTTCAACACAACAGGAGATTTAAGCCACTAGTATATAGGAGGTTAGAGACATTGCCATGATCGTTGATGTTATGAACTATATTGATTTTAAATGAACCTGGTCAAAATAAAATCATATAACATCGATGAAAGGTATGGAAAATAGAGTGAACATTTGAAAATTCATTTCTTTTGATTTATTATAAGACTTAAGAATTTTAAGCACATTGTAATTGTAGCTTAACATAGCAGAACAATGCAAAACAAAATGTAACAAATATAATTGAAAAAGAGTATGAAATTTAATGATATGAACTTTTAGGTCAGCATGAAAAGTATTGTATGGTGTTACCCCCATTCCACTAGGACGGCGCTCTCGCCGCGCTCTCACGGCGACGTCAATTTGGCCAGATCGCCGTGAGAGCGCCGTGAGCGCCGTGAGAGCGCCGAGAGCGCGGCGAGAGCGCATTGGGAGCGCGGTGAGAGCGCCATGCGCGCCATGCGCGCCGTCACCTCGGCGATGGTTTTGAACATGTTCAAAACAGTCGCCGTGAGCGCGCCGAGGATGGCGATGGGATCAAAGGGCCGCAGCGAGGGATCAAAGGGCCGCAGCGCTCAAGGATCGCAGCGAGCACTCTACGAGGATTGAATGATTGAATGGTCTTAACTGTAGTTCAAACAAATTTCATTCTTGAAGCGGTGTATCTTGAATTTCTGGGAATTTTGTGGTCAAATCAAAATTTTCCTAGTGGTATTACAAATTGACGAATAACTACAAGTACTTGCTTCCATTCAAATTAAATTCCCTCCAAGTTTTATTGTCTGTGGTTCAAAAAGTGTTTCTCAATTCTGTGATTTACGTTTCTATAATAACGTAGCATGATAAAAGATATTTATAGCAAACAGGTTTCATGACAGACAAAAAAACATATTTGAACAAATACATAACTTAAGACACACACTAAGCGACCATGCAGCGATCAAAATTGAATCTGTTTTCCCCTTGATTTTATCATTCAAATATGATGCAAGAGGTAAAGGTATGACTGAGAAGACAACAAAGCACACAAAACGAAAAAAAATTCGTTCTTTATCTCTAGAATTCGTTGAGCGATCTGTGAAATCTTTGGTCGCTCATAAAAAGTTGCTGACATTTGACATTTTGGTCGCGCTGAGGTCGCCGTAGAGATTCCACTTGAGCATGTTTTCCAGGAAATCGGCGCCTCTCACGGCGCTCTGGTCGCCGTGAGGGCGCGGCGAGAGCGCCGTCCAAGTGGAATGGGGGTATAAGTCATAGATTTCACGCTAAGCAACATAAAACATAATAGCACCTCAGCAATACATATCAAAATCTACTTTGTCAACAACCACCATAAAGGAAAACAGCTGCAATTTAAAATGCAACGTACTAAATTGTAGCCTTTCTGAAACCTTAGGCTATACAGAAGTGAACAAACAGAGTGTGAATATCCTGATATGTTCTTAAATCTTTTAAAGCTTAAAAACAACACTCGAAACGGGACTGTTTCAATAAAAGCTGCCAGGGGGCTATTTTCTGTAGCATTTTTCAAAGTGAACAAAGTATACATGTATTTTTTTACAATTTTGCCGACTTACCTACATGTACCTTTATATACAGACACCGATACTTACAGGTATGTATCATATCACCGTCAAAAAATGTTTTTTTCAAAAAATCTACCTGTGCATGTTGGTGCTAATCCACTCCAGATCCCACCAGACTGACAGGTTAATGATGAAAGGCCGTTTAGGGTGTAGCCCGAGTTACACGAGTAGAAAACCGTACTCCCTACGGTGTTGGAGCCTGTCACTTGACCGTTTGCAGGAGAAGTCTTGGCAGGACAATTTGAGACTGTGTAGAGACATGAATTATCGCGAAAGCTTCGTCAATGAGGTTAGGGTTAAAGTAGCGGCTGTGTCTTCGCCTATTCTGTTGTAGTCTTTGTAGAATGTCGGCTAACGAATCTCCATTAGATAATTTGTTCATGAGAAGTTCAAATCAGTCTGCACGTCTCTTTTCATTAAGTTCATGGGGGAAGAGGTAAGGGGCACACAATATATAACAGAGATATGTATAACATTATTCATGTCCTAATAATATATCAACATAATTACATATACGCCAAAAATAGTTACTCAAGCAACTGGATAGAATTTTGAAACAGCCAGACGTTTCAGACAGCATCCGCTATCTTTCGTCAGTGACTAAAGAAAGATCTGGTAGAACTAGGTTTTATACCAGAACTCTGAATAGATATGTTAATGAGTGAAGACAATTTCAGATGGTTCAATAGAATTACATATACATGGTACAAAACACAAAGAATGTAATGTGTATGTTTTACCACTTTTGTTTATTACCCTACCTATGCATGTTGGGTCATATCCACTCCAGATCCCACCAAGCTGACAGGTTCGTGAAGAAGGGCCATTAAGGGTGTAGCCACTGCTGCACCCGTAGTGAACCGAATCCCCGTAGTTAAAGGTGCCAGAATAATAACCGTTTGCAGGGTACGCCAATGAGGGGCACGGGTTGGCTGTTAAAAGAGATGGAATTCAAAGCGCGGTTATTATTTTTTTCTGCAACGTTTCGTCACACGCGAGGTGACCACTAACATTTAGATTGAAAAAACAACGGCACTTTCTGAGGGTCCCCCGAAAGTGCGAAATGGAACGAAATGGAACGAAATGGAACGAAATGGAACGAAATGGAACGAAATGGAACGAAATGGAACGAAATGGAACGAAATGGAACGAAATGGAACGAAATGGAACGAAATGGAACGAAATGGAACGAAATGGAACGAAATGGAACGAACTAAAACATATGTAACATTATGAAATGAAATACCAGTAGATAGCGAAATATAAGGAACGTTGTAACATTCACAGTAGACCGGAACAGGAAGCAAATATAACGTGTTTTATTTCTTGAATCTATTTGATTATATTAAATACAACGTTTTTGCCGCGTTTGTGTGGCTAGATTCTTCCCTGAAAATGGGAGCGCCGCGTGCAAAGCGCTCGGCCGCTCTTCCTTGATTTTGCTGCAAATGAACTGCTGCAAATAGCAGGGAAAACCAGTAAACGGAACTGAGTATCGAAGTAAGGACTAGATTATACAGAAGTTGGTGGTAACATTGCATCTCGTAATTCACCAAGAGGGCATGAGGCAAGCGTAATTTCATTATTTATACAGCGTGTTTGCGTGTTGTGACCTGTGAAGCCATTTCCTGCTCGTTCACACCCGCCCTTTGTTTTGTCGTGAACAAGGAAGCAGAAATGTCTCCAGAGGTAGTTCTCAGCCCACGTCCGTGGTTGAATGGAGTGTGAAATTTTACATTGGTGACGCAGCGCAGAGCTGCATTTGCATATCATTAGAGGAGGGGTCTATTCTCGGACAGCCGACCAGCCGAACAATTGGTTGTATAAAAATCGTTGTTGCGGAGATATGCATATGCTACGTACTAGTTATTGACTAAACCGTATGTAAATAAAACTTGGAAGTCGGAGTTTGATTCAACCTGTCGGTAGCACGCCAACGTGCACAGTTCCGATGCGCTGGCAACATTGGCGGTTCATTTGCATGCGGGGCTCCATTTGCAACACGCAAACACGCTGTATAAATAATAAAATTACGCTTGCCTCATGCCCTCTGGCTGAATTACGAGATGCAATGTTACCATCAACTCCTGTATAATCTAGTCCTTACTTCGATACTCAGTTCCGTTTGCTTGTTTCCCCTGCTATTTTCAGCAGTTCATCTGCAGATCGTTGGTAAACACAAAGGAAGAGCGGTGGATAACTTTTCACGCGGCGCAATAGATTCAAGAAATAAAACACGTTATATTTGCTTCCTGTTCCGGTCTACTGTGAATGTTACAACGTTCCTTATATTTCGCTATCTACTGGTATTTCATTTCATAATGTTACATATGTTTAAGTTCGTTCCATTTCGTTCCATTTCGTTCCATTTCGTTCCATTTCGTTCCATTTCGTTCCATTTCGTTCCATTTCGTTCCATTTCGTTCCATTTCGTTCCATTTCGCACTTTCGGGGGACCGCTTTCGGGTGTGAATATATCTCATCACTGCTTCCTTTTATTTCAAAATAAATTTTTAATTCTATCAGCATATCCACTTCAGGTCCCGACACACAGACAGGTAATGTGATGATGGACAAGCAAGGATGTTGTCTTCGTTACAAGTCAACTGCCATACGTAGGGGAAGCCAGACACGTAAACGTAGGAGGGTACACCAGTGTAGGACATTGTACAAAATATAACTGGTCGTTTTAAGGTACACGTCAAAAACCATCCTGAGACTGTAATGTAAAACAACACGGACAAACCTGGCATTTAATGTTGAATAATTGATAGAGCATATGCGTCTATCAGATTGAGGAGTTAACGTAGAGGAAATTGCTATGTCATTTTATGATATCTTACGTGAGCAGGCTGGTGGTCCTCCATTCCAAGTCAGATCACACTGACAGGTTAGCGAATAAGTTGCCGAAATGGTGTATCCACTGCTACAAGAGAAGGAAACAGTGGAGCCGGGGGACCTCGAACCAGTCACGAAGCCGTTTGGCAGCGACAGCAGCGGACAAGATCCTGCAGGGGGAACTGAAAAGGAAAATGGGACAGCCAGGTTGAAACTGAACACGTAATTGGTAAGATAAAGCAACTGATAGTGCAAATAGCCAGGTCTGAAACTAGTGTATGTCAAAAATGTACACATTTTGTATGAAAATAGCACAGAAATCCCAACTTGGAGGGATAAATCATACGTTCGTGTCGATGGCAAAGTCATTAATAAGTTTCCCTGGGCATTTGTCCAAGGTACCCATATACCAAACTTTATGTTATTTGGATTGTAATGGCAGGGCGTAGAAGACAAAAATATACATATTTGTCTGTTTTTACGGTAGGTGACCTCCATCGAGACTCTTCAACTAATTTGTCTAAAGTGTGCAAAAAACACACCCATTTGGTGGGCTAATTTGTCTTGCACATTTTCATCAAGAGCCGTATTTTTTCGAAAATGTAGGAAAAGGCTACGGATGATTTTTAACTTTACCTCCGTGACATTTAGTTGGAAAATGACAAAATCTAATTCATTGGAACAAATGGCAAGATTGGAAGAATGATGTCTTAAGAAAGTGAAAATGATTGCATTTCTCTTCTATACCTGTAATATGTGATATATAAATACGGCGATTTGATAAAACGTATAAAAAGTACCCTTTTGGCAAATGTAGCTTTTTGTATGGATCGGTTCACAGTGGTCGTTGTCCCACATAAAACCATTATTATTCCATAAGTGGACACATTTTTGTTCCGGCTTATTTGGCTCTCCAGGCCCCCAGTAGCTCCAGGAACTGATCCCTGTGCCGTCCGGCCACGTCCATGTACCAGTATCCTATACAATGGGAGACAAGTTCAGAGTACTAGTAATCAGAGAAATGCTAGAGGCTGAATTTAAGAAAAAATTGAGTAAATTCATATGTCAGGTAACGTTTTATTTAAGAATATTAAACCCCCAAATAACACAAAAGTCTGAATAAGGTATTGTCAACTGTTTTCATAGAGCACGATTTGTGCATACATAACGAAAATTTGTATAAAAAAAAAACATTTGAAACAATTGCCCAATGTAACTCTTTTCATACGATTTTTGGAATCATCATCGTTCAAACCTTCAATGCGCAATGTCACACATACAACACAATAAATTATGCCATTTCCATATAGATATAAAGACACGTAAAACGAAAAGTATAACTAGAACACCACCTGATCAACGAGGCCTATCCAGTAGTTCTCGCTAGTGCTGACCGTATGAATCTTATCAACAATGAAGTTGTGCAACCCCAAAGAGTTATCTTTCACGAGACTGCCTCCTTTCGACTGGCAAGTCGATTTGGCTGCGTCAAACGACTTACGCTGACCGAACACCTTGTAACATACTCCACCGTATGCAGTGAAAGTGTCTCCTGTTAAAACACAGATGCACAGATGCCTTAGGCGTAAGTCTTGATGTTATCCTACTGAAATTGGGACATCAACAATACATTTCCACATCTAATGGAAGGTTAGCGTTAAGGTAGGTAGCTTTTAAGTTGCTGAAACTTTGACTTGGTTGATAACCTCCATGTTTATATTGCCAGAGATCTGCTCATCGTCGTAAACAGATATGCTATTCAATCAAGAGTCGCACTAGGAGTATTTGGAATGTCTTGAATATATGCATATAAGCAATTTGAAAAAAAAGACAGTAATCTCCAATACAAAATTAGAGAGAAGATATTCATCTCAAATATGACATTAGAGAGAGGACCTTTCTCTTCAAGGTCATGTTAGAGCGACAACATTATACTTACCAGCCACCAAAGTGCACATCAGGCCAGCTAGGATAGCCACCAGCATTGAAGCGACATCCACCTCCATAGTTAGACTAAGAGGAATAAAATGGAATCTTTACTACAGGATTAATACATTTGTATTCTCAGACGTTTCAAGCGCCCGTCCGGCAGCTTCAATGAGGAGATGATAAAAAGCTGTTGGATGTCTAATATTCACAAACGTTGCACTAGACTTATCAGTATAGAAATGACTTCGTCTGACTAGGTCCATCGATAGTTTCACAAATGTCACTAATCCCATTGTTTGTCATACTATAATATATATAAATATATAAATATGCAAATGAGTTATTTTACATTAATGCTTATTTCCAAAACTAATATTTTAGACGATATCACTACAGGGTTTTTTTAAATCCACAAGTTGCAGAACATAAATTTCCCTGGACACATGGGATAAAAAAAAAAAACCATAGATCGTAGCAAAAATGTGAAAATGTGAAATTGTTATGAACAAAGATGAAACAAGTGTAAATGGTTGTTTTGACAGGACAGTGATCCGTGTACTGTGTGAGTTAAATTTACCGACATAACATGCAATGCAATGGACACAAACAACGGCTGGCAGCTACAGCATATTGTTGGAAAAGATGATTCGGTGTGACAACGACGACTCTGCAAGGACATTTTTCTTTTAAATCATCGGGTTTAACCAATTGTAGTCTTAGATTGTAAGCTGACTGAGAAACCTCGCGCAATTTGAAACAGGAGGCTGCTAAGTAAATGATAAAGATGATTGCTTTCCAATTTTGTCGTACGCATTTTGGTTTCAAATTCTTATTGTACGTCTAATTTTATGGACGATGGTTTTTCTGGCACAAAATATGCCGTCTGATGTATCACGGGTGCATTGCGATTTACCTTTATTTTCATATAACAGGCTTCACACTTAGAGGTTGATATTTGAAAAAAAAGTTGAGTAGATAATCATACCTAACGATTTTACCACAACCCAGAGGTGATGTCATTGAGAATGACTTGCAAAAGAAACTGGTATTTAGTCAACTGGAAGCGTAAGTTACATACTGTGTGTCATTGTAATTTTTTTTACAAGGACACGTTGTAAAGCATGCAATTCAATGGACACAAAGAAAAAAAGACAACCATAGATGCCTTTAAAGAAGATTAAATATGAATTATTAATGACTCGGGACGGATGAAAAGAGGGCGTGTTTATGACATGTCGTGACTTGTGAACAAAATATCCCATAGGGCATCGTTGCTATTGCTGCATGGTGATCCACGCGTATACGGATATTGGGCAGTTTTAGAAATAAAGCAGTAAAAAAACATAGTGTACAAGTGTTGAAATATAACTCTAAGTGCAAATGCAAATCTCTCTGAACTCAGCCACAATGCCAGACTAACGCACATAAGCAATATTTTATATGCTGACAACAAGATATTTGTAAATTCCATGGCCAATGTGTTAGACCTAGACACACTTGCTTATGTTTGTTTTTCCCACCAGACTAACAAGGGGTGCATGTTACTGGTAATTCGATATAAAACATCAACATTTGCCATGTCTTACATTCCTCGACTAGAAGCGGAATGGAACAAACTCGGGACATTGGGGCTGTGACTTCACAGCAGTCTGAACTTAGGTCGTTCAAACAGCTTCTTTTCAAATCGATTTCGAACTGGTTTCAATAGCACTTAAGCTATGTCATTCAGTGAAAGTAGATCTTGTATCTGAGACGTTTGATCGTAGAGGTGCTTAAACCTGAGTTGCAAAAGCAGCCCCCCCCCCAAAAAAAATTGGACAATGCAAATACAAGTGCGTCAGATGTGTCCTTGTAGATTCTAAACGACATGTTGCATACAGTACAATTGACACAAAGAGAAAAAAAATCCTTCAAAAGATCCTTGAGAAGAACATAAAATATGAATTATTAATGATTTGGGATGTCAGAGATAAAAAGATGGCACGTTTTGACACAGCAGTCATCTATGTACTAATGTTCCCAAAGCATACATGTATGTCACTTATGAATATGATTAAGATTATTTGTGACATGCAGCAGTGAAGGTGATATTCTAGTTTCAAAATATTATTGGGTAGGCCGACTACTCTCTTTTCGCAGCCAGGGGCTGAATAGCGAGGAGCGCACAATCGGCGGGGTTCGATCGAAAGTGTCTGGAGCGACTGCCATTCGGCGCTAACTCAGATGACCTCAATACGACAATTGCCCAATGTGCGGCCATAGCACATAGGACTGTAGGTTTCGAACCACTCAAACCGGGAAGGACCCCTACTCTTTTCGATAACGTCAACGGGAAAAATCAGGGAACCCCGGAATCGAACTCAGTACATCTGGGTTCTGGAGACAAACATCCTGTCACTGCGCCACCGCGACGCAGCCTCCTTCGCAGACTTCCTTTAATCGTTTGTAAACGGCGGTCGTCCCTCGGCTACACAACTCCCTTGGCTACACAACTCCCTTGGCTACACAACTCCCATGCAGGCATTAGAGAACCTTGACCAACACCCCCCCCCCGCCCCCAATATATACGCCGCCGTTATAAGAAGTCTGCGAAGGAGGCTAACCGCTACGCCACTAATGCTAATGCAAATATGAGTACGTATTGCTATTTTTACCTGCTCTTTACGCGAAAAGTTTCTTACTTACATCACTTAATAGAAAAATCGAATAAACATGAGTGTATATATCTGTTAGTTATTGGTAAAAAATAGCTAAAGACTGTTGTCTTGGTATGAGTGTTTTTATTCATGCTGGAAAGCAAATCTGCACTCGATAGCTTCTTCACAGACTTTCAGTACAACTATTTAGGTGCTAAATGTCCTTCTTGACGTAGATATGTATTACTGTATCATAATTACAACGAGACAAATCATACTGAAAAACGAAGCAAAATATTAACCCTATGTGTTTATGGTCTTTTTGTCGCGTCTTTTGACACACCACCGACACAAACGAAAACGCCCCTAAAGACCAAACCTGTAGAGGGCTTAAATCTACGTCACTACTTTCTGGGCACAAGAGCAACCTACCGCTGTAATTTGGTAACCGTACCATCTTCAAATAAAAAGATACCAAAACCGGAAGTTCCACTGCAGCACCATAACAAGCAGCTAAGGGAACCAATATTCAATCATTTTGAAGTCTTGCAGAGACTTGCTCACGTACTAAATATCAACAAAATCCATCCAGGCGTTTACGAGTTATGGTGACACATACACACACGAAATATTAACCTTTTTTCCAACTTAACTTAAGAAACACATCGATCGGTGAAATGTAAGCATAATGACTGACCTTCTGCTTCGTAGCCTGATGAAGAAATCCGCAGACGATGATGGTAACAGCTACCTGCAAAGAAAATGGATACAGTCAGTCGTTTTGTAGTTTTGTTGCATGGCGACAAAACACCTACTGATGTTGGTTGCCAGGTTTCAATTATTCGTCAGGTTTTATGGACGAGGATTCTGCTATCACAATAGATGCCATCTGATGTGTAACGATTGCAAGGGCGTTCTCCTTTCTTCTATCATATCAAGGCTTTACTCGATAAAAATGGAAAGCTATTGTATGATACTCCTTTGTAAGGATCGTAGCATAACACAGAGGTGCAACATCAGTTGCAAAAGAAAATGATATGTTAGGAAAAAGTAGAATAGTCCTCTTGTATAACATACAATTCGATGGACGCAAAGAAAAAAAGACATTGTCAAACAGAGAAAGGATAGAAATAGGAATCATTAACGAGGAATTGGTCGAGTTTCATAGACCTAAAATGTACAAGTTTGTAAAGCTTTTTTGCGACTAAATAGTAGGTAAGACATGATTCTATGTACTTAGAAACACTATTCTGTTGTTGACCGTGCTTGCCTTAATTTCTTCTTTTTAAATCTCTAGGATTACTTAAAATCTTACGGAAAAAAAGCAAATGCTAAACTCGTAAATGAAATTTCTAGAGAACAATTTGAAACACGACAACACGTGACAGGTGTAGCAAGCCAAATTAAAAAAAATAAAAAAACTAGGAAAATGCAGAGGTAAGTGACGGAATATGTCCTGTCAACGACCTGTTGGATAGAGTTCAATAGGCACGAAGAAAACCAAAGATCCTTGAAAAGAACACGAAATATGAATTATTAATTATTTGGGATGTCAGAGATGGCACGTTTATGACTTCTATGTACTTAGTCTCCCACAGCATATATCGCTTTAGTATGACACATAAGATGTGTTTTTGTTGTTGCTTCTTATTTGGACATGAAGCAGTGAAGGTGACATAAATATGTTTATGTATTGCTACTTTTTCCTGCTTTTTAATCGAACAGGTTCTGAATTATATCACTCAATAATGGAATAGAAGAGACGCGTGTCTATTAGCTTTTGGTGGCAAGAATGCCACAGCTAAAGACTGTCTGTTATCTTCAAGTTGGTATTCGCTTTTTAATATATATTGCAAATCAAATCTACTAATGATCGCGCCTTCACAGCTTTGCAGTACAAATCCTGAGGTGAGACATTTCTTCTTGACGTAGATATTACTGTATCCGAATGATAACAAGGTGAATCATACTGTAAAACAAAATCTCTGAGATGATTTTGGTCTTTTTTCGCGTCTGTTGACACAGCACTGACACAAACAAAAACGTCCCTGTAGTTTTAGACCAAACCCATGGGGGGGGGGTCAAATCTAAGTCACCATTTCATGTGTACAAGCAATCTACCACTATAACTTGATCACCGTACCATCTCCAAATATTAATATAAAAAAAACTTAAATTCTGCTGCAGCACCATAACAAGCAGCCAGAGAAACCAATACCTAATCATTTCGAGGTGTTACAAAGATTTACCCACGTCCTAAATAGAAACAGAATATACCCATGCATTCAAGAGTTATCGTGTCGACAAATTCACATACACGAAAACATCATCTTTTTTTCAACTTAACTTAAGAATCACATTGAGCGATAAAATTAGAACGTCATGTCTGACCTTCTGTTTTGTAGGCTGGTGAAGAAATCCGCAAACGATGTTTCCAACAGCTATACCTGCAAAATAAAGGATACAGCCAGTTGTTTTTCAGTTTTATTGACAACACCTACTGATGTTGGTTGCCCGGTTCCTATTGTACGTCGATTTTATGGGCGAGGATTCTGCCATCACAATGGATATCGTCTGATGGGTCACTGATCACGACTACAAGATCATTCACATTTCTTCTTCAATATCAGGCTTTAGTTGTTAAAGATGGTATTAGATCTTGTTTCTTTATAATGATTGCACCACATCACAGAGATGATGTCCTAAAGCATACGTTGCGAGACTAAATAATATTTCAGGAAAATATATTCATAAGAAAGTGTGTCCTTGGAGAGTTCACTCAACCTGTTGCAAAATATACAATTCACTGGGCACAAGGACAAATAGACAATAAGAGAATGAATAGAGATATGAATGACAGATATGGAAATATGACATGTGTCTAGGATCACCGTAGAGGTAACCATCGGTGCTGTTGTTACATTAGTGAGCAACTTTTGATGTTTTGATTTTGTTTTGACGTAGAATAGTAAAGGTAACATACCCTTGGCAAGATTTGAACTAGTATTGTCGAAAAAATTCGACCCTATATTAATAAAGCGAACAGCGGTCACAAAAGAAGTCGCATGATGGTTCTCGTAATATTTGTCCTTATAGGTTTTATAATAGCCTGTTACATAACTTAAAACATATGGGACAGAAAGAAACGGAAAAAAAGCCGTACCCCTGGGAAAGAAGATGAAAATAAGAACTCTAATTGATGAACACAGATGACACAGGTAAAAAAATGAAAGATGACTTTTTTTTAAATCAGTGATAAAAAAATCCTACAAAATGTAGAAAGTCGACGACTATTTCAAACACCTTTTTTTCAAAGAAAAGCAAAAAATCACGTCATGAGTTTACAAAATATATAAAATTACGATATAATATTTTTATACAACAAGGTGGCAAAATAGGCTCATTTGGCTGCAGATACAGGCTGAATGAACGAAACGAATACTCTTTGGGCGTTAAACGCAGGAACAATTCGTAATATTTTCAATCTTTAAATTATAGAAGACGTTTGCTTCAACTTTTCTGTTGTAATTTTACAACTGTATTTAACTGTATTCAAAAGACGAATTCATCCTGAAGCAGGCCACTCATCCGATGAGGAGACCTGATCAAGTATCAAGTATTAAAATGTACTATAGAAGTATATATGGACTTTTTGGGCAATCGTTTTGTCAAGTGGATGAAAATTTCAAATATTTTTGGAGATTGTTAGTTTCATAAACATAAAAATTTGCACTTTCAAAAACCCAGAGAATTTTGAGAAAAAAAAGTATACAAGGAAGAAACGAAGGTTAGAAAATATCTAACTGAAAAAGGATGCATATTTTCGTCCTAAGGTAATTGAAAGCAGAGCTATTATGAAATAAAAACACCATTCCTAACCTTCTGATTTGTAAGCTGGCGTTGAATCCACCACGATATGATAGCAACAGCAGGCTCTGAAGTAAAGAATACAGACAGTTTTTTTCCAGTTTCGTTGACAACAAAACACCTACTGATCTGTGTCGCCAGCTTCTATTGTACGTTAGATTTTCTGCTCGATGATTAAGCTGTCACAAAGGATATTGTCCTTTCGGTCATATCATCAAACGGGCATATCATGTGTAGATGTAATTTTTAATGGACCTATTACATAACTTACAATACACCGGGCAGAAAGGAGAGTCGACAACCTTGAAAAGATATTTGGAAAGATGATGAGAATATGAATTATTAATTATTCGGATAAAAAATGACATATCTTTTGATAGGTCAGACTGACCTGTGTACAATAAAAGCCACGTGCACAGAACTGTAAAAGTGGCAAATCCCTAGTCTATATAGATATAAAAGTTTAATACTTGTAACTTTTCCCGTCTACAAAAGGGAATAGGATCTCAGTAGTATCATGCACCATTGCAAAAAAAGCACTTTAATGTAATAGTATCTCGCGCAATTGTAACGAAAATGCAGTTTAATGTAAATTGGTGATATTGGTGGTACAGTCATGCTAGCTAAAATCTATTTAATCTTGGTATCTGTGTCTCAACATTTGCTATCGGAGATTTACAACTTGTAGTCATCTACAGCTAACTGGTACAAATGTCAAAGTTCCACTTGTTAAAGACACTGCCATGCTTGACATATAGCATGGCAATATTGTATTCAGTGGGACGTCCGCAATTGTATGCTCTTTCCCAAACGGTATGACAAAAAGGATTAGTCCAATTTTCAAAGAATCAATATCAATCGGAAACTCCTTTTTTAAATCACTGATGTATATTGCAAATATCCCTGTTTGTTGAGTATCAGTTCTATTTAAAATGGTTGAAATATCTAGCGTCATGAGGGTGTAAAAATAAACAATCACGATATGATGTTTTAAAAACATACACGACAGAATAAAAAAAATATGCCACTGTTACTGCGGCTATAGGCTGAAGGCTCACGTCACTCATAGTTTTTAGATAAAAAAAGGCAAATATGACACCTTTGTATTGCCATGAAAAATTTAGATATAGTTAATTGGGGGTTGTCTGTCTGTGTGTGTGTGTGTGTGTGTGTGTGTGTGTGTGTGTGTGTGTGTGTGTGTGTGTGTGTGTGTGCGCGCGCTTCTGGATTTGTAGTCAGCATAACTCAAGAACACGGTGAACCCTTCAGTGTGAACTTAACACCACAGCAAAACGTTTTGCCCACCTACGACTGTAGTTCTATTATCATTGTTTCAAACGCGAACTTAAAGCCACCGCGAACACTCCATTTTCTTCCTACCGCGAAATAAAAACCACGCGAACCTAAATACATTTACAGTTAGGCCTTTTAGCTTCATACACATCAAAACACGCACTGATTATTGGTCGCAAGTTCTTATTGTGTGGTTTTCTGGACGATGCTTCTGCTGTCACAAAAGGTGCCGTGTGATATATCACGAGTGCAAACAACCGTAGCATATCATTGTAGTATTTTCAATGGGCCTGTTACATAACACACATCACATTGTTGCTTCTTACATAACTTACATACTTTGAGCGTAAAATGCAAAGGAAGATTAACAACCATACGTTTTGGAAAGATGATGAAATTTGAATTATTGATGATCCAAGATGACAGAGAGGAAAATATGGTTTGTGATCTACAGGGAGTCGATGATACTCATTGAAACTCCGGTTGCACATAGTCGAGCATGGTCCCCCGACCTTACCCCTACCATGAGTGTGGTTTGGAAGCTAGGTCGGCTGAGGTTACCTGGTGTTCGGTGCGGTTGGAATAACATGTGGTCCTAATTTGATCTTTAGGTGATGGTAACAAAACGAGTTGGACTGATTAGCCTAATAGAATGTTATCTATGTACCAGTGAATGCCATACTTTGTACCTTCTACAATTGTTGTGCAATAAAGTTATTATGACGTTAAAAGACGAAGATAGCCCTTATTTGAAAATCGCGGGTTGTGGCCATTTTAATTCGTGAGAGTGTTGACAATTGGTAGGAAATCAACCTGGAGGTAGTTGTATCATTCAGCAATGAAAAAAAGACATGTAGTTTTATATGTAATTGGTATCATGAGAGTATACTAGTTGTCATCACACCTAGGAACCGTCGCTGTGACCGAAAAGATGTCAAGACGTGTCAACGCTGGGACAAACAGGTACCACATGGATACGACAGGATATGATCCCTCTAGCGGAGTAGTGGAGAACTACTGCCGGAATACTGGTGACTGGACCAGATTTTTTTTAAGTCAGTTGAGTTTTCCAAAGAACTGACTGGATTCAATCCTAGTCTATCCTGGCATTATACTGGCTTTTACACAGTCAATTGCAAGTACTCAATAAGCAGAATTTGATACTTATTTCTTTTGAGTAAGTTTGCCTAGAAGAAATGCTGAATGCAAAAAAATACTTAAAAAGGACAACCTTTCTTTAACGTCTAACTTAGTGTACATATCTATTGTTCATACTTCATTACAAACACTATTTTGCACGAAAACATCATATTTAGTATTTGCTTCCTTTGCATTTATGATAACATATAATTTTTCTTCCGAATGTAGCAGTATTTTATGATATGCAATCTACTGGGATTATTGTTGTTTCGGGAATGGAAATATTAAAATGTCTCTATTAATTGTCACCTTAAAATATTCATATATGACGCTAAATATCTTTCTTATGAAAATGTGTTCATGTTGGTGTTAGATTTGTTTATTGAAACTCTCCACAAACATGTGAATACATTGAGAAGCTGGTATCGACTTTTCAAGCCCTTACCCTTGAAACGAACACATCATCAATAATAGTTTGCTCTACATTTTGCACCATACATCATAAAACAGCACATCATACAGAATCCTCCACTCTGGCCCCAGTCTTGTTCTTATTTGAGTAGCTATAACCGCATGGACTTTGTATCACCCCCCTCCGCCTGCATTTTACTTTAAGCTTCGGTCTGACAGACGACTATAACTGACCCTAACCGACATAAAATCCCTTTTTGTCCAAATTTTAGGGGCTAAACTTGTGTTAGATGAGTATTCTAGACCATAACCAGACACCAATATAGATCAAATATAACATTGATATCCTACATACAGTGGGATCGCATTTAGATTCGGCATTATTTATCTATACGGTCAGATCCAAAAGAGAGAGTTCCATCGAGAACAAAATCGGGTTTACTGATCCCCATGTTGACATGTTGCAGAATCTTGGAAACGATCCCCATCTCCCACTCTCCCACCCAACTTCCTCCCCCACTAGCCCCCCGACTGGCAAGAGAATGCCCAGCCTGGCTGTTCACTTCAAACACCTTACGTATGTTTGCCTTTGCGTCTTCGTCGACACATTTGATACCGAGAACTTCCATGACTTTCATGACCATCTCTTCCTTATACTTAGAAAGCTCCTCATACCTCAGAATCACATCAAACCATTGTGGATCTTGTTTGGTCAGCTCGTGAGCCTTTTGCATTATCTCGAGCCAAGCACATACAGAGAACCACACGATGCCATGTGGAACTGGGATTGAATCGAAAACCGAATTATCCCGCAAAGGAGTTGCCTGCAGATCATTATAATTGTTAATACAGAGACAATCTAGATTAAGAGTTGTTTGTAGCCAGTACTTCCAATAGCGACCGTTGGCCATCACGTGGGCATAGGAGTCCAAAGTTCCCAGGAGGTTCCGGTAAATGAAGATGTTCTTAACTTCCGGAAGGGCCCTCTGGAGAACATCTGCTATGGGGCCAACCTAAAAATAAATCAAAATAGTGATAATGTATTTTAGTGGTCACAATTTACCCGCAATGCCAATGGCAGCATTTCTAGTGCTGAATTGATGCAGGGTTTACAGGTTCACATAATACACAACGTATACATATTTTTCAACTGTGGAACTGTCGAGAACTGTGGAACTGTCGAGAGGGTTGCGCAACAAGACCACAGAAGCAAGTGGAAACTCAGTTTTCCATATGGCTTTTAAAGATTTGGCATTAGGTTGGATGATAAAGTTCAGTTGTCACAACTGGTACAAAATCACTCCGGTGACCGCCTGTACTCTTCTTCTACGCAGCATTGCCGCTAGGTGCCGTTGCTGCATTGAAGAATATAGTCAAAATACGTGATTGAATTTGTACTTTCCTCAACACTGTTTTAGTGTTACTGGAGTATATATTTTTCTAAACCATATAGTCATGTTTGGCACCGTATTCTCCCGATTGCAGCAGCGCCACCCAGCTGCAATGTAAAAAAAAACAACATTGCATTCAGGGCTTTCAGCTCTTTTTGTTAACACCAAACTAGATATTGGTTGCATTGCCAATAATGAAATAGGTTTTTGCAAGCATGTCACGTTTACTAACCTGACCACGCATTTTGTAACAGGTGATTGTCTTAGAAGGGTCTTCTTGAAGAAGGGTGTAGTTGAAGAGGGTGTTGGTTTGTCTGATAATCTCCAATAGCGTCTCCATACCATCTTCAGGAAATTCCTCCTTCAAAAGGAGGTACCGTCTAATGTTGGCGTAAAAGTCAGACTCTGACAACGCGTGCATCGTGCCGCTCGCTTCCAAGGCTTTGATCAGCAACGTTGAACCACATCGCACTAGTACAAAAATGTAAAACAGATATCAAAAATAGCTTTTAATTTTGGGATTTAGTAATTATAGCAATGTATCCATGATGGGTTCTAATAGCATGTCTCCGTGGCGAAAGCGGTAACGCAACCTTGCTGCTTCGCCATCTGGATCAACTTCCGTGGATCCTAGGGCCCGAGTTCGATCTTAAGGGTCGACTCCTGAGCTAGAAAATTTGTAAGGGATTGCAATCGTTATTACAGATGGTGACGTAAAGCCGACAGCCGCGTGTATGAGGTAGCTTTAGGCATAAGCCTCAAGCGCCAAGCCTCTGCACGTAAAAAAACCCAACCCACTTATCGAGAAGAGTAGAGTGACCCGGTGAGCTTGGCCCAAAACGCGAGCCGCAGCGAAGCCGCATATTGCACTACCACTAGCTACTTGAAAAAGCATCATACTTCACCTCAATTGAAGATGCCTGCTTTACCTTTTGAACCCGCAAACACGTCGAAATTTATTGCGACTAAAATTGCCAAAAAAGGTACAAATGACTCCATTAGGATTTCGTCAGAAATACAATGTATATGACATTTTTTCAGTGATTGTTGGTCATACTTTTCTTTGACAACGTATTTCCTTGTCTCTATAATGTATAAATGATGAAATCCACAAAAACTCGATCATGCTCCTTCTGAAAGCATCTATTTCACTTATCAGTGAGGAAGCGGGACTCGTAATTTTTCACTGTTTTCAAACAAGTCAAGCGTCTTTATTAGTATCGTAGATTCAGAAACTTATTGTAGACTAGCAACGTAGTTTAATCTACACGTAAAAAGTCGTCGTATGGTTTGCCGACAAAAAATACTTTCTACAAAGGAAGATCAAACTGATAACTGTGTTGTATTTATGTAGAGCCCCATGAAAATCGGAACCCGGAACTAGTGTCCATATTTCTTGTGTTTCAATGGACATGCATGTGTATGAAGGAATGAAATCGATCGATTTGGACAAAACATATAGTCCACACGGATTTATTTTGAAGGTTACTATAATTTATAACACAAAGGTAAACTTTTCCCCTCCTGTGTTAAGCAACTTACTTGTCATGTAAAGAAACATGGTGGTGATGTGGGCGACGTCACTGGCCACCGTGGCACTTACATCCGCCAACTGTGAGAACGGGATAACCAGAAGCTCTTCGGCGTGTTCTCGCAAAGCCTATGAAATAAAATAAGAAATGATTAAAACAAATCCAAACACAAATGCTCAATTGTTTTTAAAACACTACATTATCCAAGCAGATGTTGCAAAAAGCCAGCAATATCTATTAGCAGTGTGGATTCTGAAAAAAAACGTAACTCTAGTGTTACGGTACAGTAACCAAAAATTCTTATTGGAAAACAGCATACTAGAAATATTTCTTTTTAAATTCAGAACGAAAAAGAATAAAATTCTTTGTGTAAGAATTGACATAGACAAGACTTCCCAGAAGGTTTCTTGAATTTTCTTATTCCAATGTATAATTGAATCAAGAAAATCTTTCTCAACATAAGAAAACAAGAAAAATGAGAAAAAAAGATTTTCAGTAGAGGTAAGTGTATTTTTATTACCTCGTTCAAGAATGGCGCTTTCCTGACTGTCAACCTGTCTATCGGCTTTATCAGCACGAGTTCCTTGGTATCGAAGTCTGCGTAGCTGACGAAGTAGTCCGCACCGTGATCTCGAAAGAAGTCGGCTGGGTTGTCAACTGGTACTTTATCCTTCACCTGATCGAAGTCACTGAAGGCTGTTGGCTTTAGGTGGTGAAATCCCATCTTCTTATACAAACTCTTACAGCGTACTTCTTGAAGATACGCCATCGATGAGTATTTCTGTGTCAGAAATAAGACCTGGACTGAGGACACTTACCCTACCAAGCTACTTAAACTTAAAATTTAAAGGTAAAAAATTCTACTGATATCTGTATGCCACATATCACCAACAGTTTTAGTTATTATATGCGTGCCGGATATCAATTCTTTAAAGCTAATCTTATGCCTGCCAAACAAATGTTTTATTTTGGCCTCCTCCCCACCCTTTTGACGGAAGAAGGGTACAGATAAGCCATTGGAATCCTCAGCTGCCGAAATTGTGTACTCTCACTCACATAACATGAGCTATATTGTGGCCATTCGTTACGAGTTAACTTCCTTATCCTGACCATTCTACTTACATTTAGTTAGTTTCATACTAAACATGTCCGTATCTGCAGCACGCCAGTCAACACATTTCAAACCTATCAAATAAACGTAAAAGTAAACAGACAATGACTTCAGATGGGCATTGTATTCCCAGGAAATACTCTAGTCAGGGACAAATTGTCTGAGATGTTAGTTAATCAGTTTGGATATAACATGTATCTGCTACTAATACCTTGTTTCCGGATCTTTGCTTCTTAGATCTGGAAATAAAACACAAATGTGTACCAGGTCACCACGTCGGCAGAAGACCGGTTTGACCACTCCAGTCACGCATGATAAAACTTGGAACATCTCATTTTACACAGACGTCAAAGAAGAAGCAAACCACTATAAGAAGAATGCAGAAGCAAATATAGAATAGATACGCCAAAAATACTTACTAAAGCAACTTGATAAAGTTTTTGAAACAGACGTTTCATTCAGGCAGCATCCGCTATTTTTGTCAATGGCTACGGAAAGAACTGGCAGAACCGGGTTTTAAACCAAAACTCTTAATAGATATGTTAATGAAGTGAAGACAATCTAGGATACCAAGTGAAAACAAGGCTGTATGCTAATGACTCAATAAGCTCCTGTTGTTTTAGGACCCAATACATAAAATTGATCTACTCTGTTATATACACCATTAGTTGTGTCTAACTGTATCCTTTCAGTTCTCATTCTGGCACGAAGTTGAAAATGAGAGATGGTATCATCTAGTCATTTAAACACCCCATTAGGCATTACTCCGGTGGTAAGGAATTCCTCTCGTCATGCCCTTTTTATTGCACTGTATGAAAAGTAATCAACTGGGAAAAACTGGGTACAAAGGTCTTTGCATAAGGTTTTTTTTTCTGCCAACCAAAATGCCTGGTAGGAAATGTGGACTAACTGTGACTTTTGCAAAAATTAAAAAAAAAACTATTATCATTCTAACCAATTGACTTTTCTCATAGGCCTTTGGGTACTGTTTAACATACCTCAACATGGTTGACATCGTCTCGCAATTCCAGTTTTTCCCTGATCATCCTCTTTGGGGTTGGCATAACCCGGATACAGCACAGAACGTCATTTCCGGGTGCCTCGATCCCAATGTTGGTAAAGACTTGCCAGTACTTCATGCACTCCTACAGTTTTGGAATTGATGTTGGTTTAGTTTCAGGAAAGCTGTAGGGATTCAGAACACCTTGGGTAACTTAGTTTACATATTTCTTGTTCATACTTTATTACAAACACAATTTTACACGAAAACATAATGTATTCAGTATTTATTAAATTTGGCATTTATGATAATGATAATTTTTCTTCCGAAAGTAGCAGTATCTTATGATATCCAATCTACTTGGATTATTGTTGTTCCGAGAACGGAAATATTAGAATGCCTCTATTAATTGTCACCTTAAGGTATTACTATATGACGCCAAATGTATTTCTTATGAAAATGTGTTCATGTTGGTGTTAGATTTGTCTATTGAAACTCTCCACAAACATGTGAATACAGTGAGAAAACAGCTGGTATCGACTTTTCTAGCCCTTACCCACGAATACATCATCAAAAAAAGTTAATAATTTTGCACCATACATTATAAAATAGCATTTCATACAGAATCCTCCACCCTGGCCCCAGCCTTGTTCTTTTTCGAGTAGCTTTAACAGCATGAACTTTGCATCACCAACCTCCGCCTGCATTTTGCCTTAATAACTGACCCTAACCTACATAAAATCCCTTTTTGTCCAAATTGTTGGGACTTAACTTGTGTTAGATGAGTATTCTAGACTATAACCAGACACCGATATAGATAAAATATAACATTGAGATCCTATATACAGTGGGATCGCATTTAGATTCGGCATTATTTATTTATACAGTCAGATCCAAAAGTTAGAGTTCCATCGAGAACAAAATCGGGTTTACTGATCCCCATGTTGACATGTTGCAGAATCTTGGAAACGATCCCCATCTCCCACTCTCCCACCCAGCTTCCTCCCCCACTGGCCCCCCGACTGGCAAGCGAATGCCCAGCCTGGCTGTTCACTTCAAACACCTTACGTATGTTTGCCTTTGCGTCTTCTTCGACATATTTGATACCGAGAACTTCCATGACTTTCATGACCATCTCTTCCTTGTACTTCTTCAGCTCCTCGTACCTCAGGATCACATGGTAAAAGTGGTGTGGATCTTGTTTGGTTAGCTCGTGAGCCTTTTGCATCAACTCGAGCCAAGAACATACAGAGAACCACACGATGCCATGTGGAACTGGGATGGACTCAAAAACGGGATTATCCCGCAAAGGAGTTGCCAGCAGATCATTATAATTGTTGATATAGAGATAATCCAGCTTAAGAGATGTTTGTAGCCAGTACTTCCAATAGCGACCGTTGGCCATCACGTGGGCATAGGAGTCCAAAGTTCCTAGCAGATTCCGGTACAGGAAGATGTTCTTAACTTTCGGGAGGGCCTTCTGGAGAACATCTGTTATGGGGCCAACCTGAAAATGCAAGTGTAAACCCAGGTCTCTGTATGGCTTTTAACAAATATGACATAAGATTGGATGATAATGTTCTGCTGTTTCTCACAACCAATAGGTAATCACTTGGTGAAAATTAGGTGACTGTCTGTCATCTTCTTTTTGACAATACTCACTAGTTCTACGCAGCATTGCAGCTAGGTGTCGTTGCTGCATTGGGAGGAATATGGTCCCAAACGTGATTTGGTTTTTACCTTCCTCATCACGGTGTCAGTGTGACTGGAGTATATATTTTTCTAAACCATACAGTCACGTTTGGCACCGCATTCTCCCCATTGCAGCAGCGACACCTAACTGCAATGTGGAAAAAAACAGCATTGCAATGAGTGAGCTCAAAGCCTTTCTCACCGAAATGGCGGTAGGTTTATCCAGTGATATACCAAAAATATACCAGAAACTATTAACGAATGGTATAAACTGTAATGTATGCACACATGAAAAAAGACATGTGAATTGGCTTAGTTAAGTTACATAAGAATTTCAACACCACCCAAATAAATTGCTATTTCAAGAGAGTTTTTTTCTAAATAATTTTCTATCTTTAATGCCTAAATAGACATATCAGAATACTGGCTGTATTGCTAACGGTACAATCAGTTTTTAGTTGTAAGCATGTCACGTTTACTAACCTGACCACGCATTTTGTAACAGGTGATTGTTTTAGAAGGATCTTCTTGAAGAAGGGTGTAGTTGAAGAGAGTGTTAATGTGTCTGATAAACTCCAATAGCGTCTCCATACCATCTTCAGGAAGTTCCTTCTTCGACAGGAGGTACCGACTAATGTTGACGTACACGTCAGACTCTGACAAAGCGTGCATCATGCCAGTCGCTTCAAGAGCCTTGATCAGCAACGTTGAACCACATCGCACTGAGTACAAAAAAAGTAAAAAAGATTTCAAAAATAGCAGTTTTTTTGTTAATCGTCTGACGAGTACCCCAAGAAGGACTCCAATAGCACTTCAACCAACAAACATCTCGACATTTTTTCGACTTGAATGAAGAGAAAAGGTCCAAATGACCCCATTAGGTTCTGCTCAGAAATATCTTCTTTTATATCTTTTTCAATGATTTACCAAATTATTGGGTGTAATTTTCTTCGACAGTGTATTTCTTCGTCTCTATAATTTATAGATTAATAAATCAACAAAAACTAATGTTCCTTCGGAAAGCATCCATTCCACTCATCAGCAAATAACGTGGGACTCTTTATTTTCCACTGGTATCAAAATAGGGCGTCAAACCCTGCATTAGTATCGTAGATATAGAAACTAATTGTACACTAGCAACGTAGTTTAATCTTCGTCGCTTGTATCAAATCAAATGCATACCTTATGTTTCACTTTGTCATTATGCATCGTCATTAACTGCTGTCAACTTGCATGGATTTACAATAAACTTATCATTTTCTCTCCATCGATGCAAGATTTATTTGACATGTTTAGTGGTGAATGATTCCTGCTCATTGTAATATATTGCAGGTTACTATAATCTCTATAGTAGAGTGGATTCATTCCTCAGCTAACCGACATCTTTCACACCGCAGTGGTCCCTCAGTAAGACATCTGGAGCCGCATAGTTCCCGTTTAGAACATTCACTCAGCCTGTTGCAAGGTCTGCAGCCTTTCGATTCGAGCCTAGACCATCGATGCAGCCACACAGAAGGCAAAACTAGTCTGGATGTGGGCTTGAATAAAGTTCTAAACGGGAACATGTGGCTACAGGGTCTTTTCTGAAGATACGGCGTGAGTGTATACGGTTGGCTTGAGGTTTCCCACTACTTTGTCTGGGTTACTATAATCTATTATACAAAGCAAAACTGTTCCCATCCTATTTCAAGCAACTTACTTGCAATGTGAATAAACATGGTGGTGATGTGAGCAACGTCATTGGCCACCGTGGCACTCACATCCGCCAACTGGGAGAACGGGATGACGAAAAGCTCTTCGGCGTGTTCTCGTAAAGCCTATGAAATTAGATAAAATCAATTTAATCTATTTTCAAACAACAATGCCCAATTCACCTTTGCAACACTGTATTCTCCGAGCAGATGTTGCCTAAAAGCCAGCAATGTTCACTAGCTGCGTGGATTCTAAAATCAAAACAAAACAAAAATTATATCCACTGTTACAGTACAGTACGGTATACTTATTCTAGTAACCGCTAAATCTATTAAACTGCGCTTGCTGAATTTGAATGCCCTTTTTCTGCCTTCTGAACATACCCTTTTCCCCGGAGAAATTTACAGGGAAGGCAGATTATGAATAAAAAAATAAAACGAAATGTTAGCCCTGCATATACAAACCATAATTTCCTAAACCAATCAACAATGGTTAATTAAACTCGATCCTACACACAAAATGCTTTTTGCCAACAAGGACTGTTCTGGTTCTTATCAAGTACAAGGATTGCCAATCAGGTTTGTGAAAATAATGATTTTGAAGATATTCACTTTTATTTTTTTCTTAGAAGAGTGGGATCAAAATAGTTTTGTGTTTGAAATACGACTCATCACAAGTATAGAATGTAGCATTATATCAAAATTGATTTCATCTTATATATGCCACAACATATAGCAGACATGAAGAAAGACATTTGTGGTTCAAAATATCAATGCAAAGCGATATACACAATGTGTCAAAGGTGAAAACTTGCCAACAGTTCTTGTCTAGACACTGTTTTATTCCATGTTTAAACGTGTTTTGTTTATTCTTCAGTGGCCTTACAAAGCATGCGATATGTATGCACATGCACAGTTAGAAGCTTGAACTTCATAAAAGATCAAAGCCCTTGATAACCCGAAAGTAATCTTGAAATGATTTTGGGTGTATTTTCAGTACCTCGTTGAAGAATGCTGCTCTCCTGACTTTAGATCTGTCTGTAGGCTTTATCAGCACGAGTTCCTTGGTATCGAAGTCTGCGTAGCTGACGAAGTAGTCCCCGCCGTGATCTCGAAAGAACTCGGTTGGGTTGTCAACTGGTACTTTATCCTTCACCTGCTCGAAGTGGCTGATGGCTGTTGGCTTTAGGAGGTGAAAACCCATCTTCTTATACAAACTGGTACAACGTACTTCTTGAAGATACGCCATCGATGAGTATTTCTGTGTCAGAAGTAAGACCAGGACTGAGGACACTTACCCAACCAAGATGCTTAAACTTAAAATGTTAAGGTAAAAAATTCTACTGATATCTGTATGCCGTGGCACCAACACAGCCCTGCCCCTGACTTATCATATGCGTGCCGGATATCAATTCTTTAAAGCTAAATTATGCCTGCCAAACAAACGTTTTATTTTTGCCCCCTTCCCCACCTTTTTGACGGCAGAAGGGTACAGATATAAGCCACTGGAATCCTGCCAAAATTGTGTACTCTCACTCACATAATTGGTGAGCAATATCGTGGCCATTTACATTCGTTACGAGTTAACTTGTTTATCCTGACCGTTCTATTTACATTTAGTTAGTTTCATACTAAAAAATTGCCGTCATGATCTGCAACACGCCAGTCAACACACTTTAAACAAATGACCTATTAGATAAACGTAAAAGTAAATTGACAATGATTTTAGATGGGTATTGCATTCCCAGAAAATACTCTAGTTAAGTACAGATTGTCCAAGATGTTAGTTAATCAGTTTGGATTTAACATGTATCTGCTACTAATACCTTACTTCCGGATCTTCTTTGATCTGCAAATAAAACACACATGTGTGCCAGGTCACCACGTCGGCAGAAGACCGGTTTGACCACTCTAGTCACGCATGCGCATATTAAAACACCCCATTACTCCGGTGGTAAGGAATTACTCTCGTCATGCCCTATTTATTGCAGTGGATGAAAGTAATCAACTGGGTAAAACTGGGTGGAAGGGTCTATGCATAACTGTTTTTTATTTTCTGCCAAAATGCCTGGTAGGAAATGTGTACTAACTGTATCAAGGTAGACTTTTGCAAAAAAAAAATTAAAAAAATATTATCATTCTAACATATTGACTTTTCTCATAGGCCTTTAGGTACATTTGTACTGTTTAACTTAACATACCTCAACATGCTTTACATCGTCTCGCAATTCCAGTTTTTCCCTGATCGTCCTCTTTGGGGTTGTCATAACCCGGATACAACCCAGAACGTCATTTCCGGGTGCCTCGATCCCAATGTTGGTAAAGACTTTCCAGTACTCCATGCACTCCTACAGTTTTGGAATTGATGTTGGTTTAATTTCAGGAGAACAGTGGGGATTCAAAATACCTTTGGTAACTTTTTTTGACTGTAAATCATTGTCAAACTGGTATGACAAAAAAAGATACCAATTCCCCCCCCCACCCCAAAACAACCGTTAGATTGATTTTCATGACACCTATGTCAGCATAAAACTACTTTAGGCAAAACGCACTATCCACAGCATCAGGACTAAAAAAGAAAACACGCCCGGCCTATTGCTGAGATGCCGAAACCTTCCAACCTTATCATGTCAGCAATACACATAAGTCAAGCTTTCATCTCAAATAATTTCATATGAGCTGGGGTCGATTAAAGGGGATTTATGATTAAACCAAACGCACGCTTTGGGGCCTTATTATTTTTCAAACGGGGCACTTGTAGAGTACCGACTCGGATTAATGCAGGAATGAGACCTATAGCTAGAAATCTATGCCGTACCACATACCACAGCGCCCTCTATAGACCTGCAGTAGACCTGCACGGCAAGGTCTGACGGATCGAACAGAAGGGCAGGTCAGCGACACGACCGGGCGGAAGGTCGGGATAATTCTGTGGCATATCGGTAGGCGACAGGTCAGTGTTCTACCTGCGCTGGTTGCTTGATATAACAACTTTGTGTTGGTATTCATAACTTGGCGTATTAGAATTAACACACGCACACACACACACACACACACACACACACACACACACACACACACACACACACACATACATACATACAGACCGAAATAAAGCTATAACATTTCTAGACCAAAATAGAAGGTAAAAGCCGACGCTGAAATTAAAATCAAATATAATTAAATGCAATCTGGGCCACTCACTCACTCACTCACTCACTCACTCACTCACTCACTCACTCACTCACTCACTCACTCACTCACTCACTCACTCACTCACTCACTCACTCACTCACTTACTCAACTTCGCCTAACAAATGACCAAGCAAATACTTCTTATCATGGGTATGATGCAAAATAATGTTCTCGTCTGGTTAAGTATTATTTTGGTGGATGTAACATTGCTTTCTTTAGCAGGCTATGTCTCACTGGGAAACAAAATGGTAATTTGCAGAACGGCGACTCGGATTGCTGGTAACGTATCTTGTACTTTGATGGAAATGATATTTAGCCTTCCCCTGCCTTGAAACTGGCAAGTACGTAATCATACTGTTTGGAATATGTGCGAAATAACAGTCAGAAAGAACCCCAAGATGGAGACGAAAATTTGATTTACCGGGGTTTTGTAAAGGAGCGACAAATAGATATTTGAGTTCGTTTTTCATTATTATGAAGGCGTCATATAGAAGATTACGTGTCTGAAAATGTGGGACTACAATTTTAAACCAACCGTAAAACCTAAGAGTCCCAAAAATGGATCAAAACGTGTGCATACTCTGCCGTCGATAACAAATTAACTACGTAAACAGGTCAAGAAAAAAAAAAACACTCGACTTCTTGTTTATGCGACATCTTACCCCTGGTAAGAATCGTCCTATGATTATGGATTTTAACAGTATTGTCAGTCACACAACTATGCATTTCAATTTGTAATATGTGAATCACAACCACACAGGAAGCTTCAGTTATTCAGTAGCAAGGTAAATAACTTTGATATGCCGGCAGGAAAATATAGTGGTTTGGGGAAAATGGAGTAGGTCACGGCGCTTAATTATAACGGTTTGAACAAACATTACTGTCTCAAATACTAGTGATCAAATATTAGCGATGATGAAATTGTAGCGGTTGACTAGTGACCGTTAAATCAGCTAAAATTAAGTTACAGTTAACAAATCAAGAATTACAGATGTAGTCTCAGACACAAAGTCACAAGGTTGATGACGCAATTTTGGCAAATATAATTTAGCGTGATATTCTCGCTCTTTTTCAAGGTTAAAGTCTGAATTAATAGAATAAAATATTATAGAGCTGGATGTTTTGGAACTTCTGTGGCTGGAGGTGGGGGCTCCTCCACCCCACCCCTTTATCATCTCTAAACGATGGTGCGTCTATGGCCACTAAAATCTACAGGGGATAATGTACATGTAATACATTGTCACTGCTGTCATTTTGGTATCTATATGACCTACAGTGACGCCATCATGACGATTTTTTAAATTTAATTGACTGCCCGTCTAAATATGTTACCTGAAACCCACATGTATATAAGCCTGGCAATTATAACCTCAATGACGTCAACATGACAGAAGATTGTGTCCTTATTATATTCCCCGATTTTAAGCTTCCTTTTTTATATTCGTTATTTGTTTATTCAAGATTAAATTAAACATACGACTGATTATACTGAACAATAAAGAAATACATGGCCCGTGTTCTTTATTATTAGACTTGTTAAAAGATACAAAATTACCTACTCTTCACGCAATGATAACAGCTAACTATTTTGTTTTATAATTACCGCCGTTGACACACTTATAAAAAGCGCAATTGATTTTCAAATCAAACTATTGCACATTGACTAAAAAAATGCCAGGCTGGCAAGGCATTAATTTAGAGTGACCGTCCTCTATTTGTCCCTTAAAATGGACTTTGCCTCACTCGCTTGTATATCGCAAGGTCAAACGGTCATATGTGCTTGGTTGTGACGCAATATTGACAGGATAGAAAACATGGCGTGTTCCCTGAATGTAAGTGTGCTATCCTTCTTACAATTTTACCTTTAGCCAGGGAGTTTCGTGGATATTTTTCTTTCCAGTTAACGTTTGCAGAAATGATACCGTGTCCTTGACAAAAATACAAACTTTTCGTGGTATAATAACGATTGCATTTGTCTTCAAGGTTAAGATTTAAGATGTCCCCATTCTATTTGTACTGGCTGAATTACGAGGCCTGATACATTTAACTTTTGTGACAAGTAGTAGTAGACACAATAACCGGGAGGATTTGTGCACGAAAACCCGTACTGTGACCTAGAAATATTTGATATCAAATAGGGCGCATTACAAATGAATTTACCTTTATTCAGTTGGCTCAGCATTGTGCTTTTTCAAGCAATTTGTACTAGTGCAATGCGGCTTCGCTGCGGCTTGCGTTTTTAGCTAAGCACACCCGATAAGTGTGGACCTCCGTCTATTATTCAGTAAACAAGGTTAACCTCAACAGCATGGTGTACATTTGCCACCCTACATAACCGAACAAACGACCAACAAACTTTCACCCTAAATGCGCCAGATGTTTGTGTACTGCAGAGACCAAAGTACACGGTCAACCAGACAAAGCACAGCCTACCACCAGACACACGTACGGCTCCGAATCTGACTTCCTTTAAGAGACTCTTGAAGTAACGGAAATGAACTAAACGAACGAACACGGACCATGAACCAGCTTTCGCCCAACTATATATTGTATGTTGTAGCAATTGTATATTGTTATACCATAAATATGTAATGATATATGTTGATAGAGTAATTAGGACTCAAATGACTGTGTATCTCTGTTATATTGTATCTGACCCTTACCTCTTCCTCATGACCTCAATGAAAAGCGGCCTGCGTGCCGATTTGAGCTTATCATGAATAAACCTTTGTTTAGAAAAAACACATTTTTAACGCCATTTTGTACACATTGCGAATGTTTATTTTGAACGATTACAATGGCTAACCAACATGACCTGTGTCCTTAGATGACCTGCTGCATTCCAACCCGGTACTCTTTGGCCGTCCTTCTTATGGGGATGATGATTCACTTCTTCACCCTGCGGTCAAACTTCAGTATCATCGTAGTTGCCATGGTGAAACATTCCTCTAAAGATTTAGGCAACAGCTCCAAGGAAAATGAGTGTTACGTCAACACCTCACATAATGTATACACAGAAGTACACAAAAAGACGGAGGCGGAGGTGTTAGGCTCCAAACTGTACAATGAGTCGAACAAAGTTTGGCTGGAAAATTCTACAGAATATACTAGTCAGGTAAGTTGTTATTGCTAATGTCATTTCAATATACTAATTCATATGAATTAATGCTTATCACTACATGTATCTACTGCAATAGTTCTTTCTGTTATTTTTTTATATATTGTATAATCAAAAATCTGCTATACCGATCGTACATAAATGTTTACTACCATAGTAATCTAAGGTATGACAGTCCTTAACCTAGAGCTCTTAAGAAAAGTACTTTTATTCATTTAAACTATGTACTATTGTTTTCCTTATCATCACCTTTATGATCGTAGGAGATAAAAACCTACCATCGTCATCATCATTTTTATTCATTCCTAACATAAGATGACTGATTATATTCAATTAGAAAGTTACGTTATGTGTTCGGTGCCGTTTGTGTTTACGTGTTTATGTGTAGAAGGCACAAGTCGAAAAGGTTTTATAGGTCTAAATGATATTGACCGAGTGAGTAAGGGTCGGAAAAAAACGATCCTGTTGGAAAATGGGCCTCCTATCGTTTTTTTTTCAATGGTACTGCAGCGACTAAATATCATAGCCTTAAGCTCAACACTGTCATTTATAAACAGCAGCCGCCGATATTGCTTCAAACTTTAAAATATGATAATTCAATAAGAGGCCAATGTGTCGTCCTTATCTTAAGTAATTATGCAGATAGCTTAGGTGATGGTTTATACGATTATAGTATAATTATGCAAATTAGAATTGTATTTACATAACTGGTAAGACTTTTAAATATCCCACGAGATATTGTACGTCGCTTAGAATGATTAACATGACTAGGTGAAGGTAAACTATCCTGGAATCCTTGTTTTAAGATATATATACACTTTCATTATTTTCACAATTTCAGGACAAGTTTTCCTGGGGCCCCATTACACAGGGCCGCATCCTCGGCGCTTACTCGTACGGCCATGTCCTCAGCCAGGTGCTGGGAGGATTCCTGGAGGCCAGGTTTGGTGGGAAGAAAGTTCTCGGCCTAAACATGCTGTTGGCCTCGGTTCTGACTCTGCTGACGCCCGCGGCTGCTTTCGCTGGAGAATGGTGGCTGTTTGTTGTTCGTGTCCTTGTTGGCTTTGTGCAGGTACAAGATGCATCCTGCCTTTGTTCCATCATCGTAGTCTTCAAGCAGACTTACGGGTTGCAAAGACCGTATCCAACTGGCAGAGGGAGTTTTTATAGCAACCCAATGCTTTATAGCAAAAACTCAAAACTCCTTCTGCCAGTTGGATACGGTCTTTGCATGCAACCCGTAGGTGTGCTTGGAGACTACCATTATCGCACACGGAAAGAAGTATACATGGGGGCGATTATAGCACCACCTTAAATTCTTAAAAATCCTTCTTTTCCTTGCAAATGTTTTACCCATCTGGATACTTTTGGAGTTAGAAGGAACAGGTAGGGTGTGAGCTGTCCCGTTTTGGGCAAAATTTGTTCAGCTCCCAAGTTCAGTTGGCGTAATGACATATGAAAGTTGTTGGTTTATACGGATGGATACATCAGAAATCTGGGGTCAGAGGTAAAGTTTATTTACTACTGGCAGCTTTTTTCAGAGTTTGAGCTGAAGAACTTTCTGTTCCTTTTGCAAAGTTACAAAATAAACCTTTGTGACTTTTTGTGGTAAATGATTTTAAAGATTAAAACTCGGTTAATACTTTTATGAAGCCTTGCTTCAGTGTACCCTAATGTACTTTCCTATGGATAACTATGTAACGTATGTATGACACCGTCATGAAAGAAAATGAGTATTCGGTGAATTATTTCTTGCAATGTTTTGCACTTTCGTCTTGAATTATCAGGACGTTTATTTCCTCTTTACTGCAAAATGATACCGCATTTGCAGTGTCCATATAGAAATGGAACTAGCACCATAGCTTATTAAGGGAATCGGAACTGTAAAAAGAATAGAAAGACCTATAATTTCTTTGCTTTCAGGGCGTGGTGTTCCCATGTACGTTTGGCATGTTGTCAAGATGGGCTCCGCCGGCGGAGAGAGGCCGTCTTCTCACCATCGCCACTCTTGGTAAAAAAACAAGTTTCAAAAAACGTATAACAACACGATTAACGATTAAGTTGTAAATGATGTCTTGACCAGTATACGCATAACAACTCTCTTTTTAAACAATATATGAGCAACAGCAAAGAAAACATCACATCTCACAACAGTTCAATATATTTAATTTCAAAGCCTTTGTGTATTTGCATATCAAAATTGATTTTGCACCTGGCAGCCATTTAACTTCGGTGTAACCCGCCTTTTTTTTTACCTAGGTGAAACCTTGGGAGTATTCGTGGGTTTTTCATTGACAGCTTATCTCATCACAAAGTTTGGTTGGGCTGTTACCCTGTACATCACAGGTAGGTTCAGTTTATTACTTAAGACGCCAGCTGTTATCCTTAAGACTTTTTAAAGGTACATAGGGTACATAATACAAACGTTTCATTTTTGAAAGCTTTGAAAAAAATTGCTTCAAAGAATGTACGGCATGTACATGTATATTCCTTCTATTTTTTGTTATATCAGAATATATTGCTTTTAATAAATTCATTGCATTAGATAAATTCACATTTATATTATACAAAGATCTCTTTGCACATTGAAATACTTATGTAAGATACATACATACATACATACATACACCAATATAACATCTAACTTGTAAGTTTGTTTAAGTCTTCAATGCCAGGCCATCATCAGTTGTGTCGTGAGACCCTATATATAAGACAAATTAAGACAGTGATCATAAACGAATGTATTTGCTGTCATATTTCTTGATTTGTTATGTTCGTTCTGAGATTGAAATATGCATAGCATATCATATTAAATTTATTACAGTAGCTACTAATACAGTAATGCCTAGTTAGTAAAAGGTTTAAGACCAATAACCATTTTATAACATGTTTCGATGATGAGCTTGAAGCATGTTTTAATCTTTAAATTATATCAGAACTTGTTCTCTGTTGTCCAGGTGCTGCCGGCTTGGCCTTCTGCTGTTTTTGGTTTTTATTAGCCTTTGACTCGCCTTCCAGACATCCAAGAATATCTGAAGCCGAAAGAACATACATCGAGTCAAATCTAGAGGACAAGAATAAGGTGAGCCTTGTTGTATACATTCATTGTGTGGCTAATAAAAGTTTTCAGATTGCATTATCATTTTCTGTACTTTTTTTGCATCCGAAGTGCATCTGTTTTTTTTTAAACAAATATGTCTCAATCATGCTTATTTTTTGTGAAAGGGGAGAAGCATCCCATGGTTGAAGATGTTGTCATCGCCACAGCTGTGGGTACTAATCTATATACACTGCGTGGATAGCTGGGGATTCAACATGATATTTATATGCTTACCTCTGTACATGAATGCAATACTCAAGTTCAACATTAACATGGTACGTAGTACTTTCTCATAATGCTTTGTCACTAGGACATACTAAAATACCGTCAGAGGTCAAAAAGTCATAATGTAATCCGAGCATACCTACTAAGATACTGAGTCTTCTTCTTCTAGATACACTTTTACCATTTTGGCCCGGAAATACTTGTTTGTACCGACTATGCTGTGTATGATACTTTTGATACATGAACCAATCAATAATGCGTTCAAACAATACGCATGGTCTGGTTTTTAGGTGACATAACTTTGGATATTGGAGTTTTCTTCACACAACCAGTAATGTCTTTCACCTGCTTACGTTTCGATGTCTATCAGACACCTTCCAAAGAGCTTCTGACTAACGTACTTCTTCTCACAAACGCAAACACAATGGCTTATGCCAAACGCATCTAAGTTTGTATTTCTCCTCGTCCCGGTTCATCACTAACGTTGACTTTCTAATCTTATCGAAACGTAAGCAGGTGACATACATTAGTGGTTGAGTAAATGAAAACCGAATTATCCTAAGTTATGCAAACCTAATGAGATTATTTCGGAGTTAAAATTAATATAACTGTTTCTCTATATCTTCCAGAATGGAGGTTTGTCTGCGGTGCCATATCTGACTTTAATGGCATCAAGGATCCTGGCAAGTCTCATCATCGATCCGGTCATCAAGCGATCAAGTTTTAAAAAGGTCAACGTTCGAAAGGCAAGCGTTTTGGGTGAGGAAAATAATCATTCCAACACAATGAAACCATTTACCAGATCGACCTTTATTTAAGTCTTCGTCAGGTATTCTTTGCCGCATATTTCAGACATGCGGATGGTGGAAAACCTGACAGTGAGCTTTTTTGCCGAATCATTCTAGGTTTATGCTAAATTTTTATCATACATTTTTATAATAAAGTAAAGGGATTTAAAGTGCTAGTGAAGCGAAATCATTCATCGCTGTTTCGCTGTTAAATCGAGTTTCTATTGTGTTCTCTCTGGTAAAGCAAATTAGCAACGGGTTGTGACGTAACAAAAACGACTCATCACTTATCTAATATGACTAGGAGTCCTTTTTTGTGACGTCACGATCCGGTCCTAATTTGTGCAACAAACGGCACACAGGTGATGATTGATTTTAAAGAATATATAAATGTTTTCCGAAAAAGACCCAATTTTGATGCGGAAGAATTTTAATCCTGTCACGCCTACCTTTTTTTTCAAATCTAGCCTTTATTTTGTTTTTCCCTTGAATATATGCTTATCCGCTAATCTGTCGAGAATGACAGTCACGTGAATAACTGGATTTCATAATGTGAATTAACAGTTTTGGTTGGCGTTGCTGTCTGCCTCGTTGCCGTTGGTCAAGTAGGGTGTGATTCTACAACTGCCATCGCCCTGCTGTGTCTGGGTATGGCCATGAGAGGAGTGATGATACCGGGATTCTATCCCAGCTTTACCGAACTTACGTTGGGCTTCTCTGGAGTGGCGTTTGGAGTAAGCAACAGCGTATCAAACTGCACAGGGTTCATTGTGCCTCTACTGGTGGGGATTCTTACGGATCGGAATGTAAGTCTGCACTAAAGAGAAAAGAAAATCGCCATCGATGGCTTAAAGACTTGTGAAATGTCACCAAAAAAAAATAGATATTGAATGTTTACTCTGCAGCTGTGATGAAATTCAGGAAAAAATTCAAGAAATTCAAGAAAAAGATGAAGGTAAAAAGTAGCAAATGCTAAATGTTTATCGAGAAAATGTCGGCATTTTTTATCAAAAAAGCAATTAGCATACAATAATAATATATCATTTGATATTTTACTTGCTAACGTCTAAAACGGCACTTAAGGAATTTGTTAAATGCGACCTATAAATGAAAATTATCTACACATTAACCAGCTGAAACAAAGTACGACTGGATTTCGTTTGGTCATCATATTTTGCAAAACAAATCACTGTTTGTTAGTTTTAATCCGTGATATTTGCAACAAAAACACACTATTGGATTCGAATTCCTTCCTACTTTGGTATATTTTCTTTTCATTTCTTAATATCGGTGTTATCCTATTCAACAGCAAACAGTAGAAGCTTGGCAGAACTTCTTCTACATCGGCGCCGCCATTTCTGTTTCCGGATCCGTCATGGCTCTGCTGTTTCTCCGGACTGATCCGGTTTCCTGGGCGAAGGACCCGGATGAAGACAAACCGTCCATGCCAGCACGGGGCAAATTGATAAGTGACATGGATGGGGACGAAATGAAAGATGTTCGGCCTGTATTTCTTTACGAATCTACGGTTTAAAATAAAAAAAGTAGTCGTAATGGAACAAACCCACATATCGTCATGACGTCATCGTAAGATAATGACTCAAGAAGGAAATATCGGGTCATAATTCTTAGTATGTGGATTTTATAGGTGATTAGTTTGATAATAAGATACGAACTATGCAAATCAGGAGCTTATTGGGAAAATTAATGAGGAAACATCTCAGCTTGATTTCATGATAGGACTCTCACGCGTGCCACATTTAACTGAGACAGAAATAGTAATATATATCAAATATGTAAATCAAAGCCTTATTTGAAAAATCAATGACAACACGCCATGATTCCATGATAGGAATTTCATTCTTGCGTCATTTGGAAGTTACATAAATATGGAAATGAATAGACACAGATCATGCAAGCCGGGGCTTCATTTACAATGTATGATGAGGTACTACCATATCCCTAGTTGCTAAGATAAACCATCAAACAAAAACGTAACACAATTATATAAAATTTATTTATTTTGGGTAGAGAACATTATTATATGAACCAACTGATATGACTTATGCAAACGTAAACTTATTTGCATTATGAATTAGAAACATATGTATTATATTTTTCGAAAAATATCATTTTGACGAAGGAATAAGGTCGTGAAACTCTAGTTTTATATGTCGCATTTTCATTTCCATTTATGATATCTGTATTTTTCTTCCTTGGTGCCAAGGCTATTGTCAAATGGAGAACGCAACGGCACCTCTTTAGTAACTAGAAGGAATGCAATGTTTTGTGTTACATGTATACAGCCGCAGACACACGTGTTAAGTTTATAGCGACACTTACCCAACATCAACAGCAAAGTTAAGTTTTGCTTCGATTGTCACGACAGTCATCTAATACTAATTCCTAATCTAAACACAAACGACTCAATATGAATACAATTGACTCTTTTACGTTTTCAAAATGAGTTTAATCAAACCACAAATGACGAACCGCAAATAGTTTCCTAAGACTGGTAAGTCACTAAATATCAAAACTCTTTGTACACAACCAAGTGTTTTATTTATGCCGTTTCCCTAGCCATTTGTTGTATATTCATATAAAACTGGCGACACTATAGATTTAAAAAAAAACAACTAAATGGGCAAAACTTACTTTTTTCAAGTCGGTTGACCAAATGAATCAATGATAATTAAAGGTTTTCAATATCTAGATTCAGCAGAACTCTAGAAACCTCAGGCAGAAGTTGCCCATATCATATACAATAGTGGATATCATATAGAATAAGATATGTTTCCCTTTAAGTTATTGGTATTCTACATCATGACCTATATATCGTCAGAATAAGACAGTGTCATTGTCTTCCCCAATGTATCGCGTCATTGCAACAGGAGTTCCATAGCAACAAGAGCTACCGGCTATATGAATCAATTGGTAAGAGAGTATTTTCTTCAGTCACTGAAATGCAGATTGAACACCAGCATGACCGCGAACGCATAAATAACAACATGTAAGTACTATCTGTCATCGCGATCGTTTTAGTTCACACTGACGTCACGTAATCGTCAACTACCATCTTGTGCATTTCTACAGCTGACTGGGACAGATCGTCTTCATCCGGGTCCTGCGCCCAGGAAACCGGATCAGTCCGGAGGAACGCCAGAGCCATGACGGATCCGGAAACAGAAATGGCGGCGCTGATGTAGAAGACTTTCTGCCAGGCTTCCACTGTTTCCTGTCGGTAGTGAAATATGATGATTTTATTCCCAATACACTAATAGAACGATTCAAAGCTACATGACAACACACTTCTTAGGGATTAAATGACTTAGTATAGTTCACCCACTATTTGAAAAGCAAGACAATCGTTATGGAAGATATCACGACATCAAGCCATTTCTCGCTATCAAGTGCGTACATGCAGTCGTTTTTTATTGTGTGAAAATGTCAAAGCTCAAGGCCCATGCCCATTATTTGTAGACAATTAGACAATGTAGAAGAATTCATTAGTTTTTACACTTATCAGATATTGAAAAACTAAAAAGGGAGTCAATAAGCTGCAAAACAGGAACAATTCAAAATGCATTTATGAAAAGATTCTCATTGATATATGTGAATATGCAATTTTAAGATTCTACGGTAACTGGACTTTTCAGAGACGTTTCAGAGAAATATGTATTGAACTGTCATCGAAAATGTATTGAAGTGTACACCACTAGGGTTTTACAAGTCATACTGTTGTGAAACAGCTGCTTTCCGAAAATTTACTTAGTGTGTTTGAAATGCTCCCTAGCATGTTGTTATCACACGGAAAAGATTTTAAATAAAAATATGTTGCCCATTCACCCACACTTACGTTTTCATCTGTGAGAATTCCCACCATCAGAGGCGCAATGAACCCTGCACAGTTTGCTACAGCGTTGCTGATTCCAAACGCCACTCCAGAGAAGCCGAGTGTGAGTTCTGCGAAGCTTGGATAAAACCCTGGTGCCATCACACCTTGCATAATTGTGGCAAGACACAAAATGGCGATGGCTGCTGTCGAATCACAGCGCACGTGACCAACAGCCACAAGGCAGGCGGCAACGCCGACCAAAGCTAGAACGTAATACGATGGAATGTCGTTTGTCATCCGTAATAAACAAGTTGATGATTCGGGTTTTAGTTAAAAAAGATAGTCATTCTTTATTTGGAAACAACAGCATCAGTTGAAAAGGCATGATGGCAATACGCAAGTTAACAGTGCTATATAATATATGTACACTTGTGCATCCGGGATGCAATGTGGTCAAAGGTAAATGATCAAAGCATCTATCCATTCTTTGTCTATATGACATCGCGGATGCACTGTGTCAGTGTGCTGGTATAGAATGGAAGCTCTGTGTGTTTACTGAAAAATCTTTAGTCTTCCTCAGACATTTGGAGCAAGTATATCCACAAGTGCATGGGACAAATCACCTGACGAAAACTCTGTAAGAAATGTTAGAAACATTCTTGAACTATGACATGTCTTGGCAAGACAAACTAAACGTCGATGATTTCTTACCTAGTATGCATGCCTTCCTTATGTTGACCTTCTTAAAACCCGAACGCTTGATGACAGGATCGATGATGAGACTAGACAGGATCCTTGATGCCATGAGAGCCAGATACGGCATAGCAGACAAGGCACCATTCTGTATAATCATTAATGGAGTTGGTCAAATATCACAGTCCTACAACTTCATACAGCTATGTTACATTTCCATAAATCATTTCACTTTTCCTGTGCGCGTGTACAGTCGGAGTGTATTGTGGTGCAAGGTGAAATATTCAGGATCCCGGTAGTTCTTTGTCTATACCCATTACTGTTGACTTTAGGCCACTATGTCGCCTGACCATTCAAGCTTATAACTGCCCTTCCACAGTCCAGGCCAAGAGAACTTATCTCGCTCCCACCCGAACCAAGCTTGAAAGCGCTATCTACTGCACCCTATCCTCAATCAAGGACTGTATTTCCTTCACTTCCTTAAGGTTTGTGCCAGGTCTTAGGCCAAGAGAAGCCGAAGACCAACACCTCAAATTTAGCAGAATTGGAAACATCGTGTTACTGTTAGTTTATGCATCTCAAGTGCTAACAGGGACCAATTGGACTGAGAACTGTTTGTTGCATGGTGTTGGGGTCTGTGATAACTACTTTCCAAAGTGACAGAGAAACGTTAAACATGAGTTTCTATTGGACTGATTCTCATAGTGATAAAGGAGCCTGAGATCCTATTGGTGACTCCAGTAAAGGTAATGATTTTCACAAGTTAGAGGTGCATGGTTACAAGCTGTCGAGGGGATGGACAAATAATTCCTTGACAGATAGAGACTGTGTAACTCAGGCCAGACCACAATGCACCACAACTGCACATGCGCACTTTGAACTGTGAAATAGCTTTTTGATGTATAAGCAAGGAGGTTTTAACCTCCTTGGTATAAGCTAACGCGGTGATACAATGCCTTACATTTACCTTATTGAATGACATTTTCACGACTTCAAGACTTATTACTGAGACAACATATCATCAAACATAACTTGTAACTTGCTAAGAGTAAGAAGTTACAACATATTTCATTGAAACCACAACAATGGTTGTCGACATGTCTAATATTGTTTTATGTGCATTCTAAAGAGTCTTTTAAACACCCTTATCCTTTGACCTATTGATGACGTCAAATGTCTGTAAGGTGTAAGTGGAGGGTCGTGTAGAACTGATGAAGGCTACAGTGTGACGTCATTACCAGTCTAAATTGCTCAAAAACCTTGGAACTGTATGGGAGATTTTTTCACCTCGGTAAAAATGAAGGATGGATGTTTAATCAACCTGGAGAGGGTGATCTAAGAACAAGACGAATCTATTGAAATACCTACCGTGTCTATATTGAAGTTGAGTATCGTATCCATGTACAAGGGCAGACATGTGAGCATCATGAAAAAGTCCCATCCGTCCGCACAGTGGATATAGATCAGTACCCACAGGTGTGGCGAGGAAAACAGTTTACACCACGGAATTTTCCTGTCCTATAGGCAATGAAGACAAAAAGTTGACCCCATACATACATAAGATAAATTTTTGTGTTTGCTTCTTAAACATTGCAAGCATTTTTTGGTTTTAACAAGCACGTAATACGTAGGCAACACAAGTATATGCGGATATACATATATGCGGATATTGATTATTCTTGGCATTTCAATGATGATGCAAAGGACTTTGATGCTCGCGCTGGCATTTCAATTGTAATAGTCAAATATTGTAAGATCATGATTTCATGTGTTTCTAATTTGGGGGGTTGCTAGTTTTGGGTCATTTGACATCCTAACCTTCACTTGAAAGTTCGTCTGTGTTGTTAGAGGTCATTCTGAATCAAATACACACTGAAATCTAGAATTACCTCTCAACCTCTTAAAAAAGTGACCGTATTTCTTAAAGATTAGAAGATCATCATGAAGCAACGTCACCAATGGGGCACATGTCCATATACAACGTACACTCAGAAATACAAACACAAGCACACAGAAGTACACATAAACACACATACACATACACACACACACACACACACACAAACACAGACACACGCACACTCAAATATAAACATAAACATCCTTTTGTGACATCATTGTTCATGTAAACAAAGTGAAAAAAAACAACTATTATTTAACTTGAAAACACATTCTTTATTCATTCATGACCCACCTTCGTCGTTCTCTCTAAATTGCACTCGATGTATTTCTTTTCGGTTTCACTTATTCTCGGATGAACGGCAGGCGAGTCAAACGCCAGGACACACCACATACAGCAAAACGCCAGGCCAGCTACCCCTGCAGCAGAAACAGTGAACGTTTAGCTTTGAGAAACGATTAGATGAATAGAACTTGTGAATTTCACTTGATTTAATCCATTGGGTTGTCCGCGACCCGCCGAAGGTATGGATTAAGGGTTAATAACCCGCCCGAGGTGTATATGGTGTCATAACGCCTGGTCATTTGCTATAACCACCGAATAAAACCAACGGGAGAGCAACGCGAACGAATTGGACTTATGAGGTGGTTATAGCAAATGACCAGGCGTTTGACATCATATACACTGAGGAACAGGCGGGTCATTAACGTTATTATCCTATAGCCTATCCAAACTGACCAATTGAATAAACAGAGGTTCTATTTTTATACATGTAAATAAATGTGAAAAAATAATGCTTTCAGTCGTTCCGTTTACATTAGACTTCAATTGAAATGATTAACATTTTTTTTTATGTATTGTAGAAATATTTGGTTTATTGTTTTGGTTTTAACACGGTAAAGATTTGTTTGAACAAGGAAAAGTTTTATCGATGTTCCCGCCTACATAATAGAAAGTGGGAAAGGGGGAACGGGTCTTTTATTGCAATAAATGACCACCTGTGATTTATCATTCACAATTTGTGGCACTTCTATGGCGTCATAACCGATAAGAAATGGGGACTTCTGTTCTTTACATCATCTGGCTATAGGATAATATTGTATCATGTCCCATTCATCAATCGGGCTGCAATACGGAATCTCTGAAAGCTGATACTAATATTTTTGCCGTGTGTTTGTAAGGGTTCGATGTCCTCCTTCATTGAAGTAGCTAATCATAATAATAAAATAAAAGATACAATTTTCACACCATTGCTGTAGCTTTAAATGATTATATACATACCTGTGATGTACAGGGTAACTGCCCAACCAAACTTCGTGATGAGTTTTGCTGTCAATGAAAAACCCGCAAAGACCCCCAAGGTCTCACCTAGGTACAGGAAATAAAGATAAGAAGAAAGTCAATTACATATAAATCACTTTTTGGACCTTTTCATATTTATTTCATATAAAATAACAAAGTAAGATGCAACAACGTTGCTTTGTTTATATATGACCTTAAGCTTGATATTTTCATTTGTGTACATGACATGAAGACGTAGTAATGCCAGTACATTGAGATATAGTTATAGTGTAGGAGTTGAAAGGAGGATTTTAGACTTCTTAATGAAATATTGTAAGATTTAGTATTTTTATTACCTCAATGAAATGTCCTGGAGGTTATATTTTCAGTAGTTTTTTGTGTGTCTAGATCTGTTGGTGAACAAGATAGCTCGAGAACGGCTAGATGGATTCCTTTCATATCTAGTGTGATTGTAGAGTCTGATGACAAAAACTTGATCTCTTGACCCAAACATGTTGTGGTCTTGACATTTAGGTGGCAGATAGCTTTTAACGCCAGGACAAAGTGGGGCAGGCTTGGCCCTCCTACCATTTAATTTTGAAACTGAGATTAACTAAAGAAAGGAAAGACGGATCTCCATCATACTATAGGCACGCAGGTAGCTTAGGCAGAGATGTACACAGTTAGATATATATTTCACAAACAAGGACTTGATTTGCATAATTAATGAGGAAATGCTATAATTATATTGTTTCCCATAACTAGACTTCAATAAATGTAACGCTTGCGATTTATGGCTGGTGTAACATGAACAGATAACAAACATGTTAATGATTAACTCACTGGCATAATTATTTTAACAATGCCAAAATCGCACAGTGATAAACAATAGGAATAGACCCCTTTCCAAACTCCGGCGCCATTTTGAATCTGCTCTCGTGAGAGTACAATCTGGCGCGAGCACGCGTGATCTGAGCACGGAGGCGGAAGAAGCCGTAAGCGGTTATAGCTTAACAATGGTGTCCCCAATAGACAGCAGTCATCTTCGGTGGGGAGATATTTTTCAAATCGGTGAAATTCGTCAATATATACGCATGTCACAAGTTAATGATATTGTGGTGGAAACTTGGACTCGATATCGGCCAGTAAAATTGTGAATTTCTTTATACTTATGACATGCGCAAGTGAGTGGTAGTTGAACATCAGCATGTATAAGCTATGTGAATGTATAAGTCATTTACATAGAATTTACATAAGCTCAAAACACTTTATGGAAGTATGAGGTCGCCGAACACTTAGACTAGTTCATTGTCTCGATGAAGGTTTTTTTCGTTTCTATATTTTTGCCTCTGCACACATGGCCTATTTCGATGAGGCATGTCCTAAACTAACATTTTCTTCATGTTCTTTACCGTGAATTTCACGCTAATTCTATTTTTTTCTGCCTGTGCAACTTTGGATCCGGGACAACCTTCTTATCCTTGGGACAAAGTTTGGACCCGGGTAAAGCAAAATTTCCCATCTTGCCAATCTCCGATTACAATATCTTCCGCCTCCCAACTTGTCAATGCACAATATCAAAATAACTACAGACACAAACCAATGAAAGCATGCACATAGACCTAAAATACCTCCGTATCTGTTCCTATCCGTGTGTGAAAACTCACCGACAAAGACAATTGCCAGAAGACGACCTCTCTCCGAGGGCGGGGCCCATCTCGACAAGATGCCAAACGTACTTGGGTATACAACACCCTGAGATGAAAGAAAGGCAACACTTATACCTTCCCCCCATGAAAAAAGGTATGCTCCGTATCAACATTTTGAAGGGATTGACCATTTCTTAAAACCCATGATTTTCAACTAAAAGGTTTTGTCTGTTTACAGTTTCCGCAGTGACCATACATCCATATCGCGAAGCTGTGCGGTTATTTCATTGGGCCGCGCCTGTTCGTGACAAAAAATAGCCTATTATCGGCACATTTTCCCTTGTGGTCACACTCACGTGCAACGCATTCGCGTATGAAGCCCACGTAAAGAGGTAATTGGACACGCAGTGTTCAAACTGAATCAAAAACCAATGTACACTCATAAGAATGTCTTATCATATAGCCAGATGCCGTCGAACAATCAGAAGGCTCCATTTACGTCACATTATTTTCTCATACTGACCGCATTTTTACTGGTCAATTATTTCAATATGCTGACCATTTGTTCGGAGTCCGACATATTATTTGATGAGAGAGAGAGAGGGCTTTTTAAAAATTTCATTACTTACAAATTAATATCTATAAGCCCATTAATAGGTTCACTTAGTAATGATAGGAAGCATAAACAATCGCCATCAATGTATCAAACATCTATAAAAAGAAAATTACTCCTCAATATTACTTGACAAGATAATTAACGCCAATTTATTCTCGAGATCTCATCTCAAGTCCGTCTACTCTCAAGTCCCCATGAATTTAAATGATTTTATCGTATATAGTACTGTCCAAAGGTGCTTGGTAAATTTTCTATCGGAGGTGTGGCTTTCTTCTAAGCTACCTATGAGCTGCGGTACTGCCCTATCGGTTACCACCCCCAACATATATTGGGGTGTGTTGGATTTTAGGTCGCAAGGCAAATTTTAATGGAGCCTGATATTCACATAAATATCACCTGTGCAAAGCCGACAACCACCCGAACAGCAAACAGCCACCATTCCCCAGCGAAAGCAGCCGCGGGCGTCAGCAGAGTCAGAACGGAGGCAAGCATCATGCTCAGCCCGAGAACTTTCTTCCCACCAAACCTGGCCTCCAGGAATCCTCCCGGCACCTGACTGAACACAGCCCCGTACGAGTAGGCACCGATGATGCGGCCTTGAGTAACGGGGTCCCAGGAAAATTTATCCTGCAAAAAAGAGAGACTTGGTTTTCGTCACTGTGATAAGATAAAGGGGCATCATTCCCTGATGACTGTAATAAGAATGATAATGATGTCAGTGCTTTCAATATTTTTCAAAGATAGAGGAGAGAGAAAGGGAGGCAAAGATTAAAGTGATTACTTGCTTATCAGGGATTAACGTTAACTAAAGGGATTGACGTTAACTATACTATAATTTGCATAACCCATTTTCGATGAAGCTAAACTCAAAGTAATTTACATGTGTTCCAACTATAAGCATGGGCGACAGGTCATCGAGTTTTGTTGAAATCGCTCTAATTTTATTTGAAGATTTAACAAAATTTATACTTGGTCCACTAAAGGCAGATTTCCGACAATCATATACTAAACACGCTGTTTTCCATCGTTAATCCTATCTAGACCGGGCGTTCATCTCCCCTCGTAACTTCCAAAACGGCATGTTGTACGATCACCAAATTTGCGGGGGGGGGGGGGCAATATAAAGGTAAATATTAATAGTAATTGTAGTGTCGCCATGACATAATATGACGTAACTTTGACGTTATTGATGTGATTTTATTGCCTAAAACTGTATAAATGGGAAATGCCCGTAATACCATACTAACCAATAATTCAACCAAAAAAAGGTATTTTTTTTATATCAAAGTCTGCCTATACTAGATTTCTTGTGTTACTGATGACCGCATTGACGCAAAAATGACGCCAGTAATAAAAGAAAATGTCTAACCTGACTTTTATTCTCTGTACTGTTTGCATGCCAAACGAATCCCGTCTCGTTGTCAAGATTTAAATTTAACAATTCTGCCGTGTAATTTTCGTGTGTCGAATGCTTGGTATTCTGTGTCTTATTTACAGAACACTCGATCTCCCTGGAGCTGTTGCCTTCAATATTCGAAGAATGTTCCACCATAGCCACAACGATGATACTGAAGTTTGACCGCAGGGTGTAGAAGTGAATCATGACCCCCATAAGAAGGACGGCCAAAGAATACCGGGCTGGAATACAGCAGGCAATCTGCATGAGGGTTAAAGACAGTGAGGGTTAAGTATTAATTAAACACTCAGGAACGCATAGCAAACACTACCAATGTTTACTGCAAACACACTTATCAGTGTACGGTAAACACTTAGCGTTTGGTGCTGTAATATTAAGATGGGTTACTTGCGGTTACTGAACGTTTGCAATAATCACTGCCCAAACTTTGGATCACCATTGGGACACCGAGCTCCAGGTGGGAGTAACATCACATTACAAAACCGGTACCTGGACGGACTGTTTGCGGAAACGAAAAGTGCAATGCCTGAGAGGGGTTCAGAATTAAACGCCTTTTGGACCATAGCAAGTTGATTTTTGTATGAAATTAGTTAAAATTTGGCACAAATGTACAGGAACTGAAGTATCGCAATTTGTTTTTTTACATTTCTATGAGCGACTGAGTTGCCGTTAAGTTGACCACATCCTTGGAAGTTCGTAAGAACCAGAGATAATTCAAACATGACCCGTTTACACTTACATCTGTATGATGATACATATCCCTCAACTGACATGCCACATTTTAATTTCTGAACTTCTTAGAGTTCCTCTTTTACAGCTGCTAGGAGAGAGTAAGGTGTAATATTACAGTCAGTTATGAATTCATAGCCGAAGACATAATGTGCTGATTAAAGAATTTTGTAGACTACATTTTCATTAATCAAGAGGAACGCAACTTGACATAGATATTATGTATTAAACGATTAAAACGTGTGCCTTGTTTTAATTCTCCAACTTTATGGAAAATAGTCTAAAAAAACGATATATCAACATAGCGCATATTCAGGACCCAGATGCCCGCTCTGAATTCAACTCATACCTCACTCCACCCTAGGAACGAAAAAATGCAAACTGATTTGAGTCCATAAATGAAAATAATCATGTTGCTTATGCATTTTGATACATGTGCAGTTTCAGTCGCCTAAGTAACTGTAAATGGGTCATACTTTACTGCAAATTGAACTTCCCTTTTACTGCTGGTTGCCTCCAACAAGCTTCGAGGGGTGTGTTAATCTTGAAATCGACTCAGTCGTTTGTAAAAATCTTCACAACACATTGATATACTTCGTTGTCACAAAGACATGTACCTTTACATTTGTACCAAATTTCAACTCATTTCATACAAAAATAAACCTACTGTGGTACAAAATGCTTTTTATTCTGACCCCCCTCGTATATAAAAAAAGATAGTACACAAATCACACTCGTGGCATTTTTTTAGATTGCATTTTACCGGGGCCCGGTTCGGAAGTAGGATGACACTAGCCGATAAGCGGGCTTTTTCACCGCTTTTCTAGGCTAGCATATCCGCTACGTATGACCAGAACGACATGGCGCAACCAGTTAGTTTGATGTTTGACGAAGTCCAATATTGTCCCCGACGGTACATTTGAATTGAATTACAAATCTAAGGGGTTTAAAGGCACCCAGAGCATTTTATGAGGCTTGAAAACTGAAACAATCTAGTTACTGTAATCTTTTTGAAATTGACATATAATGCCACTGTTTACCACATTTGCGTTATAATGTCATATCAAAAGTGCTTAAAAGCGGCACAAAAATAAGCTACACAGTGATATCTATAGTTTCATGAGCCTAGTGTTATAGACCGATCCTTAGCCCCGCCCACCAACGTCAAAACGTTAAAATAGAAAATAAAAACTTAAAAAATGCAAATATTTGACAGACATGCAGTCACTCTCTCATTGGTCGAACCGCTAATTTTAATGGACAGTCAGGATCTTTTCTACGCAGCGACATCGCATCTTGGCTCCTTGAATCTTGATATGTAATGGTACAGTGTTATTGAAACTTACTTTGTGTAGGAATGACTAGAAATTGTAGAGTGTTTTTTTCTAATTCGAGTTTCAAGCCTCGTGAAATACTCTGGGTGCCTTTAAGGTCCGGGTAACAGACTGAGGCGACGTACTATGGCTTCTACTGAGTTTTAGGCGGCCTGACAAGTTCAAAATACCATCATGAGCCCCCCGGAATCTCTACGCTACAGAGAGTTTTGCCAGCCAGCTTATTTCATTAACGCACGCCGGAAGATTTTTTATCAGATTTGTTTCATTTATTATTCATATGAATTATAGCCAGTAGGTACCCATCTGTGTAATGAGGCTGTTGTACTGCATGTAGTTGTAGTGACAGCTCGGTCTGGCGCCGCGCGGCCGTGTCGGACAGAGGGTAATTCATTTATCAACACCAACTTGGCAAGCAAAGTTTGATTGATAGGTAACAATTGGATGTTAATAGCCTTTGTTGAAACCGATTTCTTGCAGATCTCGGGTTGCAATAAAAACTCCTTTTGCCGGTTGGATACGGTCTTTGCAACCGTTAGATCTGCTTGGAGATTAAGAAAGACCGGTTTGAAAGAGCAGCTGTCAATAAAAGTCTTGGACCGGGACTTGGACTTGGACACCTAATGCTACGATCATATTTGCACAGGTGCCCGTGGGCGATGTAGCCACCTCTGGGCCCGAAGCCATACACTGGTCCCAGTGGACCGCCGGATACCGGAGGGTTATCGTGTAGTACATCTTGTACAAGGAGGTGTTATCGTGCTCACGATTAGCTGGCGGTGCCTACTTGTTATTCGGTCGCGGGTTAATTTCAACACTGAGTTAAAACTTTGCCGGGGCCCGGCCGTGCCCAAAAATATCCCCGTAGCCACAGAGTGCCCCACGGGCCACGAAGTGGTCACGCCTGAAAGTGCAAAAAAATCCGTAACCTACACGGCGGAGCCCCTTATTCCAATTGTGACCGTAGAAGATTGTCAGGCTAGCGCTAGCTTCCTGTCAGTGGGTAGGCAGACGCATATTCACACCGTAACAATGAATGAATGAATGAAGACCTTCATTGTACATTCGTGCCCCGAGGGGCTAGATACAGGTCGTTTAACATAAACCTAACTAACATGTAAGTGACATAAACAGTGAAATATATACAGTACATGGTTTAGAAATACATGGTAGACGAAAGTGATAAGCTAAGCTAATCCAGTCTTCTTCTCGCTTCTTTGTACACGTGTGGATGCATGAATTTACCAGTTGTTTTCCACCACCTGGAAATACTCCTAACCCAATACCTAAGCCTAAATGCACGAATTAAGTTATAAATCTCTGCTATGTTTGATAAGGAAGGAAAATCACTGTAAAACATTTGGTGGTTGTGGGAATACCGGTTAAGTACTTACGTTTTGAGAACACGCCATTTCGAGCGGCTTTAGCTTTCCCCCTGCGTCACAGCTGTGACTGGTTCAACTTTGACCTTCGCATTGCAAACTCCATCGAAGGGGGTGATCGAAAGAGCTGAAAAGAATGCATTAACGTATTTGCCTGCGACTGATATAAACAATACTGGCAAGTTACCAGGTAGCAACGGTGAGTCAAAAACGAAGCGCCGATAGAATAAATACATTTGTAAACTCTGTTTTGCTGTGACCTGTATTCATCCAAATGACGTATGTATGATAAGAAGTTCGTCGATATTATAAGCAGGGATAGCAGGGATGAGAGAAGACCTTTCCGAGACAATCAACCAGCAGATGTACTTAGCTCTCTCCCGGTACATCGAGAGCACGCACAGACTCGATGTGCTCTCCTAGAAACACTTCCAGCAGCACGCAAGCACAAGCGACCAAGAGTTAAACACCGAGAGAGACATTAGCCTCGTATCTGAACCAAGCGTAACACAGCACCAAGAGACCACGTCTAGCGATATAATAGACGTTAAACAAGGACAACAACAACAACAGCAACAACAATAAGAATGAATGAATGCATGACTTTGTTGTTCATTTTTGCCCAAAATAGCCTAGGTACATAATGAAGGCAACTTTTCTTTTGCTAAACTTTTTTTTTTTTTTATTTGCGCGAAATGTGAAACAGCGCTGGCTAGTAAGTAAACGCTATTGTTTATAGCGCCGGGCATGTGTCGTTAAATAGCGCTACTGAAGTCGACCAGCGGAGAGTCAGTCAGTTCTTTTTAAAGGGCAATACCAATAACGCTCACTACCGTAAATGTTGAAAAGACACAACTTAGTAAAGCAACATACAGAAATTTAGCCTGATCGTCGCATCTGCTTGGATGTTTTCCTTGACGCCGTTATGTTATGGCGCCGGGCCAGACTGTCAGGGCCGCCCGTCATTTACCATTCCGATTATCGTTATCTAAAAGCACAAGTCCAACCGAATCAAAAGAATCGTGCGTAAATCTACCATGTATAAGAATTAGCCTAAGCCTATGCTGATCACGGGCGTTTTGCATCTCACAATTCAGTAGCAAGTCGAGGTGTTAATTCATTCTTCCCATACAATTTACCCCCTGCGATTTAGTTTGGTCGGCAGAGGTCAGAGTTACTGAGTCACAGCTGTTTGTTACGAAGGGGGGGGAGGCCGCTCGAAAATGGCGTGTTCACAGAGAGTAAGTATATTGTCATTACTAGTATACTAGCTAGGTATACGTGATTTCTAGCTTTCCTAGAAAAAATGGCGTAGAATTCAGGACAATGCTATTTAGCCCTTGATTAATTTGGCGTGTGTAGGAGAATGTAGTGGCAAAAGATTACGGTCTACGGTAAATCCTGTTCGGGCGGTATATAGCGGGAATGTTGGCCGGGGGATCGGCGAATGCAGCCCGCTAGTATGGGGGTCCGATTTCCCGATACATGTGACCTTGCTTTAATTTTCTTTTTCTGTATTTGGCGAGTTTGAAATGTATCCACAGACACCAGCGCTGCTTATTAAACAACTATACGATGTTCCATATAAATCGATGTATAAAATACATATATATTATAAGCAAGCTATGTCCTTTCATAAAAAAATATTACGGAACTCATAGGGACTCAAAATAAACCACACGTGTAATAAGCCGTTTATAGTATAGTGAACCCCAGGGACTAGTCTCGACAGTGCACAACGTTACTGTTTGCCGTAAACCGCGCATTGTGTTTGCTGTAAACATTGCTAGTGTTTGCGATGAGTTATGCGTGTTGAATCAGTACGTAACCCTTGTTCCTTCACCCTTAGGTGACCTACTGTATTCCGACCCGGTACTCTTTGGCCGTCCTTCTAATGGGGATGATGATTCACTTCTTCACCCTGCGGTCAAACTTCAGTATCATTGTTGTGGCTATGGTGAAACATTCTCCGAATATTGAAGGCAACAGCTCCAGGGAGAATGGGTGTTCTGTAAACACGACACAGGATATCAAGTATTCCACACACGAAAACAACACGGCAGAAATGTTAACCTTCAACCTGTACAACGAACCATGGAAAGTGCGGCATGCAAACAATACAGACCATGACAGTCAGGTAAGAGATATTCAATCTAAGATTTTCCATTACGTATACAGCCAAACCTGCCTAGACGACCGCCTCTTCAACGCGACCACCTGGCCATGGCGACCGCTTTTTCTCGGTCCCGATAATTTTCCCCATTGGCACAAGCATTAGTCATATTCTTTTTGTATCCGTTAACTGTACTTGTTGTTTTGTTTTGTTGTGACCTGTACTTAGCCAAGTGTGGCAGAAATGTGCAATAAAGGTCTTCATTCATTAATCGGTCTGACCAATGCGATCACCTGTCCAACGCGACCGCGACCGCCACGAATAGGGACCGCACAGAGCACCATCCCTGCCCATGGCGATCGTTTTCCAGCGTGTGGTGACATCGGATTTTGCTCTCGGATTTCACGGAAATGTTTTTAAGACCTTGACGGACAAAAATATATGAATAGCATCGATTCCTCCATTGAGTGTTTTAATAGAACGTTCCCACTATAAACATTGTAAATACAAAGTATTTTGTGCCAATCGCAATCTTATAGTTTACGTTCGGTTCGGTTTGAACTTTTCAGGAAAGGTTTTCCTGGGACCCCATCACTCAAGGCCGCATCATCGGTGCCTACTCCTACGGCCATGTCCTTAGCCAGGTGCTGGGAGGATTCCTGGAGGCCAGGTTTGGTGGGAAGAAAGTTCTCGGCTTGAGTATCCTGCTGTCCTCCGTCCTGACTCTGCTGACGCCCGCGGCTGCTTTCGCTGGAGAATGGTGGCTGTTTGCTGTTCGGGTGGTTGTCGGCTTCGTGCAGGTAAGAAACTTGTATGAATATAGGTTCCGCTGTGGCTTATCTCCCAGCCTTCATATAATGGGAGTGGGGTGCCAGCCTAGAGTTTTACATTACTATTGGGCCGTGTCACCGCCTCCATAGATACCGTAGCCACAGCAAACCATTCGATATCCATGTACCTCCCAGTACCATATTGTAAGGTAGTTTCCATCTCGCGCGAACGTTAAATTGAGGTATCGGACTAGTTTGCCTGTTAGATTTGGAAAGAGCCGAAGTATCGCAAAGGCATGTCTTGATGATATATGATGAGGTCGCAATTAAAGGTCACAGCGAAAACCGGAGATATGTAATATATATATTGCAGTCTGTTCTACAAATTTTGATATGGAGCATACCATTGTTGCATGGGTAGGGTGAGAGAGTGCAAATGTTGCCTTTCTAGTTGATAAACTTTTTAACATTCTTTTCAGGGCGTGGTATACCCAAGTACGTTTGGCATCTTGTCAAGATGGGCCCTGCCTTCGGAGAGAGGTCGTCTTCTAGCAATCGTCACTATCGGTGAGTTAGCACACATCGTAAAAGTGAATGTACTTTTGGTCTATATGTGTTTGCTTCCCTCGATGTGTGTCCGCAGTTTTGTTTTAATTGTGAAATTGCAGAACGACGTAAACGCACCAAAATTTTACAAATTACTTGTTTTACGTTAATCTTTTAGGTTAATCTTCAATTATCTCGATGCTGTGTTCACGTCTGCCACATGCAGTGGGAAGAACACTGGACTGGGGACAACCCAATCCCCTGCCATATTTCTGGGACCTTTGTTGCTCCTTTGACCTAACTTTCCATTATTGTCACCCAGATGCGTCATTTGCAAATGCCTATTGCGGAAATGGTAGCACACACTAGGAAAAATCAACAAAGAAAACAAAAAAACACATTAACTAATAAAACACTTCAATGAATAGAAGGAATTCACCCAAATTCCATATAATTCACGGTGGTATGAAATCTTTGATTTTATCTTCTTACTAGTATTGTGTTATGTCTGAAAAAATAATCTGTGTATGTTGATATGCGTCTGTGTGTATGTGACAGTGAAACAGAGGTAAAAAGTTAGTTATACTCATATCTCTAACATGTTTTTTTTTTAAATATATAAATCTTTCTGTCTTGTATGTAGGTGAAACCTTGGGAGTCTTTGTGGGGTTTTCATTGACTGCACATCTCATTACACAGTTTGGTTGGGCAGTCACCCTGTACATCACAGGTAGGTCAATGGGATCTCCAAAGTGCTTACTTAACTGAATATCAAAGTCACGAACAGCCACAGCAAAGTTATGGCTTAGTTTTGTTATCAAATTATCATTATTGGCTATCTAAATGTACTTTTATGAAGGAAGATATCGTGAATTTCAAAACGGGCGGCAAAGAACTATCATCACCAATCTACGATCAGCTTTCACAAACACCATGTTGAATGAGAAAAGCAAATCTCTCACGTTTGTAGCTCAAATAAAGTAGAAGACAAACATCAGTTTATTGTAGACTTTAGTTAAAAAGTGGAGGTAGAAATATTCATTACGATCATATCGCATCGTGTTGGGAGTCTTTTTCTTATCTGTCGATTGACATTGATGTTATTTTCTTTAAAAACACCATTGTAATCCCACGATCAACCAGACGATCACCACCGCCTTTTCCCCGGGCCCCATCTATAACACCCTTGTATCACGTGATCTATGTAACCTTTGGCTTCCAGGCCACGTGGCTTTATTTCAGAGCTAAAGAAAGACGACGGATGCAGTGTGAAAGATTCTAAGCAAGAAAGTTTGAGTTGTGTGTATCACTTTTAGCTCCTCATGTTAAATCTGAATAATGATATCATTTCTTAAAAACTAAAGGTTCCTGTGTTTTAACTGTAGGCGTAGCTGGCCTGGCATTTTGCTGTATCTGGTGTCTTCTAGCGTTTGACTCACCTGCCGTGCATCCAAGAATAACTGAAGCTGAAAAGAAATACATCGAGTGCAATTTAGAGAGAACGAGAAAGGTAAGTCGTGAATGGATTGGTAATTTGTTTAATTGATTATTGATTTGTTTCCTTTTGCATTACTTAAACGAAGATGTCCCAAATGAGGTTGGTGTGCGTGCATACGTGTGTGTACATGTATGTATGTATGTGTGTATATGTGTGTCTACATGTATGTGCGTGCGTCGTATATATGTGTCTGTATATTTGTGTGCGTGTCTGTGTCTGTATCTCTTTCTCTCTCTCTCTCTCTCTCTCTCTCTCTCTCTCTCTCTCTCTCTCTATATATATATATATATATATATATATATATATATATAGTGTTTGTGTGTGTGTGTGTGTGTTAGATTGTGTCTATGCACGTATGTGTGTACTTTGTATGTGAACATGGTCTTTGCTGGTGATGGTGCTCATTTATCTAATATTCTTAAAACAAACGGTCACTTGTTATAGAGGTTAACGGGTCAAACAACACCAGCCAACCAGCCAACCAACCAACCGACCAACTAACAAAAACACATAGAAATCATGACAGCACAATATTTGATGATAACAATCGCCGATACGCTAGAACAAATATCAATATGTTTGCTTTAAAATTGAACATGCTTAAAATGTTTCAAATAAAAGCTACCACAACGATTTACTGTGTGTTAACATTGGGCTAACCTTTTTTTCTCTGCATTAACAATAGGGCAGAAAAATCCCGTGGTTGAAGATGTTATCATCACCACACCTGTGGGTGCTGATCTATATCCACTGTGCGGACGGCTGGGGATTTTTCATGATGCTAGCCTGCCTACCCTTGTACATGGATACAATACTCAACTTCAACCTCGATACAGTAAGTAGCCCACTAGCTTTGTATTGTTGTAGCTTAATTTTGATACCAATATTATGATATTTTTACATTTTGATCCTTTCTTTCTACCTTACACAGCTTTAGATATTTGACGTCATCAATTTATAGAGATACTGGGGTGTAAAGCTTTTTGAAATGTAAGCAAGAGAAACTCTAATGTCAGGATTTGTTAGTAAAGCAACAAGTCGTTTCACAGTATCTAGTGATCATGTGCAGTAGTTTTACATTGTGGTCTAATTAGAAGTAAAAAAAATATGGGCAAAGAAAACAAAAGATCTTACACTCTGACATTGAACCACAATACATTACGGATGTACATGCGCACTGGGAACAGTGAAATGCCATATCAAAATGTAACATCAATGCATGAGGTTGGATAGCGGATATTGACACAACGTTATTCTTTTATACATCATACAGAATGGCGCTTTGTCTACCCTGCCTTATTTCACTCTCATGGCATCAAGGATCCTGTCTAGTATCATCATCGATCCTGTCATCAAGCGATCGGGTTTTAAGAAGGTCAACATAAGAAAGACATGCATATTAGGTAAGATACATTGAAGATCTGCCTTTAAAAAAATGTCAAAGTTCATTTTCAAATTTTCTAAGATTTCTCACTTAGCTTTTGGTCAGATATTCTGTCCTATACACTTGTGGGTAATCCTTGGTCACAATGTCTTAGAAAGAATTAAACATTGTAATTTCTTCTAGTAAACATATAAAGCTTCAATCAAATACCATCACACTGACGTCTTGAACTCTTACGCTGCTGTATAAGGTATTTCACAGTTCCATTTAACACATGCTGCAATCGTGATGCCATATGTAGACAAAGAATGTATAGACCCTTAAACTTTGCAACAATGCATTGCGACTACGCCCGCGCACCTGCCACTGTGAACTGGTTAATTGTCACGATGCCTTTCCAACGTAGGCTGTTGTTTTTTGATAATGCGTGAGTGTCTATAAAGAATAACATCAACCGAGTCATTGAATTGTGCATTTCAAATGACACATAGGATTTCCCACCTTTTGACCTTCCAGCTTTGGGTGGCGTTGCCGCCTGCCTTGTTGCGGTTGGTCACGTGCGATGTGATTCCACTGCAGCCATCGTCAGTTTGTGTCTGGCCACAATCATGCAGGGTGTGATGATACCGGGGTTTTATCCAAGCTACGCAGAACTCACACTGGGCTTCTCTGGAGTGGCGTTTGGAATCAGCAACGCTGTAGCAAACTGTGGAGGATTCATTGCGCCTCTGATGGTTGGAATTCTCACAGATGGAAACGTAAGTGTGGTCAAATAGTTCGACGTCATTTTTTCATCTTCCAAGTTAAAAGAATCAAGTGCTAGGGGGTACAAATACATCTCATAAAATTTCTGAAGTCGGCTGTTTCAAAACAGTAATTGACTTGCATGTCCTAGTAGTTCATGTTTAAATACATATCAGATGGCAGACAAATGAATATTTTCTCTGGACGAAGTCCAGTTATTGTACGAGCCTTACACTGCGTAATTTGCATAATGATATAAACCTCCATAGATTACTTTTTCATTGATGCACTCTGTACAATTTCTGTTTTACAGCTGCGTAACACGCGTTTTAGTCATTCAATAACTAATAATTGTTACCAAATACACACTGGGCCTTAAACATTGCCATTTGACAGCAATGTATTGCCACTGCACACACGATCTTGACACTATGAACTATCCTATTACCATAATGAGTTGGACAAAAAGGACAAATGTCTATATCGTCAATGGAAATTGAAAATATGATATTTTACTACCGACAGCAAACAGTAGAAGCCTGGCAGAAAGTCTTCTACATCGGCGCCGCCATTTCTGTTTCCGGATCCGTCATGGCTCTCGCGTTCCTCCGGACTGATCCGGTGTCCTGGGCTCAGGACCCGGATGAAGACAAACTGCCCCAGCCAGCAGGGGACAAGCTGATATCTGACAACAATGATGGCGAAAAGGGAGACACTTGGTCAGTTTACGAGACCACAGTATGAACTAAATAAAGAATGATAGATACATTGATAGTACTTACGTCTTGTTATTGATGCCTTTGCTGCTATATAGGTGTCCAATTTGCATGTCAATGGTACTGAGCCCAGATACTATCGGACATTCCAGAATGTTTATGACATTTTATGTATCGTCAAAACCATGAATGATTAAAACTCGGTTTAGTAAAATTATGAAATGCGCTTTCCTCTCCTTGGTGCTAAAGTATGTAACTCTTGATGTCTACTTTATAAAGATCTTAGTCACGTCAATAAAGCGACTTTATAACAAATATTTGTTCAACGTGGCTGTGTTCATTCGTGCACTGTTCGAACATTTTACCGAATACAACCCATTGGTGATTTTTGAAGCACAACCTGTATCCATAATGAGACACGCTTGTATGCTGCTACAATGTCGATCTGTTCGCCCATACAAAAATTTTCCTATCGAACTCCGATGACTGTTTGACTCATTGTTTTAGTCACTGTGGTTCATCGTTGACTGTCACAACGTTGTGCAAAATCAGTAGTCTCTACCAGACTAACTACGCCGGCTATAGGGAGAATATTTGCCGGAGGACTTTGGCCAGGGAGGGTTATTGGACCCTCTCTCCGTAGCCAACTCCCTTCATACAATTGACTCTATTTGGCCAATTTCTACTATTTTCCCAGCGACCCGCGGAGGCTGGTAGAGCCTACCAAATCAGCAACCTAATCTCTGGTTTGTGATAACCTGGAATGCAGTCTTCTTTGCTTAAGTCCGCCTCCAACGACCATAATACGAGTCTGTTTAATACGCTATATACATTACAAATCAATTACCTCCAAATTGCCAACGTTGGCTTCACTATTATTACAGTAACACATACGAGTGCTGATTTTCTTAAATAAAATCTCCTTGCTAAGACATCCCCCACACGATACCTGATTGAACGATACATGAGTTACAGAAGGACCGTTATATATCGTCCTCGACTCAACCTAACCCCTTGATGTCATTTTCAAACCTATCTAAAGATATTGCTTATTCTGAGCGTCTCACCATTGTTTCGCAAATTATCGCAATGCAAATAATCTAAAAAAGGGTAATGACAGAAGAAGTAAATGATTAACTTAATGACTGTTGCCCAGATATACGTAAAAACTGGGGATGACCTGAATCTTAACGTCTGCTTGGAGATTCTTTTGGCGACCCCCCCTAATTAGGTCACCGGGTCAAGCTGTAATTCTACCCGCTAGTTACTATTTCGATCAGCGCTATATAAAGCTAGCAGCCCGGCGCTAAAAACAATAGCATTGATAGCTAACGTTGAGAAACCGTTCAACCGTTACCATAGAATCGTAAATGACGCAAATACTCTATAGCTACAAGCAGATGCTAGGTCCCTGCTTCTTTTTGACGTCCTTTACGTGGTTTGCTGGGCTATTTTGTCCGCTATTCTTATGTGTTAACAGCTGCCTGTCACGCATGCGCGCAGGAAGTAAGGCCGCTCAAAATGGAGGGTTCACAGAACGTAAGTACACTGTTTTGATTTAACCACGACGTATTTTGCCGTTTTTTTTTTACCTCGACATAGAAAGCGGACATTTTAGGAAAATAGAACACTGTTGAACGGTGTATGCAGGCTTTTGTAACAGTAGTAAGTCAAGAATGCCCGGATGAATTGCCTTCATGGTTTGCATGACGGTAGGTATGGGATGACAGGGAAATCTTCATTCTATACTCTCCTGATATTACTTACTGTATTTCTAAGCTTACATTATCGAACGCCGATGCTCACCGTACACCATGTATTGTGATAAACGTATTCGTTTCTACGTATTGCATTGAATTTCTGGGTGTTTAATCAATACTTGAAACTCACTACCTTTTACCCTCATTCAGATGACCTGCTGTATCCCAACCCGGTACTGTTTGGCCGTCCTTTTGATGGGGGTCGTCATTCATTTATTCACCCTGCGGTCAAATTTCAGTATCATCGTTGTGGCTATGGTCAAACATGCTCCGAATAATCAACGCAACAGCACCAGGGAGAACGAGTGTTCTATTAACACGACCAATGGGATTTCGTATTCCAAACACGGAAATGACACGGCAGATTTATTAGCCTTCAACGTGTTCAACGAGACGGGTATAGTGGGGCATACAAGCAGTACAGAACATAACAGTCAGGTAGGACAAATTTCTTTTCTTGCCATATTATTTTCTATTACCTGACAATGTGCAGATTATATCCTAAACGCCTGCTTTATTCTACTCCAAAATGAATTATTTAAATTATGATAAGTGGTAAATTATGCTTAATGTTTTACTTGTACATTGTGAACGAGTTACAAAAATTGGGATTTGATTCATCTATTTATCATTCTTTATTTTTTTCTTCTCTGCCACTTCTTACCATCTCCATCTGTTGACAATTCATAAAAATAATTACATTTTAATCAGTATTATATTGTAATCATAGTATAGTGCCCTTTGTGCTTATCACGCTTATCATATAGAAAGAAAAAACCAAGTCTCTATATTATAGGATAAATTTTCCTGGGACCCCGTTACTCAAGGCCGTATCATCGGCGCCTACTCGTACGGGGTTGTGTTCAGTCAGATGCCGGGAGGATTCCTGGAGGCCAGGTTTGGTGGGAAGAAAGTTCTCGGTTTGAGTATCCTGCTGTCCTCCGTTCTGACTCTGCTGACGCCCGCGGCTGCTTTCGCTGGGGAGTGGTGGCTGTTTGCTGTTCGGGCAGCTGTCGGCTTTGCGCAAGTAAGAGATTTGCGTTAATACCGCTGTAGTATCCCCTCTCCCACAATTTAGGGAGGGGGGTCTGGATACCATAGCAACAGTCATTGGCCACTGAACATACGGTAAAACATTTTAGTTTCAGGTGGATTTAGGAATAGTAATGTGAAAACATAACACCTCAGTGACTTACTTTACAATAAATTCTGAATTTTAGGCCATGGCCCATTGATGCAAAATTGATATAAAGATACTGATGATTTTGCTTTGCAGGAGTGAATTATGCTACATTTGCTTGCAGATACTTTTTTTTCCTGATAGACTTTCTAACATTCTTCTCAGGGTGTGGTATGGCCATGTATGCATGGCATTCTGTCCAAATGGGCCCCGCCCTCGGAGAGAGGTCGTCTTCTATCAATCGTCTCTGCCGGTGAGTTTTTACTCACGGATAGGAACAGGTACTGAATAACAAGGTTCTTTTATTCACAACCAAGCATTTTACAAGAGTCGACGTTTCGACAGCTGTCAGCCATCTTCATCAGGGCAATACTCAGACTAGTTCACAGTGCAGTGAAGCTAGGTGTTACTGCTAACAATACTTTGCGTTTGGGACTGCATTGTTAGCAGTAACACCTAGCTTCAGTACAGTACACTAAACTAGTCTGAGTATTGTGAGCTCACTACCCTAATTGTGTGTATGTTGTCTGTGAAATAGACGGGAAACTTAGTTCTCTTCGGAGCTTGCGGAGAAGAGAATTGCCCTGATGAAGATGGCTGACAGCTGTCGAAACGTCGGCTCTTGTAAGCTGCTTGGTTGTGAATAAAAGAACCTTGTTTTTCAGTCATTCGCCAACCTGATGAAATTATTCACGGAACAGGTACTGTTTATACCTCCGTGAAAATTGAGGTATGGTTTTTCTTTCTGTGTGTGACCGCAGATATTTCAATATTGAAAAGTGACAGGGTGTAATGCGGAAAATGGTGTTACTGGATATTGGAAAACTTGGCTTGGTCAGTGTCCCAAGTTGATCCCCCAGGATGGGAAGCTTGGCTTTGCTCGGGTTCAAAGTTGCATAGGCAGGAAAATGAGTAGACCGAACTAGCGAGAAATTCATATCGTTATGAGCAATAAATCAAATGAAACCCGGACCATTTCACGGAGCCGGAGGTATCGAATTTCCGTTTTCTTGCTTGCCGTGTAGACAGACAATTAGTTTGTGTGCTTTTCCTTTTTCAAGAGATGGAAAGTGAAAGAGGAAAAAGGCAAAAGAAATACAATAAACTATAGGAGGAAAGAAATTCCATTATGTGCATACCAATATTTTCTACACATGCATTTTTTTTTAAATCCAGGGGAAACCCTGGGAGTCGTTGTGGGGTTTTCATTGACAGCATATCTCATAACAGAATTTGACTGGGCAGTAACGCTGTACATCACAGGTAGGTGAAGACCGTCTTTAAAGTGCTGACCTTATAACCATATGAAGCTGATTGTGTTTTTTACGATTTTTTACCATTCTATTTCAAACAAAGTCATTTCAACCTACACATTTAGCACACCAAGAGACAAGAAGTCAAAATCTTTGAACCAATAACATATGCAATTTGATTGTATATTAGAATAATATCTCCTATCACTGTATATTTTTGCTTCTTATTTGTATATGTACCTGTACTAAGCCCCGTAGTTTATGAATATGGTTGCAATAATTATTGTTATTATCATTTTATCGTTGTGTTGATGTTGTGAGATAGATAAAATGCATTCGATGTTATATCTTATTTTTACCTGTCGATTGTCATCCATGATATTTCTTATCACTATAATAAAACAGCAATGGCATTCCATTTTGTGCGTCTCCCAATAGTTTAAACCTGAGTTCCCAAGGGCTCTATCAAGTGCATTTTGTATATTTGAATTTCTCAATGCAACGCGTTCCTGTGTTTCTACTGTAGGCGTAGCTGGCCTGGCGTTTTGCTGTATCTGGTGTCTCCTGGCGTTTGATTCGCCTACCGTTCATCCGAGAATAACTGAAGCCGAAAAGACATATATTGAATCCAATTTAGAGAGAACTAGAAAGGTAAGTCATGATTTGTTTGGTTTGGATATAACAGTTAACCTTCTCTTCTTATGACGGCACCTTGATATATACGTCAGGAAAATATTCCTATGTACGTCTGCATTGTACGTGTGTGTGTGTTTGTGCGTGCGCGTGTGTGTGTTTGTGTGTGTTTGTGCTGTAGAGCATGTACGTGTATAACTCTTTAAAAACAAACGGTCGCCTTTTATAAAGGTAACAGGATCAAACAATACAAACAAATTAGAAATCATGTGCATTGTTGCATTATCGAAATAATTACAATTGATCATAACCTGAAGAAAACCCTTTCTCCTTTGTTTATTTATCAGTCTGTCATCAACAACACATATGTATGTATATTTTACCATGATGGGTGTGTGTTTTATTTGCTCGCCTGTTTAAAACTGAAATAATTGAAAAAAAATATTCACAACCAAGGAAAATGCTTAATCAAACGATTCGTTGACTGCCTGTCGTCTTATTTAGGCCAATGGTTGAAGGCCACTCCTTAGAGAAATGCAATTCTTCTATCATGGTGCAGTTTTAGTCCTTCGGCTGACGGGATGTTCTGGTAATTTTCCTTGCCTCGGTGGTAACTACTCTCTTCCTTCTAATGTTGAGACGCCCTCATAAGTCTGCTGTCACCGGGCGCTGCGGCCATGACTCCTTTATTGAAAGGTCGAAGGACCTGGTAAAACTATTCAACAAAGACATGCTTGAATGTTTTAAACAGAATTAGCTGGATTAGCGTCATATATGCATATGAGTAACTTTTCGTCTGCTTAACAAATAGGACAGGAAGATCCCGTGGTTAAAACTTATCACCTCGCCACACCTGTGGGTAATCATCTATATCCACTGTACGGACTGTTGGGACTTTTTCATGATGCTGACCTGCCTGCCTCTGTACATGGATACAATACTCAACTTTAACATTGATACGGTATGTAACCTAGCTGCTTTTTTATTGCCTTGTCCCTTCATATGATTTTAATATTCTTGAATTCAAATTGTACAGAATCTACTGTACCTCTGACGGTGAGATGAAAACGCAAATGTGCACGAAAAGGTCATAGTTCAATGTTGTCCTTATCTTAGAATGTTTATCCCTAAAGCACCCCAATATTATTTGTGACCATCTTGTCAAAACGGGGAACAAAAAGGCCCCCTGTTTTTTGTCAATTATATATTTTTTACCTATTGTTTGGTGATCAATGTACACACATTACTTTGTCAATGTAGAATGAATATATTGTCGTGTTTGGATGTAACTGATTCCTGTTTGAATTTGAAAATAGTATTCATAACAATATACATACATTGTATCCTCTCATTTACCAAAAAATCAATATAGCATTTTCTCTTTGATTGGACAACTGAGGCCATTTGCATGATTAATATATCTAGTTAGAATTGTCACAAGTTTGAAAGTCGTATCATGAAAAAATGAAATGTAGCGGATTCAAAGAGTATTATGCTAACAAGCATGGAAGCATGTCAAGCATACATTTGGCTATCGACACAACGAAAATCGTGACAATCTTTCAAACTGATAATTCTCTTTAAAAGGCTCAAACAAAACCGTTCATAAACACAAATGGCACCTAAACATTACCGAATGTAGCAAGATACATACGGTTTATACGTCAAATATAAACCCCTGTGTACACGAACTGGACTGAAACAGGTAGTTTCATGTCCAACGCGAGGTAAAAATCAGCTGGACTCAATCTTTACCAATATGTCTGTACATTATTGTAATAAGCCAAAACATCTCCCTCCACTGGGGAGATCAGATCATCAAGTTTTGGTTCTACCGGGTACACCTTGGGTTAAAGAGCGCGTCTACGTCCACCGCCGCAGGAAGTGTACCCCCGAAACAGTGCGTTCACTCGGTCTTGCACTAAACCTCGCCGATTTCTCCCCGGTTGAAAACACTCCGCACGCAGAACAGAAAGTGGACCAGTTTTACTCGATTCTGCGTCCACTAATTGACACGATACTACCCTTTAAGGAGGGGAAGGTCACCTCCAGGGATAAGGAGTGGATTACGCCACGTATCAAAGGACTGATAACAGAGAGGCAGAAGGCCTTTATGTCAGGGGACACTACCAGCTTCAAACGACTTCGTAACAAGATACAACACTGCTTGAAGACAGCTAAAAAATCTTTTTACCTGAAAGAAGTGGATCATCTAAAACACGGGGACACACGTAAGTGGTTCAGTCTTGTGAAGTCCATGATGGGAGCTCCGAAGAAGAGAGGAGGCAGTGTGCCAACCCCTGGCATAGACTGTGATTCCCTGAGTGAACACTTTGCATCTGTTTGGTCGAATGTTACCCGTGATATACCCAGCACTGCAGACGTCTTGGACCAGCTTTCCACTGGAACATTACCAGAGCTGAGCATAGGACAGGTTAAGCTACAACTGCGAAAGCTTAACCCACGCAAAGCTACCGGTGATGACCACATACCGACATGGATTTTGACCACCTTCCATGAGGAACTTGCACCTGTGTTATGTAATGTCTAATGCCTGAAACAGGGCATCTTCCCTTTACAGTGGAAGACGGAGTTGGTTGTTCCAGTTCCGAAGACAACCAAACCAAAGGGCCCTGAAGAATACAGAAGGATCTCCCTCACCAGCTGTTTGGGTAAAGTCTTAGAGTCGTTTGTCCGTGTGCTGTTACAGAGGGACACTGACCACCTGATCCATGACTCTCAGCATGGTTTCAGACCGAGGAGATCGACTGTGTCAGCCCTTACCCAGATAACGCAAACCTGGCATAACGCGCTCAACAGCAAGCCGAAAATGGACGTACATGTCTCGTTCGTCGACTTCAGTCGCGCGTTCGATACGATAGACCATGGTAGTCTCCTGCATAGTCTGGCACAAATGGGGTTGAGACGGGACCTGTGGTGTTGCGTGAGAAGTTACCTGAGTGACCGTGTGCAGCGTGTCAAGTGGGGATCGCGTATTTCGGCGCCTCGACCAGTGCTAGCTGGAACACCACAGGGTGGTATCATCTCACCATCACTGTTTGTCCTTGCCATGAACAGTCTCGACAGAGGGATCCCGATCAGTGTAACCCCTGTTAAGTACGCTGACGACCTGACTAACACGGAACTCCTGATGGGTTCGCTACCAGGTCAAATGCAAGCTGCCATAACAGAAGTCGACACTTGGGCCAAATCCTACAGTATGGCAGCAAACGTAGGAAAAACCAAAGACATGGTTATTAGCTGTCGTAGGGAGGCTGTCAAACCCCCACCACTCACGCTCAGAGGGGAAACGATAGAGAGAGTCTCGTCCTTTAAACTCCTCGGTGTGATCGTCACTAATGACTTGTCCTGGGGTCTCCATGTTGATTATATGCTGTCCAAAGTAAGACCACGTGTACACTACCTGCGACTGTCGAGGTGAGCGGGGCTGCCAGTGGATGTTCTCCTTCAAATCTACACTACATTCATTCGGCCGGTGTTAGAGTACGGCTCACCGGTGTGGGGAGGACTACCTCGTGGATTGTCAGATGAGATCGAGAAGGTCCAGAAAACGTGCTGCAGGGTTATTGGTATCCCCTACGACCAGTTGCCGACCCTGGAGAAGCGGAGACGCGAGGCAGACGCGCGTGAGCTCGGGAGGGTGGTGGCGGACGATACACATCCCTGCCGGCAGTTCCTGGTGCAGTCCGAGGACACTCCATACCAACTTAGACGAACATCAACCTTCAAAATACCGCTCAGCCGAACAAAGAGACATGAACAATCCTTTATTCCTAGAACGCTCAAAATCATGCAATAATGATCAGCAAAAAGCTGTCACTAATGACCTTCAATACTGTATTCTTAATGTTTTGTCTTAATATGTATACGATGTTCTCTTAGATTGGTAGCAGATTTGAGATGATTCGTGTCATTTGTACCTTCGATCTGTGATACTGTGTAATTTTAACATTTAATCTTATTATGAAATGATGACGTGTTGTTGCTTTAAGAATTGTGAATTGCAACGCAATTCAGGCTGTCTCAGCCTGCGATGTTGTAGACATTGAATAAAGTTAAAGTCACCCTCTCGTCATTTTTTTTAAAAGCACTGGTAACACAAATCCATGTACATCTTGCAGAATGGCGCTTTGTCTACCCTGCCTTATTTGACTCTCATGGCATCAAGGATCCTGTCTAGTGTCATCATTGATCCTGTCATCAAGAGATCGGGTTTCAAGAAGGTCAACATAAGGAAGACATGCATATTAGGTAAGAAAGTACATGTTTGAACTATGTTACGGAAGTATTTCTCAGCCAGCGTACAAAGATTTCGAACGTTTCTTACAAACTCTTCGTCAGGTAGCCTATTCCACACATTCTTGGGTCACCAGTCTGGATGTCGGGCTTTTGTTTTCTGCTTAGTTACGTCTTCCTGGTCCGTTTGACACAGGAAGCGACTGTGTGGGCGTAATAAAGATTTAAAAAAACAGTCATTCAAAGTTAGTAAACGTCAGTCGTTTTTCAGAGAGACATGAAAGTCTGTTACATACCAGCACATTTGGTCTTTTACGCCATTTACACTTTTTAACTTAAAGAGTAACTATTCTCAAGCTTTATATTACATCGCCTAAACAGTAATTTGTGAACTTTAATCCAGAGTCTGTATATACTTTTGGCATATGATGTACATTTATTCTAAACTTGACTTGTCATCGTTCTGTTTAAGGCATTTCACAGTTCCTTTTCCTGTGTAGTCGGGACGCATAACAGTCTATGGCCATGTAGATAAATTATGGAAAGGTGCTGTAAACTTTGACCTAAGACAACAATGCATCGCGACTGCACATGCGCATTTGGTATTCTGAACTGCTTTATTCTTATGATGTAATTCAATCCTTCAAAATTCGAAAGACAAACAACTTGTCTTACCCTTGTCGTTCCAGCTTTGGTTGGCGTTGCCGCCTGCCTTGTGGCAGTTGGTCACGTGAGATGTGATTCTACTGCAGCCATCGCCATGTTGTGTCTAGCCACAGTCATGGAAGGCGTGATGATGCCAGGCTTTTATCCAATCTTCACAGAACTCACGCTGCGATTTTCAGGCGTGGCGTTTGGAATCAGCAACGCTGTAGCAAACTGTGCAGGGTTCATTGTGCCTCTGATGGTGGGAATTCTAACAGATAAAAACGTAAGTATGAATCGAAAAACACAATGGTTGAATATCAAAAACGTTTGAAAATTATTATGAATTATTGTTCAATTTGTTAATTGAGTGATAAAACATCTCATAAATTCTAGAATATCAACTCCTGAACAAAAATTGTCCTTGTTGCAACCTTTACCGTCTTTAACCTCTATTTCATTGAACTTAACATCCGAATCATGATATTCTAAAATTTACAGCAAACAGTAGAAGCCTGGCAGAAAGTCTTCTACATCAGCGCCGCCATTTCTGTTTCCGGATCCGTCATGGCTCTGGCGTTCCTCCGGACTGATCCGGTTTCCTGGGCGCAGGACCCGGATGAAGACAAACTGTCCGAGCCAGCCCGGAACAAGTTGAGGATTGGCAACAATGATGGCAAAAAAGCTTGGCCAGTACTTGTTTACGAGACCACAGTATAAACTTAATAAAGAATTACAGTGATAGATAGTATTTATGCGTTGTATGTGATTCGTTTACCACCATATCAGTGTATTATTTGCATTTCATCGAATCTGAGATCAGACATTCCAGCATGTATATTTACTAGTAAAATTTTAAAGACTCTTTTAATTAAAATCATGAATGGTTGATATTCGGTTAGAAATACTATGAAATACTTCCCTCTCTTGAACTACGTCTTCGTCAAATACACATGAATCAATAAAGAAGAGGCCAATTGATGCTAATATGCGACACTTGATTACTACTATATAAAGATCTCAGTGACGTGAATAAAACAACTTTATAACATACTTTTTTGAAAATTTCCTGTGTTCTTTGTTCACTGTTCCAACGTTGTACTTAATAGAATCCATGGCTGATTATCTAAAGCATAACCTGTATCCGTAGTGGGTAACGTCTGTATACGGCTATAATGTGAATCTGTCCGCCCATGCAGAAATGTTTTCCCGAGCAAATTAGGGCGAGTATTGGACACAAGTCACTATGCTCCAGCTTTGACTGTTACAACGTTGTGCCAAATAAAAACCCTAATCTCTTGTTTTGTAACAGCATGTAATGCAGTTTTCTTGACTTTAGTCCGCATCAAACGTCCATACTATGGTTTTGTACGCTAGAAAACATTACAATGCAGTTGCCAACGCTTGCTTCAGTTTTACATGACTTCAGTTTTTGCTGACTGGATGCGACATGCTCTATTCAAGGAACGTTCTTGACTCAACATTGGCCCTTTGATGTAATCGTCAATTCAATTGATAATAAGGATATGGCTTATTGTCAGTGTTTTACCCTAGTTTACAATTCTAGTATGTTTTTTAATACTGCAAATCACTTATAAATGAGTTGAAGTAGTAGGTGATAAACTTCATAAATGTTTCCCAAACAAGCGTGAAACCATTAAAGGTGATTTCAACCTCCTTGGTTAAACACTAGGAATAAGCTAAATCTTTACATCTGCTTTGATATTCCTCTTAGCGACCCCTTACCTAAGTAAACTGACTTAACTGGGCCAAACTGTAATTCTACCCGGCAGTTACTATTTCGATTAGCGCTATATAAAGATAGAAGCTCGGCGGTAAAAGCAATGGCATTGAAAGCTAGCGTTGAGCCACATTTTGACCGTTACCATTAAATCATAAATGACGCAGAAAATATTCTCGAAGAAGACGTTAGGATCCTGCTTGTTTTGGACGTCTTTTTGGTGTATTATTGGACTTTTTTTGTCTGCTGTTCTTGGTGTAATCAATGCTGCCTGTTTCACAGGAAGGAAGGCCACTTAAATTGTCTTGTTCACAGACCGTAAGTACTACCATCATTGTCTAAACCATGAGATTTTTTTCAGATATTTTTCCCCAGGCAAATATAGCTGAAGTTTCAGGACGATACAATATGTACAGCTTTTCGTATTAGGTAGGAATCAGGGTTCGAATTGTTTATTTATTTATTTTTGTTTATTTCGAATTATTACCTTTTATTCAGAGTTTTTTCCTGTGCAAATTTTGTTCAGCAAGGGCCAGCACAAAAGAATGATTATTTTGAAAATATGGCCACAATTCTTTATCTTTGCCATTTGTGACCTCTGGTTGACCCGTGGATTCTTTCTCTTTGGCAGGAATGACCCATTAGGACAGGGATGAAATCCTGGTATGTGTCAGTTCAGTATCCATTTAAAGTGCCAGTTGCCTCCTGCTATCTTTCACCGAAAGGTCGGTATGTTAAAACAATTGGTTGTGTACAAAGAGGTTGTTATTCTGCAAAAAGATATTGTCAAGATGAGTTTTTTCAGAAACTGTGGTGTAACAGTCAGCGACCAGCCATGTGTGGTTTTGTTTTTGTTTGAAGACTATACAGTTTATATCATGCAATGAAGTTGCATGAATATTGGTTTGCAATGCTTCGAGGTTGATTAGGGTAAATAAATTATATGCTGGTAAGTTACATTCTATATTCTCATAATGCACCAAAATATTTTTCTTGTTTTTTTTTCTTGTTTTTCTTTAAGAACATTTCCTTCGTATAAGAAGAAGGAAAATACGAAAAGGCATATTCGGTAGTATATTACTTGGAGTCTTATAATGGAAAACACTGCAAAACAGATTTTCCTCATTAGTTATGCAAATAAAGTCCCAATTAGAATAATGTGCACTTCAACATGTACATCTCTGTCTAAGATACCTGCATACTAAATATCAGGGAAATCCGTCGTTCCTTTGTTCAGTTATCATCCTTAGAATATTTTCACAATAACGCCCCCTTCAATTCCAGTACAAGCTGCAAGAGGGCCCAAACCTACACAAATTCTTCATCACATCACAATCTACCACAAAAAAAATTAAGACCACTGCACGTTCAGGTGAAAAGATAGAAAAATGGGAGTTCTGCTCCAGTGCCAAGGTCACATACAAGGGAGCCCGAAATCGACCCTGAATTTTGGCTTCCCAACACCTGCCCACATACCAAATATCATTGAAATCCATCAAGAGGTTCTTGAGTTATGCTGTCTACAGTAGTGCGGAAACACAAACACACACAAACAGACACACCCAAAACTATATATTCATTTTTCATGGATTTTATTCCAAAATGACCCTCATGAAAATTGGCGGCTCTTAAGAAATTTTGCCTAATGTTAAAGATGATGTTTGAGGAATTTGTGTGAACACCTCTTCATCTATTTCCACCCTTCGCAACCTAATTCTTGACCCAAAATTGATCTGAAACTTCAGCAATTATCCCATAGGAACCATATCATGCATTGCACCCCAAGGGTTTTCATGAAGGGACACCACCCAATTCATGGATTATAAATGGTTCATTTATTTGTTTATCTGTGAACACCTTTTACAAATGTTGTTGATTTTGTATTCATAAAAATGATTGTGGTCTGGGTGCCGAGACCTTTTAGAACAGCGTGGTCAATCAGGGGCCCCAATTTTGGCTATTCCCTCCCTCCCTCTGGAAAGCTCGCTTCTCTGGCCTGGCTGTGAACACGTGCACTGCTCTGCGTCTAAGATAGCGTGTTTGCAGAGGTCATTGACCCGTATATCAATGTCAGTGCTCGGGTGATTGAAAGAAAATGCAAATAATGGCAATTTTGGGTATTTTTACGAGAGGTAAATGCCAATTTCAGGAAGATTACCCCTATTGCATGATTTTTAAGGCAAAATTTGACAAAATTGTATATGATAGGGCTAGGACGTTAACCACCTGAACTTGCCTCTCATGGGTGGCTTTAGCATTCTGATGCTTTAAAAATGTGGGAGGGCCCACAGAAGGAGGTTCTTATTAAACTATTTTTTAAAAAATCACAAAAAAATAATTCCAAAAGATATCAAAAAGGAGCCGGTGTATTGACCAAGAGCACTTTTATGCGATCTGTCACTAAAATATTGGCTTGGTACATTGGATCGTTAGCGAGGGGGAACCACTTTTGTTAAAAAGGGGCGTGGCCCTGTAATTGCTATCATGACGTCAAAAGATTTTGCATAAACTATCGTCTTGCACAAAGGTACCTTGAGAAGAGCCACACTTAACATTAAGAATATTTTTAAGACACCCCAGAAGTACTTCGGCATGCCTGTCCCCCACCGCGCTAGTGTTTACACCGTGCATTGTGTGAAAAGTAAACGGTGATTGTGTTTGTATTGGCCTTCTGAGTGTATCTGTAACTGGTGTATCTATAGCCGGTATATCCGCTCTTTAGCGTAACACAAGTTCTGACACCTCTGGTACTTAAAGGTATGACTTCTTCTTGTCCTTTCTGGGCTGGTTTTAGATACTTATTAGTCGGTACGTCCACAAGTAAATTAGTCATTTTGTACATCATGCAAAGCCTGGGTATTTTTCTCCTGTCTTCAAGTGACATCCACTGCAGATTTGTTTTCATACTGGTGGCACTAGCACCCATGTCATAGTTGTTCGTGCAGAATCTGGCAGCTTGGTTCTGCACTCTTTCGAGTTTGTCTTTCTTTGCGTATGGATCCTATACTGTTGCAGCATATAATTCACGGTTTGGTCTTACTAGAGATGTGTACGCAAGTGGTTTTACTTCTGCTGGGCATGCCCACAAATTACGTTTTATCACTCCCAATGCCTGCTTTGCTTTAGTTGTCACTCTGTTTAACCAATACCTGAAATTCACTGCCTTTAACCCTTTTGCAGATGACCTGCTGTATTTCCATATAACTCAAGGGACTTGTCTCGACAGTGCACAGCGTTATTGTTTGCCTTAAACCGCACATTGTGTATCTGTAAACATTGCCAGTGTTTGCGATGAGTTCCTGTGTGCATTATCAGTACTTAATCATTGCTGTCATTGGACCCTTAGATGACCTGCTGTATACCAACTCGGTACTTTTTGGCCATTCTTCTCATGGGAGTTATCACTCACTACTTCACCTTGCGGTCAAACTTCAGTATCCTTGTTGTAGCTATGGTGAGGCAATCTCCGATAAACGGTAACAACTCAAGGGACAACGAATGCTCTATTAACACTACCATTGCGGCTATGTATTCAACACACAAAGATTTATTACACTTCAATCTGCACAACGAGACGGGGTTAGTGGGGCATGCAAACAGTACAGAGCATAAGGTAAGACAATTTTATTTTCCCGTTATGTTGTTTTCTATACTAGTCTAGATCGATCATGTTCTGAACGCCTATTTTATTTTACCCCAAATGTATAATGCTAACGGGGACTTAATTGTGGTAAATCATGCTTAATTATGCTAGACTTACAAGATCCGTAGGTTAGGTTGAGGCTAGCTTCATTCTAAATGAGTTGTAGAAATTAGATCCCGATTTATCTACTTAATTCTTTTAAATCTTTCTCTCTGTTAACAATTCACACAAAAAAAGAACTTATTGCATACTCATAATGATTATTGAATGTTGTCATCGCAATACGTTGCCCTTTGTGTCTTAACACCTATCACATGAAACAGATATCCATTTCATTACATTTTTCAGAACAAGTTTCCCTGGGACCCCGTTACACAAAGCCGCATCATCGGTGCCTACTCGTACGGTCATGTCTTCTGTCAAGTACCGGGAGGATTCCTGGAGGCCAGGTTTGGTGGGAAGAAAGTTCTCGGGCTGAGCATGATGCTGTCCTCCGTTCTGACTCTGCTGACGCCCGCGGCTGCTTTCGCCGGAGAATGGTCGCTGTTTGTTGTTCGGGTGGTTGTCGGCTTCGTGCAGGTAAGGGACGTGTTTGCATATCACTGTAATAGCCCCCTCCCCAAAGATAATGAGGGGGGGTGATAACGTGGCAACGGTCATTTGCCATTAAACATACAGTAAAATTCTGAGGGACTAGTTTGCGTAATTTCAATGGTTAAAGAAGTGAAATATCTCAAAATATGACAAGTTCGTAATAATGAAGAAGTCGCCGTGATCATAAAGCCAACGTGAATTACGGTAATGTAATCTTGACTTCTACTCCATGGCTCATTTGTGCAAAATTTATTTGAACATAACATTTTTGCTATGCAGGGGTTAGATAGGCTACATTTCCTTACAGATACTGCCTTTCTTCCTAATAGTCTTTGTAACATTCTTCTCAGGGTGTGGTATGGCCATGTAGTCTTGGCGTCTTGTCCAGATGGACCCCGCCTTCAGAGAGAGGCCGTCTTCTGGCAATCGTTTCTACCGGTAAGTTTACTCAAGTACACATGGATAGGAGAACACGTACTATATTTATTTCCATGAAATGGGGTTGTAGTTTTCTGTCTATGCGGTTTGTTTTGTTGTTTTTTTCTTTCTTTTTAAGTGTCCGCAGATAATTCAAGATTGTAGAGTGACAGGATGTGAGGCGGAATATGGTATAATTGGCAACATCAGGGTCCAAAGTTTGGCTCACAGGATAGCTTTATTCCGGTTTAAAGTTGCATTGACTGAAAAATCAATAGACCGAATTAGCGAGATATAATCATTATGATAAACAATAAATTGTATGAAACGCGAAATATGTCATACAGCTGGAGTTATCATTTTTCAGTTGCCTGCCGTGTATTATCCGTGACAAACGATTTGTTTACATTATTTTTGTACGTTTGATTGTGAGACAGTGAGATAGAGACAAAAAATAGAATACGATAAAATATGATGAAAGACCTTTATTGCACATTTATGCTCTGGTGAGCTTATATAGAAGGAAGTTAAATTCCATTATAGACATATTGATTCTTTAAACATAGACATGTTCTTTTCATCCAGGAGAAACTCTGGGAGCCATTTTGGGATTTTCATTGACAGGGTCTCTCATATCAGCATACGGTTGGGCAGTTACCTTGTACATCACAGGTAGGCGAAGAGCGTTTTATACCATTCTAGACTTGACTGGTGGGGCTAAAAGTGACATCCAAGTCCTTTGTTGTAACTATGAAAACAGCAATGCCATTTGCGAACAACTCTTTGTGCGTCTAGGTTCGTGTTTTCCAATACCTGAGTTTCTACGGGCGCATTGCGGAATTAACTCAAATGACTTGAACAAGTTAATTTGATATATTTCATTAATAATATAATTTATCGATGCGACGCGTTCCTGTGTTTTTACTGTAGGTGGGGCTGGATTAGCATTTTCTTGTATGTGGTGTCTCCTGGCTTTTGACTCGCCTGCCGTTCATCCGAGTATTACTGAAGCCGAGAGAGCATATATTGAGTCCAATCTAGAGAGAACCAGAAAGGTAAGTCATAACTGTGGTGGAACTTTGACAAAATCGTGACGAAAACATGTTTCTATGTTTACACTGTAGCTGTCTGTGTGTATGTGTGTTTGTGTGTGTGTGTGTGTGTGTGTGTGTGTGAGTGAGTGTGTACACTTTTTCTAAAAATTACTATCGAATAGAAAATAGAAACCATTTGCATTATTACAATGTCAAGCTTCACAATTGATTATGAGCTGAACAAAAACATTTTTCTTTTAAACTGAGTCATCAAAAACACATGTAAATGTGTATACTATGATGTGTGCGTGTTTTATTTGCTCGCTGGTTTAAACTTAAGATTATTGAATAACATATAGTCCCAACCAATGAACATGATAAAACAGACGACATTTTGTCTGTCATCTTATTCAGGGCAATGGTTATAGAACACTCCTTGCAGTAAGACAAGTCTTTAATGGTGCAGTTTCCGTTCTTCTGCTGACGGTCGTTTCCGGCTATATTCCCAGCCTCGACAGAAACTTCTCACTTGTTTTAAATGTTGAGACGCCCTCGCATGTCTTTTGCTGCCGGAAGATAATATCATGGAACATGCGTTGAAAGAATGAATGACCTGATGTAACTATTCAAGAAACGTTTCAATGTTAGAAATAGAGGCACCTGGATTCACGTTATCTAGACATACGAGTAACCCTTCTTCTGTTCTAACAATAGGACAGGACAATCCCGTGGTTAAAACTTATTTCCTCGTCACACCTGTGGGTACTCATCTTTATCCACTTTACGGACTGCTGGGGCTTTTTCATGATGCTGACCTGCCTACCTCTGTACATGGATACAATACTCAACTTTAACATCGATACGGTGCGTAACGCCACAGCTTTAAATTCTTACAGCCAGGTACCCACCTTTCCCTCAAACATGATTCTGACATTCGTCAATTTAAACCGTACAGGATTCATTATGCATCTGGTAGTAAGACTTCTCAAAGATTGAAACATGTGTCCCAAAATACTCCAGTTTGACATCATTTCTATTCGTTATCGGAGATGGAACACTTATCTTTATTAAAGCCCCCAACATTATTTGTGACTTTCCTGCCCGAAATATTATAGTGTTTTCTCTTTGATTACGCAATTTTCATGATCAATATCTTAATGTTACTTACAAAATCAATATGACTTGTTTGTAAGTCTCACGGAATGGTATGGAATGCTTAGGACTTATAGAATATTATTCTAATGAGCATGGAATCATTTCAATCATACATAGAGCTATCTACACGATGAAAATCACAACGATCTATGAGCCCCTTCTCGAGTTATTCTCTTTAAAGGCTCAAACAGACCGGCCCTTGTCGTCCGAAATAAGTCAATAGGGGGTAAGAAGTTACATCTTTTTTTACGATATTAAAAGCTATTAAACAAAACGAATGTCCGCTGAAGTTTTATAGAAAGATACCAGGAGGTCAATAATTGAACTTTAATTTTTTTGCTGACGTAAAATCTCATATCAAATCTCATACAGACCCATCATACACAGCTTATGTGATTCTGTTTTCCTTAAGCTCTCCTCTCACTGGACCCGCGTTGGCGGTGTCGCTACGTCCTAAACTGGTTTACTCTAAATGGGACCTTATAATGGGAATATGTGATTCAATTCATACTAGTATGACCAAAATTACAAGAAAACACACAAAGCAAACGTTTTGTTGTCGATGAAATTCGTTGAGTGCTTTGTCAGTTTGACCGGCCGCAGCGACGCCGCCAGCGTGCCGTGTGTCCAGTGAGAGGGGGGGCTTAAGTCAACAGACAAATGCATCTAACTCACGCACATAAAAGCGGCACCGAATGTAGTAACTTACGTACGTAACCCTACAGACATAAGGCTCCATCATAGGTCAGATCGAGGACTGGTAACACAAATTCATGTTCGTCTTACAGAATGGCGCCTTGTCTACTATGCCATATTTGACTCTTATGACGTCAAGGATCCTGTCTAGTCTTATAATCGACCCGCTTATCAAGCGATCGGATTTTAAGAAGGTCAACATAAGAAAGACATGCACATTATGTAAGTATGTAATACATCCTTTATCTATGTCACCGAATCCAACTTTTGAAACGTTTATTGCCAACTTTTCGTCAGAGAGTCTATCTCAAACCTGTTTGTCCCCCAGTCTGGATGTCACGATTTTAATGTGGCTTAATAACGTCTTCTTTGACGATTTGTTACTTAAAGCGACCTGGAAGGTGTACTAAAGGAAAAAAGGCCGTCATTCTTAATCAGTAAAATTTCGATTGAACTATAGGGATATGGAGCTTCTGACACATACTGGAAAAAAAATGCACTTTTGCGCCATGCTAAATTTTTTTAGCTTTATGTGACCTTGCCCAAACCATATGATTAATTTGTGAACATTATTCAGCTTCTCTAGTCACTTCCGACAATGTACATTTTTTAAACTCAACTTGTTTTGTTTAATGCCTTTTAGTTCCGTCTTCTGTGCAGTCGTGATGCATTGTGGTCATGTAGTTAAGAAAAGGACTGTAATACTTCATATTTGACCACCAAGCATATCGACTGCACATGCGCATATGCAATTGTGAGCTGACTTATTCTTATGACGTGGTGAATTGGTTCGTGGCGAATCACAGGCGACTTTTCCACTTTTGACGTTCCAGGTTTGGTAGGCGTTGGCGCCTCCCTTGTAGCAGCTGGTCACGTGAGATGTGATTCCACCGCAGCCATCGCCATGTTGTGTCTAGCCACAGTCATGGGAGGAGTGTTGATGCCAGGATTTTATCCAATCTACACAGAACTCACGCTGGGATTCTCAGGGGTGGCATTTGGCATCAGTACCGCTGTAGCAAACTGTGCAGGATTCATTGTGCCTCTGATGGTGGGAATTCTTACAGATAAAAACGTAAGTTTGCGAGGATAAAACACATTGGTTGAACATCAAAACAATATAAAAGTCATGTCAAATTAATTGTTTAATAATCAATGCAAGTGATTATTAGAACATCCCATGAAATTTACAAGATCAGCTGTTAAACAAAATGTATCCCTTTTATAACCTTCTACTTCATTAACTTTGAAATGTTTGTACTTTAATTGTATTTAAACCATACAGCAAACAGTAGAAGCCTGGCAGAAAGTCTTCTACATCAGCGCTGCCATTTCTGTTTCCGGATCCGTCATGGCGTTGGCGTTCCTCCGGACTGATCCGGTTTCTTGGGCGCAGGACCCGGATGAAGAAGAACTGTCCAAGCCAGCCCGTGAGAAGATGCTCCTTGATAGCAATGATAGCGAAAAAGGGGACCCTTGCCCACTACTTGTTTACGAGACCACAGTATAAACTGAATAAAAATTACAGTGATAGATATTGCGTACGTGTTGTAATTGATGCCTTTGTCGCCATGCCATTGTCCAATGTGCATTTCAGTGAGTTTGCTTTCAGACTTTGTCTGACATTCCAACATATTTGTAAGACTTCGAAGTATCTTTACCCCAACTAATATCAGCTTTTGCAGTAAAATTTTTAGGACACTTTCCACTGTCAAGCTACAATGTACGATTTAATAGAATATAAAGCCCTATATATTCGGAAAAGCTCGATTACTTGTTTCTTAAGATTCCTTGAAGCTTTTCCCACCCACCTTGGGCCAATGTGCAACCTTTTAGAGACAAAAATAAACCTTAATTTACAAACTGGAAGATAGTATGACGTCCTAGCTACAGGCGTAAAGGCTGATCCATTCAGAATATGTCCACTCACAAAAGAGTTGGCATTGTTAAGTTTTCAAATTCGCATTTTCAATTCTTTACCTCTTTAAAGTAAAGATTTATATCATACTAAAAGTTATGATAGAAAAATGTCCTGCTTGACTGTATGAAACCCGTAAAGATAATTAACTCATTAGCCGACGCCATATAGGGGACCGGGGTGTTGTTTAGGATGTTGTTTGCAGGACGGTTTACGTTCAGGTGGTGTTACAACCTTGTGTAGCTTGTTTTTGTACAATTCACAGATAGAAATAACGGTCCAGAAATATGAAACAAAAATGAAAATATGCTGAAAAGTGGTTGAACATGTCATTCACATTAGGATTTATTCATAAGAATATTTTCAATTTTGGCGCCAAAAAACTACATAGAGGGCCTTTGACAGATTACCCCTGCGATTTAGTTTGGTGGGCAAAGGTCAAAGTCGAACATACACAGCTGTCTCTTACAAAGGTGGGAGGGCCGCTTGAAATGGCGTGCTTGCAGAACGTAAGTGTACCGTTTTCCCTAGAACCATGATATTTGTTGTAAAATTTTGTGTCCTATGAATTCAAAGAAGTATCAGCTCACAGGAAAATATTACAAGCCAAAGGTTTATTCTGAAAAGGGGAAAAAGTACATCGTTAAATTACAGTCTTAATATGCGTCTACCTACATGTACCATGAAAGCAAGAGTATTGCCGTCGTTAGTTACTCGGGCCCCAAGCCCGTTAATCTTCAAACTGCAGTGTGGGGTATTAATAAGTGGACTTACGGCCCGGTCATATACGTCCTATGATTGCCGTACGATCTCAAACTGAGGGCATTCTAGGGATAATGTGTATGTGTCTTAAGCTTGCAAAAATTCAGCTCACTTATGGAACACTTGATAGATCCTTGTCGGCGGTTATGTCACAGCCTGCATGAAAATTCTACGACATGAGAATCGTACGACGTTGTACGATGAGTGTGACCTCACCGTTAGCCGCGCAGTAGCCGGTTACCCTGGCGTCCTTGGTTGCTTCTTGGAGGATCCACCTGGAAAGCAAGGGGCCAGTTTCTGGCCTGTGCACGTAGACAGGTATAGGCAGGCCTTGGTTGCAACTACCTGGGCGCGCTAGATTGTGCTGGCGGTATATGTAACGATTCTGGTGGCCGAGGTGATCGGAAAATGCAGCCTACTTACGGGAGTCCGGCGCCGGGTTCGATCCCCGGGAGCCAGGAGACTGTTCTACTAGCCTCTTGTGTTTTAATCTAACTTTGTATGTGGTATGGTGCAAACGTTCAGTATCATCATGTCAAGTGAAACATCCTAACAGTACACGAGGCTAGTGTTTACATGCATTGTGCTGACATGTGCAGTATACATCGCTAGTGTTTACAATAACATCAAGAGCTCTATAGGCCGGTTGAGTGAACTTGAATCAATGATTAACTTTTGCTGTTCTTAACCCTAAGATGACCTACTGCATTCCGACACGATACTGTTTGGCCGTCCTTTTGATGGGAGTCGTCATTCATTTATTCACCCTGCGGTCAAACTTCAGTATCATCGTTGTAGCTATGGTGAAACATGCTCCGAATAATGAAGGCAACAGCTCCAGGGAGAACGAATGTTTTGTAAACACGACACAGGATATCAAATATTCTAAACACGAAAATAACACGGCAGAAATGTCAACCTTCACCCTGTACAACGAGTCGCGGAAACAGAGGCATGCAAACAGTACTGAGCATGACAGTCAGGTAAGAAGTTTGAAGTAAATGTAAATGTAATTTGTTTATCTTATTTTCTACACAACCAAGTTGTCAAAAATGCATAAATGGCACTTCAAGGTATACACCCGGAGAAATACCCATTCGTGTTTATTTTTGTGATGTGAACATGAAATGGTATAATAATTTGTTGATGGCAAGTATGTTATGAGCTTAGGAAGGAATATTACAGGTTACTCTCTTTCTGGAACTTCAGAGGTGTTCTTGTTTGACAACCGAAAAGAAAAGGAAAAAGGGGTGTTATGAAATGTGGCTTGTGTGAAGATACAGTCTGCAGTGTTTGACAAGAGGGGCGTCAGTCATACATCTAGCTAATTTGGAGTTAGAATATCACCAACGGTAAAATCAAGATTATCATCAGTATGTTAGGCTAACGATGACTTTTGTAACATATGTCAGATACGTTCTGGCTACCATTGTAGGAGTTTAAAAGATTATAGCTTAATTTTTTATTCATTAAAGGCCCTCTTCTCTCTCTGTCTGTCTGTCTGTCTGTCTGTCTGTCTGTCTGTCTGTCTCTCTCTCTCTCTCTCTCTCTCTCTCTCTCTCTCTCTCTCTCTCAAAGATCACTTGATTGTGCAGTAAGTATTATCATCATTATTATCATAGTCATCATGATATCGTGCATCTTTTACTTATCACGCTTATCGCAATGAGACGGAACCAGTTGCAAAAGGCATTTTCTTACAGGACAAGTTTTCCTGGGACCCTATAATCCAGGGCCGCATCATCGGCGCCTACTCGTATGGCACTGTTTTCAGCCAGGTTCTGGGAGGATTCCTGGAGGCCAGGTTTGGTGGGAAGAAAGTTCTCGGCTTGAGTATCCTGTTGTCCTCCGTTCTGACTCTGCTGACCCCCGCGGCCGCTTTCGCAGGGGAATGGTGGCTGTTTGCTGTGCGAGTAATTGTAGGCTTTATCCAGGTAAGACATAAGAAGGAGGATGTCTTTTCGAAGGGGGGTATATGTGTGTGTTTTTTTCTAATATTCTATGATATTTTTCTGATTGCATGGTACCGGGGACTGTTCGCTTTACTATGACCCTTGTTATGATTTTAGATGGATGAGACATAGTTTGTACGTTAACATTTGTTCGAAAAATTATATATTGGTCAAATTGTTTTGCCCCCTAGTTTTAAGCCGTCTGTCTACTAATATATCCTAATTGATATTCATTTACTTTATAACATTCTTCTCAGGGCGTGATATACCCATGTGCGTTTGGCATCCTGTCCAAATGGGCCCCGCCTTTAGAGAGAGGTCGTCTTATTACAATCGTCTTTTTAGGTGAGCCACTACACAGGATAGGTAGGGATACTATTTTTCTTGCGTCTTATAACTGAATAGAAAAAAAAGGTTTACTCGCCTGAACTCACGCACGCGCACGTATGTGCATTTGATTTTGTGTTCAGGTACATGTGAGCGTATTTGCGCCTGTACGTGAATTCATGCATTTTGTGTGCGTGCGTGCTTGTGTGCGTGCGTTTGTGTTGCGTGTGTGTGTGTGTATGCGTGCGCGCGCGTGAGCGTGTGTGTGTGTGTCTGTGTGTGTGTGTGTGTGTGTGTGTGTGTGTGTGTGTGTGTGTGTGTGTGTGTGTGCGTGTGTGTGTGTAACTACATGCGTGCGTGTGTTAGGGAGGAGAGGAGTGTAAATGAGAGAGAGAGAGAAAGCAAGAAATGATGAGTAGATAGTTAAGCAAACGCTAACTTAATAATAGAAATATTCCTCCTATATATACGATATCTACACTATTGAAAAAAGGTATGGAAAATACACAAATTGAATTGAATATTTTATCTATATTTTATCTATTCTTCAACCTAGGTGAAACCTTGGGAGTCTTTGTGGGCTTCTCATTGACTGCATATCTCATTACACAGTTTGGTTGGGCAGTCACCCTGTACATCACAGGTAGGTCAAGATTTTATAATGCTCACTTCGTTCATCTTTAGTATCGTTTAACGTAACATAACCTAATTACGTGCGGGAGGAGTTTGCGTCCAATTTGGGTCATGTCCACATGTCGAGGTGTATTATGCCGAAGCCTGTTCTCATGAGCAACAAAGAACGTCATAAGTATGATCCTTAACCATCTCTCTCTTTTATACAAAACAATAAAAAAGGTTTACGTCCAGCGACATAACAGAACTCCTGAACCAGCAACAACAAGTTGCACGGAAGCGTCATGCATGACGTATTTTATATGAAATTCGACCCCGCATAATTCAGCATGTTTTTCTAACTTACACGATAGCTAGTATCTTTTAAAAGTAGCTGACGTTAAACCTTTCTTTGATATGCAGACTATCCATATGGTGATTCGAGGTTTGAAACTCTTGCCAGTTTTAGGAAGGTTTGATACAACCTAGCGACCCCCGCTCAGATGATACATTTTTGCACCGAATGACATAATGGCCATGCGTTTATCACGTGAACGCCACATGTTGCTGATGTCGGGGAAATTCATAACACAAACATTGCATTCTTCCATCGCGTCAGGCAATCGGATGGACAAACATAGTGACTTTACTGTCATTTGTCTGTAGACTACTTTCGACAGTTACAGTGCATTTTTTTCTTGTCTATGTTCTTCAAGCATAGCGCTAGAAGGGAAAAGGCTGACGTGGACGATAATGGGTTACCCTAGCACAATTCTACACCATAAACCCCAGTATAAATACATGCTCGCACGGCGTTAAACAGGCGGAGAAAAACTTACAGACCAATCATTTTTCTTGTTAGAAGAGCTGATATTTCTGCCCATTGGTTTAACATTTGGCTCTGTCCGTGCGGTTTTAAGATAAATAACGTTTTGAATAAATCAGACGTTAAATGGTAACGTTACGTTACCTGACACGAGTTACATCTAATGAGTAGCAATCAAATCGTTTGCCATCATCATCATCATTATGTCTGTTGTTTGAAGCTTTGTTTATTCATGAGAAGTTCAAATCGGCACACAAGTGGCAAGTATAAAATTGATATAGGCGAGCAATCGTACCTCATCTGCATAGATGAAATTAACCAAAATATAACCTTCTTGACGATTTATAAATAGAACAATGCTTGGATGTACATATGATGCAATATGGTGTATGATTGTTTTTTATGATTTCCTAACTCTACTGCAAGATGTAGAATTCGGTACTTGTCGACCTAAAAGGAGCATCATCGTGCATAGACTCATCACGTGGAGTGCATAAACTTTACTCCATTTTCTTGTTTTCATAAATCTATGCGTTCTTGTGTTTCTACACTATAGGAGGAACTGGCATAGCATTTTGCTGTATCTGGTGTCTTCTAGCGTTTGACTCGCCTGCCGTTCATCCAAGAATATCTGAAGACGAAAGAACTTATATTGAGTCCAATTTAGAAACGACAAAAAAGGTACACCTTGTACGATGTAACTTTCAGGTATCAAGTGAAAAAGTTTGCATTCTTTTCTCAAAGGTGTAAGACATAAACTTTTTTCGTGTATCATGCAGAAGTAATACGTGTGTCTGTGTGTTGGTTTGTGTTGTATGTGTGTGCGTTTTTTGTAAGGTGTGGTGCCTTTAAAAACTAACATTTGGCCTCTAGTTCACTTTTCATAGAAGTTATGGGGTCAAACAATAACAAGCTTATAGCCGGGATGCTTGTGCTTGTGCCTTAGTTTGAAACTATAAATGCTTAAAACTGATACTGCGACATAATTTTTGAGTAATGCTCAAACCTGAATTTTTTCTTTTGTCTGTTTCATTTTAGGGTAGGAAGATTCCGTGGTTAAAACTGTTTTCATCGCCACACCTGTGGGTAATCATCTATATCCACTGCACGGACTGCTGGGACTTTTTTGTGATGCTGACCTGCCTGCCTCTTTACATGGATACAATACTCAACTTTAACATCGATACGGTGCGTAGTTTAACAGGCTGGCAAAACCCTCAAACCCCTATCCGCAAATTTGCTTTTAACCCTATGTAGACTGGGCTTTTTTAAGATATCTGGGACTCATAACTTCCAAACGGTATGGTGTATCATCACTAAATTTGCAGGGAGTGCTTGTACATAGATAAGTCATTTCACAGTACATAGTGCGCATGCATAGTCGTAGTGCATAGCGATCTAATGTAAAGGTCTAATGCCCCTGGCTGTAACCCAATATTTCCAATCTCTTACCACAATACATCACGAATTTACATCTCATACGCACTAGGACCTGTGAAATGGCTTATTGAAAAACTCCATTTATATTGTACATCATACAGAATGGCGCTTTGTCTACCCTGCCATACCTGACACTCTTGGCATCAAGGATCCTGTCTAGTGTCATCATCGATCCTGTCATCAAGCGATCAGGTTTCAAGAAGGTCAACATAAGAAAGACATGCACATTAGGTAAGAAATTATACTTAACCATTTTTTCTGGGTTCTTCTTTTAAATTAGCTTTTATCATACATTCTGATTTTGACTGCCATGCATGCCGGGAAAGTCATGTTTGTTTGTGTGTGTACCTAAAGTAGCTGGGTTATTGTCATTTACATTTTTTCTGTGCTTCATGGTAACATGTTTTTAATAAAAATGAGGTATTTAGGGATATGAGCTAGATGCAAAATCAGTAATACCACCATAAATGTAAACTTGGCAGACTAACATATTTAGAACACTGTCTGAAAAGCTTCGATAACCCTGCATTAGAAGACGACGACGTCAAAAAATTGTCACCTTAGGATGGACCTCTGCTTTATGGAAAGGGTAAATTAAGAAAAGCGGTATCTTCATAGATGGAATCTAATTGTATAAGGTCAAAGTCACAGAACACATGCAGTTGCGATGCATTGTAGACACACATGTAAAAGGCCCCTAGCATGTAGACAAAAAAATACACATGCAATGACTCTTACATGTTTACCCAGGACGGCAATGCATCGAGACTGAAAATACGCACATGGCATCATGAAAAAGATTGTTGTAACTATGTATTTTCTTACTATTTTATTTTAATTAGTCATAAATTTTGTGGTTACAAATAGACGACTTTTCAAAACTTTTTATGTTCCAGCTTTGGTTGGCGTTGCCGCCTGTTTTGTGGCCGTTGGTCACGTGAGATGTGATTCGACAGCAGCCATCGCCATGTTGTGTCTGTCAACAATTATGCAAGGCGTGATGATACCGGGGTTCTTCCCGAGCTTCACAGAACTCACGCTGGACTTCTCTGGAGTGGCGTTTGGCATCAGCAACGCTGTAGCAAACTGCAGGATTCGTTGTGCCTCTGATGGTGGGAATTCTCACAGACGAAAGCGTAAGATTGAGCAAAAATAGTTAGAAATCAAAATTTTCTTAAAATTAGAGGAAACGTTTAAATGATACAGTGCTAAGGAGTATAAACAAATCTCATGGACATTTAGAAGTCATCTGCTTTACAATAGTATGGCTTGAATGCCCTAGTGGTGTTTCCAATAAATCATGTTTATATTAGTCTTCAAATGTTGGGCAGGGGCGTTAGAATTTGACATTTGACCGCAGTTCACCGCGACTACACATGCACCTCTTGAAATGCCTTATTGTCATGATATATTTCCTACCAACATTGTTGCCTTCCAAACAAAGGGTGAGGGTGTCTATGGCTATAACTTCTAAATCTTACATCATTGTTGCAAAATGAATATTCTTTTTATTAGTCTATAGGAAATAAAATCATGATATTCTTTCCAACAGCAAACAGTAGAAGCCTGGCAGAAGGTCTTCTACATCAGCGCCGCCATTTCTGTTTCCGGATCCGTCATGGCGTTGGCGTTCCTCCGGACTGATCCGGTTTCCTGGGCTCAGGACCCGGATGAAGGAAAACTGTCCCAGACAGCCCGGGACAAGTTGTTAATTGACAAAAATGATGACGAAAAAGAAGGCGCTTGGGCATTGCTTGTTTACGAGACCACAGTATGAAATAAATAAAAAGATCACAGTGATAGATGTTACTTATGTGTTGTCATTGATGCGTTCGCCGACTTATCGGTGTACAATTTGAGCTAAGACTTAAGCGGATATTTCAGGATGTTAAGAATATTTTATCATATTTTAACCATGACTAATTATTTTATGTATTTATTCGGCTTCGCGGATTAAAACAATCTTGAGGAGCCGGCAACAGAAACCTGGTTTAAAACCGGGTCAGTAAAAATATGGGATGATTTTATCTGTCAATCAACTATGTAATAAAATGCAAATGCATTAATATGACGAAGAACGCTTTTAAGTGTAAAATACTGCGTTTTTTAGTCTTTTTCTACAGCTATCAAAAGGCTTTTTAGCGACTTCCCAATATATCAACCAAAATATCGGCCACCGTGACACGGGCGCTAAATCTAACAACATATAAAACATGTTGAACATGTTTTCTCCTTAATGTGTACTCAGTTTCCGTGCTCTGTAAAATACCTTTTTTTTAACAAAATACGCAGCGGGGAATCCACGGCCTCTGACCAGTCACGTGACCAGAGTCCGCCATATTGGAATGTTTACGTCTCAGGCCGTGGCCTCCCCACGCTGTGTATTTTGTTTTTAAGAAATCACTTTGGTGAAGGTATGAGGTCGTGGAATTCTTGTTTGAATCTAAATAATAGTGACGAATTTTGCTGATGCTTAGAGCACAGAAAAAAAAATCAGGTAACCATCGAAATACTGGTAATGTTTGCTCATGAAATGGGCATTGCTCGGTTAGGTTTCACTAGCTATAGACAATTACGTTTGTTAAGTCCAGTCTAGTCGCTTTTATACCTATTTTGTATCCTGTTATTTTATGTATGTTGTTTGCAATTAGCCTTCGGTCACGAATTTGCAATAAACTTATTAGTTGTGGTATCAGGTTTTGAGGTCAAAGTTGAAGGTCAGAGTGGACTGAATGTGGCACAGGAGAGGCGGATAAAATGGTGTGCTCACGAAGCGTAAGTACGCTCTCACCTGTTCCTCGAACTGACTGATTTTGTGATGGTTTAACTCTACGTTAGTGGGTATTTTAGGACAATACACTTTCATGAGAGATTTAGTCAAGCTAAAAAGGGGGGCTATCCTATTTGCGAACGAAGATCATTGATCAAACGCCCAAATATGTGTCCTCAGATTTAACCCCGGTTCAGGTCGTGCTGGCGTCATAGCGGTTCACTACAGCCGTGGATCGATCAGCACACATGCATGTTTACATAGGTCCGTTGACATAATAGCAGTATAATATTAGGTATGCAGGCTTGCATGGCATATAGGAAACAGCATCAAACAAGACCGGAAAGCCCTCCTTTCTATGTGGAACGTTCTGGTGTCCATCTCATATCCAGTGGTGTCCATCTCCAGAAATATCTCATGTTCTTGTCAACATATTGTAATGATTTCCTGTGGCTTCTAATTTCTCTTGTAGTCATAAAGAAGTAACAACACAGTGCCAGGGTTCTATCCCCGTTGCTCTGCATAATGTTGTTTTACACTGCCCGGCTTATGCTAGGGTCACATTTACAAGCCGGGGCCCGACCGGGCTGTTTGAGAAAACAAGGAATAAAAAAATACGTATCACGAATATACAAATTTATGGCAAGGAGTAATCTTTTTACGTTTTGTGTGTTTTGTTGTCTTTTGTATCGTATTTTTTGTTCCAGCAAGCTACCCGGCCGGGCCCCGCTTTGGAAATGTGACCCAAGCATTATAGTACACCCACAGCGGGGGTGTCATAAGCCGGCCAGTGTAAAACAACAACAACGACACAGCTTACTCAAAGTACGCACGTTCCGATTATTACGCTAAAGCAGAAATATATGTACAAGCAAAGTAAATTAGTTCGCTTTGAAAATGTATGTAATATAAGTGAGATGATCACATACACGGCGCTTTAAATTACTGGCCCGCTTTTTACGTGTATATAAAAGGTCGTTTTCGGTTTGTGAACATTTAAACCTCCACTTTTTTCCATGCTTTTCTTAAGACCTTTGAATTCAATTTCTGACAGTTTTTGGTGTCTTCGAAATTTTAACCTATTTCGCCAATTTTTCGGAACGTTTCCTCCAATAGTTTCCTATCCGAAGGCCAGAATCTTTTTTTTTTTTTTCAAGCAAACTCATCGAAGTAGCAAACATGTAACCTGACCAAAATTAACAGGCTGCTTTGCTTTGATGTGGAAAGAAAGGGTCGGAAATATCTGAATGCACAAACACGAACTTCACTAAATGCCGATTTATCATGTCGTGTTAAAAAAGAAATCATTAAAAACATAGATATTTAACAATTTCGGCCTACATACCACTATTGGTTTATATTTCCCACTCATTTTTCTTTTTGTGTCTGGTTAATTTTTACAGCCCCGTTCTGTATGTGGTGACAGCAAGAAGATAAGGCTCTGTGTATATTTGTATGCAAATTGTCTCTTGGCTGTCATTGCGTATCGAGTTCCCCTACGCGATGCCAGAACATTTCCATTAGATCTCCTATCCATGTAACTCAAGCGCTTTATTCATCGTAGTTAGTTACGTTTATGATATCGATTATGAAATGGCAGCTGTAAAGAAGGGTAATATCGTCTTAATATCTTATGAATAAGATGATATATAATGCGTAGTACTAAATTAACTTGGATCCTTGCCATGTTCTAAGTGTTAAGATCCAACAGATACACCTGTGCGTGACTTCTCCTGCGCTGATAATGACTTTGTAAACAAACCGTCCGTGCCATGCATATGTGTGCATCGAGCGTAACTGTCACAAATCCCAGCCTGTATAAACAGTTCAACGCATTTGTCAAGGGTTGACCAAGTTATGTTACAAAATGCTTCTTGGGCTATAATAAATACAATGTATTGTTTCAGCATACAGACAGACAGGCAGACAGACAGACAGGCAGACAGAAGTCATTGTTATAAAATTACCACTATTTACCTATAATTAATCATACTTTTTTTACACCAATTATGCGATCCAAAACATTTTTTACATAATTGCATCTGTAAGTGGCCTGACCGGCAATGAATTACATATGTCATGGGAAATTTTGAATGAATTCCGTTGTTAATTATGTAAACTAGGTCACATTATGCCTACTTTTAATGCTGTATTTCTAATTCGAATGCTATACTCGCTGTTTTATACATTTCTACAGATGATCAGCTGTATTCCAGCCCGGTACTCTTTGGTTGTCCTTCTTATAGGAGTCACCATCCACTTCTTCACCCTGCGTTCACACTTTAGTATTATCATCGTGGCTATGGTTGAACACTCACCAAACAGCGATGGTAACAACACTTTGGGGAGTGAGTGTTACGTTAACACGTCCCAGTCTAAGTTTGTCACATGTAAAAACAATGCGACAGAATTTGGAGAGCCCACACTGTACACAGAGACGGAGACAGCGTGGCAGGGAAACTCAACGGAAGATAGACACAAGGTAGATAATTTAATTTTGTTTCGATTATTCATGCAAAGTAAGCTAATTGTGTTTCTATGTCCCTTACAGCTAATATTTGATTTACCTGTCTGTCCTTTCTTCGTATCCACCCCCTGTCCCAAATATACTATAACTATAACTATAATAGTATCGGTATCATGATCATCATAATCGAAAAAAACATAATTGGACGCCGTGATAAATTGCTACATCCGGGATGCATCTGAATAGACCGTAGGAGACTAAATTATGCTTTAAATTTCTATATTTATCTTCGTGTCATCACAATCATCATAATATCATTACACGTATTTTGAGGTTGAAAGATAAAAGAATAAAACCATCACTATCTTCTCTTTCTTTTTCAGAACACGTTTTCATGGAATCCGATCACCCAAGGCCGTATTCTCGGCGCCTACGCGTACGGCCATGTCTTTAGTCAGGTGCTGGGAGGATTTCTGGAGGCCAGGTTTGGTGGGAAGAAAGTTCTCGGTCTGAGTATCCTGTTGTCCTCCGTGCTAACTCTCTTCACGCCCGTCGCAGCTTTTACCGGAGAGTGGTGGTTGTTCTTTGATCGAGTCCTTGTTGGCTTTGTGCAGGTTTTGTATGCTTATTGCCTCATGTATTGTCTCATGTAGATACACAAATAGAAAGCAAATATCACAAGAGCGGCAAACGGAAACAAACACACATATTCAGACATTCAAACACGCACACAGGCAAGCACACACACGCGCACATATACATACGAACACACACAAACACATATTCAGACATACAAACACACATACAAGCACACACACATACACATAAACACACACATAAAACACGCATACACACACATGCACAAGCATACACAAACAGGGTTCATTCTTTAAGCTCAAAAATCTTCTGTCCTTTAAAAACCTTGAATATCTAAATGGCGAAGAAAACTAAATATTGACTGTGATCCTGTATGCCTTAGTTCTACAAACTAGCCACATTTTTTCTACATGTCGATTTAACAATGTAACCTTACCCATTTTAGATCATCAACATATCAGTATACCTTACTCATGGCTATTATTTCCCCTGTCCAGGGTGTGATATATCCTAGCATCTTTGGCATCTTGTCCAAATGGGCCCCACCCTCGGAAAGAGGTCTCCTTCTTGCAATCGTCATGATTGGTGAGTTGGCAAGTACCTATTGAAATACAGCATTATAGTCTCGTGATCCAAGCATCATATATGTGAATCTCGTTATTACCTGCGACATTAAGATTTATTTACTACGGCCTCGTTATTAATATCAAATGAGAGGTCCTGATATGATACGGGAACTCATTGTGGCTATATTGTGATTAAAATTTAAACTAGATTACTAGATCACCTACCTACCTACCAAGTCCTACTAGATTACGTTTGTCAATATTCCCATTCTCCTCATTGACAAAAAGCTGCCAGATAGGCGCTTGATATGTCTGAGTTTACAAATGGATTCATCCAGTAGTAAAGACTCAATTTTATTGCTCCCGTACTAGATTACTGCAAAATTTACTACTAGTATGCGCTATATGCACATTCAGCCAAGTGCGCTCGATGTAACGCAGTTTTTTTGTTTGTTTTATTGTTTGTTTATCTAGGCGACACTTTTGGAGTCTTTGTTGGTTTCTCCTTAACAGCGTATCTAATCACACAATTTGGTTGGGCAGCCACCCTGTATGCCACAGGTAGGTCTAGTTAATTCTTGAAGGCATTTGATAATAATTGTATTTATAAGAAGTGTATTTATAATATTCGGGGTTATATACCCGGTATTACAGTCACATCTCGTCTTGGGGTTCTCTTGTCACGTGACTGATGTTGATCATCACGTGACAAGAGACAGTCATCTACAGGCTTGAGATAGTGACGCCCCCTGTCCCTGTTTAAGGTACTGCGTTGTCTGCGGATTTGGATCGCCTCCAAAAAACACCCCTTGAAATATGAAATAATATATGTGTTGACATTCATTCATACATATATGAAATGATATCTGTGTTTCATATTCCAGGGGTAGCGGGATTGCCGCTCTGTTGTACGTGGTGTCTCCTTGCGTTTGACTCACCTGCCGTTCATCCGAGAATAACCAAAGCTGAAAGGACATATATTGAGTCAAATCTAGAAAAGATGAAAAAGGTGAGCCATACATAGATTACTTATTCGACTAAAGATAATACTTTGTATACATAAGTCATATTATCCTTACTTTTAAAGGAGAAAGAATGCATGGGAATTTTACCGTCTGTCATCTTCCCAGGGGCAATATTGTTTAGTTCTACTTTTACTGCAGCTTGTTGTCACTACGGTCACAAACGCTTGTGAACTTATATGCCTCCGCTTATGTTTTTAATGAAAATTCAGTCGTATGCATGAAAATTGTACTGCGACAAAATTAATAAGTTTTAAGGTTTGAGACGGTAACATCATCAAATTTTAGTAGTCTGCACATAAACCTTGAATTGGTTCTTAAGTTTCTAGATGCGAGCAAAAAAATTGCAACTAGAAACCCAGACATGCCCTCTTATGTTGAATCTAACTTCTTAAAGTGTATCTTTATTTTTTCTTTGCAAGGGGAGAAACATTCCGTGGCTAAAGATGTTGACATCGCCACACCTGTGGGTGCTAATCTATATCCACTGTGCTGAAAGCTGGAGCTATTACTTGATACTTACCTGCCTACCTTTGTATATGGATACAATACTCAACTTCAACATAGATACAGTAAGAAATATTACAACTATATGCTATATTGTAATGTTCCGCGATCATACTTACATATTGGCCTTGTGATAGTCTCTACCAGACTAACTATGCCAGGGTTTAACTTGCAGGCTCCTAAACGGGCGAAATGTGATCTTCACTGTGGACTGACTCTACTGGCTAATTATTCCTTTTTCTGCCGAATTCTACGATTCATACGCCCGTAAGAGGGCCTGGTGGAGGCTAGCCTTGTGAGGTGAAAGCGTAAAAGTGTGTTATTGTTTCTGCTGGAATCCTACGAAGACAAAGGATGGCAAATGCAGCATTCAAATTTGTAATAGGATGGCAAATGCAGCATTAAACCTTAAATGACGTTCCGCCAATCATAAGGATGATCTAAATAAATGCTTGTAAGAGATCAAGCACCTACAGTTACTCCATGACCCTGAGAACATTTGATGAGTGACATAATCGTAACAAAAGGATGTGCGAAGTCTGCTTTTTACATAATTGTGTTTCAGAATGGTGGTCTGTCTGCCTTGCCCTACCTGAGTCACGCTGCGTCCAGTATTCTGACAAGTCTCATCCTTGATCCTGTCATCAAGAGATCAACTTTCAAGAAGGTCAACATTAGAAAGGCAAGCGTTTTAGGTGAGAGTATTAGTTTTAATTCCGACACAATAGAATATGAATATATAAAGCGATAGGCTGGCTCTGCTCAGTAAGCGTCAGAATAACCGGCCAAAGACGAAAACACGATGAAGAACACCGTTGGTAGACTTTGACCATATGTTCACCAAAAGAGGGGAAGGGGGTATCTGTGACAAGTTGACAACCTGCACGTTGTATATATAGCTTCTTAACGATTAGTGCTGGGGCTACTAACATTTCACTAATTTCAGTTTAAACTAACATTTCACGCTCAAGTAATGAAAACTGTGGATGAAATTCATTGAAGTATAATGTGCGATTCCCCTACTGCAAGTCTTCTTAAAAATTGAAATGACCAATCACCTAGGTAACCAGACCTTGTAAACACTCAACCTACGAGATTCGACGTGAAATATATACAAGATTGTAGTAAGGCGCTTTAAAATCAAGAGTAAGAATCTTATGTTTTTCACCTGGCTATTACTGTAATGTCTACACGCAACTTCCCTAACTCCACAGGTTTAACTGTTATTGCTGTCTGTCTTGTGGCGGTTGGACACGTGAGGTGTGATTCTACAGCAGCTATCGCCCTGCTGTGTCTGGCTGTGACCATGAGAGGGGTGATGATACCGGGGTTCTACCCCAGCTACACCGAACTTACGTTGGGCTTCTCTGGTGTAGCTTACGGGATCAGCAACAGTTTGGCAAACTGCTCAGGATTTCTGGCGCCTCTCCTGGTTGGAATCCTTACAGATGAGAATGTGAGTTCTCTTACAAAATCAGATAATACTTAGGATCATTACAGTATACGCCTAGCTTCTGGAAGTAAGTGCACAGAAACGCAGGCAAACAAACATGCAAACAAATACACCGACAGTGACATTTGCGTTCACGGAAGTAGAAATAAGATAAGACTGGATTTATTATATTTCATTGGATTTCTTAAAGAGACGTACTTTACTTTTTATTGTCTTGCTATATAATTGTGATTTGCTTTCGTACTTTGGCTTCATACTGTTTACCTGAAATATGCTTTACTTCTACCGACAGCAAACAATAGCAGCCTGGCAGAAAGTCTTCTACATTGGTGCAGCCATTTCTGTTTCCGGATCCGTCATGGCTCTGGCGTTCCTCCGGACTGATCCGGTTTCCTGGGCGCAGGACCCGGATGAAGACAAACTGTCCCAGCCAGCAAGGGACAAGTTGATACTTGGCAGCGGTAATGACGAAAAAACAGACACATGGCAAGTACTTGTCTATGAGTCGACCGTTTAGAGTAAATTTAATATCAAATGTATTCTGAATTTAAAAACGCATATCATTTGGGCTGAGAGTATTCGATTCTATGAAACTGTCTTCCTGGTATAATAGTAGAGATCATATGGAATTATAGACCTACTGAATTGTATATACTCTGTGTTTTCCATGAATACGACATATTATTATGATACAATCATTCCTATCTATTGTGGTCGTCATTGTCCATAATACTGTTTACCATTCTACTGTCAGATACCGTTCAGTTCCATACACTCTGCTCATACTACGCTGGCTACAGGGAGAACGGTTTTCCAGGGTAGTTTGGTTATCCATATGGCTTCATTTGGTATCAGGACGACTCGGCCCATTTCCAACTCGGCCCATCGCAAATCTGGTCAACTCGGCCCATCGCGGTGGTCAAGTCGGCCCATCGCAGTGGTCAAGTCGGCCCACAGCCAAGATAAAAGATAAAAAAACACCTTCTAAACAACAACCTCATGACTGCAATTTTTAACTTTTCAATTTCTTCTTTGCTCGGCAGGTATTTAGCGACGAATTCTTCATGCGCGGCGGGCCTGGTCACGTCGACCCGGCGCGTCCCGGGTAGTAACATACATGTAGTAACAATGTCTCCTTGTCAGACAACTTCGAACTGCTGACTTGGAGGTTTATGGAGCTCCCAAGAGGCGAACAAAACAGGAAAATTACAGGTTCCACCCAGCCCTTAGGAAATGCTACTTTTGTAACAAAGGGAACCTTAGATAATTGACTTGTTAATAAAGGCGCCTCCCATCACGTGAGATTGCTAATTCGCATTGATTGTGGTTAACTCATGAATAAACATTCGACTTGTCTTACTTCCTCTGAAGGAAATGAATGCTTAGGCCTTAATTTTACAACACATTTTCTTCTCACCGGTGCGTGGAAATATTTTTTGGCGTTTACCTCTCTTTACTTGACAGGTAAAGACACGCATTGTTCTTCACTGTGACTTCAAGACCTCAATATAACAACTCTATACCCCTCTGTCATTGCAGACTGTAAAATGAAGGTTACTTTTAAAAACTATTATCCAGTTTGAGAATGAAATTTGCCCTACCACAACTAGCACAATCCCACAACAAGTTGTGTTAACACAGCAACATAGTTACTAGACATATCATGTCAGTGAATATACGTACGGACTAATGAAACAAACAAAAAGTGACATGAAAAATAAATTTTTGTACAGATCCATATCTAGATGGAACTGCTTACCATCTAATAAACAAAACATCTTCATAACTTTATGTTTAGATTTCAGTAAATTCGAATGCATATGGTAGGTAGAACGCTGTAATGTTTATGTAATTTTTAATACTACGTAAGGACATGACAAGCATTTAATAAACGATGAGTGCATTGGATCACTCCCCTGATTAGAAAACAACAATTCTGTTCCCCACCATAGATAGTGAACAAAAAAGACGGTATATGTCGTGCATGTGCTAGCATTGAGTGTACTATCAGAAGTGATACTGGTGACAAGGGCAATATATATAGTTACAGAAGAGAAACTAGTTCGGTAGTTGTAGAAGAAACACTAGTGTGGTAGTCTTGAATGGACTTAGTAAGTGATACTAGGCTACCATGTACCACGACACTGGTGTAACTTTTTGTGTCCTTCTTGAATACGGGAATAAAATTAGTTTTGACTGTGAGGCCATGTTTTATTGCTCAGATTCCTTTTACTACATTTATTGTCTCTTTTTTTCGCATCTTGTTTTTTTACGCTCTTGTATCATAGTCTGCAGAGAATTCCATCTTTATGATTCAGCTTATATTGCGTAACTTTTGTCCATATCTTTTAGCTAATGGTGTAAATAACGTACCTGACTATACAGGATAGTGTAACACACATCATTAAGATCGCCACTGTGAAGCAGTCAAAAACAAATTACATGGAAGAGGGAAATGAAAAAAAGTATAAAAAGACCAAGACACGATGAAGAACACAGTTGGTAGACCTTAACCATATGTACACCAAATTAGGGGGGGGGCATCTGTGACAACCTGCACGTTGTATAGCTTCTTAACAATTTGTGCTGGGGCTACTAACATTTCAAAATCCACACGAATGACGTCATACTGACGTTATATTACGTCTTAACGAGACCAAAATGTCAGTAGCGGTTTTCAAACATCTTTTTTATTTAGATCTTTTCCAACAAATGTGGTGGTCTTATACCATGTCGTTTATAGTAGAAGTTTTAGGGGGGGGCAAATAATCGCACGGAAGTCCGGTCTAGATAGAGTAGATTGTGTTGAAATGACAGACCAAATCTTTGTAAGATCGAGATAACACCAGTACATAACATTTCACGCTTAAGTAACGAAAAGTGTGACTGAAGGTCACCAAAGTACAACGTTCGATTCCCCTACTGCAAGTCTTTGTTAAAAATTTAAATGACCAATCACCTAGGTAACCAGACCTTGTAAACATTCAACCTAGGAGATATCGTCATGAAATATATACAAGATTGCAGTAAGGTGCTTTAAGAGTAAGAATTTTTTTCAACCTTTATTTAACCTTGAAAGTATGCAAAACATACACTCATTCGGCCGAAGCCATTTTTCAAGAGTTCAAGTGAGGAGGTCAGGGGTCCTTATCTTATATTTCTCTCCTCCGGGCTATTAAAGTAATGTCTACACGCAACTTCCCTAACTCCACAGGTTTAACTGTTATTGCTGTCTGCCTTGTGGCTGTTGGACACGTGAGGTGTGATTCTACAGCAGCTATTGCCCTGCTGTGTCTGGCTGTGACCATGAGAGGGGTGATGATACCGGGGTTCTACCCAAGCTACACCGAACTTACGTTGGGCTTCTCTGGTGTAGCTTACGGGATCAGCAACAGTTTGGCAAACTGCTCAGGATTCTTGGCACCTCTTATGGTTGGAATCCTTCCAGATGAGAATGTGAGTTCTCTTACAAAATTAGATAAAACTTAAGATCATTACAGTATACGCCTAGCTTCTGGAAGTAATTGCATAGATACGCAAGCAAACATGCAAACAAATACACCGACAGTGACATTTGCGTTCACGGAAGTAGAAATAAGATATGACTGGATTTATTACATGTCATTGGATGTTTTAAGAAACGTACTTTACTTTTTATTGTCTTGCAATATAATTGTGATTTGCTTCCTTACTTTCGCTTCATAATTTTTACCTGAAATATGCTTTACTTCTACCGACAGCAAACAATAGCAGCCTGGCAGAAAGTCTTCTACATTGGTGCAGCCATTTCTGTTTCCGGATCCGTCATGGCTCTGGCGTTCCACCGGACTGATCCGGTTTCCTGGGCGCGGGACCCGGATGAAGACGAACTATCCCACCCAGCAAGGGACAAGTTGATACTTGACAGCGGTAATGACGAAAAAACAGACACATGGCCAGTACTTGTCTACGAGTCGACCGTTTAGTGTAAATTCTCATATCAAATGTGTTCTGAATTTAAAAACGCACATCATTTGGGTTGGGAGTATTCGTTTCTATGAAACGGTCTTCCTGGTATGATAGTAGAGATCATATGGAATTATAGACCTACTGAATTGTGAAAAATAGACTTAAGAAGCTTCACATTTGAGTATATACTCTGGATTTTCCATGAATACGACATAATTATTGTCATACAATCGTTCCTGTCTATTGTGGTCGTCATTTTCCATAATACTGTTTACCATACTACCGTCAGATATGGTACGCTACTATTTTTTTTATAATGTTCAGTTCCATACACTCTGCTCATACTACACTGGCTAAAGGGAGAACGGTTTTCCAGGGTGGTTTGGTTATCCATCTGGTCTCATTTGGTATCAGGGCAACTCGGCTCATTTCCAACTCGGTCCACCGCAAATCTGGTCACCTCGGCCCATCGCGGTCGTCAACTCAGCCCATCACGGTGGTCAAGTCGGCACATCGCAGTTTGTCAAGTCGGCACATCGCAGTGGTCAAGTTGGCAATAGCCGTGGTCAAGTCAACCGATCGTCAAATTTCCACAAAATAAAACCAAAAAAAAACACCTTCTAAACAACAACCTCATGAATGCAATTTTTAACTTTTCAATTTCTTCTTTGCTCGGCAGGTATTTAGCGACGAATTCTTCATGCGCTGGCGAGCCTGGTCACGTCGACCCACCGTGTCCCGGGCAGTAACATACATGAAGTAACAATGTCTCCTTGTCAGACAACTTCAAACTGTTTATGGAGCTCCCAAAGAGGCCTTTGTGTATTACGCCTTGAGGCGAACAAAACAGGAAAATCACAGGTTCCACCCAGCCCTTAGGAAATGCTACTTTTGTAACAAAGGGAACCTTAGATAATTTACTTGTTAATAAAGGCGCCTTCCATCACGTAAGATTGCTAATTCGCATTGATTGTGGTAAACTCATGAATAAACATTCGACTTGTCTTACTTCCTCTGAAGGAAATGAATGCTTAGGCCTTAATTTTACAACACATTTTCTTCTCACCGGTGCGTGGAAATATTTTTTGGCGTTTACCTCTCTTTACTTGACAGGTAAAAACACGCATTGTTCTTCACTGTGACTTCAAGACCTCAATATAACAACTCTATACCCCTCTGTCATTGCAGCCTGTAAAATTAAGGTTACTTTTAAAAACTATTATCCAGTTTGAGAATGAAATTTGCCCTACCACAACTAGCACAATCCCACAACAAGTTGTGTTAACACAGCAACATAGTTACTAGACATATCTTGTCAGTGAATATACGTACGGACTAATGAAACAAACAAAAAGTGACATGAAAAATAATTTTTGTACAGATCCATATCTAGACGGAACTGCTTTCCATATGATAAACAAATCATCCTTTTACCTTTATGTTTAAATTTCAGTAAATTGGAATGCATGTAGTAGGTAGAACGCTGTAATGTTTATGTAATTTGTAATACTACGTAAGGCCAGGACAAGCATTTAAAAAACGATGAGCGCATTGGATCACTCCCCTGATTAGAAAATAACAATTTTGTTCCCCACCACAGATAGTGAACAAAAAAAAAGACGGAAAATTGGAAATATGTTGTGCATGTGCTAGCATTGAGTGTACTATTAGAAGTGACACTGGTGACAAGGGCAATATAATTACAGAAGAGAAACTAGTTCGGTAGTTGTAGAAGAAACACTAGTGTGGTAGTCTTGAATGAACTTAGAAGTGATACTAGGCTACCATGTACCACGACACTGGTGTAACTTTTTGTGTCCTTCTTGAATACGGGAATAAAATACTTTTGACTGTGAGGCCATGTTTTATTGCTCAGATTCTTTTTACTACATTTACTGTCTCTTTTGTCGCATATTTTTTTACGCTCTTGTATCATAGTCTGCAGCAGAGGATGCCATCTTCATGATTCAGCTGATTTTGCGAAACTGTTGTCCATATCTTCTAGCTAATTGTGCAAATAACGTACCCGGCTATACAGGATAGTGTAACACACATCATTGCAAACGCCACTGTGAAGCAGCCAAAAATGAATTGCAAGGAAGAGGGAAATGAAAAAAAGTATAAAGAAGGGGAATCCTGCTGGTCTTCAAGTGTTCCTATATCTTTCACCAATTTGATAAGTTACAGAAATTACTGTCAGGGGGGTAGTCTATTGAGAGATCGTTAAGTTAAGTATCATATTTATCTTGCAGGAAATTCGACTCAATGGACACCTTTGCGTACCCGTGAGTGCTCCGATTACGTTTTTTTTTAATTTCCAGTTATCTTCTAGCTTCACAACAGCAAACTGTCATTACATTGGAATGTGGCAGAACGTGGGCGTACCATATTGTGGTCTGATAATTGTCTTACCACACAAAGCGATCCTCGATCCAACACAAAGCAAATCTGGAGAAAAACAAAACGATTAAAGACTACTAGCAAGACAACTTCTGTACCAGCCAACCAGCGTTTCCATTACTTCTCATTTGCATAACCACAGTGGGAAAGAGTATATATCTTGCTTATTGTCTCTATTTTTTCATTACTTCATTCCGAAATCTTCAGACGCAGGACACATCGTGATCTGACAAGCATTGGAACAAGGTACGTACCAAGTCTGTCTTAATTAGATCTATCAGCTAAATATCATTGGTGCCTGTATATGTTTTTGTAGTCTATCTTTCTTTATCTAAGTCAGTAGTCAACGAAGCTTGAGACTACAGCGATGTACAGATACAGACAAGGCGGGACGACATGAAACATGGCCCGGCCAGCGCCACGGCGTTCATCGCCGAACAGAGAAGAGAAAGTTAGAATTAGAGTACGGGCGACCCCAGTCGCTTAGCTAGTTGTTTCAATAAGCTTTCGCTATGAGTTGCGTATTTTAGTACAGGACACTGGGTCACCCCCAAGTTTAGTCGAAGTGTGTGTCTCATTTCTTGTAGTTAAAATCTTTAATAGTTAGTTCAATGACGTTGTTAATAGCGATCGAGCCAACTTCAGTCCCACGGCGTCCGTCTTGTGCCAAATTTGTAAACTTGTATCTGCAAGATTCTGAAATACTTGTCAGAACAGAAAGAAGTATAATCGACAGGGATCCGTTGTTTTTCAACGTCCAAAATAGTAATAACTTGATATGTTACCTATGGGCCGAGTCGTCCGACATCCCTATTATACATATGTAGCCTTTAATCTTTTTACTTTAAGGTAAAACCATGTAACAAATTGTTAATACTGTATTTCAGCATGAAGGTCTTCGCAGCTCTAGTGGTTGTCCTTACTGTAGCCCTGATGGCCGAAGTTGGCCATGGATGGAGGCGACGTAAGTACATAGATTGAGATGTTTCGTTTTAGTTTCTTTTGTGCGGTTTTAACTTTGTATAAGTCATCACCATTTTCAAAATCATTCTGATGCGTCGTATAGGAATCAACGAACTTGGTTCTAGATGCGGAAATGTACGCAATAGATTTTTGTTATTGCTTTTTTGTGTAATGCGCTTTTTCTTGTGGTTCGACCAACTGGATTATCAACCGCCCTAAGTAATTTTTTTGACGGCACCATAAAACAAAGTGGACAGCTATTTCACTTCTGGAATATTGATAGTCATGTTGTTGATTTCAAAGGTGGCAGTGCGAAGCTAGAAGGCGGTAAGAGGGAGGAGCAGGGGGCCTCATGGGGACAGACTAGGGACAAACTGGATGATCTCTTCGAGGTACTGACGGAAGTTGAACAGAAAAGGGAAGAGATGGCTGCAAGGGGAATGGACAACGGTAAGAAATCTTGAAAATTCGACTCTTTTACTTGTAAAATCTCAGCTGTGAAGCTTGTTCGTATATAATCTTCGAAATCTTCGTACAAGACCCGATTTGCATACATAATGAGGTTCAGTTGTCTAATTCAGCTGCTTTCGATGACAGGACATTCAAACGTGCAACACATTCGATTTAGAATAAATAAAACATTGCAATATTGAATTTAAAACATTTTCATATATCAGCATTCGGTTCTAGTGCCGAGGGCAATTTCAGCACTGGTTAACTAGAGCTGAATGACCTTTGAACTGGGCAGCTCAGCACTGGTTACCGAGTGCGGAGTGGAGAATCAGTGCTCGGGGAAGTTCAGCTCCTGAAAATTGAGTCCTGAAAACAAGGCCGTTCAGCACTGAAATACAACTTTCAGAAATAACCTCATCTAGATGATATTCAAAGTGATAAATAAGGGAAATTTCATATTCGAGGTGTTTGGAAATTACGCAACGGTGGTCATCAAGAGAACAGACTAGGAAAAGCAGGGGATCATATGCATAATAACTGAAAGAATCCTTTATGTGAAAATGTTGTGCTGTTCATGTCATGGGTTAGCCCAAGTGTACTTACAAAACTTGTACTATCTATGAATGTTCTTATGATATTCATGTCCTTCGTTACAGACGTTGACGAGGTCGATGAGATGGGGCAGTTTCGCGATAAGAAATAGTAAGTAGCCTATTATATTGTTCACCTTTATGCGTAAGATCTCAGTAATCATATCATTACTACATCCAAATTCTTTGTTTACATACAAAAAAGGGAGCATTTTTCGAGTTGTTTTCTCAGCTAGTAACTCAGTCTTACTGCTTTTATGAATTCCCTTTATATGATGGCCTCTTTGTCGTAATTATTGAAGAGATAACATATGTTGTATATTTATGCACACATCAGTATAGTTATTTTTCCTGGCAAGATGATAACCCCCCTGGTTTTATAAATACACGGTTGAACATTGAATGTTGTAAATAAACACCTTCATGCTATTTTGTTTTAGAAGCGAAGCACCCCCCCCTCCCCCGTGCACCAGTCAGATGGTGTTACTGAAGCCTGAAGCCTACACGATGTCTGTAGTACATGACTAGTAAATAAACAGCAACCAGCTCATGCAAAAAAAAATCAAGACTACGTAGACAGGTGGTTTTCTGGTGCCTGTATTTAAATCCTATACTATACCTTCTGACTCCAATGTACCGTGATTATGTATATGATTCCTTCTGTCTTTAACTGTTTTCCCGATGATGATATGCCGTAGTCAGTGGAAAAATGAAAGTCTGTCTTCGTGCTATAAAGTTTCCGATACAAATATGATTACCGGACCAACAACACTGACAGTTGAACTTTTATTCATCAAGGAAGTAAACAAATCTGTAGACATCATGCTTCTTGGCGAAATAAAAAAAGATTGGGGAAATATGTGTCAAGTCAAACTTTCTATGAATGAATACATGTGTTAAGGAATGGATGACTGAAGTAAATAATTTGATTATGTGGAAAAATGTGGCCTCCTGTCAAGAAATGACTGAATACAAAAATGAATGATAAACTAGTTAATGATAGTCAAAAACACCCGCTGCAGTTCCAAACGAGTCGCTAAGGGGCCCAAACGTACACAACTTGCTTCCTGTGGCACAAACTATCTAACGCACAAAAATCATGACCGTAGCACTTGCAGAAAATTTGACCTCAAACTTTGAAGCTACGCTGCAGTACTTTAGGTACCCGCTAGGAGGCCCATCATCGAATTGACCTTCGCATTTTAAAAAACCTACACATCCACTAAATATCATGCACAACCATCAACAGCTCCTCGAGTTATCCTGTCTACAACAAGTACAGCCAGCTGAAGTACAGTAAGAAACTGCCAGGTGACCCATTTTTGAACTTGTCCTCTACAATCTCTACGCATCCACCAAAGCAAAAGTCATGCATATGCAGATCCATCAACAGTTTCTCGGGTTATGTTGTCTACAAACAAACACACAAACATGCAAAATCCACTGCATTACTGTAGGAAACGCCAGGTGAACCATTTTCGAACTTGACCCTTGCGGGCAGATCCAGGCCTGCAGGGTTATTTAACCCCTGGTGTCTCGAGCTCCGTCATCCTGACATTCCACTCGAGAACCTACTAGTAGCTGGACGCAGATCATCAGATCTATTGATAATTTATGCTGTCTGCAAATAAGTCCATATGTTTGTATTTAAAAGCACCTTGGTGTGTGCTGCGAAAAAGAAGTATCACATGTTTCGCCAAGACTGAGGTCACCAAGTGTCACTATTTGATTGCAACAGGAATTTTCAGCAAAGAAGGAGGAAGTGACAAAGCGCCCCGTGCATCGTTTTGCATCGTGGTTTATATGCAATTGAACAATTAAAAATACTTGCTGATTACGAAGGGCTGCCATATTTAGTATCGGCCGAAAGATATGCATAGCACCATGAAATAGTTATGTAGACAAAGTGATGGTCAGATAAGCACGGGCACATCTGTGTGAGGTATATTTATTCAAGTGATTAAATATTTACTATATTACAATCATTAAACACAGACAGAGTAGCCGGAATGATCATTTGAATATATCTTTAGATGCAACAATGCAAAAAAAGTAATTATATTTTGCCATTAGGAAAAAAAACGACACTAATAATGTATGCTACCCCTTGATGATCCACTGTATTCTGCAGCTCAGGTAGTTGTAGAAAAAAACCTCTGGCTGGATTCAGTCTTTCTTCATTTCTTATACCCCTTATTGTATAAGTAATCAGAATGTTAAGTTTTTGTTCTATGACTCTCTTATATTATGCATTTGTTTAATAGTTGCATTGTTGCCATACATTGTATAGTTTGGAATTGTCGTGCAATAAAGTAAAGTATAAGTATCTATACAAGCTGTAACCTTTCTCACTACTGATTTTGCTGTAGCCACTGAGAAAGCATCATAGATTTTAGTACACTGACTAAATGATTCATGTGGAACAGAGAGAAGTTTCAAACAATCATATTACAAATAGAATCACCGAAAGATTTCAACATTTATGTACCATTCAGAATTACCCTTTTTTTTCAAATCCTTCAAGTTGATACCTTAAAATATACTGTACTTCAACAAAGTTATCATTGCCACAAATTTTAAGACATTCACATACTCGTATGCATTGGGTTAAGTTGCTGCTTGTAGCAGATCCACAGATGACTTGGAAAGCTACAACTGACTGGGTATTGTTACTTAGCCACTCTCTACTTAAGATAAAATCTCAAATGATTTACACCTCGACAACGAAAGTATAAAGAAGTGAACACTCCCATTGTAAAGTTACGGAAATACCAAATGGCGTGGAAAGATTGTTACTGTGTTATCGACCGAGTTGGTGACCACTAGATGTCCACCCGGACCTAATGCAACACCCATTGGATTTTTAAACTTAAAGACGGTGCGGACAAATTTACCGTGGTTTGTAAACATGTCTACCTTACGGTTTCCGCTGTTCGCTACAATGATGTGACCCGACTTGTCTGTGCAGATACCTTCGGGATGTAACAGTTTGCCTTTGCCCCTACCTCTAGCTCCGAACCTGAACAAGGGACGTCCATTCTGATTGTACAAATGTACTTCGCTTTTGAGACGTGCTAGGATTAATATATTTCCCTCATTGTCCAATGTGATGCGGTCAACATCATATAATGATTTAAAACTTTTATACAATATGCCGTCTGGTGAAAAGATAGAGATCTCGTCGCCGCCCCAGTCCACAATGACTTTGTTGTTTACAGTGTCAAATGCAATGTTCGGGCTTTGGTACCACAGTGACTGTTTTATCATGTACATGAATTGCTTACCTAGCTGGCCTTCTCTGCTGTACTTAGTTAGATATACATATCCACGATTAGACCGAGATATATATCTTGAACCCACTACCCACACGTTTCCCTCGCCGTCAAGTGCAAGATCATAAGGGTCTATGTTTATTGTTCGTCGATTGCCATATTTACCGTCTATATATGCTATCGTTGGGAAGAGGCGGAGAAAGGCCCCGTTCATGCTGAAGACTTGGACTCGTTTGTTGCCTAGATCAACCACGAATATTTCATTGTATTCGGACACAGCAACATCATAAGCTCTCTCAAACTTCCCACGACCTTTTCCTCCCCCTCCGAAAGTGATCTTCTGCGAGTTCACGATTCCACCAGGACCTTCTGTGAACAGTTATAAGTGTTAAAGTATAAGTTAACAGTTATACATGGCCCTTAAATACTATGCTTAACCTTTTTCAAGAACAGCAATGAAAATTTCATGTTAATATTTTGAGTAGGCAAGAAATTAATGGGTGATCATTCGGTACAACAACAGTTAAGCCTAGATTCGATCTTCAAGCATCGAATTCATATTTATCAAGAATATGCATTCCAATTTAGGAGGCGTAATTACTGACAGTACTGTAATTAAAGATATGCAACGTATCGGGGCGATACGGAACGTTGTGAAGTTTGTTGATACTTCTCGCGCATTCCACAGTACTAGTATTCTACTTTATATCTAGTTCCATGAGTGTGCGATGCTTGTCCAGGGCATTGTTTGAACACTTGCCGAGTAAGTGTGAGACCGTCCACTTAGTTTTCTTGGCTTCAGACTGGCTGCCGAAGTTATATTTATATATATATATATTTACATATATATTTCCATTATACTTCTATTCTTTCAAACGCGAACGATCTATATTCTCCCTACCGTGAAATTAAATTCCCGCGATATGAAATTCATTTGCACAATGTAAGTATGAATTACTCTTAAGCACGAAATCACTTCATGACCACTGCCCTCTAAACAGACTGGTAAGAAAAATTCAACTCTATATATATGTTTAAAAGTTGAATTTTTTCGTTAACGATGACAAACCTTTATGGTTGGATAATGTGGCTCTAACAACGCCATTGGTGTTCACTTTCGGTTCCGTTCTGGTCGTGTCAAAGGGCGTGGGCATCGTCGTTTTTCGAAGGGACATCTTTGCTGATGTTGATGTGTAAGTTATTTGCATCGTTGTAGAATCTGAGTGTGGCTTCCCTGTAGGATCTGCCTTTGGTGTTGAAGCTAAAAATAACACAAAAGATTGTAAGAATCGTGGAATGAATTTAAGTGGAATATGTAAATGATTTTTGAACACAATATATCTAGAGTGTCAAAATGACTACAGGTGAAATTAAATTCCCGCGATATGAAATTCATTTGCACAATGCAAGTATGAATTACTCTTAAGCACGAAATCACTTCATGACCACTGCCCTCTAAACAGACTGGTAAAAAAAAAATCAACTCTACATATATGTTTAAAAGTTGAATTTTTTCGTTAACGATAACAAACCTTTATGGTTGGATAATGTGGCTCTAACAACGCCATTGGTGTTCACTTTCGGTTCCGTTCTGGTCGTGTCAAAGGGCGTGGGCATCGTCGTTTGTCGAAGGGACATCTTTGCTGATGTTGATGTGTAAGTTATTTGCATCGTTGTAGAATCTGAGTGTGGCTTCCCAGTAGGATCTGCCTTTGGCGTTGAAGCTAAGAATAACACAAAAGATTGTAAGGATCTTGGAATGAATCTAAGTGGAATATGTAAATGATTTTTGAACACAATATATCTACAGTGTCAAAATAACTACAGGTGCATTTTGTGTATAATTTGTACATCTGCATTAAAATCATCATGTTTGCAGATCATTGGTCGGTATTATTATAGCTGCCAAAAACACAAAGTAACCACAGAATTTAACATGTTGTCTTCCTTGTAATTCACCTTGTGAGTTGTAAGAGGTTGATGGCAGTATGGTCCCTCGATAGTTCTTGGAAGTTGATGTTGATGCTCCACTTGCGAAGTAGCTGTTACGAGCCAAGATCTGTAATAAAACGACAATTCATATAGTTATAAGCGTGTTCTTGGTCATATATCTATCTATCTATCTATCTATCTATCTATCTATCTATCTATCTATCTATCTATCTATCTATCTTGTATCTATCTATCTATCTTTCTATCTGTATCTATCTGTCTATCTATCTATACATATGTATATATAAATGTATAGATGAATAGATATATAGATATGTACATATATAGATATAAATATGATTTATTATATAGATATATTCCTATCGGTTATGTGCAAGCCCAGTCGTTATCGATTGTCGTAATCGGTTAGTTATCAACAGGCTTTTCCCCTTCACATTTCTCACTACCTAATATTGTAATATCTTCTTATTACAATCACAAACCTTTCAATTAACATTTTTAGTCCAGTTTTATTGTGTTTTGGGTTAAATTGAGTCGAAAATATAATTTCGATTATAGTATGTCGTCATCGTGTTCTTGCTGTCTTTCAGATGTGTATGTTGTTGTGAAGACAAATGTCTATCAAAGGCTCACCGTGGACATTTCTGTAGCACCTGGGCGACCAAGGTATGGTGGTGTGCTCAAAGTCAGCTCTTGCTATTGAAAATTAATCAATTGATGACCGTCAATCATCAAAAAATAATTCCAAAATCATATTCAGTTGCTTGAGTAACTGTTTTTTGACGTATCGTTTTATCTGGATGTCTTACCTTCATTGAATAATTGTTCTCAATTGAATAATGTTAACAAACTATTTCTCATGTACTGGTGTCATTTCTTGTACAATTGGCATTACCCCTTGCATTAAGAATCTATTGGAACTATAAACAGGCACATCCTTCCATAAACATAACCTTTTTTAAAATAAATTTACATCAAACCTGAGAAACAAAGCAGAACAAAACGTACGCTTGCCTTTTGATTGTTCTGGACTTGGGTGTTGAAGTATAACCCGGCTAAGACGCAGCAGAAAATCAAAACCGTACAAAAGACAGCTGCTAGTACAGCAACGCCCACACACCGAAATGTACACCCTGCAATATATTATAACAACATCAATGCATTGATAAGGAAGAAAACTTAAGCCCATGTAGACTGGGAGGGGGAAGGTAAAAGTACCCGTGCCAACTTTGACGTCCTATGCTGAACGGCGTGTTCTATAGGACAACCAAACTTGATGACCTTTCCTAGAAACCTTGAAACCTCATTGTTTAAAACAAAATTATAATTTTTTTTTCAAAATATGCCCGTCAGGAACCCGTTGTTCCACAAAAAATGATAAACTTATACAAAATGATAAACTTATACAATTATTATATAATTGTTGACAGCTAACTTTTATGACAAGTCACCAACTTTGGTGGTCCTAGCACACGTCGTTTAGCAGTTATACTACGTCAAAGTTGGCGCGGGCACTTTTAGCCCCCTCTCTAGATAGTCTAGATATGGTTAACACCGTAAGATAATACGGGAATTCCCCATTTATACGGTTTTAGCCAGTAAAATCACATCAGTGACGTCATATTCAAATCATATTACGTCATAATGACACCAAAATTACACTGCAAATTTGAAGATCATACATCATACCGTTTGGAAGTTATGGGGGGCGAGACCCCCCGCAGTCCTAGGATGACCAAAAAAGGCCAGTATAGATAGGGTTTAAACAGCCATGTTATACGCAAACTTATTGAGAACATACATCGTGAATATTTGAAATACAGATCGTTTAGCATAACAGAATTTTAGTGGAAACAAAATTAATGAAACAAGATTTGCATGATATTTCTAAAAATCATTTTACCATTTTTCCTGAACCACATGTATATATTGGTGAATTATTAACTAAAACAAAAATAAGATACAGGATACATTCTTAACAATAGTAAGCATACCTTAAAGTGCACAAATGTAACTTACCGCAAACAGCTTGTTTGGGAACGTTCTGCACGTTGATCGGGTTCGGGTTCAGGGCGTTCTTTAGATTTGGAGGCAGTGCACTATTATCAGGATTCCTAGGCTGTGAAGCATTCTCAGTATTTGGAGGCTTTGCAGCATTCTCTGGATCTGACTGACTTGTGTTACATTCTTGTCGGCTATTTGAGATTATATCAATGTTATCTCTGCCAATATCCGCAGCGTCAACATTGTGTCCATCTGAGTTACGTCCTGCCATGTTGGTCGTAGTACCATTTATTCTACGTAAGCCCGAACCTTTTGTACGTGCCATAGTATCCGCTGAGAGATCTTGGTGTGAGGATGAGATGCAGTCATATGATCCATCATAAACAAGATTCGGGAAGAAATACGAAATAGCATAAGGTTCTGCAGTCTCATCATCTGATGTGACATTGTTTGGTTGTTCGTTTTCAGGTACAGCATCACTTCTCGTGTCCGTGTTAATGCTATCCTCACTTTGCTGACTTGTGGCTGTAACAACACTGACTGAGTTACATGTATATTCGGTCACGTCGAATGACCTGTCACTGCTGTTGGTTGAAGCTGTGTCAGTTTCCTCCCATACCTCTTTTATTTCTGTCTCCTCTGACCATGTCCCCGTGAACACTATGTGATCCTCGCACGTGTACCCGTATTGCTGAATATTAACATCCATACAGCTGATATCATTTGTTTGCCCGTTTTCAACGTCAATTCCACTTCTGGTGGCAAGACTATCGCCATCTTCTCGTCGGTATAGAAGAGAACTGCCCTGTCTGCCAGGATCCATAGAATAACAGAGAGTGCAGGGATCCCCATCACAGCCAGCTTGTCGAACAACACTCTCCTCAGCCATTTTAGCCCCCAAACCTGCTTGCATCAGATTATCTCCAGACATGTTGTTCTCAGTGAGCCTTTGTGCAACGTCGATGGTGAGCTCGCCCGCTTGTCTCAGCAGCTCTTGACGATAGGAGGGCTTTGCACGAGTCTGGTGTGGGGATGCGATAACTTCAGGCTATAAAGTGGTCCGTGCCCTTTGCACCACCAGACAATCGTTTTTATTTTCCTAGAATTGGTAATCCCTTCTTTTTTCACAGCTTTGTAGTGTTGCTTCTGATAAACTGTTTTAAAAAAGTCGAAGAGTTGAGCTGGATTTGGTCTCCTACTCACTTATATTATTGCTTTTTTTCATATTTTTCACATCAATTCGTGTTAGATCCAGCGTGATTTGAATATATTTCAATCTAAACACAAGAAATGGTGTCGAAAGGTTTACTGGATATAGCTTTAAGTCCAAAACGTGTGTTCTTCTCTTGGTATCCGATGATTGTCTACGCTGAGGCTTAGACTTTCTTTTTGTTTTGTAAGTACTTCTTGGTTCTGTATCTGTATCTGTATAGCCGGTATAACTGCTATTTGGCGTAACGCACCAGCTTCGTAGGCACGTGGCGTGGAGGCAGCTGGTTATATTACACCTTGTCACCCCTAGTTATCAAGGACTATACCCATTGGCTTCAATGGTAAAGACTGGTTTTATAGAATGTGCAAGACCACCACGTTGATACATCAATCCAAATTTTCAAGGATAAGGAAAAGGAAATTTTGATATGCACTATATTACAGGAAAACAATATACACACAAACAAATGACCAGAAATTTGGTACATGCAGCCTTTGGACATATAAAATAAATGTATATGTATGCCCGTAGGATTTCAATAACACTTTTGGCATACATTACTCTAAAATGGGAAATTTTTGCCCAAAATGTATATTTTGGTTCTTGTGCTCTAGCATTACACTTCATTTCACTTCACTCACACTACACTCGGCTTCTTGGTGACCGTCATCTCTGATGTCATTGCTTTTGTTGCCTACATTGCGCATGACCATGGCTAGGAGCTGGCAGACTTCTGGACAAGTTCAAAGAAATGTTCGGGATTCACGTTTTTCCAATGGTAGATGTAACAACAGGGGAAACATTCCATTTAGATAAGATTATCTTTATCACTGGAAAAATAATCTTCCGCACGACGACCAAATGTGTTCTCAAATTACTACAATGTTTTCTCAATTATCTTAATCTTAATGTGCAGCTATTAACAGAGAGCAAACTATTAACTAAACAACAACAACAAAAAAGTTCTAGATGACGAAGATGCTGCTAGTGGTCCAAACATTGCCGGAAATTTACGTAAAATATTGTTTTAAAATTCACTTATTTGGAGACGTCTTATGATTTCTTTTCCCTCAATTTGGTATTATTCTAATACTTTTATATCCTCTAAATGTAGGCCATCCTCTAAGGTTTTATTTTTGCAACGCGACGCAATACGTCGCCTTGCTTTCTGCCTGATCTGATGATGCTCTTCAGTCAAGTCTCGCCAGAGGTCGCTTCGTCCTTTGCGGACGGATTGTCGGGAGGGCAATGTCTTTAACCTCCTTGGGCAGAGCAACCTCATTGCGTGTCGAGGTCTGCAGAAGTCATAACAGCGTTTGATATTAAAGTACGTCTTCAGTATAGGAATCGCGTATGTTTTGTGCAAATTATGAGGCATCTCTGTCGTTGTTTCTGTGCAGCCGCAGATATACTGTTTAGAGTTAAATGGCCTGTTCCACATGCCTGTCAAGATAGGGGTGCATTTAGAATATTGCATTAACGATGAAAGCAGTTACGGTGTAAAAGGGACAATGTGCATCATATCGTGCAAGCTAGCAGACGATATGCCAAGCTACATAATAATGCAGGAACGTGAGATGTAGCTGCGGACGTGCGCACGACTTTATTTACAATACTCCTTCAGAAGGTGACCCTCCTTCCATGACATCCAGATCACTAATTCTTAGTCTACCTGTAAGCGACTTAAGTAAACGGTATTTCACTGAAGTTCACATAATTATAATTGTCACAACACCACAAACATCAACGACTCTTGGGTCATTATCATACTGGATTACGTATGACGCTGTCATATCGCGTCATGCTCTGAAATACCATCACATATTACGTTTTACACGGCTATTCATTAATAGATGTACACTTTAGCCTTCTTCAGGGAGTACTTGTTTTTGTTTGTTTTCCTAGTACGTACACATACCTTATTGATTCAATCAGCTGTTTTGTACATTCGAAGCCTACGGTATACCTTGAATGACCATAGGAAATAACTATGGAGACAAATAACTGCCTTTTACATCCAAATATATATATATTAGGCAACAAATACGGACACCTTTACTCTGTTTACTTTTCTTTCCAGAAAGAAGTAAACCTGTCATAGCTTTTCAAGCTGTACACGTACTTGTTCATACAGGACAACATATCATGTACTTTAACTGCAAAGTCTTATCTATACGTCTTGTTTAGGTGACGTCACACTATTACACAGTCTCCATCTTGTCTAGGGCGTGGCTAAGGGTGTCCAGCTCTGCTCGAAGCTCCTGGATCACGCGCGCCACCTGGCGGGTGCTGTTCAGAACTTCAACGGTCTGCGTGTATGGGTTGTACCGCACGGTGAACGGGCGTTTTATACTCTTGGCATAAGACCTAAAAAGGAAAAGTGTACGAGTATGTTTGAACAAAAGATACACTACTATGTTTTTAAACATTAACTACCCTATCCAATGTATTGCTAATGACGTCTTTTTCTAATAGAATATGTAACTATGAACAAATGTTTAGTCGATTTTCGTTGTGTTCTTACAGTATGTGTTGAAATCAGTGCATTTAAAAACAAATTCAAGATGATGGAGCCAAGATGGCGGATCCCAGCCATCCCATCTTAGGTATATACATGACGTCATTTTATGAATAGGTGTCCAATTTCTTGGTTATGGTACCACACAAAAATAATCAAATTGTATACTGACGCCAATGCAACTCTTAGGAAAAGTCATCATAGATGTAAAAATTACCTCATCTGTTCTTTTGCCTCATCAAAACTGTTGGACAGGAAGTAGACGTCCTGATAAGTAGTGATGAGACATTCCTGCTGAACAACAGCTTCCGGGTCAAAGGGCAGAACTTTATCCTCTTGGGTCAGTGCATGCTAGGTAAAAACATTGAACGTCCATAGCCGTTACATTTAAGTACAGTTGCAAACCTATATCTTTTTAAACGTTTAATGAGGTATTTAGAAAACGTTTTCATTTCGTTTTAACCCAGAAAGTTCTGTTATCCAATCTGGGAGAGGCAAACGTTCATATTTACTTCACGGAAGTATTGAAAATGTTGTCCTGTTCATAAGCACTTGTTACACTGTATTCAAACTCTATTTGAACGGCTAATGTTCTAAATCAGATTCAAGAAAGCCAAAACATGATACATTTTGACTTTAATTTTTGCCGTTCACAACGACAAAATCTAACCAGTACATATCTAATTCGATAAAAAAAATACACCCCACGAGTTTAATGTTCGGTCTCTCACCTTTAGCTCCCCTGCTGAGGACAGCAGACCTGCTCCATACGCCCGTATCTTTCCGTCCTCTTTACACAGCCCGAACTCTACCGAGAAAAAATAGCACTGCAGGAGGTGAACACAAACACCGCGTTAGAAACGACAGAGAGGCAAACTCTTCAATAACCCTTAAGAGAAAAAACAGTCTAGACTCGTCATCAATCCTGTCAGGCACAAGCCCCCTGCTTTAGGGCTATAAGAATAAAGCAAATATGTACTTAACAAACAAAACAAATGTTTTAGTGGGATTTGCATCAAAAGATTTGTTTCGATATAATGGACACGTTAAGACTATCCTGGTCTCCCGATGCTCAACAGAGAGAACGTACGTGTAATTGCCGTGGTACTGAAAACATGATTATTAATGAATCTTTTGAAAGTCATCGGATGTTTTATTTTAAAAATACAGCTTACCAATTCTAGCAAAAAGTCAGTATTCCTCTTTGAAATACATATCTAATTTGTAAAGATAAAATGTCAGGACAGCGAGATCTTGTCTGTTAAAGGCTCACGTATAGCGTCATACGACGTTGAAAATTGAAGAAAATTGGCGTTTTAATAGTATGTAATGGCAAAACATCTTAATAAGCGATCGAAGGTAAACTCACCGTAGCTAGCTTCTGCACTTCCTCGTCCGAGGCGCCGAGCGAGGCCAGTCCGATCTCATGGGAGAACTCGGCAAAACTCGGGTCCGCCAGCATAGGCACGTGACCCAGCAACTCGTGGCAACAGTCCCTGATAAACAGTGAAAAACTTCATTAGGTTGGCTATTTTCTGAATGAATAATAGAGATTTTAATTCACAACCACGTAGTTAACACGAGCAGACGTTTCGATGACCGTCTGTCATCTTCATCAGGGCGAATCTAACTGGTTCATTGTGCACCGAAGCTAGGTAGTATTACTGGTTCACATGATAAAGATGACCGGCGGTCTTAAAATCGGTGTGAAAAACGTGGTTGTGAATAAAGAACTTTGCTATTCAGTCCCAGCAAAATTCCACAAACTGCATGGAGAATGTACTACTACATTCAAGACTGCATTACTTTTTATAAGTAGTGTTTCATCACAAACATATCTGTAGATATTCCGACGAATACTTCGCAAGATCAACCAAGGATCGGTTTTAGAGGCTGATATCTATATTCTTGAATAACAGTGAAAGCCATTTTCAAAAAGCCAGCCGGAAATTTGTTCAAAAAGCCATAGACTGAATTGAAGAAAAAAAGTGGACACGGTCAGATTTTTAATCTTGTGTGTAAACTACCTGCAGAATTGAATCCATAATGTAGCAAGTATTGCGTCCAAGCGGAGTTCAAAGTAACTTCCCTGAAACCTTTGGGTGCTTATTAGTGCAACCGAGTAAAAAAGCAGGGCTGATAATGTATTGCAACGTTGCACTTTGAATGTTGAGAATTACAGAAACACTCAGTGTTCGCCTTGCATACGGTAGGTCGTGAGTTCGAACCCCGGCCGGGTCATACCAAAGACTCTAAAAATGGTACATACTGCTTTCTCAGCTTAGCACTCAGCATTTGGGAAAGAGTATCGCAGATAAACACACACCACTACCGGTGGACTAGCCCCCTGCTGTAGTGATTGCACAAAGTTGTGTGGCCCAAGGTCTGTCGAACCGAAGATGTGCGCCGCCTTATGCACTTTCGGGAAGGACTTTAACTTTTTAAAACTCAGAAAGACAGACACATACATAGACAGGCATGGATATACACCGACAAGCCTCAAGCTTTAACGATCGTTTGCTTACGGTTCGGGTGTGTAAAAAGGGTCGGTGTTGTGGCGGATGTACTGGGTACAGTGGAACACACGGAAGGCAAGACCCGCCAGGAAGTCACGTGGTGTCAGGTACCCCGCCACCGGCCGCAACTGGAAACCTGTCCGTTCTGAGGTCAAAGGTCACAAACACATTGTTACTGCGTATTAAGGAATATCGACCTGTTAATATTTCATCCCCATGAGAACGAGATAAAATCATTTCCCCTTTAGCGCCCTAACCTAATGCCGAAACGCAAAAAAATTACTTTCATTAAGCCTATACAGGCAACATTTGCGAGCAAACGCAGAATATTTCACTCCCCGCCATCTGCAGCCCCCAAATATAATTCAAAATCACTCCGGTTCAAAAATGAACCATTTGAAATTACTTATATTTCGAAATTAGATTTTTAGAATTTGAAATAACAATGAAAGAATGGACTCTTAAAAAGTTGCAAATTTGACTATTACGTTTCGTCACGACAAGAATTATAAGTATTAAGAATGGATAACTAACCTTTAAGAAATGCTGACACATCTTCCAGCTGAGGAATATTGTCTTCTCTGAAAAACATATCAAAACATCAATATGCATATCATGTAAAGCTGTCATTTTGTCATCATACAGATGTGTCCAACTCGAACCCAGAGTAGAATGCAATATTGACCGAAGTGCTCTGGGGACGAGAAAGAATGCCCACCTATATCCACAGTACATGCGCAGTAGAGGCAAGTTGTTGAGGTGCTGTTGACAGGCGTGTGTCGGGTAGAGTGACGTCAGCTCGCGGTACACGGCACCCCTAAGTAATGTGAACAAAACAAGAAATTCTAATTAAATATTGACCAATCACAGTCGTCATGGATTAACACAGTCACGTGCTTTGAGTGATTGGTTATTCGAGTATAGAGAAGGCTAGAAGAAACAGCAGAAAATTCGACAAAATTAATCACTACAAAGGTAGGTCGAAGCAAACTTAGATGCATTTCTGTTATGTCTTGGTGCTTCCGAAATACATTTAGAAATTTTTGACAAAGCATTTGACAAATCGCCAATATGTAATGCTGACATGTTTCCTGAATAATCCGTCATGACGTTTCCAATATAGCAGAAATTGGGCCCTTACTCGCTGCCTACGCTGCTTAAAACGTCATCTCTCATAAATGAGCTAGCGTAAAACCAGAAACCCAGCAACGGTTAAACTCACGCCGCGAAAATCAAATAAGATAAATTGAGGGCATCTAAACTTTGGTCTCTGCGTCAAATGGATTGGGCTATTAAATGAATGACGAAGGCTTGACATTCCGCTATCAAATATTGCATTTAAGGTTAAGTGAGCAATTATGTTTTTGACGTCAAGGTAAAGGCAGGCATCAGCTATCGAATATTTTTCTAGTGGCTAGAACCTGTGTGACGTTGACTCGCTACTGATCGCGATTCCAGCTAAGCACAGAGGGTCCTCTGTAAATGCGTCTCAGTTAAAACTTGGATCTAGGGACTTCAGTCCATATGGCCGAGCAGACAGTGGCGTTGCTTGGGCGCCCTGTCCACTAGACAGCGATTACTGTGCGACCATGCAGCAACCAAAATTGGATTTGCGTCACCCTTGATCTTATGATTAGTACATGATACAAGATATAAAAAAAATCAAATCTCACAAAACGACATTCGATCTTTGTACGTGGAATTCGTTGAAGAATCTCTTAGGGCCCTGTCACACTTGTGCGTATATTCAAGTGCGCGTGAGTTGCACATTAACATTTCTTTTTTGGTTTAAGTAAAGTATGTGTCTGGGGAGTTTTCTACTTTGACCCACCGTTGTGCAGCCTAGTTATCGAGACCTAAGAAATGACTTCTTCGGCTGCAAACTTAACCTAAACCAAAGCATGTTGATACGCAACACATGTGGGCTTGTATATACGCACAACTGTGACAGGGGCTTTACATAAGGGCTTACCATGTGCTCACTTCTTCTTCTGTATACTTTATTCTGGGTATAGGTTGGCCGCTGCAAAACGCAAACAATATAATCAATATAATAATTATATCACCCCTCTACCTATAGAGCTTTGCGACCCTTCAAGTCAAACAAACACAGAGGCAACTCTGTATTGTGCAGACACAAAGACATACACGTACGCACAATATCATGCCCACACACACTTAAACACACATACACATACTATCGCGCGCGTACACACACACAGACAGGCAAAAACACTCTGTCCTAGATAGAAAGATTGTGACTTCAGTTCTTAACATCTTTGAAATATCATAGCATATAAAAGCTTAAAAGCTTCTAGCCAAAAAACAATGTGCGCTGGATTGTTAAACGTGCTCGGAAGAGGTCTTGCCGGTGGACATTTTTAAGACTTTCTGAATCACATATAACAATCAGTCGCCATTTACTCACTATTTGTAATTCAGGGCGATCTCTGCAAACTGCTTTCTTCTTTCCCGGTAGACATTGTCCTTGAAGCCCTACGAATAAATACGCAAGGGGAGATATCAGCATGTATGTATAAAATCAAATCTATTCATAAGAAATCATGTGTTGATCTATATATATATATCAGGACCCATCAACCGCCATTGAACGGAGACGCGTTCGCTACTGACCTTAAGAAGATTGACTGACTTTAGAAAAACTTACAAGTAATCAAAGATGCTAAAAGAACAAAACTTCCTTAGCGACTTAAAATCAACCATGACATATCGGAACACTGACCGAAAGTATGAATAGATTATGTCTTTTGTGGACGTAAATGGTGTTAGGAGTGCATATAAATCTTAACAATGCCTATTCTCCAAGTAGATGTTGGGTGGAAGCTCTCAACGTTTTCCGAATGCCTGGCGTTTCTGTCAGTCCTACCAGAGAGGTCAAGCAGTCAGAAAACGTTACTCTCTTCTACCCAACATCCCCTTGAATAAATTGGACTGAACTACTTACCGGGTGGTCAGCGTCAAGGTCATTTCCATACATCAGGACTCGGCACGCCGTCTTGTCCAGCTCACTGATTTTGCGCGGGAACCAGGGCACCTCAAATCCCTCCTCGTCTGAACAACATGTCAATCATTACGTCATCACAAGGCCCCATAACTACGTACATCTTTGACACAATATCTCGTCCATATGGGACCAGTAGGACAAAAAAATGTGGTTTTCAAAGTAGATTTTATTTTTTACATTAATAGCGGACTTTATCAAGTCTACAGTAAACAAGAGAGAACATTTTTTTTCTACCATTTTCTTGATAATAACGTCGACCTAGTACCTGTTTTAGGTCTACGTAATTGATTGCTGTAATTCTCCGTTTCGAAAAGAGTTATCTAGGGTGTTGAGTAGAATACCTTGTGTATTGTCCTTGCCTATGCCGTCTGGTGTGTCCACCTTGACGAGCTTAGTCTCCCGCTGAATCCGACAGATCAGTTCGTTCATTCGGGTCTTGTCGGCTTCGCAGTCCATGTAGATTTCGACTTCCGATTTCCGCCGAAGAGAGCGTCGTGACTCGATGTGCAGGACGCTGACCTGTTCTTCCTACAACATATAAAAAAAGGCATGTCTTTAATTAAAACTGACCAAGATCAAATTCCTGAACTGCTATAGTGGTTTTCTGCCACAAAGTGATCTGTTTGGGTTGTTGTTCTTATTTATACAACTCGTAAGCACAGTATTTGGATTTATTTCGTACGCTCATCTGCATTTACTTTAAGCTTCGACGAATACATGAATTGTCCAACGTGTCTTTATCGCAAATACGTTAAACAAAGGTAACTATCTTACAATTTCTTTTGTTAGCAATAATGTCAGAAGCAACGTCGTTATCCAGTCGGCCAATACCTTCCCGTAAACTAGCATGGAAGTTAATCTGTGTTGGTTTAGAATATCATGAAAAAATCCTACTTTTTTCAATTTGTAAAAAAAAGAATCTATTTCTTTAACATCAAAACCCCGGATAATGCTTGACATCTCAGTCGATATATTGTATATTAAACAATATCAGACGTAGAAGAAGAAATCTCAAGCAGGGCCTATCAACCTTTCTTGAGCTGAGACGGAAGCCGATACCGACTTTTAACCACCTTTGACCTGTTGCTCACGCTACACTTCCGGAAGGTCACATTCTATAAGCAATGTTTCCTTAGTTATCCAGTTATCCCATAGAAGGCCAGAGGACTGATAAAAAATTCAGCGTCGTTAATCCCTCGCGATGGAAAACGGTTTATTCAAATTTAGTTAAATTTCAACAGTGCATTACCTGAAATAACTGTAACACAGCGGCAAGGCCCCCGACGTCCTTCCTCATAGACAGGATGACCGGAGTGCGGACAGGTGTGAACGTCTCCTCACAAGGGAAGGACGAGATTCGTCTACGGGTTCCTGGTCCTACAGTCTGAGCAACGGTTGAACATGCGACATTAGATATTATTGCATCCGTCGTTTCTGAATGGCGAGTGTTATCAATATCATTTCACTCACGACAACGTCTGTACTCTAATTGAAAGACCGCCACATCGAAACCTATTCACGGACGTTCAGGTTGCGCAAAAATGATAGGAGAAACAGTGATTCATTCCGGTAATAGGGACAGTTTATCGCTCTTTTTGATAATATTACGTGACCGATACCTTCTAATCATCTTATATACGTAATTGATGAGTGCTATCATCTTGTTGCGATATGCCTCTGAACGTTTCAATGATTACAGAGGACATAGAACGGTACGTCAAGGCGTGGGTATAATGTTTCTAATACCCTGTCTGGTTCAAGACGACCTGAACGTATCTCGTTCGGCTAGTGATAAGGAGAAGATACGTTTTATTGTGACATTAGACAGCGTTTCCACGTGACACAGAAGGGACAACAACATGGCGGCGGATGCAGCTGTTTGTATTTCAGTGAATCATAGCTCACGCTTTTACGGACATTTAGTCAGATTCTGACTCTCTAAACATCAACATGTCACATTAAGCGAGTAGTAGCAAGAACTAAAATACTGGAAGAATTCTGAAAGAACTGCCGATAAAACCCATAGCCTATGCTATTTCGAAAAGACCCTGACTTTCTCCCTTGAACTTTTGAACACCGCCCACGACCGAAGAGAATGTAATCCCAAAGAGAATGTAATCTTCTGAAGGTTGAAACAAAACTGCATGCGCTCGAGATACAATCCATTAAATGCACACCAACATAACTGTCAGAACCTTCCCCATCTATTGAGAAGGAAAGTGAGTAAAAATTGTCTATTCTCAATGCTATGAGACAACCTTAAAAGACACAATGTGTTTCTCTGTCTAAGAAATATCGGGCAGATTCATGTTATCATTTCGGACATAGAAATACGGCTCGGATGCATTATCATACACCATAAGCATTGACTACGGAGAAATATACAGTAGATAATCTTGTATTACAACGGAGGGAGGCTAAACGAGAAAATAATTTAATATTACAAATTTTCTTCAATTACATAAGTTGGTACAAAAAAGACACACGGGTATACCTAATTGTATCATAAAATACCTGATTGAATTCTTGAACATCTATGAGCGTGTTAGAATCCAAAACGCCTCTTCTGTCGTGTATTTTTTTCCAGTTGCACTGAATGTTTCTGTCCCAAAGTATTTAAAGTCGTTCTAAGACCCCTCCCAACCAACAAACATTCCAAAGCGATTGTGCGATTGCGACGTCATCAAAACCGGAGCATATGTCATCAATGACATCATTGCATAAGTGCTTCCTTTTTATTTTACTGCTGCTACAAACTTCATGTGGGAGTTCAATAGACCCTCCCTTTGTAGGAAGCTCATATAAGCACGTTGCAAACAATGCATGAACTTTCGCCATTTCTTGCAAGCTGAGCATAGTATTCAATGACGAAAGCACTAGAAAAGGATTTGCCTTTTAACAAATGCCAGTGCGTCTGACGTTGTATGACAATACAATAAAGGATAAATCAACTGAAATCTCACCGCATAATGCGATGTTTGGAAAATTAGTGGATTCAAAAAGACTTCTGACGCATGGCACTCTGTGTCAAGGACCGCACGGAAATGCAAAGATGTTCGTTTTGTTGTCATCACCAAGGTTACAACCAAACGTCGTCAGACGCAGGTGACATCATTTTAGCGTTCTTGTTTGCCAAGACATTTGTTTACAATTGCTCTACGTAAAGGAGCTTCTACATTTAAACAGTAAACAAATTAGGGCATTTTATTACCCCCAATAAACAATTAGCAAATGGAGGTAGCTCAATCGGTAGGCAGCCACTCCTCTTTTAATATTTGATCTACAAATTAAGATTAGAAACGTCAGGATGTACTCACCGATTTTTCGACGCACATGATTTTTAAAAGGAGACGTTTTAGAAGGCTTGTGCTCGGACACGACATCGCACCAACTAGCCACAAGACCAGCTAACCCCTATGATCTCCACCGCAAGAGTCTTTGTTCACCAACTGAGCTACGTTTATAAACTATAGATTTCGTACAGTTTTGAAAAACAACTCGTGAAAAAATTTGACCTATGTCGAACGATTGGTAGCTTTTATTGAATTTTTGAGCGATTAGGTTGTGGGGCATTACGGATTTCTTGCTGTGATAATGTTACTTTACTTGCGCACTTTTCGTTATTTCTTCAACTCTTCGGTCAATATTCGTCAGATACAAATACGTGAGTTGGTTTGAAATTTTCGATGCTACACTCGATACACATAACAGTACTGCACTTTGCTATCTTATATCATTAGAAATATTTCTCAAGCTCTGAACGTGGAACTCATGAACCAAAACTCTGAACCAAAATCATGTTAATACGCAACTCATGCGGGCTTGTATATACGCCCAATGTGACAGGGGCTTAAGTATTCCAACAGCCTAAGATATGACCCACAGATTTGAATACCTGTCGCACATACATAACATCTTGATTTTACCTATTACATGTGTTCCTTCATTAGAATAACTATAAAACCTGTAATTTCTTCACAAAATAAGTTGAACCATTTTTTTTTTCACCGCAGGCTAAAACTATAACGTCGCTGTGCCGTGCGAAAGCGTCAAAACCTTGATTTGTTTACAACCCGGATTAGCTTTCGTCCGGAGTATTGGACTAAGAGTAGCTTTTGTGCCAGCAATTCAAGTAGTATACAAAAAAGCGAGCTAATAATTGTCTTTTAACCGTAGAATAACAACAATATATATAAGAACTTCTGTATCTATATAGCCGGTATAACCGCCATTCGGCGTAACACACCAACTTCGCAGGCACGCGGCGCGACAGCAGCTGGTTATATTACACCGAACGACCTATCACGTCTAACCTTCGCATATCTAACTGCATGCATTGTTTAAAGCTATCTAATGAGGATGCTTCCACTGTACTTGGTTGTAACGAGTTCCACTCTACGATCGTTCTAGGAAAATACGAATTTCTAAACACATCAATCCTAGGTTGAAAAGTCTGATACTTAAAGGCATGGCTATTTCTTGTCCTTTTCTGAGCTGGTATTAGATACTTATCAGTTGTACGTCCACCAATTTATTAGTCTTTTGTATAGAACTTGGATTATAAACCATATTTGTAAGAGAGAAAATTTGGGGGGGGTCAACTTATTACAACACGGGCCTTTAAATGACGATAACTGATTGTTGCTGTAGCACAAATCTGTGAAACGATCACCTACTGAAAACACCGCCCTGGATAAACATAGAGAATACTACAACACAAATTGTGTTGAAACAACCTCTGCTAATCTAAATTTGATGATTTCTACACCAAAATTACTGCCAAGAGAAGGCGTGAAGACTCACCCCGCCTTTGTTCAGAAGAGAACAGCGACTGCCGTTGTTTAAGGGAAAGACGTCAGAAAACCTCCGCCCAAGCAGTTTCCTTCCCGACATCGTGGCAGTGATCCTCACACAACTTCTGACGAACATGGAGCTTGGCTGAAATACACACAAAGCATTGCCCGTAAACACTCTGTCAGAAGTGCACCTATCAATACTTTTCAATGAGAGGCAGCCTCTTCATCGGGCTGAGAAACAAGCAATCTTAATTTCGTTGTCTCTGACAAACAAATTGTTTCGTAGACTTACACAGTTGCAGGTAATGTAAAGACAGTTTTAGAAGAGTTTGTAAAAAGGCATCCACCTTCAACTACAATCTATGAAGGACCAAGGAGATTTTATCTTTTTTGGTATGGCTAGGGCGAATTTTTGAGTCGTAAAGATACAATTGGATGGCTGTGTTTGCATCCCGCCAGTAAATTGCAGTGATTGTTGCGTGGAGCCCTCTACTGCCACACGCAACTCGAGTGGCCAATCAAGCACCATTTAACGAACTACAATGGACTACGTACACGAATTTCCTGGGTTACGGGCGTGATATGCATCTGACGACAATAAAGACCACAAAATCCCATCTGGATTCGGTAAAGAACGCACGTGTTACAGCCAGTGGGAGTTTTCCGGCAGCTATTGCACCCATCTGCGTATTTACGTCACAAGCCGCAATTAGGGTTCTATTGATCCGGCCATTTTACGGTAAACAGATGGCTCATACTGAACGTAGCACGACGTTCGGAATACGTGCTTTTTGGTACGTGCCGTCTAGTGTAACCGGATAGTAACAAGGAAACTTAGCTGAAGCCATGGGACTATATGATTATGGATTCAGATTTTAAACCGTCGGTGGTGTTTGAATGTTACGTTATACGTTTATAACATAGAACTGAAAAAAATGTTAAAATACAATCCCGATGAACTTTCTAAAGAATCAGGCGCTAGGTAACATCCACTAACTTTCATCAGTGACTGTGACTGAGTCGGAAGAGAAATGTAACTAGTATAACGTTATACATATATACATGAGTTTCTAAATTTGTACGATATTATGTATTACTGATGAAAGTCAATAGAGGTTGAACAACTACCGCTGTGGGTGGGTTGGTGACAATATTATTATACATTACTGACACAGCATACTGTTGCCATACTGGGCGTACCTGAAAATCCAACATTATAAATCATTTAATTCAATTGTTGTACCTGGATATCCAACCTTTATCTGCGAACCATGGAATAATCTTCACCATCTGTCAACACTTACGTTAGTATTATCAACTTTATTTCATTTGCAAAACAACTATAGATACAACAAGTAAATATGTCGACACTATCATTGCGGTGCATACAATGTAACCAAAATCAGGCATTTCTAGATTATTCCACTAGAAGCAATTATATCTAGATGATTCTATACACGTCAACGAGGCGGAGGGTGTGCTGAATGGTAGAGGGATACGTCAGCTTTGAGGTTGTAAGCGGTTTGTTTGGTCGATTTGAATTGGCACCTGAATGCTGTTACAAGCTTCTCCTGTGCCTCAGCTGCAGTTCACATGACATCCGCTGAGCTTCAAAAAAAGGATCTAAAAGACACCTAGCCGGCAAGTTTTGACTCATTTTCACATATATGTGTAGTTGAAACACTGCGATTAATTTTATTCACTTTTTTAAAACTCCCTTGTGGACCATACTATAAATCGTATAAAGGTTAAAGCTTCTCATTTTGGGCCTATTAACCATTTCATCCCCATGAGCGAAATACTTTCAGGGGGACTGCAGCTGGGTTCACAAATCCGACTGTGAAGAACGTATAACTTGTTTTTTTGACAGGCAAGCACAAGTTTTTCATAACTTATTTTAACAGTGCCACGTACACAGAACAATATACACATTTTACACCTGGGCGGAGTGAGGAAAGTCGTGTAAAGTGCCTGTCCCAGGGGCACAACATCGGTGGCGTCAGGGGGATTCGAACCCAAGGCCGCTTGGTTCTAGGCCGAACACCCTACCGTTCCGCCACACAATCGACCCCACATAACTGTTTGACCAAGAGATACAAACATACAGGACGGGTTGGAGTAGCTACTTTAACCACACCGGAAGTGTCGGTTTCGTGGCTGAACTATAATCTATTTCAAATATTTGTCCTTTGGACGTTTCACTCTTAGTGAGCCCTGACCACAGATGACTTAAAGGAAGTGGTCTTTTCAGAGGACCAGACGTTGCGAAAAAAACGCCTGCCGTGTCAATCTGGAGGTAAGCCAACTCTGAGTCAAGTCCTATTTTTTTCTGACTACTGTTGTATTGTTTATGTAAATGTATAAGTTGCACCGAAAATTCGCACTGTATCGCGTGTTTGTTTAAAATTTAACTGGATCACGGAAATGGTGGCTTTCTAGAATTCTCTCTTGTAATAGTTTTGATGTTTCCCTTTTTGTCCATGTACCAATTGATATATTGCCATAGGAATAAAGCAACGTTGTCTTGATATTATTTTCTAAAAACGTGTGCATACGCTGTGGTATCAAGTCGCTTGAATTGGATATTAGGGTACGCCTTTGCAACATTTGACCAACGAACAATTCCCGAAGTAAGCAGACGCGTAACCCATCTGAAAAGTGGCGCCAAAGTTGACAGGTGCAGACGACAGGTACTGCGGCCATGTTGACCTTTGTCACACCGCAAGAGAATGGGTCGTCGCGGGTGGATGCTTTCGGATACAAAATGACCTTTTAATGTGCGTAATACTTGTTTGAATTAGATAATTTATGGCTTAATTGATATTTTGGTCACTGGCATGTGGTTTGATCTTATCAATGAGGTTACAGACGTAAAGATGGTTCGTCCAGACCTAGCTGCTCTCATGACGTCACTAAGCCCTGTGCACACAGTTTTGCTTATCATCAGATCTGTGATCATGCAAACAATCATTACGGCAGCTAATGACTGACAGATAGCATTTTGGGGGGGGGGAGGTTAGCAGGTCCATTACATGTAGGATCAGACTTGACTTCACCAATCTTATTTTGAAACCAATAAGAACAAGTTTGGAATACAATATCTAAGTATAAATGACAATCAATGACGTATAAAACTGTGTTCCAACTTCTTTAAGTGGTAATTTTCCCCTTGTGATTTGAAAACCCGTTTCATTCCTTTTCTGTACAAAGTTTACGATGCTTGTGGTTGACCAAGCGTAGTAACGCAAGAAATTAGAAAATGGACGCGAAGTGTGTTGAAGCATAAAAGAGGTCAGTGGATAAAGTTTGCACCATAGAAATACAACGCTATCTCTGCAATGATGAGTTAGAGTACCATTATTTAGTCTACATGAACGAAGCGTCCAGCAGCGACATGCTGCGCCTGCGGAGGACGAATGAACTGCAGCACTATAAAATTGTACACGACGGTGCATTTTTTACCACTGATGAACGAACGTTAACTCAATTCTATCCTACGCAGAAAAGACCACAAAACAAGCCCTACCAATACATCTACTTGGAAATTAGTCCTGTTATATGTGAAATGTTCGCAGTGATTTCCTTTTCGCGATATTTCTCTTATGTATTACGCACTTGATTCAACCGCGAACATAGAAAAACACCGCGAAAAAAAGTTTCCCGCGAAAGAAAATCCGGGGACAATAAAGGAGTCGCTAAGAGCTTTTGTACTGTACGTATCTCTTGATATAGGCTGATGACACTTGTAGAATACGTGCTCGCGAACCGTATACGTCTTTCCTTAAAGGACCGGCCACTTTTCTGTCACCGAAAATAAACACGTCCTAAAGCAATCATCATGGTATTCCGACACTGTTGTCACAACTTAAACCCTCCTATTTTCAGAAATTGCAATAAGATAGCAGCTTTTGTTGCTGATCGTTGACCTGAAAGAACTACAAACAGCGTAATTCTTGAAAGTTCAGTGAGCGACACTGCATGCGAAAACAATGTGAAAGTACTGTCACTGTGGTTTGAAAAGGGTACGCTGAATGCCAGTTGACAAGTGATTTTCAAACGCCGCCATATGTAACGATTTTACAGCAGTGTTTTGATTTCGTAGCTGGTGAAATATAAGTTTTGACTGTTTTTTCACTTTTAAGAGATTCACAACTACGTCAGTGAATGCTAGCTATAACTGATTTTAAAGGATACTGTAGTCAAGTAAACGCTGAAAGTTTCAAGCAAAACAGATTAACTTTCTGAAACGAGTTGCTTTATATCATGCGAATCAGATGCAGGTCATTACAACAGGTTGCAAAGCTACTTTAGTAAGCCTTCATTGCGTCTTCAATACGCCATAAGCTACAGAAACACCATCTTACGTTTTTATCAGATTAAAGATTTCCACATGGTCGACTTTCCACTTAGCAAGGCGGTTTGTGGTTTAAGGTAGCTATTGTTCCACCGGATATTGTTGGTGTTACAAAGCCGTGCTTCTGACGTGTGTAAGTGGTTGGGCTGGTACCAGCATGGCTTAGGTCAGGATGGTGGCGTGACTGAAATAAGGACTACACCCAGGCTTCCTTTCTGGTTCTTCTGTCGTGTAGTTTTTGAGTGAGCCCATTTTCTATCTCCCTTTCTTCCCCTCTTTCTTTCTTTTTCTTTCCTCCATTTCTTTCAGTCTTTCTTCCTTTCTATCTTTCCTCTTTTTTCCGCACCTCGCAATCTTTCTTTAAACCTTTTCTATTCCTCTTTTATTCCTTCTTCCTCTTCTTGTTTTTATTCTCTCCCTGCCCATTTTTGTCTTTAAACCATTAAATATCTTACCTTTCTGTCGTCTTGTTTGGTTGGGTTTGTTTTTTGGTTCATGAGAAGCTCAAATCGGGTCTGCAGGTCGCTTTTTATTGAGGTCACGAGGGAAGAGGAAAAGGTCAGGCAAATTATATGATAAAGATAGTTTACATGATTTAATGAATCCATGTACAAGGTTTTTGACCTTCTTTCTTTTTATTCTTTATTCCTTTTCTTTCATTTCATTTCTTGTCGCTCTTGGTTCGCTATGATATTTTGATTCAAATACCTTCTTTTATTCTTCTATCTTTCATTTCGTTCACTTAACCCAGTAGATATATGTAGAGAACATCAGGAATTCTGAATCACCTGTATGTAGTACGTGACTTGCCGGTCGAGTGCCGTTCACAAATAAACTAGAGATAAGCGCTGTCCCATCCTTTTGTTCGTCCATGGCGTGTTTACAACAAGAGTGTCTTCTTTTATGTCGTCGTTCTTGAGTGACAGGCTGTGGCGTGTATGTCACTGTGTCTGCCTCGGATCTTACAGCCTGGTAGCCAGTTTATCGTTTGCACCCAGGGAGCTCCTCGGAGTTAGGAGTGTTGCAATCCGCCCATGTTAAGTTGGGAACACCGGTACTTTATTTTACGGGATGGAAATTAAGTTACTCTTAGCTCACGATACAGCAAAACGGCGGTAAGAAAAACAGCAATGCCTCAGGATTGGGCATGGGGTTGATAAAATACCCCTATATGAGGGATCCGGATGTTAGGGACGGATTTTATGAAAACCTTTCTGCCGGCGTGTTTTAAGTGACCCAACAAATCTCTACAGTGGAGTGATGTCTAAGATTCTCTTTGTGTTAAATACCTTTTAGTCGACCTATGTTTTCCCACAAAGAACAAAAGATGAGCACCATTTTATCCTAGACAGCAGGGAGCGCAGTAAAAAGAGAGAATTGAGCATTTCATGCAGAAATGTTACCCATCCACCCCCTCACACTTTTTGTATTTGAGTAACATAAGCATTTTCTCTTTCCTTTCCCTTTGCTTAAACAAGCCATCGACGGCGAAAGATATCTGTTTTTACAAATTCACACAAAAAACAAATCTGAACCCGCCCCTCATTACATACCATTCTACACTTCTATTTCCAGTGTGCATTTTGTTGCTGTTAGATATGAATTTACTTTAGGGAAATATGCATCACGTCTGATAAGGGCATGAACTACAGTCATCCTACCCTAATATAGTCCTTCCTTCCTTCCTTCACAGTCACCGGTTCATTCAAGCACATTTGTGATTGTGCGTGTGCGTATGTGTGTGTGTGTGTGTGTGCGTGCGTGTTCTTAAAGATGGTTAAGTTATATCAAATTGCCGACAAAACAAGTAAAAATACATACAAAAATCATTTCATTATTGACCCTGCCATTGCTCTGATTTTATTGCCTAAAACTCCACGAGCTAGGCAATGAAAGCTGCAACGTTTTGAAGACGCTACGACTATCGGAGCTATACGTTCAGTCATCACCGACATGTAAATTTGAATAGAAAATTACCAGTCGGGGGGGGGGGGGGTAGCAGATAGAGGGCATTGCCCTTTAATCGAACGCGTTCTGCGAATGTATACCGAGGTACGAAGTTTTTCTACACAAGACGTTCTTTCTATGCACGAGTCTGTGACTACGTCCCTTCCCACGACCTTTTCAAGTACTCCGTCTTGGGAATGTTGCTTTAAGAAATTCGTCATATGCGAGTCGTCAAGGTCAAGTAGAGGTGAATGGCCGGTGGAGCATTTTTGGGGCCCAGACGACAGTCCGGCTGACTTCCGACTAAACTGATCATGAATCATGAACTAACAGACAATCGTTCATCCTTTGGCGTATGACAGGCTTTGACGTATGATAGACTTTGACGTATGATAGGCTTTGACGTATGATAGGGGTTTATTAGAGTTCAACTCCTTTAGTCTACCTGGACTTGTGTATGTTTAGCGAATGGTGGTGTGTGGTCATGCATGGTGCTGTGTTGTGTTGTGTTGTCCTGCGCTGTGCTGTGTTGTGTTGTGCTGTGCTGTGTTGTGTTGTGCCAGCTGTGATGTGTTGTGCTGTGCTGTGTTGTGCTGTGCTGTGTTGTGCTGTGTTGTGTTGTGCTGTGCTGTGTTGTGTCAGCTGTGTTGTGTTGTGCTGTGCTGTGCTGTGCTGTGTTGTGCTGTGCTGTGTTGTGTTGTGCTGTGCTGTGCTGTGCTGTGCTGTGTTGTGCTGTGTTGTGTTGTGCTGTGTTGTGTCAGCTGTGTTGTGTTGTGCTGTCCTGTGTTGTGCTGTGCTGTGTTGTGTTGTGCTGTGCTGTGTTGTCTACAGCTAGGTGTTTTCGACGTTCATTCTTGTATGGGGTAGATCATGTGTTATTCTAAGGGCGTTAAATGGCCGAGTGGCTAGGATAGCGGACACGACATCGAAAGGTCATCGGTTACGTCCCGGGCGTTCCCGGCTAGATATTTTGTCCGTGGAAAGGCACTTAACACGATTTCCTCACACCAGCTAGGTGTAGAAATGCATCCAAGGGCACCAGACATTGGTAAGATGTGTTGGAAGGAGAGAGTTCGGCTCCGCCTTCAAATACCGTGCCCTAGACACAACGGATAACAGCCCAACAGCCCCTATGGCCTCAACATGGCTATGCGACTAGCTTCACCTATATATTGACGTAGCTTCCAAACCATTGTTCTCCCGTTTTCACCCATTTCCGCACAGGGGGTGACTAGTTCATGTCCGTAAGCCCCCGCTCACGGCGGGTTTAATCACAGCTCTGACAAAACTTTGTTGACCTTGCCCTTCTTGTTTCTAGCTAGTACGCTTCTTTTACATGTCGTACGACAGTTGACGTGTCGTACGACACATTATTCCACTTTCCTTGCAAAAAATAAATGCTTCTGTAAGAAGACATATAAATTTCATTAGCCTCCACCAGGCCTTCCTACGAGGGTATGGATCGGAGTAGAATTCGACCAAGAAAGGGAGTAATTGGCAACTAGAGTCAGTCCACGGTAAGGTTAATACTTCCCCGCCTGCAAATGTTACCATACGGAGACCAAACCCTCCGAGCAAATACTCTCCCTATAGCTGGCGTAGTTTGTCTGGCAGGGACTAGAATTTCGTAGCCTCTACCAGGCTCCGCTGATGGCTGGAAAAATAGTAGAAATTGGCCGAATAGAGTGTATAGTATGCTAAGGGAGTCGGCTACGGAGAGAGGGTCAAATCTGCCATCCTAGGATGATCTAGATCTAGGATCTAAGATGGCAGATTTGACCCTCTCTCCGGAGAGAGGGTCAAATCTGCCATCCTAGGATGATCTAGATCTAGGATCTAGGATGGCAGATTTGACCCTCTCTCCGTAGCCGACTCCCATTATACACTCTATTCGGCAAATTTCTACTATCTTTCCAGCCAGCCGCGGAGACTGGTAGAGGCTAAGAATTTCGCACTGCTTGACGTCCGGTGAGCGACTACCCCAAGAACGCTGTCAATTTGCGATACGCTCTTACGGACACATATGGTTCACGCTCTTAGTTATCCTTGAATTGAAGACGTTCGGCACATGGTCGTGACTTTGACCGTGTTTATACACACGACAAAAGAACTGTCTCACAACAGTTGTCGCACACGACATTTTCCTACTTGACACAGCCATGCCGTTTCCTTGACAACGGGTCAACACACGTACCCTATCTACTATCTATACCACCCAGTTAGTGTCCCCATTTCCCTGAAGATGAGATTCCTCAGATAGCTGTCTTTGTTGTCTCTTCCACAAATAAATAAGATAACGGCGAGCAATTCATGAGGAAAGCACCTTAAATGTCATTGATCAAAGTATGTGTTACTTTCAGTGAGGTAGGTTCTGTCCTTTTACTCCGGTTACATGTAATGGTTGAATGGTACAAGGGACACGAATAAGTTGGCCGTACCAGAAAAGTTGCAATTTTCATACTATTTCAGTAAACTCATTCTGTGTTTTAGTGGTAGCCAGACCGCACAAATGTCTTTTTTGTTTAAATGGCTGAAAAAGAGATACCATTCTACAGAAATATACATGAAGAAACACTAGGTAGGAATCAGCCAAGCGTATAAGAAAAGCTACAAGTCTTATACTGTTTCTGTAAACGCATTTGGTCTTATAGACGTTTTAAAAACATTTTGTATTGTTGTTGTTGCTGCTTTGTTTTGCTCTGTTTCAACGGCATAAAAATCAAGACATCCTACAGAAGTTGATAAAAAGAAACACAGATGTTCAGAACAAATAAGAGTAGAAAACTTATTTCTTAAAGTTTTGGAAAATACAAAAAAAATAAAACTTGTGACCAAAAATAGACTACCTAAACTTCCTATCCGTATCGTAGAATACAAGCCCCTATAATACAAGAATTAACCGCTTACAATCTAAAATTACGTATCCTGCCAAATTTCCAACGTTCTTCCAAGAACGCTACAAGATATACTTTTTGATACTAATTTATTTACGTCATGAACCAATCATACACCAGGAAACTGTGTAACCTTTGTAACTAACACACACGATAATCCGCCCCCACCGGGGATGCCAAGACTATAGCATGGCGTGCAAACGCCTTTTAGAAGTCTACTCAGTGTTGGTACAGCGTTCAAGCGTAGCATACTTGGTGACGTTTTGTTGTAGCGTTGTTGCATTCATTCACGAAGTGACTCAAGCTAACACTCACCCGCACCTGTAAGTTGAGCCCTACTTTCCTCGACCAACCAAGCAAAACCAACCCTTTAAATATCTCCACAGAGACCCGGCGTGCCAAAAGCAGTGCGCAGCTGAGACGCATGATGACCACCGCAGCGTGCTCACTCCTCCTGGCGGGACTGCTCGTACTGAGCGCCGCCGCCCCGGCTGACAAGGCATCGGCACTTCTCAACGACGAAAAGCGGGTCGATAAGCCATTAGAAGTTCTTATGCTTGAAGAAGCAAAAGAGAAGAAGTATGAAGAAGAAGCTCTCGCCAAAAAGAGCGTCTTGGACAAGGACTGGTCAGAAAACGGGCTTATGGTCAAGAAAGTAGTGATGAAGGTAGGTTTTCCTGAAACGTTCGAAGTCTTTTATCAATTGTTTCTATGCCGTTAAAGTTTCTTATCACTTTTTTCATTCCTTACTACTTTCTGTACTTTTTCTGTGATGATTGTTTGCGATGTATAGCTGAAAAGGGTACACGTTGATTTGGAGTCATACAATTGCTTTAACTTCACGGTGGAAATTTTGGACGCATATGTCAGTAAGAAATAGGTACTTTTGTTGCGTATCTTTTGCTACAGGTATGCTCAGTAAAATTGGAGTTGGGGAAAAAAGCTCAAAATCGTTTGTAAAAACTTCGAATCGGCAGCATGTTTATAAATAGTTATTGCTCTCAACAACTTTGTTAAATGTCGTTTGTGCACCCGTGAAAAAAATCACTTTTTTTCGCTTTCCAAAATACGGTACTAAACGCTTGTTGCATTTGTATATAAGACTGCCTTTGTGGACCACCTAACGACACTTAATCTTCTCTTGAAGTATTTTGAAAAATTACAAGGAGCTCAAATAGTTAAAAGTTTTGGTTGAATGTGTTCGTTGCGTTTAGTTGTTGAATTGGTTACTAAATGAACACTTGTACTTTAAACCTGTGCGTTTGTGGTCAAACACACCACGATTACACTTCATCATATAAAATTGAGCGAGATACTGTATCTCGTTGTTTAACACATCCTATTTTGCATTGGCCTTAGTTAGATAGTCTCTACCAGACTAACCGCGCCGGCTATAGGGAGAACATTTGCCGGGGGATTTTGGCCATGGAGGGTAACATATTGGACCCTATCTCCGTAGACGACTCCCTTCATACAATTGACTCTATTTTGGTCAATTTCTACTATTTTCCCAGCGACCCGCGGAGTCTGGAAGAGCCTTTTAGTTAGAAGTGTTGTTACCAATTTGTTACGGGCCTAAAACAAAATGTTGTTTGGATTCATGGGCCATATTTTTGTGTGGTTTGATTGTTAATTCTTGATTAGTGCGTTCAAACCACATAAGTATACTAATAAAACCAACAAACATGTATGGAGTATCTATAGCGCACTCAGGAAGCGAATCTGTTTTTGTGAGAAACCCCGGACCTGCGAAGTGGAAGACCCTGGTTCGATTTCCAAAACGGACAGCTTAATTCTTTAAATATTTGTTTATTTTAAGCCTCTTTCTTTGCCTCCCTTTTTTTATAATTTTCTATCTGACCGCAAACGTTTTATTCCTTGACTCGTGCGCGTGTTTTTTATGTGTTTTTTATATAATGCATATTTTTTGTATAAGGGACCTTAGACAACTACTGTATAAAACTTATGTATCATCAACGTAAAATTCTCGTTTTCAGCTCCAAATCAGATATAAGATAACTTCATTGGGAATAGCAGTGTTGTCATTGACCTAAAAGTCAACGTACAATGACCAAAATTCACCAAAAATAGATATATTTTGAGTGATTGCGCCTTTTTGCATGTACCTTTTGAAAAAAAACACAATTCCAGGCGACAAATTAGCGCCAGTTTGCGAATATCTTTCAATTAAGCACAGTCCAGTGATATACCCGCTTAAGGAATGGCTGACCCAAGGTCAACGTCCGTGAGTGCATTAAAGTTTGCCCTTCGAAGAAGGTCACATGCAGGTGTTTATTGAGTTTACATGGAGACGTTACGTAATCTCAGACTTTGAACGATTTAGTCCCGAGTTCTTGTCACATGTTTGTCACAAGGAAATCCCCCCGTTATAACATTAAGAGGCAACAGTTACGTACAATAATTTTATAAAGGCTGAACCAAAATGTCTGTCCTAAAAAGCGTTTTTTTCCACTCTCATTCTACTCTAGATCTTAATTTTTAAAACCGTACTCGAATTTCGTGAATATGCAAAACTTATAGAGTTCATATAGGCACACAATCCAACGCAGCAAATATAGCTGGAGCAGTATATATGTCAACAGAAAGCAGTGTCGTTAGCATGGAATGTCTTGTATATTGCAAAAAATATGTGACTGAGCAAAAGAAATTCGCCACAGCTCTTACCGAATGGAGCCCATTTGAGATTTCTCTGACACACGGGAACCAGACCCCTCCCTTTGCGAAACCTGAACACCGCGTGACTTTTACTGCCCGAAACATAGACCTTGTAACCTTGAAACTCGTCAAATCCTATCTATACACTCCTTACTTCACAATTTGTTCATATCCTAAAATCGACAATAATCATAAATTCCCCATACCTTCGTTATGGCAGCTCAAGTCCTGAAGTACTAAAAATACGCGCGGCGATTGCACCTGATATTTATGTAGCCTTGTTCAAACAGCAAAGGTTTGATGACCATCACATGCTCCATGCAAACTGTTCCAAACAGTTCAAGGATAAGGTGTGTTTCTTAAGTAGTTAGGCCCCTTGACACAATATTTTACTTGTCCAAGAGAGGACTTTTAGCGTTGTAAATGTACGATATTGACTACGTTGAAAGACGCGATTATAACATGTGTCAGTCTTGGTCTCATTACAGTTGTAGTTTAAGGAAATCTCCCGCAATTCAAATGAAAACAGCGCTGTCAACGTGACTCATGAGTAAATTTACTCTTATCACGTGAGGTTGATGACCTGAGTACTTTGATTAAAAGACACGGGTTCTTTTCCTGGCATTCCTGACCAAAGGTGGTGAGCCTACCGGCGGTGTGTGTCCGTCGTAGGCCGTCGCAGATTTTGATGCCGTAGCCGGACTTTCAAGCTGGCTGAAGTAAGCACTGGCAAGGATTAAAAACAGTCCATTCGGTAACAAGACATCATGTACGGTACATGCACGACTATCTCAAAATACCCCCTGCTTGTTGTCGTTGTGATCTTGCGACGATACTGCGACGAATGTGACAAATGTACTCTACACGACGTTTCACCCTCCACTCAGCAGATTTCTGCCGCGATTGTTACGTGGGAAGCGTGATTTTGTTTACCTACATATTCTAACTTTAGAATAATATGTACATATTTGCAGTCGATAAATCGTATACAGTATTTGTGTGTCGCGCGATGGTATACGACAAGCCTGACGAGTGGCCAGCCGGTCCTGTGACCGCCACCCCCCTTGGGGCGGGGGTCAGTAACCTCCGGCCGAGAGCTGGTGTAAACACAGGCTAGTATACGACAACCCTGTCCTAAGTTAGTCGTCCGACACGGGCGTATGATATGGCCGAATATTCTGTACGATTCTTTGTCAGCTACGATTAATTCACCAGGTTGTATTATTTCAGCCAGTAGGTACTCATATGAGTAATGAGGCTGTTGTTACGCACTCGAGGCACCTCCTCGAACACGCGTACGGGACCCCCATTTTTCGTCTCTTCCGAAAGACGGTGCAGCTCCGACAAGGATACCCTTCCCGGGATTTGATCCGGGGTCTCCCGGATCCAACTAATTGGAAACAGGAGGCTCAACTGCGAAGCCGCTACCAATTGAGCTACAGGGACATTAAGAAGAAAATAAAAGATGATGTTGGTTTTAAACTTAAGGGGCAACCTAAGTTCTTGCTATAAAGTACTGTGAAGAGTCCGTGCTCCCCGCTTGGGCACGTTGCGTGGGGTTGCATTAGTGTTTTCAGATGGTGACGTAAAGCCGGCGGCCCCAAATACATGTATTCTGTAGAATGGCATTAAGGCGTCAAACCGCTGTACCTATGAAATGGGCAGTCCACTCAGACTACAGGGGAGCTGGAAACAGACTGTTTTTATTTTGTTTCATGAATTATGTAAAAGAACCCAACACTTGTATGTAGAAGAGTAGTGGTGATTGGGTGTGCTTGACTGAAAACGCAAGCCGTGGTGAAGCCACTTTGCACTACTACTAGCTACTTTAAAAAATCATGGTTCACCTATTAGTTAGGGGTGCATCTGCTTTACCTTTATCTTGCGTTGCGTCGCTTTATGAAGTGTGCGGATAGTGTCCCTTCCCAGAGCTGCTATCATATATATATAGACACCATACATGATTCATGATTAAAACAGTGGCGTGACCATACAGACAACAAACATACAAACACCGACTAGTCGTGCAGAAAGAGAAGAGAATTTTCTCATTAAGCGCAACGCATACCAGGTGTTTACAGTTTACATCATGATCATGTCATCCCTGTCGCATTTTCTGCGCTCTAAATCGTAAGGCGATACAGATTGTATCTAGCATGGGTGCCATCCTATTTCTACCGGGGCTCCTACACTCGCTACCCTAAAAAAAATATAGCCTGGGTGCCATCCTATTTCTACCGGGGCTCCTACACTCGCTACCCTAGAAAAATATAGCCAAAAAAAAGGGTAGCGAGTGTAGGAGCCCCGGTAGAAATAGGATGGCACCCAGGCTAGATTGTATCAATTCTATATCTAGATCTTACTACATAGGAAAACAGACACTGCTAGTATATTATCCCCACCTTTGAACAGATTCAATAAACCTATGCAAATTCCACCAGTGATTTTGGATTATGAACAATTAATCTTTAGCCTGGGGCTGGTCGTTGTTATTCCACGGAGGCTACTATACTAGTTTTTGATAGCCGGGTAGTTCGGCTAGCGGACGCGGGATCAAGGGCCCACGGGTTCGATTCCTGGCATCCCTGACGAGACGTTTTGTCCTTGGCGAAGGTACTCAAGAAGACTTTCTTCACTCCACCCATGTGTAAATGGGTGCCTGACGTTGGGGAGGTAATCAAAAGGCGATGGAAGGAGAGGGATGGGCTCCGCCTTTAAAACTCGTCGTGACTGATAAAACCCACTGCCATTGCGGTCACTATAATATTAGAATACCTGTACCTACACGTTTACTAGTTGCTAAGAGGTGTATACTTGTAGGAGCCCTGATACATCGTAGGGTAATAACCCGGCTAGTTAATATGTGAACTGTCATTGGGACTCGAACCCGCGACCCTCTGGTCCAGAAAGAAGGTCGCTGACCTTTCGACCACCCACTGTGGTCAGCCCTTTGCTGACACTGCAGTACTAGTTTACTCAGACGTCTAGACGTACACTTAAATATCTAAAAAGGACGTCAAACATCTTGGGCACGGGTTAGCAAAACGTGCTTACTTAATTCTTTTTTTTTTCGGAAAAAGCAGGACAGCAAAATTAAAACCTAACGAAGAAACGTGGTATGTTTTCATTACACATACATTGGGTCATCAGTACATTTTCTGTACGTTCAGACAAGGCAGGATTGTAAGAATGTTTGTCAAAATGAATTTTGGGCAGATTGACACCTTGTTTATTTTGCACCATCCGTCAAAATAAACTCAATTACGTTTGTAAGTAACTATTATAACATGACAACATTACTAGTAGAGACTTTTCGGTCGATACAAACGTTCAAACTGAGTATAACTTCACGCAAGATGTTAAAGTCTTGTTCAATTTTGAATAGGTTAGTGAATTGATAAATGAATGAACGGATAAATGGATGAGTAGATGAATGAATGAATGAGTGAATGAGTGAGTGAATGATTTATTTATCTACTTATCTCTTCGTGTTGTTTGTTTCCTGTAATATTGTTGATTGGCAGTTCTTCCAGACATAAACAAAGATACTACATTCAAGGCACAGAAAGTCGTCTCGTGGACATGGTCGCCTGCCAAAACATAATACAAGAAAGCTTTGTAAATCATTCAATACAACCTCAAAAGAGTGTCACCCCCATATGCTATATCCTTCCTGTCTAAGCCATACAATGGATGGAATGCCATACTTTAATGGGACCATATCAACATTTGAACTTAACGGAAACGGTTTTGTAGTGACAACAATAGAGTATTAAACATGCCTGCTGGTGAAGATAGGTCGTCATTGTCAAGGACAAATTCTTAAGAATCTTAAGCCAATTGAAGCGTCAGTGTACAGAGATGCCATGTAAATGCACCGAAGCATTCACAAAATCTTCTGCTATTGCTATAACTCCTGTTGATGAAAAGGACCGGGTTATATTGAGTATAAACAAGGATTTGCGATATATTAACACTTTACTAGCCTCCACCAGGCCCTCCTACGGGCGTCAGGATCATAGAATTTGGCAAAAAAATGAATAACTAGCCAGTAGAGTCAGTCCACGGTGAAGATCACATATTGCCCGCGCAGGAGCCTGCAAATGAAACCCTGGCAAATTTTCTCACTATAGCCGGTGTAGTTAATAATCTGATAGAGACTAACATTTTATCCAGGATGCTTTTCTGTTGTGAATGCAGGGATGTCCGCCATCTGGGAAATTGCTTTGAATAAACATTCGAAATGCACGAATTGAACAAAAGCGCCAAAGGATACTAGTAACTTTAAGAGCAAGGTGTACGTTCGCTTTGCAATAGAATGTATATCATGACTCTAAACAATATTTGTGTTGTATGAACTGCTACAAGACGTACATGTATACAATCCTCTATCTGATTACTCTTTAGGATCTTAAGTTTTGATTATCCTTTTGTGCCTTACAGGTTCTTAAGGAGCTCAAGAATCCAACAGGCGTGAGGACACAAGACAGTAGGAACCTTCAAGAAACACGAAGTAAGAAATTGTCTAATGTCCAAACATCATTTATGCAATATTCATCACAATGAAGTATTGACATATATTACGTAATTTGTGCTGCTATTTTTCTCTCTTGGACTGGAAGGGTTCAAAAGAAGTATGGGTAAGGGGGTGAAGTCCGCCCTCTCTGTATACTACGTACCTTGTTTGCTCTTCTTGCACTCAAGCGGATTGACACATCAAGAAGATCTAGAGTTCAAATAACGGCTTTTGTCGTTCTTTCACAGCGCAATGTGGCGGACAGTTTACTGAACTAGAGGGCGAGTTCACGTCTCCAAACTACCCCGAGAACTACGATAGTAGTTTGAGCTGTATCTGGACCATCACACTGCCGGAAAACAACCTCGTGCTCCTGACCGTGGACGACTTTACGACAGAAAGGGCGTACGACGTGGTCAAGTTTATCGACGGTGACAGCGTCACTGGAACGGTGTTAAAAAGGTTAGACGGGAATAAATCATCAAACCCCTGCAAGTTTTATGAACGATAGGAGATAGTATCGCTAACGCCAAGGGCATGACAGCGGTATGTAAGATTATTGCAGATTCGGTTACTCGACTTTAACCATGTATCCCTCTGACAATGTGTCTGTTCGTCTATTTGTCTGCCTGTCTGTTTGTCTCTTTTCCTCTGTGACATTGTGCACGCGTGTGTGTGTGTGTTTGTCTGTCTGTATGTCTGCCTGTCTGTCTGTCTGCCTGTCTGCCTGTCTACCTGTCTGTCTGTCTGTCTGTCTGTCTGTCTGTCTGTCTGTCTGTCTGTCTGCCTGTCTGTCTGTCTGCCTGCCTGTCTGCCTGTCTACCTGTCTGTCTGTCTGTCCGTCTGTCTACCTGTCTGTCTGTCTGTCTGTCTGTCTGTCTGTCTGCCTGTCTGCCTGTCTACCTGTCTGTCTGTCTGTCTGTCCGTCTGTCTACCTGTCTGTCTGTCTGTCTGTCTGTCTGTCTGTCTGTCTGTCTGTCTGTCTGTCTGTCTGTCTGTCAGTCTGTCAGTCTGTCTCTCTTATGGATTGAAAGGGGGTGCAGTCTGTCATCTTTGATTACGTTTCTGGCCTTTTATAGATTAATCAATTTTTTTTTTAAAAGAATGTTGTCAAACCTGTCTGACGTTTATTCTGATGACTTCCCCAGTGTTGCCGGGACTCAGCCCAGTGACCTCTCGACCATCGTGAGCACCGGTCCCAGCCTTACCGTTCAGTTCACGAGCGATGGAAGCGTCACGGAGAAAGGATTCTCGTTTTCTTACCAAGGTAAGCAAGAACAAAACATTCTTAACTTTTGTAAATGAGGCCACTTTACCAGGGGAAAGTATGTTATAATCATATATTCAGATTATTAAACTGAAACAATGAACATATTATCTTAGCCTCTGTTGCAGGCATTCCCATCTGCTTGAGGCCCCGTATCTGCTTGGGATCCTGTAACCGCTACACAGCGGTTTATACAGGATACAATATATACACAAGATAATCTGATTTGAGCCCGCAGTGTTGCCAATTACAACAATCAAATACATCCCCAAATGCTACTGGAAACAAAACCTTTTGGGCGGTAGAAAGGGTGGATCGACATGTTGAACCTAGCGAAGTTTTCCAGAAGTGCAGCTAAGAGAAACAGCAAGGTCTAATACCACCTTGCAACATCGCAATTTAAAGTAATGCTCTTTTCTACCAACACCATAGCAATCCAAAGTAAAACAGAAAGGAAATTGTGGACATCCGAAAGTCTTCACCGAACATTTGTATTGCCAATGTCTGAAAATGTATGTCAATAATGTTTTTTCTGTAAGGTATCAAATGTGGAGGTCGCGTAATCGACTCCAGCGTGCCCATCACCAGCCCTGGATTCGGAGTCTTGGACCGGTACACCAACAACACGGACTGCGAGTGGGTTATCCAGGTCAAGGAGGGAGCCACTATCAAACTCACGTTCGACGACTTTGATATCGAGGGGCCATATTGTGCATATGATTTCCTGGAGGTGAGTACAATATTGATAGAAAAACCATGTCGATTGAAAAAAAAAGAACTTTTCGTTGTAGAATCTGAGGATTTAGTTATAAGTCCAGACCCATAGTTTTTACACTTCCCATTATCATTTGCTACAAGATGAGTGCAGGTTTGCGGTCGTGTGGTAAAACATTTTGGATTTGCATTTTGTAGACGGTTTGTCGGTAGATACATGTAACGTTAAATACAGGGGTAGAATCCCTGAAATCTTCTTCCGTATTCGTTCCCCAGTACCAATGCCAGGACATACCGGTTGCGTCTTTGCTAGGCTGTCAATAGTGCAGGGTTTTTTTCTGCTGTTGACATGATCATCCTGTCAATAGCCGCTACCTAAACCAACTGTTTTCACGACACTGCCAGACACCTACAACCATACTGTAGCACAGGATTATGGGAAGGTTGGAAACGGTGAATGCTGTCATGTCTATGTGCCGGTTATGTCAAAGCGATGGTTCTATTTTGGACGTCTTGAAACTATTACACAGACCTCCTGTCTTATTTTTTCCTGTTTATAAGAGATATGTTATAACAGTTTTGATGGTCTTTGTGGAAACTGTATTTGCTTGTAGATGCTCATGTCCCTGTTCCCACTTAGGTTTTGATTTTCGTTTAGATCAACCCAGTATTTCTATAGTATAATGATTCAATACATTCAATATTTTCAACGTTTTCCTTATTTCCTGTTCAACCTTTTTTTTACGTCATTTTTATACGTCACAAAATCATTTGTACACTTTATTGCAACCTCTCTATCGTAGATACGAGACGGGCCTGACGACCAATCGGAGGCTATCGGAAACCAGTACTGCGGCGACACCCTTCAGGGGCAAACTGTGCGGTCAACAAGCAACAACCTCTACATGCGCTTCCACTCAGACCGTAGCATCGCGGGCCACGGGTTTTCTGCAAGTTTTAGGGCTGTCTGTAATGGTGAGTGTGGTGAGTCAAGTTACATTAAACATTGCGCTGTAATGTAAGCTTTCTGGGCTTGAGCGCAACGCCACAATGTCTACGTCTTTGTCAACTTCTCATGCCAGGTTCACCGCTTGAATGTATATATCACAAAACGGCCACGTCGTACCTAATTTCCAAGCAGATCTATAGGTTGCTAAGACCGTATCAAACTGGCAGAGAAAGTACTTTTTGCAACCCAAGATCTGCGATAACTGAAACAGGGCGGAGCATTTCTATTCAATAAAGGTGTCGCTGCCCCTCCTCGAGGTAATGTTAACAGCCGTACGCTATACAAGCTCCTTCTTTCAGTTGGATACGGTCTTTGCAATCCATTGGGTCTGCTTGGAGACTTCTGATTATGTTAACGTTGGTCAGCCCTCACCATCCAATCATGTTATCACCTACGGTAAAGGGGCATTGTGATTGGTTGGTTACCACTCAAACAACAGGAGAGGCAGTGTCTGATTGGCTGATGGCTGATAATCACTATATACAAAAGCTAACGCAGCGAGGGTCACAGATCGCAAGTCAGTACGCCAGGGTCGTTGCTCGAGATAAAAACAAGCGGCGGGCATGACATGAAATGTCAGTGTCTATGTGTGTGCTTTTTTATCAATAGAATTGATCTTTGGACATAAAAAGTTATAGGCATTTTCATGAAAAGTCATTCTGAGCCCAAGTCTGTTAAAGGCAGGAACATAATACCACAGAACTTGCAAATAAAATGAAATGCTTCTCGGCAACGCTGCTTACTATGCTGAACGTGAGATTTTGATTGTAAAAGAATGTATGTATTCTAACCTTGACTTCTCTCTGTCCTAGCTGCGACGGAGCCCCCTCTAATTACGGAGCCCCCTATAGCGACAGAGGCCCCTCCAGAGACTGAGGCCCCTCCAGCACCAGAGACCGAGGCCCCTCCAGTTCCAGAGACCGAGGCCCCTCCAGTACCAGAGACAGAGGCCCCTCCAGTACCAGAGACCGAGGCCCCTCCAGTACCAGAGACCGAGGCCCCTCCAGTACCAGAGACCGAGGCCCCTCCAGTACCAGTGACTGAGGCCCCTCCAGTGACGCCCCCTCCATTGGTGGAGTGTCCGCAGTACCAGTATGCCTGCGGGTCCGGCGAATGTACACACCAGCGCTATGAGTGCAACGGCACCCCCGACTGCCAGGACGGCAGTGACGAAGCACAATGCTTTGGTGAGTATCATTCCGCAACATAATATGCCGGGTCAGCGCTGGGCATCTATTCTATCTTAAAATAGCAACGTGAACGAGTATTATATTTCTGCCTATTACGTAATTGTATATATGTATGTGGCCTATCACTCCTCAATGCGATGCTGATAAATAAATGACGGAAAGTTCGAGGGAAGGTAAATATGAACTTAAACAATATAATAATCAATTCTCCCGAACAATGTTATAAATGTACACTAAAATGTACATACTAGATATATGCGAACCATGTACATACAGCAATGGCAATGTGAAGGCATCTGATAAGACAATAGATACGCAAAGTCTACGCTGAAGGCTATAGAGCATTCTCAACCACCTTTAACATTAACGAAATGAGCAAATGCAGACCGCAATGTTAATGTTCTTTTGTTCTATGGGCAGGTTTTATGCATTGTTGTGATATTCTCTTTCATATGCTATGTACTAGGTACTTTATAGAGGTTATTTGAGTGGATAAGAAGATCTCTAGATGTGCTTGAGCTACGATTCACTGAAATGCAAATAGCTGCGTACGTCGCCTCTAGCCTGTGTTTACACAATCTCTCACTTGCGGAGGTTAATGCCCCCCTTGGGGGCGGTATCCGTTGGGCCGGCCGCTAGGAGCGTGGTTCTTAGTCAGGCTACATCTAAGATGTCCATATGACGTCAAGTCAAAACTGTTCATACCTCTGATGTGTCTTTTCTCCTGACAGAGTGCGACCACAACATCCACAAGCCTTATTACGTCATGCCGTACTACTGGGTGTGTGACGGGCTGAGCGACTGTGTTGACGGTGCGGACGAGACCGGATGTGAAGGACCCCCCACCCCACCTACTGTGCTAGGTATTTCAACACTTTGAATCGCATTTTGGTAATCTCTGTCTAAAATAAACCTGTCCACAGAGGCTCGTTGCGACCACTTATTATAAGTGATCAAATATTTAACATATCCCTCAATGCATGTCATAGAAATAGGACTTGTAAAACTTTTGAAAAAGTTTTAGTGTCTTTCAAGTCATATTTCTAAACTCCTGTCCGATATTCCAATGATGAGATCAAGGATAATGATTTAATCCAATTCGGTTGCTGTAGGGTTGCTCAGTAATCGCCGTCTAGTGGAATGGAACCTAATGAACATCACGTATTGTCTCAAATGAACAGATAATTGTATCCGATGAATCATCTACAAATTTCCTAAACAATGTTGTGATTTTGTTCCTGTTAGAAGCCCACTGGTCGGAGTGGAGTGATTGGGGCGCCTGTTCTAAGGACTGTGAAGGCAGGAGGAACCGGACCCGCGAGTGTGTGCGATACGCGGAAGGGCAGGAATGCCTGGAGGGCTCTAATATACAACATGAGATGTGCGGATCCCCTGGACCTTGTACACCTGAACCAGGTAGGACTTACAAAAGCTATCGATATATCAGACAAACATTCGAGACTTGAGACGTTTAGAAATCAAGTTTTTCAACCCTTATGCTGGGAAGCCCGTGGTGTATGCTTTTGGCTATGGTGTATTTTTCATATTCGACAATAGACTTATGGAGAGAAAGGTAATGTTTTGGGCGTCCAGTATTTTATTTTTCTGGCAGGCTGTGAAACATTTTTTTATTACGTAGCCTGTGCTATGGTCTAGTGAGTAGAGTGTTCGTC